>OY728161.1:1120587052-1121252379 GCA_963277665.1 Viscum album | reverse complement strand
ATAAGGAATTTTCTAGATCCTATTTTTCCAAGGGAAATCAAAAGAAGAAGAGGTCTTCGGATAACCATGGAAAAGGTTAAGTGTTAAAGAATACTAAGGGGAATAAAGAAATTTCCACCATGTGAAAATTGTGGAAATAATCATCATGGTAAATGCTTAGAAGACATGAGATTTTGTTATAAGTGTAGAGAAAAGGTTCATCAGGCTAATGAATGCAAGAGAAAAAAACAAATTAATGATGTTCAATGCTTAAATTATAATTAATTGGGTCATTATTCAAACCAATGTTCCAAGCATTAGGGTAATCTACCATGGAAGAGGCCAAGGGGAGATGTCCAAGCTTATGCGATCACTACAGCTAAATTAGAAGTACCTAATGATCTGATGGAAGGTGCATTAATCCTATATTAAAATCTCTCCAATGATTTATTTGATTCTATATCATCACACTCTTTTATATATACCGAGTTTTCCAAGAAAATTAGACATTTCCCTTTTTATTTAATAAGGGAGTTTTTATTTAAAACTCCAATGGGAAGTCTCATTGCAAAAAAAAATTGTGTCATTCAGTCCCCTTTATGACACAAAAACATGCTTTAGTTACTAACCTTATCATAATACCTATGGTTGAATTTGATATAATCATTGGTATGGACTGTATTTCAAAATATGATGCAAAATTTTATTTCAATAAAAAGGAAATTACGATCTATGAGGATCCCTTATCTTTAGTATAGAAACCACATCATCTGATTATTATCTAGATCCACCCCCAGTAGCTCTAATGTATGAAATTCTTGGGGGGGGGAAGAGAAAATAATGTATAGGGATGAGGGAAGTCATATTAAAATTAAAAATTTACCAATTGTATAGGAATACATGATGTATTTCTTGAGGAATTACCAGAACACCCCCAGAGCGTGAAGTTAAATTTACCATTGATCTAATCCCTGATGCAAGACCAATATCAAAGACTCCTTATATAATGAAAACTATGTAATTAGTGGAGATGTAGAAAAAACTATAGGATTTGAGTAATAAGGGATTTATTCACCCTGGTGTTTCTCTATGGGGAACATTTTTCCTATTTATTAAGAAGAAATATGGATCATTGAGGTTGTGCATTGACTATAGAGAAATCAGTGTTATTACAATAAAGAAAAAGTATCCTCTCCCTTATATTGGTGATTTATTTGATTAACTTCATAGAGCTAAATATTTTTCAAAAATTTACCTTTGTTCTGGATATCATCAATTGCGAGTAAAGAATGAAGATATTCTAAAGATAGCATTTCGAACTAGGTATGGGAAATTACAAGTTAATAGTAATTTCATTCAGACTGACTAACGCACCTTATGTTGTCATGGATCTAATGAACATAGTATTTAAATAATATCTTGATAAAAAAAAATTTGGTATTTATTGATGATATATTAGTGTACTCCAAAATATATTAGGATCATGATAAATCCTTGCAGATTGTTCTGGAGACTCTTATAAGAAAATAGTTATATGAGAAGTTTAGCAAGTGTGAATTATGAGTTCAAACAGTTTATTTTCTTGGTCATATTTTCTATAAATATATAATCTCAGTTGATCCTATGAAGACAAAGGAAATCTAATAATGTTTTATTTCAATGAACACAACTGAGGTATATAGTTTTATTTGTTTAGTAGGTTACTATCACTATTTAGTTCAGAATTCTTCCCGATTGGATAACTCGGTAACCAAGCTCACATGTAAAGGGGTTCAGTTATTATGGATAAAAGAATGTATATAATTTTTTTGAATAATTGAATAGAAGATTGTTCGATACTCTAATTTTGACTCTTCCATCAGGAAAATGATATATTTTTGATATACAGTGATGCATCAATGAATTGAGTGGGTTGTGTCCTTATGAAAAATGATAGAGTTATTGCATATGCATCAAGGTAGTTGAATACTCATGAAAAAAATTATCTAACTTATGGTCTTGAGTTAGAAGGCGTAATCTTTTTCTTTGAAGATATGGAGGACACACTCTCTATGGTGAAATATGTGAGATATATATGGATCACAAGAGTTTGAAATACATATTTACATAGAAAGAATTCAACATGAGGCAAAGATGATGGCTTGAGCTGCTCAAAGATTATGATTTCTAAATACACTACCTCCTAGGAAAGGAAAATAAGGTAGAAGATGCATTGAGTAGGAAAGATCATGGACTTATAACCCAAATGAGGATTGAGAAAATATTTTGTTCATGGATATTTTAAAAATAGATATGGGGATTTTTTAAGGAAGAGGAAACATCACTCCTTTCTCAAATGACTTCTAAACCATATTTACTGGAGAAGATAAAAATATCTCAATCTGATGATGAGAATTTTCAAAAGAAAATTACAGTAGTTAAGGATGGAAGATTGAAAGGATTCATGTATGAGGATGGAATTCTAAAATTTGGAAAGAGGATATGTGTTTCATCAATACCTGGTCTAACTATTATATGATGCTCATAGATTAAACTTCTATATACACCATAGTAGTACCAAGATGTATAAAGATCTGAAGGAACATTTTTTGTGGGATAACATGAAGAGTAAAATTGTTGACTATGTGTCAAGGTGTCCTAGTTTTTTCAAAAAGTTAAGGATGAGAGAAAAATATCCTAGAGGATTCATGAAACCTATAGTTATTCCTATGTGGAAGTGGGATGAAATTACTATAGAATGTTTCATAGGACTACCAAGGGAACCTATAAGAAATGATGCAATATGGGTTATTATTGATAGACCTACCAAATTTGCACATTTCCTCATTATAAGGTAAGATTTACCTCTTGAGAGCCTAATAAGACTCTATATTAATGAAGTTATAGGACTTCATGGTGCACCTCTATCAATTTTTTTTTGATCCAAATCCCCATCTTACATCAAAATTCTGGAAGTTACTTCAGATGGATCTGGATACTGAACTTCATTTTAGCAGTGTTTATCACCCTCAAACCGATGGATAGTCTAAAAAGACTATTTAAATATTAGAAGATATGTTGAGATCATTCTTAATTAACTTTAAAGGTACGTGGGATCGGTATTTACCGCTGATAGAGTTTTCCTATAATAATAGTTTCCATTATAGTATTCACATGGTGCCATATGAAGCATTATATGGAAAGATATGTCGAACTCCAAATTCTTGGGATGAAGTTAGTGAGAGAAAAATTATAGACCCAAAATTTATTAAAGAGACAATGAAAAAGGTAAATACAATTCATGCTCCTATTAAAATAGCTCAAAGTAAGAAAAATATTTATTCTGAAAAATGAAGAAAGGATTTGGAATTCCAAGTGGGAGATCATTCCTTTTTGAAAGTATCTCCATGGAAGGGTGTCTTTAGGTTTGGTAAGAAAGTAAAACAGATCCCTAGATACATTGCACCATTTGAAACTCTGTAAATAATTGGAGCTGTAACTTAACGATTAGAAATTCCACCAAGTCTCTCCAAAGTTCACGATGTGTTCCACAAATAATTATTAAATAAGTACATTCCAGACCCAACGCATGTGCTCGCCTATGAGGAAATAGAGATGGCACCTAATTTTACTTACTATGAAGATCCTATCAAGATTATTGACATAAGAGAGAAAGTATTAAGAAATTAGATGACTCAACTGGTAAAAGTTCTTTGGAGAAACTATAAAATGGAAGAAGTGATGTGGGAACCTGAGGATGTTATAAAGAATAACCACCCTCATTTGTTTAGAAGGAAATATTCATGAAAAAAAACCGAGGGAAAATTTTTCAAAGGAGGGAAGAATATAAGACCCCAAGATTTTATGGTATGTACCTTCTTAAATAAATTCAATTCATTCTATAGCTTATGTTTCACACAGCATTGAGCTTAAATGAACAGCACTATACTGTTAAATAGTAACTTGATCGTTGGAATAGTATTGTGACCATTAGGAATAGTAATGTTACCATTAGAATATTATCCTCACCTATAAAATTATAAATAAAATTGAGGCATCTTATAAATGGAAATATGATATAATTCTATCATAGTTTAAGTAAATAAATGTTTTAAAAATGATAAATTAATTATTGGTATTTTTTGTGAAAAATAAATATTTATTTACAATTTTTATAATTAATATAATGATTTAAAATAAAATTTATTAGATTCATGAATTAATATTTTATTTTATTATGATTATAATATAATTTATGAGACCTTAATTAATTTTTCAAAGTGTCACAAGATCAATTATAATTTCAAATCAGTATTTTTTTTAATAAATGATGATTTTAATTAAAAATTAAATTTCTTATATTTAGAAAATTATTTTCATAAAATTGATTCCATTTATTAAATAATCAGTTAAAAAATTATCCAAGGTTTATTTTCTAGTAATTTTCTAAAATACATAAATTTTTTTGATAAATAGTAAAAATACAGTTTTCACGTAACCGATGTAACTTAAATTACATCATTCATGATGTATTAGTGACATAATAAATTCTAGAACTTCAAGTTTTTCTATTATATATTTAATTTAAAAAATGATTCAATAAAATATAATAAACTCAATTTTCAAACCTAAAAAGTATTTTCCAAAACCTAAAGTCAAAAGTGATTCATTAAAATATCAATTTTTATTTCTTTCCACTTTCCTTTTTAATAAATTAATGAATTCGAATTATAACGGTGTTTTAAAGTCTTAAACTCATTATATTATATTAATATATGATTTATATTGTCAAAAATTAACTATTACAAGTCTTTCCTTTGATATAATATTTTATTTAATATTTTATTCTAAAAATCCCCCTCTCCTCAAATATAAATAACCCCTCTCCATTACCTTAGAAAACCACTCATTAAACCCCTTAAAAATCCATATATATGCCCAAATCTTACATCTTAAGACTATTAGAATACCTAGTTACATTTTGGAGCCATCCAACTTCAATCCCCAAGGAAGTTTTAGTGTCATGCAAGAGAAGCCACACCATGGAAAGAGTAAGTTTCCATTAACTCCTCCCTCTTTTCTTCTTCTCCTTCTTCTTTTCCCTTTTCCTTTCAAAACCATATACTCTAAAATTAATTATGCATTAATTTAACATGATATTATTTAACCTTCTACAAGTATTATATATATGACATGTATAAAATTTGTACTCCCTTTTCCCACTCTTACAACAATGTCCCATTAAAGGTCAGTTAACCACCTATAGAGACATTTCCAAGAACAATTCTTATAACCACATTCATGAATGGACAGTATGAATTATAAATAACATATAAATATATAATTACATGTATTATATTATTCTGTAATTAATTATACTAATTAAGAATTTACATTTAAAAATATAGAAAATTTGAGGCAAAACATGAAATTTTTATGAAAAACATGATATCAAAATGATTCAATTTCATAAAAAAATTAATTAATATAATACAATGATTATAATTTATAAATATATTTTTATAAATGACTATAATTAAATTCTATATTATTTTTTTAATAAATATAAGTTTTCTATTCAGGAGGCGTAAAAATCAACGTAATTAAGCAGGAATTAAGGTAAGGGACTTCATCTCAATTTCAATTTCATTGAGACTCACATGGTATTGTGCACCTAATAATTTTTATGTGGTTTATCTACTACTCCTTTGAGATAATTTTTCATTTGACATTATATTCCTCCTAAATATCCATATTTTCTTGTATCATGGATATAATTATTGTCTAAGTCGTATACCATTTTTATATATGGTGTTTACTTTGAATGTTGAAATGTTTATAAATATGTATTTCCTAATAAATATATATATTTTATTTGGGCATATTGTTCTTAGACTAAACATATGTATGAATAATGGTTTCAAACTTTATTTATGTGTGGGGACCAACTTTATAGCCCCTCGATGCATCGACATGTCTCATGAGACAAAACAGTTGGTGACAAACCCTTCATGTTTATTTCTAAACATAATTAGATAGGTATCTGCCCATAGACTTAAACCATCTTGGAGGTATGATGGTTCATGTTCTTGATACATGATGTCCAATAATTAATCATTTTACTCAATTAGTATTTAGTTATAATTATCCATAGTATTTTCACTATGAAAAAATCTATGGATGCATTTTCATTCTCAGTATATTAATGGTGTGTGATTTTTAGTTATTCACCATGACATGTTGATTATGCCTAATTGATTATGATTAACTTATTATTAATTCATGTTTCCTATATACGCAACCCTTATTGAGAATTTGAGATGACCCTTTTATTTGTTTTCCTTCCCCAAGTTACGAAGATGAAATCTTTGAATAAGTGACAAGGAAGCAGTTTATTTTTCCTTTATTAAGTTTTATGTTTAAATTACTAATGTAATAAGGGAACCAAATATGTATCTAGTTTCTTCAAGACTACTAAAATGATCGATCCTTGGTGATGTGATCTCTTGTATCTATGATATTATAATAAAATGATCACTAAATCTATGTTATTGGGGTCAGGGTTATTACATGGTATCAGAAAAATTTTAGTAGAAACATTGGAAATTGGATTAAGAAACATAACCCTAAGATAGAATTTGAGGATAATAATAGAAAAAAATCCTAGAATTTTGGTAATGTAGAGATTATGTGGGTCTTCCTAGTAATAAATCTTTATCTGGATGCTACAATTGGACGTAGTCCTGGAATAGATGTACCTAGTGGTAAGAACTTTGATAAGGTGTGTCAGGCCTGACTCACCATAACCTAGTACACAATATTGGTTCTTACTACTCACCTAGTTTGAAACTCCTAGGGGATATGGTTAGGATAATTCACATTCTCTTTACAAACCATTATGAAAGTTTTAAAAGTAAATATATCCCTAAAGAAACCATGTTTATGATTATGAGATTAGCTATGAATAATTTTTTGATTTGTGTTAATCATTTTTCTAGTTTGAAATTATGCATTCATAACATAATTTAGTGTATTCCATTTTTTAGAAATAGAACCTAGTGGAAGAAAAGGAATCAATACCCATGGAAAATGTAGGTATTTATATTCTGAGAAAGCTAACACAATTAGTATTGGAGTTTAGAAGATCATGAACATATTAGGGAAGCTTACTCAGATTATGATGAATAACCATTCTGCACCTATTTTGGATTGTTTCATGTGGAAAAATCCCCCATATTTTAATTGGACTACTAATTCAATGGTTTCTGAGCATTGGATCAAGTCCTTTGAAAATATATTCCTAGCATTGAGAAGTGGTGAAAATGAAAAGTAAATACTCTTAGTATATTACCTCAAGGGAAATTTTGATCAATGGTGGTCGTTGATCCAAAATACTAAGGAGGAAGATGAAATTAAAGACATGGAATGAAGAACTTTTAAAGAAACATTATTCAAAAAATATTTCCCTTGTGAACAACAAGCTAAAATGAAGAGATAATTACTTAGCTTAATGCAAAGGGAAGAGAAGAGTGTTGTGGAGTATAAGGCTAACTTCACAAGACTAGTTAGGTATGTTATAGATTATATACATGATTTGGAAGACAATATTGATAATTTCTTTGAAGGTATTAAGACATGTATTCGAAGGGTAATGGATTCAAAAACATTTTCATCATATGATGAAATGGTATTAAGTTCCATAAAAATGGATAAATAATTTTCTAGATCCTATTTGTTCAAGTGAAATTAACAGAATGATAGGCTTTCAGATAACCATGGAAAAGTTGAAGCATCAAAGAAGAAGAAGTGAATGAAGCAATTTCCATTATGTAAAAATTATAGAAAGAATCATCATGGGAAATGCTTGAAATGCATGAGAGTTTTTTATAAGTGCAGGGAAAAGGGCCATCAAGATAATGAATTCAAGGGAAAGAAACAAATAAATTATGTTCAATGCTTCAATTTCAATTAATTATGGTATTATTCAAACCAATGTCCCAATAATCAGGGGAATCTACCATAGAAGAGGCCAAGGGGAGATGACTAAGCTTATGTGGTCACTATAGTTGAAGTGGAAGTACACAATGATGTGGTGGAAGGTACATTAATACTATCATAAAATATATACAATGCTTTATTATATTCTAGATCATCTCACCCTTTTATATCAATCAAGTTTTCTAATAAAATTAGACACTCCCCTTTTGATTTAACAATGTATTTGTTAGTCAAAACTCTTAAGAGAAGTCTCTTTGTAATAAAAATATGTCGATCATCCCCCTTTATGACACATAAATATGCTTTAGTTTCTGACTTTATCGTCACACCAATGGTTGAATTTGATATAATCCTTGGTATGGAATGGATTTCAAAATATGATGTAAAATTTTATTGAAATAAGAAGGAAATTAGGATCTATGAGGAAGATATAGAATCCCTTATCTTTATATCATAAACCTCATCATCTGATTCTGATCTAAATCCACCCTTAATGGCTCTACTAAATGAAATTCTTGGGGAGGAAGAGAAAAAAACATCTAGGGATAAGGGAAGTTATATTCAAATTTATAATGTACAAATTGTATAGAAATACATTGATGTATTTTCTAAGGAATTACCTGGACACCCCTAGTGTGTGAAGTTGAATTTACCATTGATCTAATCCCTAATGAAAGACCAATATCAAAGACTCCTTATGGAATGAAAACTATGGAATTGGGGGAGTTGAAGAAATAAATAGAGGATTTGAGTAATGAGGTATTTATTTTCCCTAGTGTTTCTCCATGGGGAGCCTCTATCCTATTTGTTAAGAAGAAATATGGATCCATGAGGTTATGTATTGACTATAGATAAACCAATGTTATTATAATAAATAACAAGCATCCTCTGCCTCATTTTGATGATTTATTTGATCAACTTCACAAATATCAATATTTTTTAAAGATTGACCTTCATTCTGGATATAATCAATTACAAGTAAAGAAGGAAGATATTCCAAAGACGACATTTTGAACTGGGTATGAACATTATGAGTTTATAGTAATTTCATTCAGACTGACTAACACAACCTCTGTTTTCATGGATCTAATGAACAGAGTAGTCAAAGAATATCTTGATAATTTTTTTTGTGGTATTCATTGATGATATCTTGGTGTACTCCAAAATCTATGGGGACCAAGAGAACCACTTACGGATTGTTCTGGAGACTCTTAGAAGAAAAATGTTATATGGGAAGTTTAGAAAGTGTGAATTATAGCTTCAAATAGTTTCTTTTCTTGGACATATTGTCTCTAAAAATGGAATCTCAGTTGATCTTGTGAAGAAAAAGGAAATTCAAGAATGACCTACGCCAACGAACATAACTGAGGTATATAGTTTTGTTGGTATAGAAGGTTAATATCGGTGTTTCGTTCAGAATTTTTCCCAATTGGATAACCTGTTAACCAATCTCACATGTAAAGGGGTTAAATTCATATGGAAAAAATAATGTAAATTTTTTTTTGAATAATTAAAGATAAGATTGGTCAATGCTCTAATTTTTAATATTCTATTAGGAAATGATGGTTTTTTGATATACATTGATGCATCAAAGAATGCACTGGGTTGTTTCCTTATGCAAAATGATAAAGTTATTGAATATGCATCAAGGAAACTGAAGGCTCGTGAAGAAAATTATCCAACTCATAATCTTGAATTAGTATCCACAATCATTACTCTAAATATATGGATACACTATATATATGGTAAAATATGTGAGATATATATAGATCATAATATTTTGAAATAAATATTTACACAGAAAGAAACCATAATGAGGAAAATATGATGGCTTAAGTTACTCAAATATTATGATTTATCAATACACTAACACCTAGAAAAGGAAAATAAGGTAGTATATGCATTAATTAGGAAAGAACATGGACTTCTAACCCAAATGAGGATTGAGAAAGACCCTATGTTCTTGGATATAGTAAAAATGGATATGGGAATTATTAAGGAAGAGGAAACATCACTCATTTTTTAAATGATTTCTAAGACATCTTTACTAGAGAAGATAAAAAGATCTCAATCAAATGATGAGATTTTTCAAAAGAAAATAAAATTGGTTAAGGATAGAAGATTGACAGACTTCGTGTATGATGATGAAATTCGGAAATTTGGAATGGGTATATGTGTTCCATCAATACCTAAGATAAAATGGGAACTATTAGATGATGTGCATAACTCAAACTTTCATATACACCTTGGTGGTACCAATATGTATAGATATTTGAAGGAATGTTTTTGGTGGGATAACATGAAGTGTGAAATTGGTGACTATGTGTTAAGGTGTATAGTTTGTCAACAAGTAAAGTTTGAGAGACAACATCTTAAATGAGTCATGTAACCTCTAGCTATTCTTATGTGTAATTGGGATGACATTGCTATATAATTTATTATAGGACTACCAAGGACACCTAGAAGGAATGATGAAATATTGTTTATTGTTGATCGACTTACCAAATATGCACATTTCCTTACTATAAGGGAAGATTTACCTCTTGATCACCTAGAAAGACTCTGTATTAATGAATTTTTAATACTTCATGGTGCACCTATATTAATTATTTCTTATTGAGATACCTATTTTACATCAAAATTCTGGAAGAACCTTCATAAGGATCTTGATACTGAGCTTTATTTGAGTACTGTTTATCACCCTCAAACCGATGGAGAGTCTGAAAGGAATATTCAGACATTATAAGACATGTTTAAACCATGATCACTTGACTTTCAAGGTATGTGGGATCAATATTTACCTTTGGTAGAGTTTTCCTATAATAATAGTTTCTATTCTAGTATTCAGATGGTTCCATATGAAGCATTATATGGCAAGAGATGTTGAACTCCAACTTGTTGGGATGAAGTTTGTGAGAGGAAAGTTGTAGGACCAGAACTTGTGGAATAGAAAATGATAAAGGTAAAGACAAATCAGGATCATGTTAAAATAACTCAAAGTATGCAAAATAATTATGCTGACAACAAGAGAAAAGATTTATAATTTCAAGTGGGAGATCATGTCTTTTTTAAAGTATCTACATAGAAGGGTGTATTTAGGTTTGGTAAGAAGGGGAAATTGAGCCCCAGATATATTGGACCATTTCAAATTTTGGAAATAATCATAGTTGTAACTTACCGATTAGCAATGCCACCAAGTCTCTCCACAGTTCATGATGTGTTCCACATATCATTCTTAAAGAATTACATGTCAGACCCAACGCATGTACTCACCTATAAAGAAATAGGAATGGAACCTGATTTTTTTTAGTATGAAGAGCCTATAGAGATTATTGACACAAGAGAGTAGGTATGAAGAAATTGAATGACGAAACTGGTAAAAGTTCTTTAGAGAAACCATAAAATGGAAGAAGCGGCATGAGAACCTTAGGATGTTATAAAGAAGAACCACCCTTATCTGTTTAGAAGGCAATATTCATGAAAAACTTCAAGGATGGAATTTTCAAAGGAGGGAAGAATATAACACCCCAAGATTTTATGGTATGTACCTTCTTAAATAAATTCAATTCATTTAATATCGTATGTTTCACACAACACTGAGCTTAAACGAACAGTAATATGTTATTAAATAGTAACTTGACCGTTGGAATAGTAATGTGACTGTTAGGAATAGTAATGTGGTCATTAGAATAATAACATCACCTGTGAAAGTATAAATAAAGTTTATTCAACTTATTAATAGAAATATGATATAATTATATCAAAGTTTAAGTAAATAAATGTTTTAAAAAATGATAAATAAATTTTGGGTATTTTTGTGAAACATAAATATTTATTTACAATTTTATAATTAATAAAATGATTAAAAAGAAAAATTATTATATTCATAAAGTAATATTTTATTATCTTATGATTATAAGATAATTTTATGACACCTTAATTAATTTTTCAAAGTGTCACAAGATCAGTTGTAATTTTAAAATTGGTATTTTTTTAATAAATAATGATTTTAATTAAAAATTAAATCACTCATATTTAGAAAATTGTTTTCCTAAAATTTATTACATTTATAAAATCATCAAATCAAGATTATCCAAGGGTTATTTTCTAGTAATTTTTTGAAATACTTTAATTTTTTGATGAATAGTAAAAATATAGTTTAATTACATCATTCATGATGTATTAGTGACATAATTAATTATAGAACTTAAAGTTAGGCTATTATATATTTAATTTAAAAATTTATTCATTAAAATAAAATAAACTCAATTTCCAAACCTAAAAATAATTTTCCAAAACCTAAAGTCAAAAGTGATTCATTAAAATATTAATTTTTCTTTCTTTCCAATTTCTATTTTAATAAATTATTGAATTCAAATTATAAATGTTTTTTAAACTCTTAAACCCATTATATATTGTCAAAATTCACTATTAAAAGTCTCATATTTTATATAATATTTTATTTAATGTTTTATTCTAAAAATCCTCATCTTCTCAAAGTATAAATAACCCATCTCCCTCCCCTTGGAAAACCACTCATTACACCCTTTCCATAGACAAATATCTGCCCAAATACTCCCTATTAAGCCTCTTAGAATACCTAGGGACGTTTTGGACCCATCCAAATCCAATTACCAAGGGATTTTTAGTGTCGTGAAAGAGAAGCCACACTGAGGAAAGAGTAAGTTTCCCTTAACTCCTCCCTCTTTTCTTCTTTTCCTTCTTATTTTCCCTTTTCCTTTCAAAACCATATACTCTAAAATTAATTATATAGAAATTTAACATGATATTAATTATTTTAACCTACTAAAAGTAATATATATATGACATATATAAATTTTGTACTCCCTTTTCCCGCTCTTACGACAATGTCGCGTTAAAGGTCGGTTAACCACCTACTGAGACACTGCCAAAATAAATTATTATAAACACCATCATGAATGGATAGTATGAATTATATATAACATATAAATATGTAATTATATGTATTCTATGCTTTTTGAATTAATTATATTAATGAATAATTTACATTTAACAAAATATAAAAATCGAGGCAAAATGGGAAATTTATAAGAAAAACATGATATCAAAACGCTTCAATTTCATCAACAAAAAATAAATAAATATAATAAAATAATTTTAATTAATAAATATTTTTATAAATTACTATAATTTACTTTTGGGTCAGTTTTTTAATAAATATAAGTTTTTTATTCAAGAGGCGTAAAAAGCGGTGTAATTAAGCGAGAATTAAGGTAAGGGACTCCGTCTCAATTTCAATTTCATTAAGACTCACATGGTATTGTGCACCTAATCATTTTTATATGGTTTATCTACTAACCCTTTGAGATAATTTTTCATTTGAAATTATATTCTTCTTAATATCCATATTTTCTTGTATCATGGATATAATTATTGTCTAATCCTTATACCATTTTTACATACGATATTTAATTTGAATGTTGAAATATTGATAAATTTTTATTTCCTACTCAATATGGATATTTTTTTAAGGAAAATTTTTCTTAAACTAAATCTATGTATGAAGAATTATTTGGACTTGTAGTGATGGCTGGGGGTGGACTTTATAGCCCCTCAATGCATCAAAATGTCTCATAAGAAAAAATAGTTGGAAACAAACCCTTTGTGTTTAATTCCAAAAATAATTAGATAGGTATCTACCCATAGACTTGAAACATCTTGATAGCTTGATGGTTCATGTTCTAGATACATGACTTCCAATAATTAATCATTTTCTTCAATTAGCATTCAGTTATCATTAACTAGAGGATTTTCACTATGATAAAATCTACGGATGCATTTTCGTTCACATTTTATTGATGGTGTGTGGTTTTCAGTTATTCACCAATCCATATTGATTATGCCAAATTTATTATGATTCTCTTATTATTAATTCATTTTTTCTCTATACATAACCCTTACTGAGTATTTGAGCTTTCCCTTTTATTTTTTTTTTCTTCCCCAGGTTATGAAGATTAAATCTTTGAATAAGTGATAAGGAAGAAGTTTATTTTTCCTTTTTTAGGTTCTATATTTAAATTACCAATGTAATAAGGGAACCATATATGTATCTAGTTTCTTTAAGTCTACTAAACTAGTCAATCCTTGGTGATGTTATCTCTTATATCTATGATATTGTAATAAAATAACCACCAACTCTGATCTACCAAGGTTGGGGTTTTTAGACCATGTCTTGCACACAATTATCACATGAGAATTATATTGTTACCATTCATCATTTATTATCACTATATGGGCCTTTTGTGCAACTGACCATGTCCCACACATGATTATCACATTAATTAATTTTCTGATTAATTAATCAAATTCAATAATTTCATATACGCATCACTCCATTAATTAATTAAACAATTAATTAATCACATAAATTCCATTAATTAATCAATTAAAAATCTCAAAATCCAATAATTAATTCAATAATTAATTATTCATATATCAAAATTCAATATTCTGATAATTAACTCAACAATTAATTATCCCCAATTCCACAATTCAATGTTTTGATAATTAAATTAATAATTAATTATCTTAAATTCCCAAAATTTAAATATTTTGATAATTAACTCAACAATTAATTATACCCATATCACAATTCAATATCCCAATAATTTAATCAATAATTAATTATCACCAATTCCACAATTTCAATATTTCGATAATTAACTCAGTAATTAATTCTCCCCAATTCCCAAAATTTCAATATTCCTATAATTAACTCAACAATTAATTATCCCCAAATCACAATTCAATATTCTAATAATTAACTCAATACTTAATTATCCCCAATTCCATAATTTCAATATTCTGATAAGTAACTCAATAACTAATTATTCCCAATTCCACAATCCCTTAATTAATTAATTTACCAAATTAATTAATTCAATTAGGATGTTCAATTTCTAAAAAAAACTCTATCAATTATACAATTACATACACATAATTGAGATCATAACTATGGTATTTGGATAATATACCACCTACCTCGATTTGTTGACAACGCTCACCAATGGAAGAATCCCCAATTTGAAGCAGATTAATCAAGAATGAAATGAAGAACACAATATGTATCTGAATCCTATGGAGATAAAAATCATCAATCTTCTTTCTAATTCACCTATAATTAAGGTTAGGAAGTCTTGGAATCTACATAGGAGCCCCCAAAATCATAAAATATAGGTTAGGGTTGAATGGGGGTCGATTAGTGGTTAAAATGGGGGGGTGAGAATTTTAAAACTAATTTTTGGGTTAATTTAAATCTTGCACATAGTTTTATAGGAATGGGAACATGGTTTCCCCTAACTATGTGCCTTATTAATGTGCCTCTTCTAGTGGGGGTTCATGGTTTCTTTGTAGCACCCCTGGTTTCAAGTAAGTAACCCCTTTTTATATTGTTTTAAGTGTGTAAAGTATATGGGTTAAGTTTGGGAAATTTTGGGGAACCTTTGGAATTTTTGGGGGGATTTTTTATATGTTCATAGTTTGATCATGGTTTGGGTAAACTGTGAAACTCCTATAGGAAATTTTTCATAATTAGACAGAGGCAAAGGAGAAGGTGCATGGGTTGTACACAATTTTTCCAAACCATGCAGTAGCCTAGGAGAAACTGTGATACTCAAGATAGTGGGATTTTGCATGGTTGGAACATGGTTTGGAAACCATGTTAGGTTCTTCACTTGAGGAATTATCTTGTACATGGTACCATATAGTTTTTCTGACCGTGCAACTAACTGTGCACGAGATAAAAGTGAGATCCTAAAATTGTGGATCCCACTCATTTTCCCCTCTAACTCCCTCATTTTTTCCCCAAAATGGTCCTAGCTCAGGATTTTTATCTCTAAAAGGTTTTATAACCTCTCCTCGTCAAATTGGAAGTGATACAGAGTCATTACTTGGTGATTTGAAGCTCGATTCTCATGGTAAGTCGTCGTTTTTTGTGGGTTTTGGTAGTTTTCCTTATAATACTTCTCCTACTCTCTTGGTTTATTAGATCTACACTCGATGTGGGTAGATCTAAGGTTTTGGATGAAAAATATGTTCATATTTGGTCTCTTTGTCGATAGGGGAAGATATCTAAGGCTGGTTTGTGGAGATTTAACCTAGTTTCATGGGCTTTTAGGTGTCGTTCTTCATTTTCATCATAAAACTCGATGTAGGTGGCTTCACTCTCGACTCCTCTATTTAGAACTTGAAGGATTAGTTTCAAATTGATTAAATTGATTGAAATTGATTGTGAAATTTTTGTGAAAATCATGGTAGAAACCTCTTTAGTGATGGTTTGTGGATTTTTGTGAAACCATGGAATTATTGTGTAATGTTCTTCGATAAATGATTTTAAAATGATGATTTTAAAATAGTTTCTTGATTCAATTTATGGAAAAGGGTTTTAAATAAAAATGTTATTTTATTAAAATGGGTTTGGAATGATTATATTGGCATGTTTGTTGGTCAAACTTGGTGTGTGTGTTCATATTGCATTATGAGGCTTGGTTGAAATATGACCTTATTCCTGGTGCCAAAGGTTTAATGGCACATGGGATTTAATTAGCTTATGATGACTTGGTAGATCGATGAGAAACCACTCATGGGTATATAAATTTAATAATGAATTATACATGTGTAGATGTGTGGATGTGTGGATTGGAATGGGGTATGCCAAAGTGGAATTAATGAAATGTTTTTGAAACATTGTTTGGTTGTTTTCCTTAGAAATTGGTGTTGTTTGAGGAAGATATTTTACATTGAAACTTGTTTAAATTTTTATATAAACTATTTTATAAATTTTTATATATAAACTGTTTTATATAAATAGGATAACATGTTCTATCCTAGTGGAAAGAGTAGGGAAGTCATTGAGGAAAATCTATTGAGTTTTATTACTCACACCTGCTTTGGAACTTTGGTGATTTTGTAGATTTTTTTTATCGATACATGGGAAAAGTTAAAGTATCACACATATTTAGAAGTACTTCGTGATACTTGGGTTTTTTTGGAGTTAGAGAATAGAACATTTTTGGATCTTTGAGTTGTCATTAGAGTCTTTGAGTTTTGCATTCTGCTGTTTACTTTGATATTGTAGTCTTCCATTGTGGTACTTGGTTTTAGTTTTATTTTGATAAATGAAATATTGAGTTGTATTTAATTGTTATCATGAATCATATGGTGGTTGTTTGGTTATGGATTGTTTGGTTATTAGTTATATTCTTAAAGGGAAAATTGTCCCCCGCATGTATTGAAGCCCTTCGGCATTTATTTTCATCCTTTGGCATCTTTGGGATGTCGCTTAAGTTTAAGTAACATTCCACCACATTCTCAAGCCAATGAGTATGGGAGGGATGTTACAAGTGGTAGTGGTATTATTTGATCCAAAATATATTTTAAAAAAGTGGTATCAGTTTGGTCTTTCTGAATATCTTTCTGGAATAAGTGGTCTTTGATGTGGTATAGGTTGTCGGTCTTGGAGTTGAAATATTTATGGTCTATTCCTTGAGTTGGGATCTTATAAATTAGTAGGATTTTCAGGACTTGAAATGTGGAGCATAAAAAGACATAGCTAACCTTTTTATGATGAACTTCAAGTTACCAAGAAGTTGGATGCATAAGTGTTTTGGAGACACTTATAGGATTTGGAATCTCATTATCATGGGTTTAGCCAATGAGACGAGCATGGAATGCATTAGAGGAATGAATTCCCACTAGGATAACATATTTCATTTTGAGTAATGATATATTATTTGGTATAAATGTGTTGATTTTTGTAAAATGTTGAAATGGTTTTCAAATGTGAGATTTTGAAAAAGAGTATGGTTGTTATATTTTGAAAATGGTATGATTTTAAAAATCAAGTATCGATTTTTCAAAATTGGTTAATTTTGGAAAGAATTATTATGATATAAGGATCTAATAGAATTTGAAATTTTTAATCCTTAAGTTAATAGAGAGCGATACTTATGATGTTGTTGTGTTTATAGAAAATGGGACCTAGTAGGCATAATAGAAACCAACTAGAAGAAGCTGGAGAGAATGTGGTTTCACCTGAGTCATAGGTGAACCAAAAGATGGTTCAGAGTATAGTCCAAGATTTTCAATCCATGGATAGCATAAAAAAAGGATGATCCAAGAAAAATGGATCATTACATACAATTATAGAATTAGAATCCACTAATCTTTCAGGGTGAATCTAAACCAAAGAAAGTAGAGGTGTGGCTGAACAGGATGAATCGTATATTTGATTTCATTGGCACACCAGCTAAACTAAAAGTCAAACTAGTAACTTATATGCCAGAGGATATTTCAAGTTAGTGGTGGGATCTAGCTATGTAGGCTAAAGTGGATCAAGGCCTTGATTGAGAGGATTTTGAAGAATTGTTTAACAAAAAATTATATCCCCACATGTTTAGAATTCAAAGAATGATGGATTTCTTCAGCCTAAAGAAAGAAAATATTTCTATCATGGAGTGTGTGGATAAATTCATGAATTTAGTGAGCTTATCACCCAAAGTTGATGCTAGTGAATCCTTGAAGGCATGCATATTTGAATTAGGGATGATATAAGAGATTTTCATGAATATTTTCATGCTCTATATAACATACTATTTAGAGATGGTCAATTGAGATATAGTGGCTAAAAGGGACATCTTAGGGGCTATGGGAGGAAGAAGTCTATTGATACCCATGGTAAATGATGGGAAATCTAATGATGGGGAAAATGGAATAGGGACACCTATTTCTAAGGTGGGAGAATGAATCAGAATCAAATGGCTAGATCGGTGAATCTTCCTCCAAAACCAAAGAGGCATCCTGGATGTTTTCAATGTGGTTCATTTGATGACATGAAGTGAGAGTGTATGAAACCACTGAGGGAATGCCACAATTGAAAAAAGATGGATAATCTTCAGTGCTATTGTCATAGTGCTCCAAGTTTGGGTGTTTGGGACACTTCTAAGTGTCACAAGCATAATATGATTCAATAGGGTGAGGGCAATAGAATCAGTCTCATTAGAAGAAAAGAGATAGCCATGGTGATTCTAGGAATACCATAACTCCTCAGGTAGTGCAATAACAATAGGAAAACAAGGAGCAAAGTTTTGTGATGAAGTAATTATATGGAGCACAATAGGTTATTATGGATGATCATCCAGGACCATCTATAGTGATAAGTACGATTCTTTTGAATTATACCCTTATGAAAGTGTTGTTTGATATGGGTGCATCTAATTCTTTTATTTCTTCTTTTTCTATTGATTTTTTGAGCTTAAAACTTGAGATGAGGCCTTCTGTGATAAAACTTCAAACTCCTCTTGGTCAAAGAGAGTTCCAAGCCTTTGTGTGTAGAGAGTGTTCTATAACTGTTGATGGAGCTGAGCTGAAATTGGATTTCTCTATGCTCGAGATGGGTGTCTTTGATATAATCCTAGGTATGGACTGTTTGAAAAATTTCAAGCCTCACATCGACTGTTATACCAAAAAGTCAGTTTCAAAACTGAAGATGGTTTTGAGCATCTCTTTCGAGGAGACTGGAATGTAAAGGTAGGTACAACGAGCTTGTTGACACCAGCAATTGGAATGATATCATACTAGTTGGCGGTGTTGTCTTTGGAATCGATGGACGTGATTAAGAAGAATAGTTTTCTAGTAGTGGTGGATTAGTTTACCGATGTGTTTCTTGATAATTTCTCAAGGTTACCATCAATAAAAGAAGTGGATTTTATGTTTGATCTCCTTTTGGGGACTATACCTATGTCCCTTCCATATTATCATATGGAAAAAACATAGTTAAGGGAATTGAAAGTACAGCTGGAAAATCTAGAAAGGAAAGGGTTCATTCGACCTAGCACATCCCCATGGGTAATGGTGGTCTTGTTTGTGAAAAAGGTGGATAAAACTCTATGACTATGTGTGTATTATCATAAGCTTAACCAAGTTATGATAAAGAATCGGTATCCAATTCCACGCATTGATGATCTGTTCGATCAATTGAGGGGAGATTAGTGGTTCTCTAAGATTGAATTATGATTAGTATTCACTAATTACAGGTTTAAAAGGAGGATATTATGAAAATAGATTTCAGAATAAGATATGTCCATTATGAATATGTGTTAATTACTTTCGATCTTACAAATTCACTAGTGGTCTTTATGGAATTAATGAATTGAAAATTTCAGCAATATCTAGATTCTTTTGAGGTGGTGTTTGTAGATAACATATTGGTGTATTCAAGGACAAGGTATGGGCATGAGAAACACTTAGTGACAGTGTTAGGAATCTTGAGGTATCATCATCTGTATGAAAAATTATCAAATTGTGATTTTTGGATACAATAGGTATGCTTTCTTGGACATGTAATTTCTGAAGAAGGTGTTTTTATAGATCCATAAAAGATTGAGGTTGTGATCTCTTGGAAACTTCCAAATAATGTCTTCGAGATACACAGTTTTCTTGGATTGGATAGTTATTATCGATGCTTTTTTCATGATTTTTCATGAATAGCTTCACCTATGATATCTTTAAAAAATAATAATGTTCCATTCCAATGGGATGATAAATGCCATAAGTATTTCTAAGAGTTGAAATTTCACCTTACATCAACACCAATCTTGATTTTTCTAGAATAAGGACAAGGGTACGTGGTGTATTGTGATTCTTCAAGATCAGGTTTGGGATGTGTTATCATACAAGGAGGCCATATCGTTTCTTATGGATCAAGGAAGTTGATAGTGCATGATAAGAACTACCCAATACATGATTTAGAGTTATCTATTGTAGTCCATGTTTTAAAAACATAGCATCATTATCTCTTTGGTGAGAAATTACTATATTTATAGATCATAATATGTTGAATCATATTTTCTCACAATGAGATTTGAAACTAAGAAAAAGAAAACGGATGGAGTATCTCTAAATGTTTGAATTTGTATTGATGTATATAGCAGGTAAAGGCAATTCGGTGGTGGGTGAATTAAGTATAAATTCATATGCTCAGTTGGAAAAAGAAGCTTCAGATTAGTGGCAGTTTATGTCAGTGATAGCTGAAATGATCTTGGAATGTGAAGACCAAGGTATTGTTGCAGTTTTCTTTCTAGTTTCTTTGGTTCCTGGTATGGTAAATATGGTGAAAGAGGTACAAACTTCTGATGTAGAATGTGTGGTGAAGAAGTCAAAACTCAATGGTGGGGAGACCATTGAGGGCTGGAAACTGGATGGGAGTTCAGTTTTTTGGTTCAGAAATCGGATGGTCATGCCTAAATCTTGTCAAAAATAATTTCTTCATTCTTACCACCATTCAAGATGGGTTGTTCATCCTAGAATACAGAATATGTATAAAGCGTTGAAATTACATTTTTGGTGGGTCAGTATGAAAAGAAATGTAGCGGAGTTTGTTTCAAGATGATTAAATTATCAACAAGTTAAGGCAGATCATTGGTGACCAATAGGTATGTTTTAGTATTTACCGATCCCTATTTGGAAGTGGGAGCAGATAGTCATGGATTTTTTAAAAGGTCTCCCAAGAATGGTTTGGAAATATAATGCCATATGGGTGATATTGGATCAGCTCACAAAGTCGAATCATTTCATTCCATTTCGTGAAACTCATATAGTGGAGGAATTTTCAAAAACCTATATCTAAGAAGTGGTAAAGAAGCATGGAATACCAATTTCGATCATGTCAGATAGAGATCCTAGGTTTACCTCTTGTTTCTATAAATCCTTATAGAAATCCCTTGGGACTCATTTAACTATGAGTATGGCATATCATCCTCAGACAGATGGGAAATATGAAAGGATGATGAAAAGTTTGGAAGACATATTGTGGGATTGTGTAATGGATTTTGGTGGCTCATGGGAAGATCATGTGTCATTAGTGGAGTTCTCGTATAAAAACAATTATTAGGAATCGATACAAATGGATTTGTTTTAAGCATTATATGGGCATCCTTGTCATATCCAATATGTCGGGTGGAAATAGGTGATACTTCACTAGTTGTGCCAATAATTTTTCAAGAGATAATAGAGAAGATTTAGTTAATTCGAAAATGGATGGAGACAGCACAGATTTGTTAGAAATTGTATGTGGATCATCATCGACATTTGTTGATTTTTTCAGTGAGTGATTATGTGTTATTTAGGATCTCTCCAAGGCTTGGAAATCATAGTTTTGTGAAGAATTGTAAGTTATATCCTAGATATATAGGTCCTTTTAATATATTGGAATGAGTTGGTGAGGTGGCATATTGGTTGGCATTACCACCATGGTTCTGTGCGGTTCATAATGTGTTCCACGTATCTTAGTTGAAAAAGTATCAACCTATTCCTAACCATGTGATTCGATGGGATCATGTTAGCCTAGAGCCAGATGCTTCATTGTTACATATCTCGATATGGATTATGGATAGGCAAGAGAAATTATTGCATGGAAAAAGAGTCGATCTAGTATGGGTTTTGTGGCAACATGGTCAGCTTCAGGAAGAGAATTGGGAACAAAATAAAGAAATGAAAGAGAAATGGCCAGAACTATTTTAAGGAAATGATGGTTTTCTACTTTCCAGGGATAGAAAGTCTAATGGTGGGGAGAATATATCACCTTCAATTTTATGTAAGTAACCATTTCTTTATGTTTTTTAAGTATATAATGTATAACGGTTAAGTTTGAGAAGGTTTCGGGACCTTTTGGAATGTTTTTTTTGGATTTTCTATAGGTGAATAGTTTGAAAAAGGTTTGGGTAAACCATGAAACTCCTAAAAGAAATTGTGCACAGTGAAACAGAGACAAAGGGAAAGGCACACGGGCTACACACGGTTTTTCAAAACTGTGTGGAAGCCTAGGAGAAACCATGCTACTTGAGACAGTGTGCTTTGGCATGGTTGGAACACGGTTTGGAAACTATGTGATGCAACTATGCAAGGTTCAACCCTTGAGGTAGTATCTTTCACATGGTTATCACACGGTTTGTCTAATTGTGCAACTAAACATGCATGGGATAAAAGTGAGATCCTAAAATTGTGGATCTCACTCCTTTTCCCCCTCTAACTCTCTATTTTTTTCCCCAAAATGACCCTAACTTGGGATTTTGCTCTCTCAAAGGTTATAGAACCTCTCCACATCAAATTAAAAATGATATGGAGTCGTTCCTTGGTGCGTTGAAGATTGATTTGCACATAAAGTCATCGTTTTTGGTGGGTTTTGGTAGTTTTCTGTAGATATACTTCTCCATCTCTCTCAGTTTCTTAGATCTATGCCTATTGTAGGTAGATCTAATATTTTGGATGCCAAATATGTTCATATTTTGTCTTTTTGTTGATAGAGGAATAAATCTAAGGTGGTTTCATGGAGATTTAACCTAGTGTCATGGGATTTTAAGTGTTGTTATCTGTTTCATCATAAAACCTATGGTGGGTGGATTCACTGTCGACTCCTCTATTTAGAAATTAAAGGATTAGTTTCAAATTTATTAAATTGATTGAAATTGATTTTGAAATTTGTGTGAAAATTATGTTATAAACCTTCTTTAGTGATGGTTTTTGGATTTGTATGAAATCATGGAATTATTGTGCAAAGTGCTTTGATAAATGATTTTAAAATGATGATTTGAAAATAGATTCGTGATTCAGTTTATGGAAAAAGGTTTCAATAAAAAAGGTTGTTTTATTTAAATGGTTTTGGAATGATTATAATGGCATGGTTTTTGGGCATACTAGGTGTGTGTGTTCATATTGCATTACGAATCTTGGTTGAAATATGACCTTGTGCTCGGTGCCAAAGTTATAATGGTCCATGTGATTTAATTACCTTATGAGGACTTGGTAGATTTAAAAGATAATATTCATGAGTATTGAACTATCATAACTAATCAAGCATGTGTAGATGTGTGGATGTGTGGATTGGAATGGGGTATGCTAAAGTGGAATTAATTAAATGGTTTTGAAAAATTGTTAGTTACTTTCCTTGGAAATTGGTGTTGTTTGAAGAAACTATTTTACATTGACACTTGTTTATACTTTGATATAAATTGTTTTATAAATTGTTTTATATAAACTATTTTATATAAATAGGCTAACATGTTCTATCCTAGTGGTGTGAGTAGGGAATCCATTGGGAAAAATCTATTTAGTTTCATTACTCACCCCTTCTTTGGCACTTTGGTGCTTTTGAAAATGTTTTTTATCGATACATGAGAAAAGGTAAAGTATCACACATCTTTATCAGTACATTGTGATACTTGAGTTGTTTTGGAGTTATATTATAGAGCATGTTTGGAGCTTGGAGTTTTCATTAGAGTCTTTGAGTTTTGTCTTATGTTGTTTAATTTGATATTGTAGTCTTCTGCAATGGTACTTGGTTTTAGTTTGATTTTGATAAATGAAATGTTGAGTTGTATTTCATTGTTATCATGAATCATATGGTGGTTTTTTGGTTATGGATTGTTTGGTTAGTAGTTTTATTCTTAAAGTGAAAATCACCCCCACATGTATTGATGCCCTTCGGTATTTATTACCAGCCTTTGGTGTCTTGGAGATGTTGCTTAAGGCCAAGTAACATTCTACTGCCTTCTCAAGCCAATGAGGAGGGGTTGGGAATTACATTATCCTTTTAGGATGCATGGTTTGACAAACCGTATGCCAGTTGTGCAAATCCCCTCTACCTAGGTTTGCATGGTTTGTTAGGCCATACCTCACGGTTTGGGAAAAATGTGCGCCAACCATGCACATGACCACCTACTTATAAAATTTCCAATTTTCACCCAAATGAACCCTAAAGAAATACCTAATCAAAGTATGCTCAAACAAAGAAAAAATAATGCTTGAAAACAAGCTTGATACATCTTCAGAAAATTATGGGATCTTACAATCTTCCCACCTTATAACAGCTCATCCCCGAGCTGTACTCCCAAGCCTCTATAAGATTCCGAGTCAAAAAGATCAGACCATTGAGCCCTCATATCCACTTCCCTCTCCCATATTTGTTCTTGTATGATCCCATGTTGCCACGATACATGAACTATTGGCATGTTACATCCCCACATAACTTTCTTACTATGATCTAACACACATATTGGATTCTCCTTAAAGGACGCGTCTATTTAAAGCTCAACATCATATACATAAATCACATGAGAAGGGTCGGGGTGATACTTCTAAGTTGTGACACATGGAAAATTTCATGCATAGCACTGTATCTATGTGGAAGATACAATTGGTATGCCACCGGTCTGATTCTCTTCATAACCTCAAATGGTCCAACGAACCTAGCGCTAACTTTCCCTGCCTCTGTATCCTATGGTGACCCCATCTAGGAAACACCTGGAGGAATATATGATCACCCTATGTAAATTCTAGGTGTCTTCAACATCTATCTGAATACAACTTTTTTCTACTCTTAGCCATAAAAATACATTTCTGAATCATTTAAACCTACTCCAACATATATTGCGTGAGACTCAGTCCCAATATCTCCAACTCACCTACCTCCATCTAGCATAGAGTTGATCTTCATGGCCTACCATAAAGAGCCTTGTATGGTTCCATATGTATAGTTTCCTAATAATCGTTGTTATAGGAAAACTCTAAAAGTTCTAGGTGTTTATACCAAGACCCACATAAGTCTAGAAAACACGCTCACAACATATCTTCAAGCACCTATATAGTATGATCCGAATACCCATCTTTATGTGGGTAGAATGTCATACTCAGTAAAACTTGTGTGCCAAGAACCTTCTATAAACCCTACCAGAATCATGAAGTAAAGCATGAATCATGGTGTGAAACAATAGTCTGTGGCACCCTATGCCGACATAATATTTCCCTAACAGACAAATATTTCAGTTGATCCACTAGGAAAGTCTCTTGTATAGGCAATCAATGTGCTACCTTCATCAGTCTATCCATAATAACCCAAATAACGTAATTCTTATAAGGAGTCCTCGGGAGAAACACCATGAAATCCATAGTAATGTTTTCCCACTTCCACTCTGGAATGGGAAATGACGATAACAAGCCACCAGGTCATTGATACTCAGCATTCACCTACTAATAGGTGTAGCATCATCTCACAGACCCTACTATCTCCTTTTCCATGATCATCCACCAAAACTATTGATGTAGGTCATGGTACATTTTGGAAATACCTAGATGCATTGCCGACTTCGAGGAATCAACCTCACACATCATCTCCTTTTGTATGATAGTAGGCACACAAACTTGATTCCTAACATAGATGATATCATCCTCATCTATGCTTCAATCAGAAGGTGAATTCCCTCCTTCAATAATTTCCCTCAAGGTCAAGAACTCTGAATCCTCATACTACTTATCTCTAATCTGGTTCAAAAGTGTAGACTTCATTGAAACTGATATGAGATTAATATGCTCATGACTCTCCTGAACCATTGCATACATATCATCTAGAAAATTCATCATTTTCCACTCAACACTAGACTCTTAAACCACATGAGTCTAAGTTTTCCAGATCAAAGCATCATCCACATTATTCCATTTTCTGGGCATATATGATATCTCAAAATCAAATGACTTCATGTACTCAACCCACCTATGCTATCGGAGATTAAAATCTTACTATGAAAAGATATACTTTAAACTCTTGTCATATTTATACATAGTAAAATTTTCACCCAATAGATAATGCCACCAACACTTCAACTCATAAACCACTACAGCTAACTCGAGGTCATGAATAGGGTAGTTTTGTTCATGTGGGCTCAACTATCAAGACCCATAAGCCACAAATTGATCTCCATACATCAATATTTCTCCAAGTCCAATCCTAGAAGCATCAAAAAACATTGTGTACTCCCCACCTGGAATAGTTAGGATCAAGATTGGTGTTGATGTCAATTGCTTGTTTTACTCTTGGAAGGAATTATCACATTCTTCTGACCATTCAAACTTTACCCCCTTCTTGGTCAATCCCAAAAGTGGCACTACCAATTGGGAAAATCCTTTAATGAATCTATGATAATATCTAGCTAATCCTAGAAAGCTATGAATATCAAAAACATTCTTGGAATACTCCCAAGACACAACTGCCTGAACTTTCTATAGGTCTACAAACACTCCTTACTCTAAGATGATATGACCCAAGTAGTGTATCTGATCAATAAAAAATTGAAACTTAGATATATTAGAGTATAGTTTATGCTCTATCAGTGTACTCATGATGATATCAATATTTTGGGCATGATCGTCATGAGTCTTAGAATACACCAAGATATCATCCAAAAACACTACCACAAACAGATCTAGGTATGGATGAAAGATTCTATTCATAAAGGCCATAAACACTGCTAGTTCATTCATCAATACAAATAACATTACAATTGACTCATATAGACCATAAATTCTTCTGAAAGCAGTCCTCGGTATGTCAGAAGTTTGAACTCTCAATTGATGATATCTTGATCTCAATTCAATCTTGGAAAAGACATGAGATTCTCTCAACCGGTCAAACAGATCATCGATATGTGGAATAGAATACCAGTTCTTCACTTTCATCCAATTCAAATTTCGGTAATCGACACACATGAATAGATTCATGTCAGACTTCTTAGAAAAAAACTAGAGAACCCCAAGGCGACATACTCGGATGAATAAACCCCTTATCCTATAACTCCTCTAGCTAAGTCTTGAGCTCTTGAAGCTCTTTCAGTGTTATTTTGAATGGTGGAATAGAAACTGGATCATCCCCCAACATGAGATCAATAGTAAATTTCACATCTCTCTCATGTGGAAACCCTGAGAAGTCTTTAGGAAACACATCATGAAACTTTTCCACTATGAGTAGAAAGTAATCTTTCTTTAAACCTCCTTCATCCAGTAATAAACTAGAAAATAGGGTGGTAATCTCCCCCAGTTTATAGTGAACTATCCCTACACAAACTACCTTGATATATCACTCTCCACAGTGAATATAATTGTCACCCTCAAGAGACACTACAACATAAACAGTGTTTAGCGGTGGTTTTGTGGTGGCGGTTCACAAAACCACCGCTAAATGTTATCAGTGAAAGATTTTGCGGCGGTTTGTTAAAAACCGCCGCGAAACCCAATCTATTTTTAAAATCCGCGACGCTTTCCCCGCCCCTATCGCGTACCCCTCCTCCCCAATCCCCCTCACAAACCCTCCCCTCTTCCCCGATCCCTCTCCCTCTACCTCCGGCGACACCCGCGCCCTCCGGCGACCCCCACGGCCCCCGAGCCCCCCGACGAACCCCGCTTCCCCCCCCCCTCGACCGCCGGCGACCCCCGCGCCCTCCGGCGACCGCCACACCCCCCGCGGCCTCCGGAAACCCCCGCACCATAATTTCAGTCCTCCCACCATAATTTTCAGGTTTATTTATATATAATTTTTATTTTTTCCACATTTTAATTAGGGATATTGTGATTTTTATATTCCAAATATCGTTGTAGTGTGTTTTGGTCTTCATTTTGGCAGGTTTGAGATGTCATCATCAAAGGATTACATGTGTATTCATAATTAAGAATCTATATATAAGTTCTCCATTTATATATATTCAACCTTGAAAGTATTAATATATATCATGGGGCTATATGTGCTTATATGTGTATATGAAAATGAATATGTGTATCATTGAAAAGGGGTATATGAAAGTATAGTCAAATATGTATAGATCCCTTATACATATTTGTACACCTTAATATGTATATATGGACTAGGTATCATTACATATAAGTTAAGGTGAATATGTGTGCATTTGAAAATATTAAAATTTGAGATTCCATCATCTATTTTAGCATGGCTTGAGTTTTAGGTAGTTTCCATATTCATGTTACCATTATTTGAATTCCATGATAGCATGGATGTTTTTTAATATATTATTCATTATTTTATCAATTGAATATTGTATATCTTTTTATATATATTATTGGTTTTATTTCTCGGAATGTATCTCCCAATGTGGTTGATAGAAATTATCCTAAACATTTAAAATGTGTTTTAAGGTGTAAAGCATGATTTCAAAGTGAGTTTTCTATCATGTGATTTTTTGTTTAGAGATAATGTTTTAAAAAAATGGTAAGATAGTGTCAAGCGTTTTGAGTAATGTGTTGTGAAGAGGATCGGGCCGATGGGGAATATATTGGATATTCCATGATGGTATGACTTTATGTGAATTATTTCTTTATGTTTCATTTTAGGTGATGTTTCCTAGACTTCTCTATAGAGTCCATGTGGCTGAATTTTTGTTGGAGGCCGAATCATCCTTTAAGAGAATCTAGTTCATTTTATGGATCACAATGGGATGGTATTGCAAGGTAGTATTGTACCTTTTGTTCTAGTTTTATTACTATATAGTACCATTAAAGAAGAGACATGGGAGGGGAGATGAATATGTAGGCATAGTGGTCCAATCTCTTTTCTAACAAAGCTTTTATTACTATATAGTACCATTAAATAAGAGACATGGGAGGGGAGATGAATATGTAGGCATAGTGGTTCAATATCTTTTCTGACAAAGCTTAGTGATACTTTGAAATGTGGCTCAAAGCTAAGACATTTCATGTTAGGGAGGGTATGATATTCTATGATTTTTTCAGGTACTTTCTCATTTCAATTTTACTTTAAATAGATAATTTTGGGATATCAAAATGTTTACTGGATGTATGAACAGTTTTTGGGGTGTCCAGGGTTTTTAGGACACAAAAGGTTGAAAAAGTGCCTATCCAGCTCAAGTAATACGATCGAAGCCCAGTTAGTAGTTATTGTGTTCCCTAACCATGATTTACAAGAGGTGGGGTAAATTCAATGAAAAAATAAGGAAAGGGGGAGAATAAACCAAGTGGAAATTGATAACCCATTCCTCATGGTTATAGCATGACTTAACAAACCATACAGGCTTTATCGAAGATCATGTGACTAGCCCGCATTTCTATCCAACAGTCCAGCATTTCTAAAATATTACTTTTGAATAGCATGAATTGTCTTTAAAGTTTCCACATGATGAACTTTTTCCCAGCAATACTCATACACTGATCCTTCCTTTTCAGCTTCATTCCATCTCTCATAATTCAGATGAAGTGCCAAACGATCACTGTAATCCTTTGCAGAAAATCTAGATTTTACCATTACAGCTAAAGCGCTTTTTATCTTGAGGAAGAACTAAAGTATCCATGACGCTATGTCCGACCACAGTGGTAAGCACAGGATCGTAGCAATGAAAAATGGCACCCATAATTAGTAATTTTCGTAGTTTAGGATCCACCAGAAGGATTGACTGGGCACACCTGCTGGCCGGTGGTGTCTCACCAGCTGGCCGGTGGTCATCCACCGGCTGGCCGGTGACACCAGGCAGTGGGAAAGCCTACTGCCTGGCTTCTCCGGCTGGCCGGTGGGTAGGAACCGGCTGGCCGGTGGTCTCACACCGGCTGGCCAGTGGTCTCACACCGGCTGACCGGTGGCTCTGGACAGAAGCCAATGCTTCTGCCAGAGACCACCGGCTGGCTGGTGGAAATCCACCGGTTGGCCGGTAGACTCAGTCAATCCATTTTCAGCTTTCTTGGGCGAGCTCCTAGGAAATATTTTTCCTAACATCAAAAACACTTGAAAACAAGTTAGAACACAAATAGAGTGATTGTGATCATTAAAATCCAAGAGAGAGGGGTACAACAACTATTGTTTGTTTTATATTCATGGACTAGATTATGCATTAGAAACCATTAGTGGTGGCCTACTTAATTTACCTCACACCATATTCAGTACATGGATTGGTACCCATATAGTCCTCCTCCTCCTCCGTCGGTGCTGTCGGTGCCTCCGCGACCGCCTCCTCCTCCGCGGTCACGCCGCGGTCACGCCGCGGTCACGCCGCGGTCACGCCGCGGTCACGCCGCGGTCACGCCGCGGTCACGCCGCGGTCACGTCGGTGCCTCTGCGGCCGCCGCCTCCTCCTCCGCCGCCGCGGCCACCGCCTCCTCCTCTGCTCCTGCTCCTCCTCCTCCTCCTCCACCGGCCTCATCCTCCTCCTCCTCCGCTGCCTCCGCTGCCTCTGCCCTGCCTCTACGCTGCTGCTGGTGCCTCCTCCTCCACCACCGATGCCTCCTCCTCCTCTGTCGGTGCCTCCGCGACCGCCTCCTCCTCCGCGGTCACGCCGTGGTCACGCCGCGGTCACGCTGCGGTCACGCCGCGGTCACGCCGCGGTCACGCCGCGGTCACGCCGCGGTCACGCCGGTGCCTCTGCGGCCGCCGCCTCCTCCTCCGCCGCGGCGGCCGCCGCCTCCTCCTCTGCTTCTGCTCCTCCTCCTCCTCCTCCACCGGCCTCATCCTCCTCCTCCTCCGCTGCCTCTGCTGCCTCCACCCTGCCTCTGCGCTGCCGTCGGTGCCTCCTCCTCCACCGCGGCCTCCTCCTCCTCCGCTGATGCCTCCTCCTCCTCTGCCGGTGCCGCCGGTGCCTCTGCGGCCACCTCCTCCTCCGCGGTCACGCCGCGGTCACGCCGGTGCCTCCGCGGCCGCCGCCTCCTCCTCCTCCGCCGCGGCCGCTGCCTCCTCCTCTGCTCCTGCTCCTCCTCCTCCTCCACCGGCCTCATCCTCCTCCTCCTCCGCTGCCTCCGCTGCCTCCGCCCTGCCTCCGCCCTGCCTCTGCGCTGCCGCCGGTGCCTCCTCCTCCACCGCGGCCTCCTCCTCCTCCACCGCGGCCTCCTCCTCCTCATCTGCTGCCTCCGCTGCCTCCTCCTCCTCCGCCACGGCCGCCGCCTCCTCCTCTGCTCCTGCTCCTCCTCCCCTCCACCGGCCTCATCCTCCTCCTCCGCTGCCTCCACTGCCTCCGCCCTGCCTCCGCGCTACCACCGGTGCCTCCTCCTCCATCGCGGCCTCCTCCTCCTCCGCTGATGCCTCCTCCTCCTCCGCCGGTGCCACCAGTGTCTCCACGTCTCCTCCTGGGTAACGGTCATCATCACCCTCATGGAATATGATGTAAGGATGTCATGGTGGTATAACTCTACAGTTTCCAAGCACATTCCTTAGATAATATTTATAGTAGATAGGAATCTAGTAAGGTAGGAAATGGTAGGTACAAAGCCTTCCCATAATGGGAAATTAAAACACATGGGTCATCAAAATAATGAAATATCTAAAAAATTATTTCAATTATGACAAATATACATGCCACCTTATCAACAACTACATGACTTAAATATTTCAAAATACCAACATATATTCCTATGATGTAGACATTGTTTTTGGGAGAGGCAGATAGATAGAGAAGGGGAAGGGGAATAAATTATATGGTTAGGAAGAAGTATATGTAACCAACACATCAAAAAGGTGATGCTAATGTCAAATAGGACAAGTCTGGTCAAAGCCCAACGGCTAGTTTGACTGGGCACACCGGCTGGCCGGTGCTGAGCTCCCAGCTGGCCGGTGGTCCAGACAGCAGGCTTTCTGTCTGGGTTCCACCGACTGGCCGGTGGTCATCCACCGGTTGGCCGGTGGTACCAGGCAGTGGGCAAGCCTACTACCTGGGTCCTCTGGCTGGCCGGTGGGCAAGAACCGGTTGGCCGGTGCCCATACCGGCTGGCCGGTGCAATAGCACCAGCTGACCGGTGGCTCTGGCAGAAAGCAATGCTTCTGCCAGAGACCACCGGCTGGCCGGTGGTCATCCACCGGTTGGCCGGTGGCACCAGGCAGTGGGCAAGCCTACTGCCTGGGTCCTCTGGATGGCCAGTGGGCAAGAACCGGTTGGCCGGTGCCCATACCGGCTGGCCGGTGCGCTAGCACCGGCTGACCGGTGGCTCTGGCAGAGAGACCACCGGCTGGCCGGTGGGAATCCACCGGTTGGGCGGTGGGAATCCACCGGTAGCCCTATATTCTTATTGCTCCTCAATGAGGTGTTGACGCTGTCTCCTATGGACCAGACTTGTTCTGTTGGTCTGAAGTGGTAAATGTGATCAATGAATCATCTTTATTATATTATGCATACTTTATGATCAATGGTTCATCTTTATTATATTATGTTTCTGTAATCTTACACTATCGTATATTTTTTTGTAGGCACATTGTGATATACATGGATAAAAGCTGGATCACATTACCGAGGAACACACCTCAATATGTTATGGGTTTGAATGAGTTTTTAGATTTTGCAATTTCTAATCGATCCGTTGAAGGGAGAATAAGATGTCCATGTCCTAAATGTAAATTTAGAACATGGTTGAAGAGGGATGAAGTTTATGAACATTTAATACTGAAGCAATTCCCTGATCAATATTTGTGTTAGATTTGGCATGGAGAATCAAACAATACAGAAAGATTGAGGACTGATGTTAATCCACAGAATGAGGTCCCAAGTTTGTCGCCAATAGAAAATGAAATACAAAACCTCATAAATGATGCATTCGGCACTACAAGACACCACTATGAGCATCAAAACATATCAGAATAACCAGAAGATGATGCTACAAATTGAAACGTGACAAGTGATGTTTTTGAGACTGTAACACAAGCAGATCAAGATTGTAACATATCATTGGATCCTCCTCTTGATTCTGTGGAGCCAAATGTAAGGGAAAACTTCAGTGAGAAAAATGTGTTTCATGATTTAGTTGATGATGGAAATCACGAGTTGTATAGTGGGTGTTTGAAATATTCAAAGCTTTCATTTCTGCTGAAGTTGTACCATATCAAATGTCTTTGTGGAATTACAAATAAGGTAATGTCTATGTTATTGGAATTGATTCATGATGCATTTCCTGAAGCAAAAATCCCAGAATCGTTTTATGAGATGAAAAAAGTTGTAAACAAGCTTGGTCTGAATTATACAAAAATACATGCGTGTCCCAATGATTGTATGCTTTACTGGGGAGAAGATTCAAGTAGACAAAATTGTAAGAAATGTTCTTCTTCTAGATGGCAGTCAAAGGGTAATGTTGGAAGTATGACTGAACATAATTTCATGGAGAAGAAGAAAAAGAACACACCTGCAAAAGTTTTGCGTTACTTTCCTTTGAATCCTCGATTGCAAAGATTATTCATGTCATCAAAAACTGTCGAACACATGAAGTGGCATGCTGTAGATAATAACAATGATGGGTTAATGAGACATCCATGAGATTCCCAATCGTGGAAGACATTTGATGCATTACATCCAGATTTCTCAGCTGATCCTAGGAATGTTCGATTGGGATTGGCTCCCGATGGATTCAACCCATTTGGGACTTTGAGTACGAGTTATAGCATTTGGCCAGTTGTTTTGATCCCTTATAATCTGCCTCTGTGGATGTGTATGAAACAAACATCTTTTATCATTTCGATGATTATTCCTGGAAAACAAATGCCTGGAAATGATATTGATGTATACCTACAGCATTTGATTGAAGAATTGCAGGAGTTATGGACCAACGGTGTTGAGACATTTGATGTTTCTTCTAAAACAATGTTCAAAATGCATGCTGCTTTAATGTGGACCATTAGTGACTTCCCTGGGCTTGGGAATTTATCTGGTTGGAACACTTATACGGGTTTGGCTTGTCCCATTTGTAACTTTGATTTCAATCCCAAATGGCTAACTCACAGTAGAAAATGGTGCTTCTTGTGCCATCGAAGATTTCTTGATGCATCTCATAGATTTCGGCTGAACAAATCAAAATTTAATGGTTCCATTGATCGTAGACCACCTCCAAAGTTGTTAACCGGTTCTGAAATATTGACACAGCTTGAAAATGTTAAAACAGAATTTGGGAAGGTTCAGCAATTGAATGATAGCGGAAAATGAGTGCGAAGTGCATCGTCAAGTGAAATCAGAACGCAACAATGGAAGAAAAAAAGTATATTCTTCAAACTTCCGTATTGGGAATTTAATTCTTTGCGCCACAATCTTGATGTGATGCATATTGAGAAGAATGTATGTGATAATTTGATTTTCACATTACTTAATGAGCATGGAAAGTCGAAGGATCATCTCAATGCTCGCAAAGACTTACAAGTAATGAACATAAAATGCGATCTCTGGCTAGATGAGAATGAAAAGTATGCTCCGGCCATTTTTCAATGAAAAATAGGGATAAAGATACGTTCCTTCAAATTTTAAAGAATGTTAAGGTATCTGATGGGTATTCAAGTAACATCTTGAGGTGTGTTGACTTGAAGAATCGTAAGTTATATGGATTGAAAAGTCACGATTCACATATTTTGTTACAACAGTTACTACCATTGGCATTGCGTACATTATTACCTGAAAAAGTTACTGCTGTTGTACTCCAATTCTGCACATTTTTCAGGCAATTATGTGAGAAAGCTCCACATCCATTTCAGCTTGACAACCTACAGGAGAGGTTTGTATTGACCCTTTGTGCAATGGAGATGATCTTTCCTCCATCGTTTTTTACTGTCATGATGCATTTAACTGTCCATTTGGTTGACGAAGCTAAATTAGGAGGCCCCGTTCATTATCGATGGATGTATCCAATTGAGAGGTATTTTATTTATATGTTTCCAGTTAAGTAAACAATTTTTGGCATTTAAATAAATGCATAATATTATTATTTTTTTCACAGATATCTTGGGCATTTGAAAGCATACGTGAGAAATAAAGCTCAAACAGAAGGCTCTATTACTGAAGGCTATTTGGACGAGGAGTGTCTCACCTTTTGTTCCAGATATTTGGATGATATTGAGATAAGATTTAATCGAGTTGGACGTGTTGACGACACATCAACTCATTCTCAAATGCATCAGAAATCAAAAATATTTCCTGCTATTGGCCGATCAGTTGGGAGGACCTCATACGCGACACTAACAGAATTGGAATTATTACAGGCACATAGATATGTGCTGCTGAATAGTGAAATTTCAGATCCATTTATTGAAGAGGTGAGGATACAAACAAAGAGACGAATGAGAGGCCGAACATGAAATGAAAAAGATATAACGAAAGCTGTGAATAAAAAGCTGGTAGAATGGTTTGCACGACGTGTAAGTTTATAAATATTGCAATAAATACGAATATTAGTTTGAAACATACAATTTGCAAATCTATTAATTTTTTTTTCAGATCATGAATAATGATACTCGAGAAGACTTGTCAGAAGATTTGAAGTTTCTTGCTAGAGGTCCTATAAAACAAGTTAGAAAGTACGGCGCTTATAATGTGAATGGTTTTAGATTTCGTACAGTCGATCGAGAAGTGGGTTTGAAAACACAGAATAGTGGTATATTTACATTTTCTGAAGTGGAATACTATGGAAAGCTGCATGATATTATTGAATTAAACTACCACGGGCATTTTTTTGTTGTTTTATTCAAATTCAAATGGGTCGATATTATCAGAGGTGTTAAAAGAGATTCCTTGCAATTTACTTCTGTAAACTTCTCTCGCTTGATGGATGTTGGTGATCGTGAACTGCATGATCCATATATCTTAGCATCACAGGCAAAAATGGTATATTATGTGAATGATGTTGTGGATGAAGGGTGGAGTGTAGTTACTCACGTAATACAAAGAGATTTGTATGATATGGGTGATGAAGTGGAAGATTTGACCTCTACAATTGAATTTCATCAACAACAGGAAGCAGAATTATTTTTCCATCATGATATTGAAAATATTAGTCTAGCAAGGATGAATGAATTGGATGAAGCAATGGAGTAGGAAACCGACATGATTGAAGGGGAAAATGATTGTATGTACAATTATTTATTTATTCAGCAACCACTTGTTTCATTTCTGTAGTCATTCATTATCATTGTTATATATATTTTGTTTGTTAGTACTGGGCATCTATTATCATTTTTAATTTTTTTTTCTGCATAAATTTTTTGAAATATATATTCTGAACTTAATTTTATTTGATTAAATGACAGGAATGCCAAGGAAGAAGTGGTACACCATTCCTTCTACTTCTGCGACAGATGACGATACGTCTGTCCCCACAACATCTGAGGCAGCAGCTGCCTACATCCCTGCATCATCTCCCCCTGCACCATCTCTGACACCATCAGTGGATGCCTCATTAGAGGATGAGTCATTGCCTCCCCCTACAGGAGCCTCAGCAGTGGGGCAGCGACACGCCCCTTCCAGTTCATCACGGACATTCTGGAGGGTCACAGTCATAGGTACAAATTTTAATTAAATAAATTTATTACATTTTGTTTATAGTAATTGTTTGCTCATTGCAGATGAAAACAATGCAACCGTGGAAAAACACATAAAAAGTTCTGATGTTTGGAACATGCATGGCGAGAAGATAGTGGTGCCATTTGATTCTTATGGGGTCCCGACGGATGACGCCGCAGGTTTACTTGGTCAGATTATAGGTCAACTGGCAGCGGAGCCCATTTCCCTGCCTATTTCATATGATGATTGGAGGCATATTCCTCCAAACTGGAAAAATGAAGTTTATGATTCTCAAATAAAGGTAATTTTATTACTTTATGGTTTAATTGAATGTCATGTTACTAATATATTCAAAATGAATTTCTGTATACAGATGTTCTTCCACTTTACCGTTGCTGATGTGATAGCACGGAAGTGGACATTGAAAAATCTTGGAAAAAAATGGAATGATTTCAAATGGAGGTTGTGGTGTGATGTCAACGATACTTCGTTGACCTTGCAGCAGATGTATGAAAAGCTACCCAGTGGGGTACCGAAAGAACAGTGGAAGGTTTTTGTCGATAGACATCGTGATGAGAAGCGGATGGTATTGAAATATATATTATTATATTATCCTCATTTTACATTTATACATGTACATGAATAGGAGATAGACATTGAATACAATACTGTTAAATTGAATTTTATTTATTTCAGGATCTCTCAAGACAGAATGCTTCAAACCGGGAAAAGCAGGTCATCCCGCACACTGCGGGTTCAAAAAGCTTTTCAAGAAGCCGAATGTCATTGGTAATCTTTTAATTAGTTTAAATATTTATAAGATAATATTATCTATTTAACATATTTAATTGTTGATTTATCTTTGTTTAATGCAGTCACAGATTTTAGGGCATGACGCATCCCGAACAGAACTGTGGCTGGATGTTCATAAAAAAACAGATGGAAGTTTTGTTAATGAACCTGCCAGAGAAGTTGGGGTATGAAGTCAATTATTTATTATAATAACTTATTATCAGTTTTTACTGTGTTAATATATATTGATATTTGATTTATAGGTAAAAATTAAAGAAATATGGGATGCCAATCCTGGGCAATCCTACTCAGTCTCCCAGGATGACCCGGTTGGTAAAGTCCTTGGGAAGGAGCATCCTGGTAGAGTGCGCGGGATGGGTTTGGGACCTGTACCATCTGAGGTCTTTCGCATGCCATCAGGGATTTCAGCTACATCTACTCCTGCTTATAGTCATTTCATACCTGAAGATGCTCATAGGGAGATGTCTTCTCTACGAAACACAGTTCACCAGCAGGGGGATCAGATATCTGGTTTGCAGAAAGAGTTGCTTGAAATACGTCAGTATATGAGCAGATATGCCCCCGGTGGTAGTTCATCGGGTGGTGGTGAGCAGATAAATCACAAAAAAATCAAAATCATTTATTTTTCAAACTTTTATTAGTTTTAAGTTTTATTATAAATATGCAACAATATTTAATTTTCAATATAATGTTCTTACAGGTGGCAGCAGGTGGTGGAGATGAAGTTGGAGAGGGTGACGATGCAGCATCAGATGATGAGTAGTAGTATTATTGATGTGTTGAACAAGTATGATAACGGTTGGTTTGTATATGTAACATTTATGGCACATAGTTGGTGATCTTATTTTATCCCAAACTTATCGTCGAACTCAAAGGTGATGTTTAAAGGGTAATGATTATAGTGGGATGGATCTAGGTTCCACCCTTGTTCATGCTGGGGAACAATGTATTAAATGGTTAGGTGATGGAATGACTAAGAAATTTCATTGAAAGTCAGGTATGGGCTTATGTGAATGTGCTTGTGGTAAACACGGGATTTCATAGAGGAAGGAATTGTGGTTCAGGTTGTGATATGTGAGTCATCTAAGCTGAGTATCTTGGGAATGGTTAGCTGAAAGTGGATTGAATTATTATACTTCTTCTTAGATGTATATAGGTGAAAGTATCCATTTAAATCATGTCACTAGGCTAATGTGGGTGTCATGAAAGGGTCGAAAATGTCTTTTGAGAAAGATTGCATGACTAGTTTCAGTTAGGCTGATTGGCATTTGACTGTTTCTTTATAGTAAGGTCCCTATTATGGCCTCAGAAGTATTTAGGATTTCCCAATTAGAGGAAAAATTCCAATATTATCATTGGAAATCTTTGGATATTCCTTATAGGAAATTACAATGGTGGAGAATACTATGGTTCATAATTTTCTGTTAATGTTAAAACCTATGGTGGGGAGCACGATCGGTTGGATGCTTAAAGGGATGACGATGTGATCATTTATCTATATTCTGGTTTGATTTATTTTTCAGGGCAGTGGTGTAGTACAACCAAAATTATTTTTTTTTCCAGTTCAGCATTTAGCGGCGGTTTTAACCGCTGCTAATGCCATATTTGGTAGCATTTAGCGGCGGTTTTAACCGCCGCTAGATAAATTACGTTTATATTTAGCGGCGGTTTTTACCGCCGCAAAATAGGCGCATCAAACGGCATAATTTTGCGGCGGTTAAAACCGTCGCGCATAAAAAGGTGTGGCATACCCATAAAACCGCCGCTAAATGGAGAGAAACCGCCGGGAAATGAGGCATCTACGACACATATTTTAAACCGCCGCGAAATAGAAAAAACCACCGCTAAAAGATTGTCGACGCCAAGTTTAGCGGCGGTTTACAAAAACCGCCGCCAACCCATTTAGCGGCGGTTTAAACCGCCGCTAAATGGGAAAAAAACCGCCGCTAAGGGCTGCTTTTGTTGTAGTGAGATGTAAAAGTAACTGTCCTCCGATAATCATCTATGTGGGCTAGGTATGCTACTAACCAGTCCATTCCCATAATTAGGTCTAAAACTATCATGTCAAGGATGTAAAGATCCCACAGAAAATGATACTCCCCAACCTCGAGAGAACATCTCTTGCACAAGTAGATGTCTCTAGACCGTATTCCTAGAGGCGTGTCTATTATCAACACCCCACTCACGAACTCCAATGTCAGGATCAAAACATTCACAAGTTTTTTAGAAATAAAAGAATAATAGGAAATAGTATAAAATAATGCACTAGATAATTTAGAATCTATAAGAATGGTACCTCTCACTGTTGATGGTCCAGCCTCGTTATCCACAAGTTTAGGATAAAAGGCATGTAACTGTCCTACCCCTCTTCCCTGTGATATAGTGTGAGTCCCCTATATTGTACCACTCTACTGACATAGTTTCTCTTTCCTAGAAGCACCACGTCTACTACCACTACTACCAAAACCATTTTAACTCCAATTTCCAAAAATATATGGTGCAGAAGATCCCCTTCCCGCACCCTGGTTCTGTCTAGATCCTCCATCACTGCCCATCTTTTATGGGTTCCTACAAAACCTCTATAAATGTATCATATTACCACAAGATTGGAACTCTACAGGTGGTCAGGGGAACTATCTTCATAAGTGTCCCGACTTGCCATACTGGTGATAAATCACTCGAGTAAGATCCAGAGCAACTGATCCCTCTATCCGGGTACCCTACTTCCCACTACCCTAGCTAACATTATCATAGCGATGATTCCTGCTCTCAAAATTTATACCACTTGTTCATCCAACAATGACCATTTTCCCTACATTAAAAGCATCCCTCAGGTTCCCCTCATCTATGAGAGCCTAATCCACCAACTCAGTTTACCTCCTTAACCGAAATAGGTTCACTTGGGACTTAGTCTCACATTTAATTCCATCCTGAAAATGTATCATTGTAACCGTCTCATACCCTACCAATGATGGAGAAAAGTACTTAAGTTTGTATAGAGTCCATCATAGTCTATCATATACCCTACCAATGATAGAGAGAAGTACTGTAAGTTTTTATAGCATCCATCATTGTCCATCATAGCCATACTCCCCTAAGTCAACCTCATGAGATCAGCTACTCTCTCCTACCTCAGTGTCTCTAGATATAAGTGCTCTAATAACTTCTCCAAGAAGTCCTTCCATAACATAACATCATCCTGTCCATTCTGAGCCTCAATATCCCACTAGTGATTCACCGATCCTTATAGAATATAAGCAACTAACTTGACCCTCTCCTCAGCAAGAGTCTCCAAATAGTCAATTATCATCTATATACACTCAATCCATAACTCAGCTCCCTCAAGTCCACCCTCTACAGTAAAATTCATAGGGTACTGCAACTGAAACTCTCACATTAAGTTAGACATTCTCTTCACAGCCTACATTGGGTCTCTTTCCGTGAATTGCATGAAGTGAGAAAAGTTTTCTTGGAACTTCTCTCCTGCTTCCTCACCTAGAACTATCGGTGCCTTAGGCTCCACTACTAGTAGATCATCTCCAGTCATAACCTCATGTAATCCTCTCAACAAGAATCATCATAGAGGCATATCTCTATAATTCTAAACACACGTTTTGGGAGACATAAAACAACTTTAACACATTTCACAATAGGTTTTTCACATTAATGCATAACAATTCATTCCCCCTTTTCCTCCACATGGTAAAAACCAAGGCACTAGCACTACCCTTAACCATCCTACACCTAGTTCATGGTCAACACGAGTAAACTCATTCTAATATTCAATTTTCTCATTTAGACACCCATTTATTCACGTTTTTCATCACTTCACCACTTTCAATTTCATATTAAGTTCCATTTTCAATTCAATTTCACCAACAAGTGAAAACCATTCAAGTTCAACAACTTACCCAAAACCCATTTTTTTGTGCATGCCTAAAATGATGCATGTCACAAAATAATCTTGAGTGCTTAGAATGATGTATGCTTACTCAACTCTCATTCTATACTAGGTCACAATTCAAATATCAGAAAAAATCAGAAAAAATTATCACATCACACAACAATTGTATCACCAAAGGTGAAATAACATCTAACTATAACAACACACAATAATAACAGAAATTCCACCCTCGGTACATGGATTTTCCCCCATACATGGGTTTGTAACTCCCATGCACAAGTTCATGACCAAGGCCTGACTCATCCCATTCTCTTATCTACCTTTCCCAAATAGTAAGAAAAAAAAGAAATCATTTGTTTCCACTTTGTAACATCCCGACCCAGATGCCACATACCGATTTACCGATTCAGTCGGCTATATGACCTCAGACGCGCCTCCCCGTATGCCTAAGGCTACTGACTAGAAGCGAGGGTATAATGTCGATCATTGGGATACCATACCCTCTTTACCAAATTAATACCACAACAAAAATAAATAATCAATAACCAAATGACATATTACCATAACCATATTGATACTAGTATCACAAGATTACCCAAACTGAAAATACAATATCAAAACTAACAGTAGATATGCCAAGCTAGAATACGTTCCAAGTGTCAAAATGAAAACCCAAAAGTAAATACACTGAAAACTCCCAATATATTCCTAAACCACATCTAGTTCCTTCATCCCATATTCATCCCAAATCATCCATCTAACATAGGGCCTTTTCCCTTATCCTATCCTATAAACATGAAATCTATTTGGGTACCAATCAGGAAACCTAAGTAGGGTGTGAGTACAACTCAGTAGGCCACCACCAACAGTGTATAAAATAATATATAGTCAATATCAAGTGTATATAGTTATATAAATAATACATAAAAGTAATAAAGTAAACAATTTACACTTATTCAATTACCCTTTATTTAGCCACATAACACTCAAGTTCCTAAGGTCACTTGAACTCTCAATACCTACTTTGGCATGTGCCAAAGTCTGAACTATCCCCAATGGATATTATATCTCATAATTCTATTGTTGTTATTATTTATCTCAAATCATATATGAATTTCATTGTTATTGTTAGTCTCCTCTAGTTTTAATGCTAAAAAATCATGCTTTATCAAGTTAAATTATGTTTACTCGTGTTTAATTATGTTCATGTAATCTTAATTTGTTATGTTAGTCTTTTACATCATAATAAAGCTTGGAAAAATATGAGAAACTGTTAAAATTGAGTCATCATTAAGGTGGACTCATTGTCATTGTTAAGGCTAAGACACCGTTAAGGTGGAATCACTATTGGACATCTCACTAATGGAAAAAAATCAACTGAGTATGAGCTACCATTGATATGAACTCACTGTTAAGATGTCTCTCTGTCAAATGTCTCACTATTAGCACAAATTCTAAATTCTAATAAAGGAAGAGACACCGTGGCATTAAGCTACCGACAGCCACTCAGAATTTTTGCTAAGTATGAGTCACCATCACATCAAGCTACCTAAAGGCTCAATCCAGATTTTTTGCAAAGTATGAGTTATTATTGGCATGAGTCACCACCAAGTAGACCTACTTTTAAACACAAGACATCATCAAGTTTACCTACCAATAGAGCGACCTACAACTACTTGACCCACCGTTCCTGAGACACTGTTCCAAGACATTGTTCCCGAGACACCGTTCAGAGACATCATCAATTATTTATTTGTCATTTAAATTCAAATTTATTTCTAACAATCATATTTTTGAAACTTAGTACTAGTAATTATTTTAATGAATTTGTTGGTATTTTGTAGACAACATTTAAATAATTATCAGAATGCAATACAAGGTACGAGGTACCCAACCACGACCAAGATCATGCTCCTTGTCAGCTGCAGTGTATAAAGAAAATACCTAATCAAAAAGGAAGGAACAAATGTTAATAATCTATTCTCCTGAGAAAAAAACAAGAACTACTAGTTGTTAATACGAGAAGATACTACTATAAACTCAAACTGAAGAACTTTTTGCAGCAACACATGAAGAGTGAAGAAGAACTCGTCGAATAAATCAATACCTCATAGGAAATAGATGATAGAAACTCTCACAATGCTTTGTTTTGATGTATATTTCTGAAAGTTGACTCAAGATACACTTCAAGACAACTTCCAGGAGTCGCAAGCTGCATTGCTTATCACACATATCTTTCTAACTCTATTCTCTCTAATTTGCTCTGCTTGTGTACTATTTTTACATTATGAGCAGTGTGTGTCTCTCTATTCTATGAACACACACTGACCCCTATATAAAACTAGAATATATACAAATATATTTACAAACCATCTTTTACACCTTACACTCCCATGGATAATAGTGTAAGAGGTCCTTATGTGGCCTGTTTGTTTTTTCACTCCCATGAAAACTGTGGAAGAGGTATAGTTGACTTGGACAGTTGTGTATGTTTTTTTACCCTGATATAGGGTTTGGATTGAAGTTTTTTTATAAACTTCTTGATAGCATGTGATTTCCAAGTAGAGATGATTAATTCTCTGCTTGAGACTGAACCTCTTGTTTTAATTCTGATGTGTTCTTTCAAGTTTAGTTTTCTCTGTCTGTATTTATTTAAATAAAAAAACCTCAATTTTATTTGATAGTTAATATTAGATAGTTTTAATATTAGAATTTGATTTAGTATATTGATTTCAAAAGTTAAAGTAATAATTCATATTATTTTAACTGAGAACTAATCACTCTTTGAGAAATATTTCGAACATCCAAATCTTTTATAAATTGCTCCTTTGGTTAACTGAGATGTTTTTATTTCAAATTGGGGAATTTTAAATAAATATTTTAGACATAAATTTGTATAGGAACTCAATTCACCTCACCCATATTGAGTATCCTACTCCGAGCAACATTTGGTATCAAAGGATTCTTACTTTTTAGGTTTCAAAGTTTTAAAGTTTTCAAATCTTTTCAACTATGGTTTTAGTTGTGATTTTAAAGATCTAAAAATTTATATCAGTTCAAAAAATTTAGTTCATTAAAAATTGTTTTTAATATTTAACATGGATAATAAATAGTAAGGTGTTACTACCAACAAACCTCCCTATTTCAATGGAACAAATTATACTTAGTGGAAAATCAAAATGAAAATTCATTTAGAAAGCATGGTTTTTGAAACCTAGTCTTCAATTGTAGATGAATATAAGATCCCTGCTACAACTAGAAATACTTGGGATAACCCAACTAAGGCATCCTATAATAATAATTTCAAAGTTATGAATGCCTTATATTATTCTCTAGGTGATGAATAATTCAATAGGATTTCTATATGTAAAACAAACTTTGAGATTTGGGATAATTTAGTTGTTTCACATGAAGGAAACACTAATGTTAAGGACATATAGCTTGACACATATACTATTAAATATGATAAATTCAAAATAAAGCCTAATGAACCTATTTCTGACATGTACCTCAGGTTCAACGAGATTGTAAATATAATGATCACACTGGGAAAGAAAATCATTGAAAAATAATAGATCATGCAAATCTTGAGATGTCTTCCAGAAAGGTGGGGAGGGACATTATTATCAATTATAGAATCTTGTGACATTAATGCACTACCTATAAAAGAACTGGTAAGAAATTTAATGATGTACGAGGAAGATTTAAAGGTTAATAGAGAAGAAGATGATGAAACTATAAGAAATCCAATGCCTTTCAAAACCATTGTATCCAAACAAAAAGAGAAAATTCAAGTTCATGCTGAAAGTTCTAGAAATAAATATTCATCAACAGATAGTGATGAGGAAATGGATAATCTATCCATGAGATTTAAGAAATTCTACAGAAAGAAGAGTTTATTTAGAGATCCTAGCTACATAGGGAAATATGACAATAAAGGTAATTGGAAAAAAAGATTGCAAAAAAAGTGAGAATATGAATGAGATAATATACTATGAATAAAAAAGAAAATGACATGTAAAGGATGAATATCCAAAACTGAAGTACAAGAAGAAGTATGAGGAAAAATACAGAAAATACAAGAAGGCTATGAAGTCTGTCTGGAATGCTTCTGAGGACAACTCCAGTGTATCTAAATCATCTCATGATGAAAAGGTTGAAAAATCCAACATTTTTTTACAACAAACACATTTGGGGTAACCCTAGTATCTCCTGTATAGGATTCTTAGTATTCTGTAGATGAATTTGAATGTCACTTCTGAAAATATGGTCAATGAGAAAATTTTTGAATACTACAAAATTCTTGAGGATACGTTCAATAATCTAAAAGATAAATATAAATCTCTCAATAAACAACATACACTTTCTACTATTATTAAATTTGAACTCACTATAGAAAAAGAGACTAATTATCAATTACTCCATGAGAATACTGAACTTAAACTTTCTAATGAACAATTAAAGAGGGATCTAGAGAAATTTAAAAATGGTAAAAATACCTTAATTTAAATTCTTTGCAAACAAGTTGCTCCAAAATATGATACTAGCATTGGTTATCTACCAGTGCAATGAAATTTTGGTAAAAAAAATTATATCCAATTCTGAAAAATACGGTTTTATGCCCATATTTGAAAGATTTTCTGTAAGTTCTGGCATTGGAAAATACTTTACTCCTTTTAACTCTTTAAGAATTAATAATTTTTATTTTTCTAAAACCTTATAAAATTCTTACAGGAAACCCATGAAGAAAATGTGGGTTCCTAAAGCCTTAATTACTAATATTACTGGACCCAAGAAAATCTAGGTACTAAGGTCTTTTCTTGTTTAAACTATTTTTTATAGGAAATCTATTTGAAGAGTTCCTGTAAGAACTTGTGTCACTTAGATAGTGAGTGTTCAAGACACATGAAAGGGGACTACTCTAACTTCAAAAACCTCATAAATATTGATGGTGGACATGTCACCTTTAGTGACAATGCAAAAGGGAAAATTATTGGTCTCGACCAATTTAATAACAACAATTCAGTTTTAATTTATGAAGTTCTTTTTTTATGGTCTAAAGTACAATATGCATAGCATTTCACAGTTATGTGATGATGGTTTTCATGTTATATTTTAAAATGATGACTATAATGTTTTCAATTATAAAAATGATTTAGTCTTTATTGCTTTTAGAAATAAAAATATTTATACTATAAATATAGATTACTTAATCTCATAGAATTTTTCTTTCTTAATTTCCTTTCATAAAGAATCTTGGCTCCAGAATAGGATATTAGGCCATTGCAATATTCACTCTCTTAAAAATCTTACTAGAAAAGGATTAGTCAAGGATCTACCTAAACTGGAGTTTCCACATAATAAATTCTATAATCCTTATAAAAAAGGATAACAACATAAAATATCCTTCAAACCAAAGAAATAAGTTTCAACTTATCAACCTATTAAGTTGGTTCACATGGATTTTTTTGGACCATCTAGAGTTTCAAGATTAAATGGGAAGCACTATGTCTATTTTCTAGTAGATGAATTTTCAAGGTATGCTTAGACCTTATTTTTAGCTCTTAAAAATGAGGCTTGTTCTTATTTCACCAAGTATGCTAAATCAGTAGAAAACTTAAGTGGACTTAGAATCAAAATATTAAGAAATGACCATGGTTGTGAGTTTGAAAATCAAGAATTTGAATCTTTTTTCTCACAAAATGGATATAGTTATAACTTCTCTACTCCTAGGACACCCCAACGGAATGGAGTTATAGATTGAAGGAATATAACCTTACAAGAGATAGTCCAAACTATTCTTAATGAATATGATCTACCTATTTATTTTTGGGAAGAAGTTGTGAATACAACTTGTTATATAATCAATAGAGTCTTAATTAAACCTATCCTAGATAAACCCCCTTATGATATGTGGAATAATAGGAAACCTAAGGTTAATTACTTCAAAGTTTTTGGTTACAAAGTCTCTATTCTTAATACAAAATATAATCTTGACAAATTTTCCTCCAAGAGTTATGAAGGAATTTTATGAGGTTATTCAATCTCTAGTAAATCCTATAGAGTTTTTAATAAGAGAACCAATTATGTGAAAGAATTTGTGCATGTAAAATTTGATGAAACAAATACACATGAATCCAAAACTTACTTTGAAAATACTGAGAATAATATGTTGAATCTGGACTTAAATCATAAATCCTCTGATTCTTTTGTTAAACAAGCAGAAAAATCCAGTTCTGGAAAATTTCTAGATTCTAACCAAAAGGAACCCGAACCTATAGAAGAACCTAAAGTGACCATGCCTTCTTTTTCTATATCTATTATAACTCTTAAAACTCATACTTTAGATTTTGTAGTTGGATACTTAGACAAATGAACACATACTAGAGCTTCTCTAAGAAACCAGGTTGAACATCAAGTATTTTTGTCATAGATTGAACCTAAGAACATCAATGATGCAATTAATGATGAATTCTGGATGATGGTTATGCAAGAAGAATTAAATTAGTTTGAAATAAACAATGTATAGAAACTTATTGATATACCCAAAGACACTTTGACAATAGGCACTAATTGGGTGTTTAGAAATAAAGTGGATGAAGTTGGCACTATAGTAAGAAATAAATTCAGACTAGTTGCACAAGGTTATAATCAAGAAGAAGAAATATATTATGAAGAAAAAATTTCACTTGTGGCCCAACTTGAATCCATTAGAATACTTCTAGATTATGTAGCACATCTGAATTTCAAACTTTATAAAATGGATGTCAAAAGTGCATTCCTAAATGGGTATATAGTTGAGGATGTCTTTGTTGAACAACCCCCCAGTTTTAAAAATCCTCATTTTCCCAATCATTTTTTCAAGTTAACAAAAGCTTTGTAAGGTTTAAAAAAATCTCTAAGAGCTTGGTATTATAGGCTCAGTACTTTTCTTATTTCTAAAGGTTTTTTCTAAAGGAATAACTAATCCTACTCTTTTCATAAAAAGAATATATAAATATTTTTTAGTTTTTTAAATATATATTGACAATATTATTTTTGGATATTCAATTTTTTTTATGTATTAACTTTTCAAAAATGATACAAAATGATTTTGAAATGAGTTTAATGGGTGAACTCAAATTCTTTCTTAGATTTCAAAATTTTCAAAATAAAGAAGGTATTATTTTGAATCAGAGTAAATATACTAAATATATTTTAAAACATTTTGGCTTGGATAGCACTAAAAGTAGTGATACTCCTATGAGTACCACCTATAAATTGGATCTTGATGAAAATAGAAAACTAGTGGATCAAACCAATTACAGAGGTATGATTACTACTTGACTGCTAGCTAACCTGATATTGTGTTTAGTGTGCGTATGTGTGATCATTTTCAATAAAATCCAAAATAGTGAAACCTTCTTGCTATCGAAATAATTTTCAAATACCTCAAATATACTACCAACATAGGACTTCTCTACCCTATAGGACAATCATTTTACTTATTTACTTATTCTGATGCTAATTTTGTTGGTTGAAAGTTAGATAAAAAACAACCTCTTGAATATGTCACTTTTTGGGAAAGTATCTAGTTTCATGGTGTAGTAAGAAATAAAATTTCATTGAATTATCTACTGATGAAGCTGAATACATAGCTGCTGGTAGTTTTTGTGCTCAAATTTTGTGGATGAAACACACATTACTAGACTATGGATATCAATTTAGGCATGTACCTATAAATTGTGATAACACAAGTCCTATTAATATTTCTAATAATTCAGTTTCTCATTCAAGAAAAAATCATATTGATGTAAGACATCACTTTTTGAGAGATCATTATCAAAAAGATGATTTAACTCTTGAATTAATTGGCACTGAACATCAACTTGCTGATGCTTTTACTAAGACATTAAATTATGAGATAATGAGTTACATCAGACATGAGTTGGGGACGATAAATATTGAGTGACTAATTGTTGATGACTCACCGTTGGGAATAATTGTTGATGAATCACTATTATGACTCACTATTGATAGCTCACTATTAGGACTCACCGTTGATGCCTCACCGTTGGGACTCACTGTTGATGGATCACCATTGGGAATCACCATTGACGACTCGCCATTGGGACTCACTAATGAAGACTCTCCAATAGGACTCACCAATGTGTCTTACAGTTCTTTACATTGTTATTTTTCTATCTCAAACTTAAAATCAATTTTATATTTATTTCACTTTATTTTATTCTGCATTTTTTGATTTATGATTTTGAAATCCCTAAATGATAAAAATCAAATTGATCCAAATTATTTTTCACTTACCACTCTCCCAAAACCAAACCTTTCTCTCTCAAACCTCTACTGCCTTCTTCCTTCGAACCAAACCCTTTGAATCTTTCAAATGGCTTGAGTAAACTGTTTTTTTAGAAGTGTTTGGATGAGCCTCGTCCTTCAAAGAAAAAAAAGTAGAATTGAGTGATCCTAAACCCAAAACTATTATCCCTGATCTCGCAAGTTGAGTAGTCATTCTAGAAAATGAATTTCATGACAACTGGCACTTTTCAAGTAAGTCTCTTGTGTTAAAAGAAAAAGGTTGGTTTGAATGGTTCTCTAACAAAAAGTGACCTATATATCCAAAGATAGTTTATGAGTTTTATCTATATGCAGAGTTCATTCTCGAGGGCACGGATGAGTATTGGATAAAGTACAGAATAAATGTAAAAAGGATTGTCTTTTCTTCCAGGCAATGGGATGAATGTTTGAATGTACCGCATGAAGGTATTTATGAAGATCACCAAGGCAGTTTTCCTCCTGTAAGTGATATATTAAGTTATGAAATATCCTTAACTAAGCTAACCAGTGAAGGTATCACCATAATACCCATAGCCACTGAACTTGATGGTGAATGTTGATCATTTTTTATGTTTATTCAGCATCAACTATGCCCAAGGAAAGGTAATTTTTCATCTTAGAAGTATTAGGATATTTATTTGTAAAATCTTATGAAAAAAGGGAACAAGATCAACCTGTGAAGGTACCTTATGGTTCCTATTTTTGATATGATAAAGACACATTATAAGTCCAACTCCCTTTTTTATTCAAATCTTATTTCTACCATGCTAAAAGCTAAAGGACTGGTGAATGAAAGTGAAGAAACTGCCATATATTGTGGTGAATTTTTCATTACCAAAGTTATATGAAAAAGAATAAAGATAATCTGAAATCCATGGAAGAAATAGTGGGAAGAAGATAATGAGAAAATATGTGAAGAATTAAATCCAATTCAACACCCCATAAGACCAAAGGATATGGTTGATCCTAGTTTAGGACCAAATGAGGTTGTATAGTATTCAGATGAGGAAGATAAAAAAGATGAGGTAGATAAAGAAAAAGAATCCCCTATTTATGAAAGAAGTGATCCTGAAATTGTAGGAAGTCTTGAAGGAATTACATATGGATCGCCTATCCCTCTAAAATATATTTCTACAAGATAATATCTCCTAGGATATTCTGATGATAAAATAGAATAATCTGAGGATGTTGAACATGCTAGTGGAAGTGGAAGCTAGGAAGAAGAAGAGAATAATGAAGAAGATGAATAAAATGAAAATTATAAAGATGAAGAAGGGGAGGAAGAAGATTATGGTGAAGAAAGTGAAAGTGATACAGATGAAGAAATGGAAAATGAAGAAAGTGGTAAAGTTGATGGTGAAACTGATCATCATGTTAGTGATCAAGGGCATGATATAGAACCTGAAACTCTAGATGAAACTGGTTTAGTAAAAAATGAACTAGTTGTGGAATCTCAAAAGGCTCCAGACTTAGTTTTAGTTGAGGAAGAATTTCCAGATGTTCATTTGAACACTAATACAAATATGGCCTTTATCAGTGCTAGAAAAGGGCATTAACAGCACTAAAAAGCACTGTTAATCATGGCGAAGATGGGGGTCTCTCTTTTATCAGCGCTCAAAAAAGCGATGATAAAGGCCCCTTTTATCAACCACTACTGGAAAGTTGTGTTTTCCCAACACTTGTATAACAAATGTTCTCTAGAACCATTGGTATAAGTGTTTTTTACCAATGGTTTGTAAAAAGCGTTGGTAAATCTTGGTTTCATGAAGGCTTTCTCAACGGTTTGATGAAACCGTTGGGAAATCCAAAAATGTTTCCACCCTTTACCAATGGTTTGTAGAAAACTGTTGGTAAAGGCCATTTTTTTCCAACAGTTTTTACAAACTGTTGGGAAAATTCATGATTTCCCAACGGTTTTTACAAACCATTGGGAAAGATCTCCTCAAATACTCCCGATTTCCAGAAGCCCCCGTAGCACAGCAGAGAAATCATTTCCACCAATTTCCAGAAGCCCCCGCGTGCAGGTGAACCCTAACCCGAGTTCTTCCATCCGATCAGCTACAACTCCCCCATCCAGGTTAGACTCTTTAAACCTCTTCCCAAATACAAACATATAATCCCTCTTCCTCTGATTTCTACATTTATTTCAATATCTAGAAATATCGCGTCATTTTTTCCTATTTTAGGGATTTTTGAAAATTTTATGATTCACACTATTTGATATTGAATCAATGAATAATACATGATTGGTAGATGTATGTGACTAGGGTTTACTTTGGTTTCATATATCATTTGTAACTAAACATACGGCATACTACCGCTAATATGGTGATTCCACCTAAGAATGGTGGAATTTTTGTAGGATCATGGGGATTCCTCTTCTTTTGTTCTATAGAGTTTGTAGTGTTGGTTTTTAATGTATTTTATTTTCTTATGGATTTATAGTGATTATGTATTGGGTTCCTTTGGTCATGAATTTTGGGTGAGTTATTCTTAAGTTCTTCTTAGAGATCATTGTATTCATAAAGTGTGCCTAATTTTTTGTAGGTGGTGTCGACTCACTGAGTGACTATTTAGTTATGTTTTTATGATTCCAACGTTCTATTTTTTTTAATAATGAAACCTATTTATATTTTAATGATATAAATGAGTGGTGTTTAAATATATGTTTATAAAATAGGTAAAATGTTTTCTAAGTGGTTTATTTGGAACTGTAAAAAGACAAATCCAATTTTTATTGTATTCTAAAATCTCATTAAACATATTTATACTTAGTGAATCGTTTATAAGTTTGGATACATGTTTGAGAATTACCACTAATATCCCATAGCTTAATACCATTTTTAGATTGTGTACATCTCATTAAATTTTTTAATGAGTTCACTTCTTCCTTCATTAATGTCTTCCAAGGATGTCTTAGAAATCTAATATCCACTTGAATGTTTTTCCTTGCTTAAATAATGTAATGTATTCCTAGAATAGTCAATTAATTTTTACATTATAGTAAACCATGTTGATAACCTTTATGATTATATGATCTCATAGGTCGGTGTGGTGAATATGGATATAATTTTAAACATATGTATTGAATTTTGTTTTTATCTTCCAGGGTTGCAAATTCTGCAATTGGGTTTTTTTAAAGCGATATATAACAACATTTTAAACCCCTGTTATATATGCCTAATGGTTGTTTAGTAGTGGTTTAAACCACCACTATTTAAGGTCACTATTTTTTTACTATTTTTTGTTTCAGTAGTTGTTTTCCATGACAAAAAATGGTGAGGATATAATGGCGGTTCAAACCACTACTATATCCTTTCCATTTTTGGCAGGTGAAACCGTCGCTAAAACCAAAAATGCCACTAAAAAACATCTTGTGACGATTCCCTAAAGCTGCCGCTAAATTTATAGAACTAACATGAGTTGGATGCTGATGCCAATTTTAGCAGTGATTTTTGGAAACCGTTGTACAACCATATAAAAGTGATTTAAACTACCGCAAACTCAAAAATAAAAAGTAGCTGCTATCAGTCGATTTTTTTGTATTTTCCAATGCATGATTTGGAACTAGTTATAGTACCCCCCCTGGAAAGCCCTGCCCACCCCTAGACACCCCCCCCCCATGGACTACCCCCTACCCCTAGGGACAGCCCGCCCACCCCCCTGGACACCTTGTACCCCCCTGGACAGCCCTGCCACCCTTACAACCCCCCTAGACACCCCGCCCACCCCCTGGACACCTCGTACCCCTAGACAACCCCCCACCCCTGAAAAGCCCCCCACCCCCTGGACACCCCCGACCCCCCTGCACAGCCCCACCACCCCCGTGGACATCCCACCCACCCCCCTGGACAGCTCGTGCCCCCTGGAAAGCCCCCCCCCCCTACCCTTGTTGATAGCCCACCCACCCCACCCCCGGACACCCGCCCACCACCCCTCGAACACCCCCCATCCCCCCGGATACCCCCCCTGGAAAGCCCCCCCCCCCCCCCCCCCGACACCCCCGACCCCACTGGACAGTGCCGCCACCCCCGTGGAAAGCTCGACCACCCCCCGTGGATAGTCCGACCACCCCCCGTGGACAGCCCGCCCACCCCCCCTGGACAGCTTGCCCACCCCCTGGACACCCCAGACCCCCTGGGAAGCCCCACCACCCCCATGGGTAGCCCTCCCACCCCCTGGACACCCCATATCCCCCCCCCCCCCCTAATAGCCTCACCCACCCCCTGGACACCCCGCTCACCTCCTTAGACAGCCCGCCCACCCCCCTGGACTCCCCCTACCCCCCCCCCCCTGGACAGACTGACCACCCCCATGGACAGCTCGCCCACCTGGACACCCCGACCCACCTAGACAGCCCCCCACCCCCTGGACACCTCTGACCCCCCAGACGGTCCCACCACCCCCTGGACACCCCGCACCCCCTGGACACCCCTCACCCCACTTGGACAGCCTCTCCACTCCCCTGATCCCCATCCTACTCCTCATTTCGATCTCCCTGAAGAAGTTAAAGTATAAAACTCATGTACTCCCAACAAGACCCTTAAGGATTATGTATTCCTTGATCCACTTCGAATATCTTACTGGGCAATCCTTGAATATAGGCATTAGAAATTTTTTATCTTATTTTCTTATATACACTGTATTTTTTTGTATTTCTTAATATGATTCTCATATAGAGTAATGTGTCTGTTATGCTTTTATTTAAAGTAAACAATTGTCATTTAACTAAATATTTTTTTGATTTAACTTAAATATTATTTAATTGGTTTCAAATGACTTATTACAATTTTTTTACAAAATGGATAGAAGTTGGATGTACAAAACTGATCGGATTTCAACCAATTTTCAAAATACTTTGAACAGATTTCTAGATTTTTCATTTGAAAAGGCTTCATATAGTGGTCGCATACACTGCCCATGTTCTAATTGTGTTGGAAGACCTTGTTTGAGTTGTAAAGCAGTTAGCTATCATATAACCAAATATGGTTTCCAAACAAACTATTATGTGTGGTATCACAATAGAGAGAAAATGGAATCTCAAAATGTTGATGATCCAAATGATAGGACTGAATTGGAGAGTTTTATATATGATCGGTTTCCATTTATTCGGCATCATGAGAAGGAAAGGATGTCCAGCCAACAAGATTTTGATACAAGCACACATGATGTGTCCAATGAAAATGATGATGTTGATAGGGTGAAAAAATTTAATGATGTTGCGACGACTCCAGTATATCGGCAATGTGGTAAAATGAAAAAGTTGGAATTTTTAATCTAATTGTTTCATGGGAAAACTATGTATGGGATTTCAAATATTGTAATTAATTACATTCTTACCTTCTTGAAGGACTTACATCTAGATGATGCAGATATTCCTTCAAACCACTATATGGCATGGAAGTTAGATGATGATCTTCGATTCTCAAAAAAAAAATCATGCTTGCCCGAATTATTGTAGCTTATTTTGGGAGGAAACTGCTAAAATAAATGATTGTATCAAATGTGGAACCTCCCAATGGAAGCCAAAAGATGATGGAACACCATATCGTGTGCCACAAAAATTAATGTGGAACTTTCCATTGATCCCCAAATTATACAACCTTTTCATGTCTGATGAAATATCAGTAAAAATGTGATGGAATGACACCAAGAGAAAAAAGAATAATGAAGAGTTGGTTCACCCTACATATGGATTTTCATGGAAAAGATTTGATGCTCGATATCCTGAATTTGCAGCCGACGTGCGTAATGTGAGACTGGGTCTTTCATGTGACAGTTTTAATCCATTTGGCCATATGCTTACTTCATACAGCACATGGCCAATTTTCATACACATTTATAACCTTCCCCCATGGTTGTGTATGAAAAATCCTTACACTTTCTTGAGTATACTGATATCTGGCCCTTCTGATCCCGACAATGATATAGATGTATACATGCAACCTTTAATAAAAGAGTTGAAACTTCTTTGGGATGTGGGTGTTCCCACATACGATGCAAGTTCGAAACACATATTTCATATGCGTGTTGCGCTTATGTGGATGATCAATGATTTTTCTGCTTATGCAATGGTGTCTGGATGGAGCATAAAAGGAAAATTGTCATCTTCTATTTTAATGAAGAATAATCGATCGAGAAGACTAAAATATCATCGTAGTTTTAGTTTTATGGGACATCGACGATTCTTTCCAATGAACTATCCATATAGAAAAAATCATCGAAGATTTGACAATACCATGGAGACTGACGATCCACCTCAACATATGTCTGGAACTAATGTGCTTAATGAATTGAAAGATTTCAGTTATTCATTTGGGAAGGGTGTAATGAAATATAGAAAGATGAAATTTTTTTCCAATGATACATTTGTACAATTGGAATAAGAAGACTATATTCTTTGAGTTGTCGTATTGGTCAACCAACTTGTTACATCATTGCTTAGACGTAATGCACATTGAAAAGAATATATGTGAAATGTTGCTTTTGATTCTTCTAAATGTCAAGGGGAAGATAAAAGATGATTTATTATCTCAGCGTGATTTGGTAGATTGGGGGATCAGACCAGAATTGAATCATGTCTGTATCAGTGAAAATAAATGGAAAGTTTCATATGCTTCTTATGTGATGACACCTGCTGAAAAAAATCAATTTCTGGAAGTGCTAGAGACTATTAAAGTTTCTGATGGCTATTCAAGCAATATATCAAAACGGGTCAACAGAAAAGAGTTGAAGCTAAAATCTTTGAAGACTCATGATTATCACGTCCTTTTTCATGAGTCGATTCCAATAGAAATCCGTCATCTCTTGTCCAAAAATTTTAGAGTCTCAGTTATTCGGTTGTGCTATTTTTTTATAGATCTTTGTGCTAAGAGGTTTTCCAAATCCTTCTTGCAAAAACTGTTGGTAGAGACACCATTAATTTTGTGTGAGTTAGAGAAAATATTCCCTCCATCATTTTTTATATGCATGTTGCATCTTACTGTCCATCTTCCGACTGAAATACTTCTTGGAGGACCCGTTGCTTTCCATTGGATGTATCCAACTGAAAGAAACATGTGCACATTGAAATCATATGTTCGGAACAGGAATTACCCCGAAGGTTCTATTATAAACGCTTACACTACTGGAAATTTAGGCTATATCCACGGTTTCAAACCGTGGCTATAAGCCTAAAAACCGTGGATATAGGTTATAGCCACGGTTCAATGAACCGTGGCTGGTATTGGCATGTCTATAGGACAACTCCTATAGCCACGGTTTAAAACCGTGGCTAAATCATTATAGCCACAGTTTGAAACTGTGGGAGAAGGTAAAACACAAACAAGCCTTATAAACACGGTTAGAAACTGTGGCTATAGATCAAAGTTCAATAAAAAAAACATAGCAGACTTGCAGGCCTGCCAATCTCCCCTACCCCCTACTAGTCCCCCTGCCAGTCCCCCCTGCCCCCTGCCAGTCCCCCCTGCCCCCTGCTAGTCCCCCCTGCCACCCCCTGCCAGTCCCCCCTTTTTCCTTGCTAGTCCCCATGCCAGTCCCCCCTGCCACCCCCCTGCTAGTCCCCCCTACCCCTATCAGTCCCCCCCTGCCACCCCCTTCTAGTCCCCCCCTGCCCCCTGCCACCCCCCTGTCAGTCCCCCCAGCCCCCTGCCAGTCCCCATGCCCCTGCTAGTCCCCCCCTGCCACCCCCTACCAATCCCCCCCTACCCCCTACTAGTCTCCCTGCCAATCCCCCCTGCCCCCTGCCACCAGCCCTGCTAGTCCCCCTGCCCCCTGCTAGTCCCCCCTACCACCCCCCTGCCAGTCCTCCCTGCCCCCTGCTAGTCCCCCTACCACCCCCATTCCCCCTGCCACCCCCTACTAGTCCCCCCCTTCCAGTCCCCCCTGCCCACTACTAGTCCCCCTACCCCCTGCTAGTCCCCCGTACCAGTCCCCCCTACCCCTGCTAGTCCCCCTGCCAGTCCCCCTCTACCCCCTGCCACCCCCTGCCAGTCCCCCCTGCCCCCTGCTAGTCCTCATTCCCCCTGCTAGTCCCCCCTGCCACCCCCTACCAGTCCCCCTGCCCCCTACTAGTCCCCCTTCCAGTCCCCCCTGCCCCCCGCCACCCCCCTACTAGTCCCCCCTGCCCCCTACTAGTCCCCCCCCCCCCGCCACCCCCCTGCCAGTCCCCTCTACCCCCTTCTAGTCCCCCTGCCAGCCCCCCTTCCCCCTGCCAGTCCCCCCTTCCCCCTGCTAGTCCCCCTGCCAATCCCCTACCAGTCCCCCTGCCCCCTGCTAGTCCCCCTGCCAGTCCCCCTGCCCCCTTCCACCCCCTGCCAGTCCCCACTGCCCCCTGCTAGTCCCCCTGCCCCTGGTAGTCCCCCTACCTTCCACTCCACCCTGCATGTCTCCCCCTATTTTCCATCTGGCTCTCCCCATGCTAGTCCCCCTACCTATTTTTTCCTGGTTCCCCACCCCCTTTCAGTCCCCCTACCTATTTTCCCATTGTTCCCCACGCCCTGCCAGTCCCCCCCCCCCCCCTGTCTGTCACCCCCCTGGACACACCCCCACCCCTCCCCTGCACAGACACCCCCCCCACCCAGGACAGACACCCCCCCTGGACAGACAGACAACCCTGGATACCCCCCTCCCCTGGACAGACCCCCCCGGACAGAAACCCCCTGGATAGACAACCCTGGACACCCCCCTCCCCTGGACAGACCCCCCCCCCCGGACAGACACCCCCCACCCTGGACAGACACCCCCTGGACAGACAACCCTGAACACCCCCTGCTGTACATATGTTGGATTTTTTCAAAGTAGAAACACATCAGAATCCTGTTAGAGTACTGGAAGGTTTTCTTAGGTGGGCCAAATAGACTATGGATGAGCATCACTTGGTTTTTGGAATGGTGAATAAATGCTATAGTTGGGATGCCATTACAGCTAGGATATCTATGCTGAAACTGTTTGGTTTTACATGGGATGTTGGTGGATGAAAGGACATAAAGGTTCAAGAAGCACTACACTGGAAGGAGCTCCTACATGTTCCAAATAATGCTATTATGGAGGTAGAGAAGTATATTTTAGTTATATCCAAAAACCGCCTTAAAGATGAAATGAGACAATATGATGTTTGGAATGAAGAGTGAAAACCAATGTTTCCCATGGTTATAGGTGTTAGAGTTATCACTTCTCTTGGTATCAATGACGATGGAAATCCTAAACTTGTCCATTTATTACTTTTAGAGGAAAATAAAAAATAAGAATTGGTTTCTAGTTCCACTAGTACTTCAAATACGTTGACTGTAATAGCAAAGAAACATGTCGGCCATGCTCTCCTAGTCAGGAAATTAATTCAATGGTGGTGGTGATGACGATGCTGGTGATGGAAGAAACAATGGTTTACTTGATGAAGATGAAGTTTTCTCATGAGTTGAGACTCTTTGAAGCATGTGAAATCAACCAGGAAATGATTTCTGTTAGCAGTTTCTGGATATTCACCTTGAGGACAAGGTGGGTTTTTGTAAGGGTGGAAATGCTAGGAGTGTGGATGTGTGGCTGTCAGTTGTTCTTGGCAGGGATGTCCTTATGTGGTTGTGGCTGGTAATATGTCCTAAGGTAGACATTGTCTTTTACTTTTATTAGTTACTAGGGGTTGGTAATAGTAGGTAGGGGTAGATGTTGGTTGGGTTGGGGTATTAAATAACAGTGTGGCTAGGAGCTGATCCTTGGGAGGTCTAGGAGGCCCTTTGAGAAGTGGTCTTTCTAGGAGAATTTCTTCTCTTCCCTCTTCATTTTCTTTTTCATTTTGTTCTTATTAGTTTGTTGTTAACTCTGTTCCAATTACTTCTACTGGATATAACAACTTCTGCCATATTTTTGTTCTCTTCTTCCTACCTAATCAGTACCATTGTTAGGAAAGAGTCCTAACACTATTCAAAAGGTGTATTTTTATCACTAATTTAAGTAATATTCTCTAGAAAGATATATGTAACTATTTTTTTAGAATCATAATGTACTTTTCATTAAGTGTTGTGAAATGTAGCTGAGGATAGTTTAGTTCGCTCATTTGTCCAATGTTTTCAGAAGTGGACTGAACATCGAACTAGCTAAAGCACTCATTAAAGATTCAATTATCAAACCATGGTTATACCGGTTATTATTAAAATAATATATTTTTAAAAATATATATCATTAAAATTTAAACAATTTATTTTCATTATTGGATTCTGTGTTCCACATCGGACATGAGTGTTTTATCATCTTTATATTTCCCTATAAATAAGCTCCAAGGCCTTTCTTAAGAGGTATCTTGGGTAATGGTTCACCTCTATTATCATTCTACATGGTATCAGATGGGGTTTGATAAAAGAAACCTTAGTCTTGTTTCTCAAAATTGATCTAGGGTTCATTTACCCCCCCCCCAAGGGGGGCGACGGCCGTAAGCCCTTGGCCACCATCGCGAGTAGACTCCGCCCCCAGTAGAGCCATCCTACCTTCATGAGTGTGACCTCTGCCCATAGAGGCCCTACTACCATCATGAGAGGCCTCCACTCCCATCGGCACCCTCCTACCATCGTGAGTGTGACCAACGCCCCTAGAGGCCCTCCTCCCATCATGAGCGTCCCATGCCCCTGCGTGATGGACCTCCTGTGCACCACCCCTCCAGCCGTTGGCCACTCCTCCTTGCACATTTACCTCATGAAAACCATTCTCCTATGGGAAGCACCCCATCATAAATTAATCTCCAGCCACCTCCTCCCTCCAGGCAGACATCGCCTCCCTCCTCTCCCTCCCTCCAGGAAGACAGTGCCTCTAGGCCCCTCCTATGTCGATCGTGACACCTCCTTGTGTGCCTACTCCCCTGCACCCTTTCACTCGACCTCCCATCACCGACTTCTCCCAGTGCGGTGCCTCGCCTGTGCAGCTTTCCCGGTGTCCCGTTGACTAGCCCCACCTGTGCGACTTTCTCAGCGCCCCGACTACCAGCCCCACCTATACGGATTTCCCGGTGCTTCGTCGACTGGCCTCGCTCGTGCAGCTTTTCCGATGCTCTATCGACCAACCCTACCTGTGCGGCTTTCCCGACGCCCCGTCGACTGGTCCTACCTATGCAGTTCCTCTACTGCGCCTCAACGAATTTCCACACCACTGATATAATCTAGCTATTTTAGTGACATCTTCTATCATCCATCATTATCATCTTGAGGGGGAGCTATGATCGCTGATGATTTCTTTTTTTTGTCTTGTTTTATAATCAAGATGGATATGTACAGCTTGAGGGGGAGTACTAAAGTGGATTTCCTTTGTTTTTCTTTACTTTGTTTTCTTTAATTATGTATTCAAGCTAGGTACACCTTGATTGAGAGGGAGTGTTGGAGTCTGTGTCCCACATCGAACGTGAGTGTTTTGTCATCTTTATATTTCCCTATAAATAAACTCCAAGACCTCTATTAAGAGGTATCTTGGGTATTGGTTCACCTCTCTTATCATTCTACAATCATAAACCATCTTTTATTAACTAGATGGATGTAAAAAAATTCATTTTTACTAAGAGGCAATGAAAAATCAATTACAATCTATGAAATAACAAAAAACGATATCCAAATCACACACTAATTGATCCATGGTATAGAGTGAAGTGGAGACTTATATAATGCTTTATTTATTATTATTAAAATTAATAAATTATTTAATAAATTAATAAGTATTTTTATTATAATTTGAAGGGCTGTATTGAAAATGGTAGGTTGCAATGCATCGAAAAATGGTGCGTGCCATTGTATGGGAAAACGGGTGGGAGAGGGGCGTGCCATTGGGAATTCGGCATTTCAAATCATAAGTTATTTTAGATTTCAAATTTCAATAGAAATTAAAAAAATTAAAAAATTAAAAGCTTAATCCACAGACTAGTGGTATGACATAGGAAGGAAAGCTTCTTTGGTCAAGTCTTCAAATCTTTGTGAGTGGGAGGAGGCGGGGTAACATTCCGGTCATCGCCCCGCTGGCAGAAATTGTGATTAGTCAGTCTCAACATTGATCACAAAACTAATTAAATATTATCACTGTGAACTATCGCGGGGTGTCGTCCTGGAGCAGGGCCAAATCACGATGTGACCGCGGTGTGACCGCGACGTGTTGGCCCGGTCCAACGACATCCACGGGGCAGCATCTTCTGGCTAGGAGTGAGAGGAGGTGGGGAAAAATTCCGGTAGTCGCCCCACCGGCAGAAATTGTGATTAGTCAGTCTCAACATTGATCATAAGACTCATGGAATACTATCACTGCGAACCGCCGCATGGTGTCATCCTGGAGCAGGGCCAAATCATGGCGTGACTGTGGCGTGACGGCGGCGTGACCGTGACATGTTGGCCCGGTCCAACGACATCTGCGGGGCAGCATCTTCTGGCCAGGAGCGAAGGGAGTGAGAGGAGGTGGGGAAACATTCTGGTCATCACCCCACCGGCAGAAATTGTGATTAGTCAGTCTCAAAATAGATCATAAGACTCATGGAATACTATCACTACGAACCGCTATAGGGTTTCGTCCTGGAGTAGGGCCAAAGCACGGCATGACCGCGGTGTGACCACAGCGTGACCGCGGCGTGACCGCGGCGTGACCGTGGCGTGACCGCGGCGTGATCGTGGCATGACCGCGGCGTGTTGGCCCGATCCAGTGACATCCACAGGGCAGCATCTTCCGGCCATAGAATGAGTAAATAAGTGATTTCAAAATTGATGCATGTAGAACCCCAGAAAAAAAGACGTAGAAGAAGGAGGTAAATGTGTATCATTTGATAGAGGATTTTTTGACTTTCAGTTTCCATCAATAGATCTAAAAGGAAGATCTTGGAGCATTGGATCACTCAACCTAAGGCCCGGTACCTTGCGGGTTTATGATTGGAAGCTAAAATTTAGTTCTAATGACAAGAAACTTGTGTACAGATCTAGTTTAAGATTCATAGACTTAATTGGGTACTATGGCACTAGGAAATCTTATATGATATCGCATTCGTGATTTTCATTCCAATCAGGATGAACTATTCCACTAAAAATGTAATTTTTTGTCATTATGCGTGTGTATTGGTAGAAGTGGATTTAAGTTATACACTAAAAATGTGGGACCAGCTAAACAATTGAGGTTCAGGCTCAACATCAAGCAGTTGAAAATTCAGGGCAAGTCCCTATTTTAGCCCTAGAGGATCAAGTTCCTGCTAACGATAGGTATATTATTGCTCAAAAGACATATTCTATGTTTTTGATTGATAGAGGCTTTGATTATCTTGTTCTTGGATCATCCCCCCATTATAGAGATTCTTGTATTTCTGTTTCTCCTAACAAGTTACAGGTGAAGAGTTCTTGGGCTGATATGGAAGAGAAATCTCATGCTGCCACTACTGTTTTTCTTTTTAATGAATATCTATCAAGGGTTACAATTGATGAACTTGAAGAATAATTTGATGATACTCAAGTTAAAATGGAATTAGATGTGCAAGCTGATGTATATTTCAATTTCTAGAAATAACAAAGAACAATCTCTTCAAAGTATCATAAAGGAAAATCAAAGAAAGTGGCTACCACTTCAGGGAAATTCAAAATTAGTATATGTATCATATTGAGTGATGAAATAGTGTATGTATTCACTAAAGTCTAATATGGGACTGAGAAATAGTGTCAACAAAGAGAGGAAGACCACCCCATGGAGGATATAGACCATGCTCATAGTGGATAGAAAATGGATAGTATTTTTTCACCATGTCATGGTAAAAATTGTGGATGTAATGTTTCATTTAAATGATTTATAAAATAGTGGAATCATGATCATTTTGCAGTCCATAGTTGAAGGAATAATAATGAATAGATGATTCCTAAACCTCTTTGTGGAGAAATATTTAGAGAATATATGTGAATTGAAGGAATATGTTTGACCATACTAAAACCATACTAAAACCATGTACAAGCCATTCCATCCAAATCATGCTATTCACTTAGTGGTGACTTGGTCATTATGGGAAATTCCATCTTAAAAGTCTAACGACACTTAAAGGGTGTCTTGGTTCAAACAATCGTTTTAATAAAAAGAGGGAAACCCCCTACAGGGCTATAAAAAGGGTCAAGTACGATGTGTGCTTTATGACTAACAACGACATAAAGTATAAGGAAAACATCAATTCAATAATGAGAAGTAAGGTATACCACTGTGAGTTTTCGCAGACAGCACACCTCTATTGGAGGGGTTTTATTACAAAACCCTGGCTTATTTATCAAACCAAACAATTATCTTAACTAACACTTATTCAGGAATTGAAATTTAATATTATCATGCAGAATTAGGAAGGCAACTAAATGCAATTTAAACATTCTTGAATTAAAGAGGCTAGGAGAGGGACCCTACCTCAACCTCAAGGCGTGTTTTCTTTTGATGAAGAAAACTTGAATCTTCCTTTTTTCCGCTTGCACTCATATGCAACTTCACATATATATAAGGACACCTAGCCCCTATGTACATATTTGCATGGCCAAATACGCACAAGGGGGTCCTTAAATATGTGTTTATACTTTCATATACCCCTTTACACTTACACATATATGCATTTTTAATATCCATATATAAGCACACCTAGCCCCAATATATATATTCATACTACCATGAGTGAATATATATAAATGGGGAACTTATATATGTATATGCCTACCTATGCATACACATGTAAGCCTTAGTCAACGGCAACTCGAATCCACCTCAATGAAATCTAAAACGCACTGGAAAAATATAAGGAACCCAAAAATCACAAATTCCCTAATTAAAATTGGGCCGAAGAATAAAAATAGAATAAACCTTACCCAAATCCGATGTTGAACTCATTGTCATCAATGATGGTGGATAGAACTGGCCACATCATAAGAAACCACCTATAAGAAAATAGTGGGAAAAATGAGATATAATGACTTCTTATATATATGAGATCAGTGTGTCAACTGTACATGATAAATGATACATGAATCCATAACCAACAATGAACAAATAATATTCAGATTGATATGTACATCCCAATACTAAATAACATGATCATTAATAAACCTCTTTATTTTCCAAACATAACCTTCAATTGCCTATTCAAAAATCAAAAATCACCAAAATATGGGAATAAAGTAAACTTCCATCAGCACTTAAATGAGAAAAATAGAGATTAAACATTTTTCTTAACCTAGGGCACTTGAATAGTGTTGTTAAGGGAGTGCCACAAGGTTATTCATCGTCTTGAATGTGTTGTGGTGAATTCAGCCATAGTAGGGGTTGCTGGTTGTGTCTGTTGTAGTTCCAGACCTTCTTCATCATCTTGCATGTGTTGTGTTTTGCTAATATCAGCCATCTACATATTGAAAACTATATTCTGAACTACTTCTTTGTCCAGCATCTCATCATTGTGTGAAGGTGAGGAGAGTTGGTGTTGTTTTGCACTGTCAGTAGTCGCAGCATAGGTGTCCTGTAAACCCCCCTGCAGACCACCCCCTGCCCTACAGACCTCCCCGCTCCACCCTGCCCCTCCCCCTACCCTGCAGACCTCCCCCCTCCCCCCTCCTCCCTTCCCCTTGCCCCCTCCACCCTGCCCCCTGCACCCCTCCACCCACACATTGCCCCTTTCCCCTTGCCCCCTGCCCCTTGCCCCCCTCCACCCTCCCCCCTGCCCCCCTGCCCTGCAGACCTGCCCCCTGCCCCCTACCCTGCAGACTTGCCCCCTGCCCCCTGCCCCCCTCCCCCCTTCCCCCCTCCACCCACACCTTTCCCCCTGCCCCCTGCCCCCTGCTCTGCAGACCTGCCCCCTGCCCCCCTCCACCCTCCCCCTGCCCCCTGCCCTCCTCCACCCTCCCCCTGCCCCCTGCCCCCTGCTCCCCTACCCTACCCCCTACCCCCTGGCCCCCTGCCCTGCAGACCTGCCCCCTGCCCCCTTCCCCCCTGCTCTGCAGACCTTCCCTCTTCCCCCCTCCACCCTCCCCCCTGCCCCCTTCCCCCCCTACCCTGCAGACCTACCCCCCTCCACCCTCTCCCCTGCCCCCGGCCCGGCCCCCTGCCCCCTGCCCCCTGCCACCCTGCCCCCTTCTGATTTTGGACCACTATCACCTATTAAGATGAGTGGACCCAATATGAAATGAAAAAATTAAATGAAATATAACAAAAAAATATTTTTATATTGTTCAATACTAAAACTTACCCATTGCTAAAACTAGTTATACATACCCCAGTTATAGATTATCCATTATAATCTTATTATTAATTATAATGGTTTATGAATCAACAGGTTATACCCCCATTAGTTAATACTCCATTTGATCCTAATTATACCCCCAGTGATTCAACTCTTTTGCCTCCTTTAGTTATACCCAAAACAGTTGAATGGTTATAACCCCTAGTGTTGAGCCTCTTCAATAACTGGTCCCCCTATTCACAAGGTCATTCTTCTTATCTTGATCAATTATATGATGATTTCATAATCTTCCTCAATGGGATTTCTATATTTTATTTTCTAATGTACAACTTCAAATACATTCAACAGAAACAAACCTTTTATGTAGACTTTTCTTAATAATTTAAATCACTTGTGTATGATCAATTGGGTAAGGGAAACCATGATCAGGAAAATATTATTTCTTCTCCTGATGTTTTAGCCTCACTTAATCACTAAATTCTCATGTGTGAAATCTCCTGATACTACACCCAGAATAGTCTCAAAACACTACACAATATTTATGAAAAATATATCACATGGTCTTTTCTCAAACCACATTAATGTAAGAAACAATGAACCCCCATTCAATTTAATACATTTAGATACAAAAATTAACAATATACTCACTTATAATGAATGAATCCTCAATGTTTACTATTGATTTAATGGACAGATTTTTATATTTTATTTCTTGTTTTTTTTGTTACTGTGTTGAATTACATACATATTGAGAAATCGGTAAACAACTTAAAGACAAAATATTCTTTGAATAATGATGTAGGAATGATAATAAGTTATAGTCCTTATTGAAACTATTTGAACACATAAATAATTCTTGATGAATTTTGAAATTAGTTCCTAGATATAAATAGATATAGCCTATATGTCTCTTCATGTATAAAAACAAAAAATAGAAAACCGAATAATTTAATTAAGAAATAAAAAAGTTTATTTGTTGAATACAAATATTTTGGGCACAAACAAGCTCATTTCTATTGTGGGAGGCATAAATTCATTGACTATTTTGCCTATGTTTACCTTAAATTGTGTTCTGAAATTTTATTGTTACTTTATAAGAATCATATAGGATATTAAAACCTTACTGTGACTTGATTTTAATTTTTTTAAACCTTGAATGTTTTGGGAAAAATGATGAGAAACAGGATGGGAGACTGAGCTGCAGTGATGGTCGATGCCGGTGATAGAGAGATAGATTTATACTATGTGAAATGGTGTGGGAATTACACTAGATTTATAGTATGAGTTTAGAGTTTTCCTTTCTTATATACGTAAATTATTATTTAATGCATTCAAATTATAGATAATATAGATATTACCATTTTCATTTCTAAATTCCTAATTCAGTTTGAATCTATGAAAAATAAGAGAATATTGGTTGTGGTATTTTAGAATTAAGTCCTAGAGTTCTCAGATAATAATAGAATTGTTAATAGTTTGATAAATGAATGAGTTTGGATCTTAGTGATCATAGTTAATAATGAAATTTATGAAAAAAATAAACATAAGAAATTACTATGAAAAAGAAACTTCCCAAATATATAATTTCATATATTGTCAATAGATTCAATATTACTTTAATGTGTTAATAATGATTATTAGAGGATTTTTTAGGATTCATGAGAAGGAATCATATGAAATGACCTAAGATTATTGAGTCACTAACTTAATCCATAGAGAATGATTTATGAGGATACACCATAAATTAATTGAGTGGAGAAGTTCAATAATATATGAAAAATAATATCTAATATTTGTTGGAATATTGTTAAATTTTTATGACATGCGACGAGGAGTGAACAATAATCTAAAACAATGATGAGGTCATTGAGAAAAATAATTTAGAATACAAAATTCAAGGACTATAATAATACTAAATTATGAATGAATAGTATAGATCTTCTATATATATAAGGATCGACCATAATTAATGAACACAAAAACAACATGAGGGAGGATTCTCTATTAATAAAGAGTTATAAAGGATATTTATTAAATGACATATATCCTAGCATAAGATTCTAGTGATCTTTAAGGAATATAAGGATAAATTATGAGTGAATATAGAGCTCTACAAGAATCTAACTGATGTTCTGTAAGTGGATAAGAAAGATTGGAAGTCATTTGAAGAGGATATGAGATGTGTCTATATTGATGGTGATTATGTAGTATAACTGAATATCCAGTTTAGCTGAATTTCTATAGGGTATTTCCTAAGTAGATTAATCAATGTAACCAAACATGCTACTATGTATATGAATTTTCACATAAGATTTTTTCATGTGTAGGTAAATATATATAGTTGAATGCATTGAAACACATGCGAATGTTCACATATGTGTATTTGGATACATGAATCCATGTAGGAAAAATAATACACATACAATAGATTCATAAGGCCATGTTTATGGATATATAAAATTATTTTTAGGAAGAATTATGTGAGGAGTTCATGAGATCATGTTATTTAATATCATTAAATAATGAAGACTAGTTCTTTAGAAGTTTTAAAATAAATTTCAAATAAGAAATTAATTAAGGAATAAAATATGAGATCTGTTGATAAATTTAAAATACAGAAGGTCACAACTGGTGCCTAATATCATGGAATTTCTAAATATGAATGAAAAAAATTAATGGTATTTTTTTATTATAAATATATTGGAAAAATTAGATTCATTAGATGAAGGTAAAAATTATGAGAAGATATCTACAATAAGAAACTTGAAGATTTAGAATAATGAAGTGGAAAATTCCATTCCACACATATAATATGTTCTACGTAAAAAGCAATATAATAAAAAACATTAGAATAAGAATATATATTATTGTCCAAGGAAATCATACATTTCTACAATTAAAGAAAAGAATGACCTGGGTTGAGAGGAAGTACTCATCCTGAATATTGTATCCAAGACAAAAAAGGAACCTCCTTATTCCCTATTCTTATTGATTAATTATTATAAATTTTAAGGGAATTAATGTATAGGATTTTTGGGATATACACACTATATAAAAAATAATATGATGATTTTTTAGGGACTGCAATTGAAAATAAGATATCATGATAAAGGAAAAGATAACATCCCTTTTAGGAGATAGAAACTAAGAAGGAATGTAATATACTACTACCTAAAACCATTGAATAGTTACCAAAAAATTTGTATGATACAAGAAATCAAGCACACATGCCTGTATACCAGAGGCAACCAACTAGAAAATAGGGTTTGATAGGAGTCCTTACGGAGACTATAACCCTAACAACTGAGTGAAAAATAAAAGTAGATAAATGAAAAAACATATATCACATAACATCATAGAATAACTTCCATAAAATTTATCATCAAAAAACATAATTCATGAAATATTACAAATAATGGAATAAGGTAGTCAAAGGAAAACATTCCACTATACACATGCAAAAGGTAAAAAAGAGTACAAAATGGATAACAAACTACATGACTCAAAAAAGTGATCGGAGCTCTATTCTGATACCAATTCCTTAGCTCCATCCTAACATAAAGTCCTACATCAGTCATCAAGTTATTTCCCATATCCCTATATGAAATGATGAAATCCACTATGGTACCAAATGATGAACCAAGTAGGGTGTGTTTACAACTTATTAGGCCACCACAAATGGAATTCCTATAAAATCTAGGCTGAAACAATAAGTTCATATAATGGTTGAATATATAAGTTATTATCATAACTAGAACAATAAATAACTAAAATAAAACTGATCATGGGCTCCATGGTGATACTTTAGGCTAGACCCACTTACTATAGACAATGTTGGATGTCTCTAAGTTTGTTTTAGAGACCAATACAACCTAATAAACTCCCAATGGTAATATACGTGTCTGTAGTCCAAACTAACACTTATTGGTAATATACCCATCCCCAAGGCCCTGTGTCCACATGGGGGGTGTGTTCACTCAGAATTTAATAGTATATCTCAGTGCCCACCCAAGGGCCATGTTCAGCTTAGGTTTAATAATAAATACCATCAATTCCATTAGTCAATAACATTTAATAAGTTTATTTTCAATCCAAATAACCCTTTTGAAACTAGATTCAACTTTAAAACACATTATTAATAGTAAAAAAAAATCCAATTCTACTTACTATGTTTTACCTTCCAAAATTCAAAACACAAACCTATCCCAAATTTCCAATTCCAAAGTTATATTTAATGGAATAATCACATTATATGGTTCCCAATACCCTAACCATTCATACATAGTAATAAAATTATTTTCAATTGATTTATAACATAACATAAACTTAGTTCAAAGCTTATAATGATAATTAAGGATACAAATTGAAACCAACTAATGTGGCCTCATAAGCACTTAATGAAAATTAATTTTACTATGGGAAACACTTTGGGACCAACTACCTCATGTATGATAAGGATTAAATTACAAATACATTCCTTTGATTTGGATAAGAATAGAATATATATATATAAGTATTAGAGAAATTACTTGAAAACTAGAAAAACTGGTTAAATCTTATAAAACACACCCCTCATAAAAAAATGAGATATGAGAAAAGGGGAGTCATACATTTACCAGAAGAAAAAAATTTGATAGATGAAAATTCAATACACCGGGGATCTATAGATCTTATCTATGGAAGGAGAGGTAGGAGAGGGATAATATAATGATGGTGTTGTTGTGTAATTTGGGGAGAAAAATTAGGTGAGGGGTATTAAATAATGAAATGGAAAAAATGGAAAAAATACCAATTATAAAACAAAAAAAGACTGAATTCCTGGATAGTGGCTCCCATCTTCTTGTTGAACGGCCTCCATTATCTATATATAGCTACTGGAATTCCACCAGTAAATTGGTAATTTACAAACTGTTAGTCGATGACACTACAACCTCTTAGCTATATGCCATGTCTTCCTCACATGCACCCCAAAGACTCTCAAGACCCTATGAACCCCCATATGCATTCATAAATTAAGAATTTCATTGAGGCTAAAAATAATAATAAATAAAAATACAATACCTAGGAGAGGATGGAGTCGCGGTGATAGGTCGTCATAGAGGAGGGCGTCGCGGTGAGAGAGGTCTTCGGGGAGGAGGTTGACGTTGTAAGAGAGGTCATCGGGAAGAGGGCTCCGCGGTGAGAGAGTTCGTCGGAGAGGAGGGCACCGAGGTGAGGAGAGGACGGGGAGGAGAGGTTGGGAAGGAGAAGTCGTTGGTGAGGAGGGCGCCACGGTGAGGAGAAAACGTTGGGGAGGAGAAGTCATTGGGGGAGTAGGGCGTCGCGGTCAGGCGAGGTCGGGGAGGAGGGCGACATAGTCAGGCGAGGTCGGGGAGGAGAACTCGTCGGGAGGTGAAGGGAGGAGAAGAAGTCGGAGGAGCGCGAGAGGCAAATCGGGGGACCCCGATACCAAATAGGAAAACACGCGGTATTGCCATGGTTATTAAATTAAACCATGGAAATTAACAAGATATAGACACAGACCAATAAAACCGTGGCTATAGGTCTGTGGCTATAGCTTTACTTTCTAGTAGTGTTACTTGGCTCAAGAATGTATGGATTTCTGGTCAATGTATTTGTCTGATCTTACTATGAGAATAAACAGATCAATGAGAAATGAAGAATAATAGTATGGGAAAATTGAACCCATTTTTCCATCACTTCCTCAAACAGGAGGAATTTTGGGATCATATACATTGATGACATTAAGCCTTGAAGAGCGAGAGATGGAACATCGCACAGTGTTGTTCAATTGTGATTTGTTCGATGAGTATATCAAGTAAGTAAATTGTACATGTATCTCTTATCCTATCTCTTGCAATTTTAAATATTTGTTAAATTGTTATTATTTTTATCTACATGGAACATAAGAAATTTATATATAGAAATCATCATTCTTTATCTTTGAGAAGGAAAGATACTTTTCATAGCAAAGGGTATTCTTCTTGGTTGAAATTGAAGGTAAAAATATTTTTGTAATAACTAAATAAAAATAATATTTAATTAAGTTTACTATTTGTTTATATTTCAGGTATCGATTTTACCTACAGAATCTATTTCTGAGGAAATAAGAGCTTTGACTTTTTGTCCTAATACCATGGTTCGTGCTTGTAAATCACTTGTGATTAATGGATACAAATTTATTATCATTGAAGTAGAAAGAAAAATGAGAACACAACATGATGGTGTTATGCTAACTACCACAACAGACTGTTATGCCAGTTCACCGGATAATAGACCTCATTCTGAAAATGTATCTTATTATGGAGTCATGGAGAAAATAATAATTTTGGATTATTACTCGCATGGTCGAGTCACGATGATGAAATGTCAATGGTTTGATTCAATGACGAGGCAAGACACCTTTATTGATGATTGTAGATTTTGAGTTATTGACATGACTCGTACTCTTGCCACCGATGAACCACATGTATTGGCATCAATGTTGAAACAAGTTTTTTATGTCAAAGATCACCTTCATCCTAAATTCGGTGTAATTATTGAAGTAAATCCTAGACATGGTTTTGATGATGGTGATAATGAAGTTTACACTATCCCTACTGCAATTGGAAGCAATCCGTTTATTACTTATGATTACTCTAATAGCCCAATTGTCAGATTTGATTGTGAACCTGAAGTTGTGGTGGGAAATATATAGAATCATACAGTCGTGTTCTCACCTACATGTTTCACCTACATATTTCAGAGTGTGTATCCTAGTACTTAACTTTAAACCACCATAAATCTTCTGTTTCTTTATGTTTTTTTATTATAATGGTTTTTCTATATTTTGTTTTTTGGGTTACACATTAGTTATTTGTTTCTAATTACTTCCATATTTGTTTTCATTGTAGGAAATGACACCCATTGAAGAGAGGCGGTGGAAAAAGATGACAGAAAATAATCTTCGCTTGACACAGATGGGAATTCCTCCACTCATCTCTGTTGTGAGTATTTTATTTCAAATATATATATTTCAATAACTTATAATATCATGTGTTTACTTTTGTGTTAAATTTTTTTTAGGATCCACCCCCTAGACGAGAGATATCCGACGAGGAGCCTGATATTGCTTCCAGTACAGAGGCTAGTGGTAGGAGGGGGGTGTCAGAGTTAGACGACCATCTAGTGGTCCCAATACTGAGGTCGGTGGTACAAGGGCTTGTGGTGAGAGAGTTAGACGATCCACTGGTCGTACCTGATTGGATCATTCCCCTACCACATACGTATATTATATGCCCCATTTTGATCCTGGTGTGTCTTTAGGGAAACATGGGATATTTAGGCCTCCAATGTTTACACTACCAGTTGGTCAGACATCTGTACCATCATCTTTTGCTTCTGGTTCATTATCTCCGGGCTATTATATTCCACCTTCTTCGATTCCTGCTCCGACACAGTATGTGGCTGAGGAGCATACACTAAGGGACACTCCACCTGTACAGGATATTCCTTTGGCTTCTGCACATCCAGGGACGCCCATTGATCCGACTACCACAGTTATATTTATATAACTCTAACAAATTTTTATACTAAAATTTATTTTTATTATAACTTGTACTGATATTTTTTTTCTTTAATAACAGATTCATCTACTGATAGGAGGCGGGGGAGGGGTCGTACTCGCTTGCGTGTGGTATGGAACTGCTAGACACAGATGATGGTTGAATACAATGATGATGGAAAGATGATTGATAAATCTGGGCAGGAATGTCGGGGTTTTTTGGCGACGCTAGCCAAATAATCCAACATTATTCCGGTCAGCCCTCTCTCTTGGAGACATCTTCCACACGAATTCAAGGATAATGCGTGGGCACAAATATGGGTAAAAAATCTATTGTATTTAATTTAGTATTTTTTAGTATTTATATGAATTAATCTATTGGGTGTCAGCTTCGGTATAACTTTCCTGATGGTGAAGGTACACAACCGTCATGTTTAAAGGAGCTAGGAGAGATTTGGAGAGCTTATAAGCATGAGATGTATGTTGGCTGGTGTGATAGAGTGGGCACGGATTTGGAGACATTACCTATCGTGGATGACTTCCCAATAGAGAAATATCACCAAATGATTACCCATTGGGCGACTGCCAAATTTAAGGTATTAATCCCATTTGAGGTATTTAAATGATAGTCTTCATATTTTTCATTAATATTATCTAATTTATTATTAAACATTATTTAGGAATATTCTGAAAAAAACAAAAAAAACATTGATTCAAAGCAATACCTCTACACTTTGGGGCGCACGACTATGTCAGATCATGAGAGGAAACTGGTATGATATCGTTGTTTATAATTTTTCTTTAGGACTTGCCCTTTTTATTGTTTCATACTTAAATTATGTGATTTATTGAATATTGAATATATGATTATACTTGCACTTTATATTGTTTCAATGTCATTATAGAAGCACAAATTGAATATTGAAGGACGTATCCCTCGAGCTAAATTGTTTTGCTCGAGTAGAAAGAAAAAATATGGAATTGCGGTTAATGAACCGACACAAGAAAAGATTGTAAGTTTTAATTTGTTTATTTCAAAGTTTAATATCTATTTTGAAATTTAATAATCTATTAATATTTTTAACAGGATTCTTTAGAGGCCCTTGATTCCCAGGAGCCTGACAATTTAGGGCCACACAATCATTTATATAAGGTTTTGGGAGATGAGCACTCTGGTCGAGTACGCTGCTGACCTGGTAAGAATATAGTCCCGATGAGGTATTGGTCCTCTCCAGGTTTCCATTATAGTACCACCAAGTTGGAATAGGTCAAGGAGCATGAAAAAAAGTCTGATAAAAGGGTCACAGAGTTAGAAGTACAAGTTCAAATTAGGGACAAAGAATTTATGAAATTGATGAAAGCTTTATCTTCGTCACTTTCACCAGAGGCCAGTGCGGCTTGTCAGACATTTATGTCATCGATGGGTGCATTATCCAATGCACCAGGCGTCAGTTCTAGTGGCGGTTGAGATGATGATGTTCCTGGTGATGAAGAGGATTTTGAAGAGGATGAGGGCGAGGATGAGGATGAGGATGAGGGCGAGGATGGGGCCGAGGGCGAGGATGGGGGTGAGGGCGAGGATGGGGTCGACGATGAGCATGGGGACGATGATGAGGATGATAAAGAGGACATAGATAGCGGCGAGGATGAGGTCGATGATGATAGTGGTGATGGTGATGGTGATCAGGGGCATATTGATCCATTACATTTTTGAATTATGTGCAAATCTTTATTTTTGAACTTGGTTTTTCACTCTGGTATGGATATTTTTGAATTCAGTACAACTCCTTATTTTCGACAAAATATGGAAGCCTGATGATGTTATAATGGTTTGGAGGTGAGTAATTCTATATGAGATTTTATGGGTTATTGTGAGTATTTTCTTTCCCTTTAATTGATTGGTTCATAAAACATAAGTTGGTGATGCATATATTATGTAATTGGAATTGGTAAAGTAAAATGGTGGTCTCGGATTTCTGAGTTAGTTATTTGGATGGTATTCTCTATCAGAAGTGGGTATATATCTATTGAATATGGGTGTATTTTCTAATTGACTAATGTATTTATTAAACTAACCATGAAATACACATTTCCCACAATACAGAAGCACCACAAAAGTCATAGATAGACACTACAAACCACAAGACACCCATGGGAGACACCCCTTGAGGTAGAGTCCATCTCGTAGCCTCTTTAATTTAGGAATGCTTTAAATTGAATTTAGATTTTTTATTAATTCTGCTTAATTATATTGAATTTTATATCTTGAATAAGTTTTCTTTAATATAATTGTTTCATTTGACAAATAAAGTCATGTTTTTATAATAAAACCCCTCCAACGAAGGTGCACTGTCTACGAAAACTCACAGTGATAGTTTAGGGTGTGATAATTTGACACTCAATCAGTAGTTTCAACTACCTAGTACCACTTTTAAAAACAACGAATATAAAATATATATATTTATTATACCACAATCCTGAATCAAGAGTCTGTTTTTTATAACATAAGATCAATTTCTATAATGTGAAGGACAACTACATAGGATTTATTTGGAATCCTGGCTGGAAGATGTTGCCTCGTGGATGTCGCTGGACCGGGCCAACACACTGCGGTCACGCCGCGATCATGCCGCGATCACACCGCAGTCACACCGTGATTTGACCCTGCTCCAGGATGACACCCTACGGCGGTTCGCAGTCCTGTCGGAATTCGATGTATGATACCTAGATAGAGTTTTATATACATTACCCACCCTCCTCCCTGGACCCCAGACAGCCCCCCACCCTCCTCCCTAGACCCCGAACATCCCCTCGGACAGCCCCCCCCCCCCCCACCCTCCTCCCTGGACCCCGAATAGCCCCCCAGATATCCCCCCACCCTCCTCCCTAGACCCCGGACAGCCCCCCGGACAGCCCCCCACCCTCCTCCCTGGACCCCAGAAAGCCCCCCGGACAGCCCCCTGGACAGCCCCCCACCATCCTCTCTAGACCCCAGACAGCCCCCCGAACAGCCCCGCTGACAGCCTCCGGGACAACACCCCCAACCCTCCTCCCTGGACCCTGGATCCCAATCTAATCTCCCTTAAATATTCACCCTACATCCCAATGGAAAAGAGAGTTTTAGAGCTTCAGAAGAAGATGAGAGAAGAGTTCAAACCCTAATCGAAAAGAGGAAGCAATGAGAGGATTAGAATCACCCGGATCTTCAATCCACACTTGAAGGCACTCAAAACGCCCAAGTGAAATATAGGAGTCAACCTCGCCTCAATCTGAGGCATGGTGTGGCCGGCGCCACTCAAAGTGTCTCACTTTTCTTTGAAATGGACAACATTTTAAGTGAAAACAACAACTGACATATGGAAAACCGACCAAACGCATTCGGATTCTATTGATACTTTAGGAAAAGGATCAATGGGTCATTTATGATGTATATGGGTCAACACCACCTCAATCCGAGGCACGGTGTGGTTGGTACCACTCAAATTTTCTTTCTTTTGTTTAAAATGGATACGCTTTTAAGTAAAAACAACTGGCATATGGAAAACTGACCAAACACATTTGGATTGTGTTGATATTTTAGGACAACGATCCATGGGTCATTTGTGACATGTAAAAGTCATCCCCGCCTCAATCTAAGGCACGGTGTGGCTGGAACCACTCAAAGTGTCTCTCTTTTGTTTCAAAAGGACATCATTTTAAGTGAATACAACAACTAACATACGGAAAACTGACCAAAGGCATTCGAATTATATTGAAACTTTAGGGAAAAGATCCATGGGTTATATGTGACATTTAAAAGTCAACCTAGCCTCAATACAAGGCATGGTGTGGCCGATATCACTTGAAGTGTCTCACTTTTATTTGAAATGGACGTGATTTTAAGTGAAAACAACAACTGGCATACAAAAAACTGACCAAACACATTTGGATTCTGTTGATACTTTAGGAAAACGATCCATGGGTCATATGTGACATGTATGAGTCAACCCTGCCTCAATCTGAGGGCCGGTGTGGCTGGAACCACTCGAAATGTCCCACTTTTATTTGAAATGGACAGGATTTTAAGTGAAAACAACAACTGACATACGGAAAACCAACCAAACGCATTCATATTGTGTTGTGTAACGTCCCGGACCCGGGTGCCACGGAACGGGTGCCTCGAGCCCGGTTCACCACGTGACCTCAAGTGAATTTTCCCAAATGATAGAGGCTATCGACTAGCAGCGAGGGCCCAGGTCTGGTAGTGGGGAAACTATGCCCTCATTTGTCAAAGTGTAGCGCAGCGGAATACAAAATAAACATACAACGGCAGTGGAAGCAGTAAACCATACACAACTGAATTAAACTACAGAAGTGGATATAACCAACAGTATATAAATGATGATTCTACATGTTTCAAGTTCTAAGAAAACATCCAGAACATGTTATACATCAATACAGTACAACAAAATACAGAGTACAGCAAAACAGTTGGCAGCGGCATCGCAAGCCTAGGTTCGGTCCCATGCCCTCCTACTCCTCAGCAATAGTAAAGTACCTGTATAGGAACTCTTGCCCCTATCTACACCTGCAACAATGTAATCTGTTTGGGCCGAAAAGCGTGACCCAAACAGGGTGTGAGAAATATATCTCAGTAGGCACCCACCAAAGGCCCATGCCCATCTGCGTGTAAGCATGCAACAACAATGTGCAATAGTAAAATGCAATAAAGTAAGCAGTACTGACAAGTAACTAACTTAACAATTAAATTTCCATTTTATTATTCATTTAATTCATTTAATTTAGTAACATTTTTGTGCTCAATTGCACCAAGCCCTCAGGCCAACCAAAACCGTGCCCTCAGGCTAAAATAGTAAACCACGCCCTCAGGCTTGCCCTCGGGCTATACAGAATCCAACCCGCAGGTATTGCCCTCGGGCGTAACATAAATTGCGCTCAGGCGTAGGAAGTGTCGCCCTTAGGCACAAAAGTCAAGCCCTCAGGCGAAATAACTACAACCCTCGGGCTAAATAGTGCAGTGACCACAGGCTAATCACAACCATGCCCTCAGGCTAAACAGGTAACCGGGCCATGCCCAACATATCAAAATACAGTAAACAAGCAATTCCTCTCAAGGAAATTCTACAATTACTACATTAAAGGCATACCCTCGGGTATCCTGGACAAACAGCTAAATAGAGGAATGCACCCCTCGGGATGGTCCTGGATCCAAGAAACGATCCCAAACAGAATTTTTATTATTACAATTTAATCACCTATGCAATTCTAGGCGTTAAATATAGCAATGACCTCAGCCTCACGACACCCCAACATGGGTTTTTGGCATGAAAACGCACAAAACGCACGACAATTGGAAAATTGACACCAAGCCACCTACCTTATTCACCAACGAACGTTATACCCGAACGCAGATTCCAGAAACGCCCAAGAACGGCGTAGATCTGACGAAGAACAAAACCCATTCAAACATAAATAACTTTACCTCGGGAAAGAATTGGTAAGAACGGCATAAGGAGAATAAAGGTCTTACCTGCGCGGTTCCAACGAGATCGTCCGAAGCCGAATCGGATTCCAGACGAACACCCGGTGGATCTTCAAAGGTTTAGTCGTCCTCCTTGGCTCCAAAGAGGCTCAAATGCCTCCTCTTCTAAAAGAGGAGTCTACTGCCTGTTTTAAGCTGAAAAAACAAAGTACACGATGTGTACTTCTGAGTACACGGTGTGTACTTCCTTCATTTAACTGTTCCCCTAGCGGCACCACCACACTGTTCATCCATCGACATGAGTACACAGCATGTACTCCCAAGTACACGACGTGTACTGTCGGCCAGCTGGCGGCGACTCCACCGCCTTACTGTTTAGGCATTCCGAATGACTACACGGCGTGTAAGGTACCACTACACGGCATGTAGTCGGTTCCTACACCCTTCATCGTCGACAAGGCTACACGCCCCGTGTACCCATTCCACACGGCCAAAAGTACATGGTGTGTGGAAAAGTACACGGCGTGTAGTTCCAAAATTTAGGATTTTTCCCCACTTTCCATATTTTCTCAAAAACACTTAAGGAAAAGAGAAAAGAAGAATCTTGTACCTCAAAAATAAGAACCGGGTTCTTACAAAATTCCCCCCTTATAGAAATTCATCCCCGAATTGCCCTTCCCAGGGTGGCAAAGATAAAGCTCAGAACAGCTCTGGCCACTGAGCACGTACATCAGCCTCCCGCTCCCAGGTCTCGTCCTGCACTCTCTCATGCTGCCATAGAACCCGTACGAGAGGAACTGACAAGCCTCAGAGAACCTTCATGCTCTTGTCAATGATACAAATCGGATGCTCCTCAAAGGACGCATCTGCCTCTAGCTCAACCTCCTCAGGATGAAAAACATGAGACAAGTCTGAATGATAGCGGCGCAACTGAGACATGTGGAAGACGTCGTGCATGGCTCGGTATCACTGCGGTAACTACAACCGATAGGCAACCAGCCCGACTCTCTCCAGAATCTTGAATGGCCCCACATACCTCGGTGAAAGCTTACCCTGTCTCCTGATCCGCTTGTGTCCCAGACTCGGCGAAACACGCAAGAAAACCTGATCCCCGACCACGAACTCCAAAGGTCGTCTACGAAGATCAGCATATGACTTCTATCGAGACTGTGCGGTAGCCATCCACTTCCGAATCAACTGGACCTACTCAGATGTCTCCTGTACGAGCTGGGGTCCCAGTAAAGCTGCCTCACCTGCCTCTAACCAGCACAAAGGTGATCGACATGGCCTATCATATAAAGCCTCGTATAGTGCCATCTCAATAGTTTCCTGAAAACTATTGTTACAGGAAAACTCGACTAAGGGTATATGCTTCTCCCAAGAGCCCCCAAAGTCTAGGACGCATGCACACAGTATGTCCTCTAGCACCTGTATCGTCCGCTCTAACTAGCCATCTGTCTAAGGGTGGTATGTTGTGCTCAGAATCACCTGTGTACCCAGTTCCCTCTAAAAACTCTGCCAGAAACAAGATGTAAAGCGTATGTCCCTATCTTAAATGATAGAATGAGGGACCCCATGAAGATGTACGATCTCTCAGATATACAGCCTTTTGAGCTCGTCCACACCGAAGGTCTCCTTGATCGGTAAGAAGTGAGCTACCTTCGTGAGTCTGTCCACAACAACCCACACGACGTTATTGCCTCGAGGTGACCTCGGCAACCCCGTCGTGAAATCCATCACGACATCATCCCATTTCCACTCTGGAATGGGTAACTATTGTAACAGCCTAGCTGGTCTCCGATGCTCTGCCTTCACCTGCTGACAGGTGGAACATCTCGTAACAAACCCAGCTACATCTCTCTTCATACCCGGCCACCAGTACTGACGTCTCAAGTCACAGTACATCTTGGTAACCCCGGGATGAACTGCCCAAGCCGAAGCATGAAACTCCCACATTAGATCCTTGCGTATATCCCCTGGAACTCATACTCGTCCATGAAAACGCAGGACCTCGTCGTCACCTATCATCCAACTAGGAGGAGGGTCCTCACTTGCCACCGACTCCCGTAGAACTAGGCCTTCCGGATCAAATAGCTGCCTCATCCTCACTCTGTCCAGGAGGGTAGATGTCACAGCTAAAGATGAAAGATAAGTCTGCCCCTGACTGTCATGCACCTCCAGATGCATCTCAGAGAACAAAGCCATGAGATGCCACCCACCACTGGCCTCTTGCACTGCCTCTATCTGAGTCTTCCTACTCAGTGCATCAGCTACTGCATTACCTTTACTAGGTGTATAGGTAAGCTCAAAATCGAAGGACTGTAGGTACTCAACCCACCTTTTCTGCCTCAGATTCAGGTCACGCTGAGTAAAGATATACTTGAGTCTTTTGTGGTCGGTGAAAAACACAAAATTCTCTCCCAACAGATAATGTTTCCAACAACGCAACGCATGAAAAACTACAGCCAACTCGAGATCATGCGTCGGGTAATTCCTCTCATGTGGCCTCAACTGCTGAGACCCGTACGCAACGACTCGATCACCCAGCATCAACACTGCTCCTAGCCCAATCCCTGATGCATCACAGTAAACTGTATAGCTCTTCCCCTGCTCTGGAAGTATCAGGATCGGTGCTGATGTCAACCTTCCCTTTAGGTCCTGAAAAGCTGACTCGCAGGCTTCTGACCAAACGAACTTCACAACCTTCTTAGTTAGTCCCATAAATGGTACTGCTAAGCGAGATAATTCCTGTACAAAGCATCTGTAGTAACCATCCATCCCTAAGAAACTCTGTATCTCAAACATGTTCTTAGGTTGTTCCTAAGAAACTACTGCTCTCACCTTCTCTGGGTCTACTGAAACTCCTTCCTCTGAGATAATATGACCCAGGAAGTGAATCCGGTTCATCCAAAAGTGCCACTTTGAGAGCTTAGCATATAGTCAATGCTCTCTCAATGTACTCAATATGATCTCAAGATGGGTGGCATGGTCGTGTCGAGTGAGAGAGTACACCAAGATGTCATACACGAATACTACCAAAAAAGAATCAAGGTACGGATGGAACACATGATTCATCAGATCCATGAAAACTGCTGGCGCATTCGTGAGTCTGAACGGCATAACCGTATACTCGTACAGACCATATCTGCTCCGAAAAGCTATAAGCGGTATATCCGATGGTCTCACGCGCAGCTGATGATATCTGGATCTCAAGTAAATCTTCAATAACACTCGTGCTCCACGAATATGATCAAATAGATCATCAATCCTTGGAAAGGGATATCAGTTCTTAACTTTCAACTGGTTCAGCTTCTGATAATCCACGCAAAGTCTAAGGGTACCATTCGCCTTCTTCGCAAAAAGGACCGGAGAACCCCAAGGAGAAGTACTAGGTCGGATAAAACCCTTCTACTGTATCTCCTCTAACTACCTCTTGAGCTCCTGCAACTCAGGAGTGGCCATCCTATAAGGAGGAATGGACACTGGTGCTGCTCCTAGCACAAGCTCGATATAGAAATCCACCTCACGCACCGGAGGTAGACCTGAAAAGTCATCTGGGAAGACATCCCTGAAATGATCAATAACTGGAGGGAAATATGTCTGACAAGTCCCCTGGTCATCCAGATACAAGCTCATTATCTGGGTCGTGACTCCACCTCTCCCACGATGCTCTGGTCCAGCTCGACTTGCCTGAACATCCCACTCGCCCTTGTACAGAAACTCTTCGCCCTCTGGTGATGTGAAACGCACCCTGCGATGATAGAAGTCTACAAAGGCTCGAAAGGGAACCAACCAGTCCATCCATAGAATGACATCATAGCTCGTCATCTCCAAGACATAGAGGCCTCATAGAAAGTGACACCCTCCAACCTCAAGGGGGCACTCCTTGCACTGACGCACACCAACCGTTCTAGTCCCCAATGGAGTGTCTAGCGTCATGATATCAGATGAAGTAGAAACAAAGAGCCCAAGGATCTCCACAACAGGTACAGATATGAAACTATGCGTAGCACCCATATCAAAAAGTACTGAAGATAAGATAGAAGCTACTAAAATAGTACCTCTGACAGTAGAAGGTCCGGGATCCTGCTCCTACTGGGTCTGTTGCACTGCATATGTCTGCCCAGTGCTGCGGCCCTACGACACAACCTGACTACCCTGAGTTGTCTCACCCTTCTCCCTCTGAGATCCTGGTGTCTAGATACTATGACCATGACCACCATCTCTGTCTGCACACCCTGACGTATTCCAGTTCCCTGACTGGTAAGAAGCCACTGTTCCTGCTCCCACACGCGGAGTCTACACAAAACCCCTCGCACTAGCCACTGGTAGAAACGCCCTGCAAAAGCGTTGTAGATGACCCATCTTGCCGCAAGCTCAGCACTCCACTGGTTCTCGTGGACACTCTGGTCTCTTGTGCACCTCTCTATCACACTGGTATCACCTGATCGGGTCACCTGAAGACACTGCCTGGCTGGTACTGCCACCCTGAGAGAAGTCCATTTATCTCTTCCTCTTGCCAGTAGAAATAGTACCAGTAACTGGTGATAGACCGCCCTGGCCCACACCACTAGCTTCCTGCAGGTTCCTCTCTGTAATCAATGCCTAGTTCACAATAGCATGTACAGTAGGCAACTTGAAAACATTCACCAGCGCTCGGATGTCATAACAAATACCATCCTCAAAACGTATGGCTCTCAGCGTCTCATCACCCACCAGCACGGGTGCAAAACGCTGAAGCTCGGTGAAGCGAACAGAATAGTCCATCACCCACATAGCGCCCTGCTACAGATTCATTAACTCTCGAGCTCTATCTTCCCTCAACATCTCGGGAAATAAGAAGTCATAGAAGACTGTCTGAAAATCTTCCCACGCCATGTATCTGTGATGCTCTGACTGGGTGGTAACATCCCACCACCTCTTGGAGGAATCACGCAGCATGTAAGTCGTGAGCTTGACCCTCCTCCCTAGAGGCGTATCTAGATGCTCGAAAATAGTTTGCATCGATCCTAGCCAAGAATCCGCAGCCTGTGGTCCGCCATCCCCTGAAAACGTAGGTGGATGCTGCTGCTGAAAGATATGCGTCTGCTCAGCCATAGATATAGCCGCCTGCGGTGCTCCCTGAAAGGTCTGCATGAACCGCATAAAGCCTTCACGGAACTGCTCCCCCACACCTGTGTCTGGTATAGTAGCTGGCACCGTATCTATCTCTTCTGGAGGATCAACTGGTAGCCCATGGCCCGCCATCTCCGGAGTATAATCGTCGCCGCTCTCCTGGAAAACAACTCGCGGTCGTCTAGGCGGCATGACACTACAAGGTCAAAAGCACGCCTCAGATTCAAGATTATTATAACCGAAAAGTGAAGGAACCACAAAGGAAATATGAGGAAGAAAGCATTTCAAAAAATTTAAAACAATACTACATGGCGTGTACAATGACTATACGGCGTGTACTTGACTTCCCTTCACCTGCCCGGGTCCTTCTACACGGCTAAGCCACACGGCTTCCATTGAACAAAAACTACACAGCGTGTATATAATGTACACGGTGTGTATGGTGTTATTTTCCAACTGCCAGTGTCATTTGTGACACGGCCGACTACTCGGCTTACAACTACACGGTGTGTTACACCCGCACACGGCGTGTACACCACCCCTTTTTCCAGCCACCCGGCTAACACCACACGGTCTGTCCTCGGACAAGACTACACGGTGTGTCCCAAAGGTACACGGCGTGTTCAGGGAGAGGTGACACCGGCCCGTGTTGTTAGTTACACGGACGAGTCCCCAGGTCACACTACACGGCGTGTCCACCATTGACATGGCGTGTTCTGTCAAGGAGTTCACCGACCTGTGTTTTTAGTTACACGGCCGGACTCCGAGTCAACACTACACGGCGTGTACTAAAGCTACACGGAGTGTTTTACTCAAGCCTTTCCCTACCCCGTGTCACCGCCCACATGGTTTGTGACACGGTAATAGACTACACGGCGTGTACTTAGGGTACACGGCGTGTACTCAAAAGGTTCATTTTTCTTCCCAAACAGAAGAACATACACGACATGTATAAAAATACTACATGGCGTGTATACCGGGTTTCCAGACAGTATGCCTCAGAAACTTCCTCGGAACCCAAAAAATACCGAAAAACAACACCTAAGTGTCAAATTCCGACCCGTGAGGGCCCATACTCCCCACGAATCAAAGTTTGACATCTCATATGTGTTATAACCAATAAACAGTCGATGATCCACCAAATTCCAGTCGATGGGGGCCCATACTCCCCAAAAACCAAAGTTTGGCATCCATTATATAAACAATCTCACACAAAGAATACCCTATCGCAGAGCAGGTATTGATCAAGCAGCTATCACAACAGCATGCTTTTCAAGCACAACAACTATCACAACAACATGAGAATTTCTAATGCACCTACATGGCATGGAAACTATGCATGGAATATGATATCTAGCATGTTCCTATATGATTCATGAGACGACATACCCTCATCTCATCGGGTTGCAACTAAATAGAACCCATAGATAAAATATAAACTGCACAATTCAAGTGTGTAACCCAACGGTGAAAATATATCAACCGTAAAATTGAAAAATCAAAAGAATTGAAAAATATGAGGTAGACTGGATTTTCCCTATACATGGGTTAGCTACGCCCGGGCACAGCTCATTACCAACTACCATTCTCCCTACCCCTGACTACGGCTCCAAATAGTAAGTCAAATAAAAGAACCCATTTGATACCACTTTGTAACGTCACGGACCCGAGTGCCACACAACGGGTGCCCCGAGCCCGGTTCTCCACGTGACCTTAAGCGCATTTCCCCAAACGCCAGAGGCTTCCGACTAGTAGTGAGGGTCCAGGTCTGATAGTGGGGAAACTATGCCCTCATTTTTCAAAGTGTAGCGCAACAGAATACAAAATAAACATACAACGACAGCGGAAGCAGTAAACCAAACACAACTGAATTAAACTACAACAGTGGATATAACCAATAGTATATAAATGATGATTATACATGTTTCAAGTTCTAAGAAAACATCCAGAACATGTTATACATCAATACAGTACAACAAAATACAGAGTACAACCAAACAAGAAAAACAGCTGGCAGCGGCATCGCGAGCCTAGGCTTGGTCCCATGCCCTCCTACTCCTCAGCAACAGTCAAGTACCTGTATAGGGACTCTTGCCCCTATCTACACCTGCAGCAATGTAATCTGTTTGGGCCGAAAAGCGTGACCCAAACAGGGTGTGAGAAATATATCTCAGTAGGCACCCACCAAAGGCTCGTGCCCATCTGTGTGTAAGCATGCAACAACAGTGTGAAATAATAAAATGCAATAAAGTAAGCAGTACTGACAAGTAACTAACTTAACAATTAAATTGCCATTTTATTATTCATTTAATTCATTTAATTTAGTGACATTTTTGTGCTCAACAGCACCAAGCCCTCAGGCCAACCAGAACCGCGCCCTCAGGCTTAAATAGTAAACCACGCCCTGAGGCTATATAGAATCCAACCCGCAGGTATTGCCCTTGGGCGTAACAAAAATTTCCCTCAGGGATAGGAATTGTCGCCCTCAGGCACATAAGTCAAGCCCTCAGGCATGAAAGGTTTCCCTCAGGTGAAATAACTACATCCCTCAGGCTAAATAGTGTAGTGCTCACAGGCTAATCATAACCACGCCCTCAGGCTAAACAGGTAACCGGGTCATTCCCAACATATCAAAATGCAGTAAATAAGAAATTTCTCTCAAGGAAATTCTACAATTACTACATTAAAGGCATACCCTCGGGTATCCTGGCCAAACGGCTAAACAGAGGAATGCACCCCTCAGGATGGTCTTGGATCCAAGCAATGATCCTAAACAACATTTTTATTATCAAAATTTAATCACCTATACAATTCTAGGTGTTAAATATAGCAACGGACTCAGCCTCACGACACCCCAACATGGGTTCGTGGCACGAAAACACACAAAAACGCACGACAGTTGAAAAATTGACACCAAGCCACCTACCTTATTCGCCAAAGAACGTTATACCCGAACACTGATTCCAGAAACGCCCAAGAACGACTTAGATCTGAAGAAGAACAAAACCCATTCAAATGTAAATAACTTTCCCTCAGGAAAGAATTGGTAAGAACGACGTAAGGAGAAAAAAGGTCTTACTCACGCGGTTCCAACGAGATCGTCTGAAGCCGAATCGGATTCCAGATGAACACCCGGTGGATCTTCAAAGGTTCGGCCATCCTCCTTGGCTCCAAAACGGTTCAAATGCCTCATCTTCAAAAAGAGGAGGCTACTTCCTATTTTAAGCCGAAAAAACAAAGTACACGACATGTAATTCTGAGTACACAGTGTGTACTTCCTTCATTTAATTGTTCCCCTGGCGGCACCGCCACACTGTTCATCTATCGACATGAGTAAACAACATGTACTCCCAAGTACATGGCATGTACTGTCGCCCAGCTGGTGGCGACTCCACCGCCTTACTGTTTAGGCCTGCCGACTGACTACATGGCATGTAAGGTACCACTACACAGCATGTAGCCGGTTCCTACACCCTTCATCACTGAAAAGGCTACACGCCCCGTGTACCCATTCCACACGGCCAAAAGTACACGACGTGTGGAAAAGTACACGGCGTGTAGTTCCAAAATTTAGGATTTTTCCCCACTTTCCATATTTTCTCAAAAACACTTAAGGAAAAGAGAAAAGAAGAAGCTCATACCTCAAAAATAAGAACCGGGTTCTTACATGTTGATACTATAAAAAAACGGTGCATGGGTAATTTTTGACATGTACGAGTCAACCTCGCCTCAATCTGAGGTGCAGTGTGGCCGACACCACTCAAAGTGTCTCACTTTTCTTTAAAATGGACAACATTTCAAGTGAAAACAACAACTGACATACATAAAACTGACCAAACGTATTAGTATTCTATTTATAATTTTGAACAAGGATTCATGGGTCATATTTGACATGTACGAGTCAACCCCGCCTCAATCTGAGGCGCGGTGTGGCCGGTATCACTCGAAGTGTCTCACTTTTATTTGAAATGGATAGGATTTTAAGTGAAAACAACAACTGGCATACAGAAAACCAACCAAAATCATTCAGATTCTGTTGAAACTTTAGGACAATGATCCATGGGTCATATGTGACATGTACGAATCAATACTACCTCAATCTGAGGGCCGGTGTGGCCGACACCACTCGAAATATCTCACTTTTCTTTGAAATGGACAGGATTTTAAGTGAAAACAACAATTGGCATCCGTAAAACTGACCAAACGCATTCGGATTGTGTTGAAACTGAAACAAAATGATACATGGGTCATTTTTGCTGTGCACGAGTTAACATCTCCTTAATCTGAGGCGCAGTGTGTCCGACACCACTCAAAGTGTCTCACTTTTCTTTGAAATGGACAACATTTTAAGTGAAAACAACAACTGACATACAGAAAACCAACCAAACGCATTAGGATTCTATTTATAATTTAGGAAAAGGATTCATGGGTCATATGTGACGTGTAAGAGTCAACCCCTCCTCAATATGAGGCACGGTGTGGCTGGTATCACTTGAAGTGTCTCACTTTTATTTGAAATGGACAGGATTTTCAGTGAAAACAACAACTGGCATACAGAAAACTGACCAAACGTATTAAGATTCTGTTGAAAATTTAGTAAAACAATCCATGGGTTATATTTGACATGTATGAGTCAAACCTTCCTCAATAAGAGGGCCGGTGTGGCCGACACCACTCGAAATGTCTCACTTTTCATTGAAATGGACATGATTTTAAGTGAAAACAACAACTGGCATACGGAAAACTGACCAAACACATTTGGATTGTGTTTATACTGCAACACAATGATACATGGGTCATTTTTTACATGTACGAGTAAACCTTGCCTCAATCTGAGGTGCGGTGTGGCCGACACCAATAAAAGTGTCTCACTTTTCTTTGAAATGGACAACATTTTAAGTGAAAACAACAACTGGCATACAGAAAACTGACCAAACTCATTCAGATTCTGTTTATACTTTAGGAAAAGTATCCATGGGTCATTTTTTATCTGTACGAGTAAACCCCACCTCAATCCAAGTAACGGTGTGGTCGGTACCACTCAAAGTGTCTTTTTTTTGTTTAAAATGGATACGCTTTTAAGTAAAAACAACCGGCAGACGGAAAACTGACCAAACGCATTCGGATTCTGTTGATGCTTTAGTAAAACGATCCATGGGTCATTTTTGACATGTACAAGTCAACCCCACCTCAATTCAAGGCGCGGTGTGGCCGTCACCACTCAAAGTGTCTCTCTTTTGTTTCAAAAGGACATCATTTTAAGTGAATACAACAACTGACATACGGAAAACCGAACAAAGGCATTAGTATTCTATTGAAACTTTAGGAAAACGATCCATGGGTCATATTTTATGTGTAAGAGTCAACCCTACCTCAATCCGAGGTCCGGTGTGGCCGGCACCACTCAAAGTGTTTCTCTTTTGTTTGAAATGGACAAGATTTTATGTGAAAACAACAATTGGCATACATAAAACCAACCAAACGCATTCAGATTGTGTTGATATTTTAGGAAAACGATACATGGGTCATTTTTGATGTGTAAGAGTCAACCCCGCCTCAATATGAGGCACGGTGTGGCTGGAACCACTCAAAGTGTCTCTCTTTTGTTTCAAAAGGACATCATTTTAAGTGAATACAATAACTGACATACGGAAAACCAAACAAAGGCATTATAATTCTATTTAAACTTTAGGAAAAATATTCATGGGTTATATGTGACGTGTATGAGTCAACCCCGCCTCAATCCGAGGCACGGTGTGGCTGATATCACTCGAAGTGTCTCACTTTTATTTGAAATGGACAGGATTTTAAGTGAAAACAACAACTGGCATACAAAAAACTGACTAAACGCATTAAGATTCTATTTAAACTTTATAACAACGATCCATGGGTCATATGTGATGTGTAAGAGTCAACCCCACCTCAATCCGAGGCATAGTGTGGCCGGTACAACTCAAAGTGTCTTTCTTTTGTTTAAAATGGATACGCTTTTAAGTAAAAACAACCGACATATGGAAAACTGACCAAACGCATTAGGATTATGTTGATACTTTAGGAAAAAATACATGGATCATTTTTATGTGTAAGAGTCAACCCTGCCTCAATCTGAGGCGCGGTGTGGTCAGTTTCACTCAAAGTGTCTCTTTTTTGTTTCAAAAGACATCATTTTAAGTGAATACAACAACTGACATACAGAAAACTGACCAAAGGCATTAATATTCTGTTGAAACTTTAGGAAAACGATTCATGGGTAATATGTGATGTGTAAGAGTCAACCTCGCCTCAATATGAGGGTTGGTGTGGCCGACACCACTCAAAGTGTTTCTCTTTTGTTTGAAATGGACAAGATTTTAAGTGAAAACAACAACTGGCATACTTAAAACTGACCAAACGCATTCGGATTGTATTGATATTTTATTAAAACGATCCATGGGTCATTTTTGATGTGTATGAGTCAACCCCACCTCAATCCGAGGTGTGGTGTGGTCGAAACCACTCAAAATGTCTCTCTTTTGTTTAAAATGGACATCATTTTAAGTGAAAACAACAACTGACATACGGAAAACCAACCAAATGCATTCGAATTCTATTAAAACTTTAGGAAAACGATCCATGGGTCATTTTTTATGTGTAAAAGTCAGCCCCACCTCAATATGAGGCGTGGTGTGGCCGACACCACCCAAAGTGTCTCACTTTTCTTTGAAATGGACAACATTTTAAGTGAAAACAACAACTAACATACAGAAAATGGACCAAACGCATTCATATTCTGTTGATACTTTAGAAAAAGGATACAAGGGTCATTTTTGATGTGTACGAGTCAACCTTGCCTCAATATGAGGCACGGTGTGGCCGGTACCACTCAAAGTGTCTTTCTTTTGTTTAAAATGGATACGCTTTTAAGTAAAAACAACTGGCATATGGAAAACCTACCAAACACATTCAGATTGTGTTTATACTTTAGTAAAATGATCCATGGGTCATTTTTGATGTGTAAGAGTCAACCCCGCCTCAATCCGAGGCATGGTGTGGCCGACACCACTCAAAGTGTCTCTCTTTTGTTTCAAAAGGACATCATTTTAAGTGAATACAACAACTGAAATTTACACTCACCAACGATAGTTGCAAACTCTTTTTCATGAGTTGGGTAGTTTCACTCATGGGGTCATAAGCTAAGAGACTCCTAAGAAAATACCTTTTCACCATATATTATAAAAAATACAAGTTCAATGAAAAATGCATCACAAATAATTACATACCCAAATCTAGGATCAGAAAAAAAAAATTGGGATTTGAGTCAATTTCAAACTCTTATTCAACTCTAATAGGCATTTATCAGACTATTCTGCCTATTAGAATTTGATGGGGAGGTGGGGGGCTATGCTGGTTGGGGGGGTTATGTAGGGGTGAGGTGAATTACTACTAGAAGAGTGGTTGTCATAGTTTTAAATGGGTGTAAATAATGTTTGAGTTATTGAAATTGTTATTAACTCTACTAGATGATTGTTCTCATATGAATATTGAAATAGGGAATTGTAGTACATGACATGGTTGGAAGATTTTGATGGTTTTATGTGTTAATTTTTGTGCTATTTTAGGTGTTTTTTATATTGTTTTTAAGTCTGTATGTGGTTTTTGTGATATTTTTTATGCAGGTGTATACTGGAGGGGCTACTGGAGGGATGTTGTGTAGCAGTTTTGGAAAAACACAATACCAACAATTTTAAACAGTTGGTATAATAGTTCTGGAAAAACACAATACCAACGGTTTTAAACCGTTGGTATAATTTGAGAGAAATTTAAAAACTATACCAATAGTTTTAAACCGTTGGTAAAAATGTTATACAAACATATACCAATGGTTAGCCTACAACCATTAGTATATCAATAAATACAGTGAGCTATACCAACGGTTTAGATCAAACTGTTGGTATAGGGATTTCCTCACGGCTTACTACCCAACGGTTTGGAAAACCATTGGTATAGGCTATACCAACGGTTTTCTAGCCTATACCAACGGTTTTAAACCGTTGGTATAACCTTATTTTCCAGTAGTGAACGCTAAAAAAAGCACTGATAAAAGAGGTCTTTTATCAGTGCTAAAAAAGCACTGATAAAAAGGTCTTTTATCAGTGCCTTTTTTAAGCACTGATAAAATTCAAAAAAAAATTAAAAAAAGTTAAAAAGAATATATAATGTGGGGGGAGCTTTTAACACCGCTTGACCCCCTTTTATCAGCACTAGGTGGACCCCCCTCCCACTCTCTCACGCGCTTCCCTTACCCGCGCATCCCCCACATTCCCATGCTCCCCTCCCTGCTTCCACCCGAACTAGAACCTAAGACCTCCCCCCTTGCGTGCCTGCACCTTTACCACTAAGCTATTTAGTTTTTTTCTCTATTTAATGAGATATCTATTTATTTATATATATATATATAGTTATATTTATTTTTATATTAATATAGATTCATATTAATATAAATATATTTAGTTATATTAATACATATATATTTATTCATATATTAATATATATTTATATTTATTTATATATATATAGTGATATTTATTCGTATATTAATATAGATTCATATTAATATAAATATATATAGTTATATTAATAAATATATATTTATTCATATATTAGTATATATTTATTTATTCGTATATTAATTTATATTTATATTTATTTATATATATATATATATATATTTAGTTATAGTTTTTTATCCGTATATTTATTTGTATATTAATATATATTTATAAGATTAGTTTTAAATACATTTATAAAATATGTTTTTTTATTTGTTTTTATAAATAAATAAATATATACATACATACATATATACAACACAGACACACACAGACACACACGCACACATATATTTACGAATAAATACATATATTTGTGTATTTGAAAAGCCATAGAATGTTAAAATGACCATAAATTATAATCCAGGAGTCCGTTTCAACTCCAAAACCAGTAAAATCGAATAAAATGAAATAATATTCGATATAATATGTGGTATAGGCCTAGCGGACATCCGGATCAGAAGTTATACCTGTTTTAATGTTAAAAAATCGGGGTATCCCGAATAAAAACTCAGTTTTAGAGGACTTTTGGGACTTTTGGGCCTTGAAAATTGTGACAGATGGTTCCCTTCAGTCACTAACTCGTAGAGCTCATATCAAGCTTTGATTTGATATGCTGTAGAGCTCAAACAGACACCCAGATCAAAAGTTATGGTTGTTTGAAGTTTGAGTTACATTTTCAACTTATTTTAGATCTTTTATTAATTTTTTTGATTTTTTGTGTTTTCAAATTGTTATTAAATTATTATTAATCGATGATAATTAGAAAATTATTAATTAATAATATTTTTAAAAAAAAATTATATCCATTTTCACTAAATTTATTATATATTAAATGTAATAGTCTCTTTATACTTATCTAAAACATATTTAAAAAATATATATTATATTTATATCAATATAAATATACTTATATAACAGTATATTATTTTTCAAGTACCTGCCTGAGAATTTAAATATTCCACCTATCACCCATGCTTTCAAGGAACAGGTTAGATAGCTCAAGGAGCTTACTCCTTCCCTACAAAGATGACTTTACCAAGGTAATAGAGAAAGGTGGGTAGATCATCATGGATTTTACCAACCTATTAAAGCCCTATCTACGTGTTCATAGTACTACCATTGTATCTCCAAAGGCCTTCCCAATTCAACATGATATTGAGAATATACCCTCAAGTTATATCTACCGATCTGTTGATCCTCAGTTCAGAGCTTCTTTCACTCGAGATCATTTTTCTCATCTTCCTCCAACCCTTCAACATTTTCCTATGTCTCCAACTTAGGCACTTCTTCGTATGAGGCCTATTATCTATTGAGAAATTACATCCCCTCCTACTTCTACTCAGAGTCTTACCTCTATAGTGCATTCTAAAGTTCTTATCCCTTCAACCAGTACATCAACCACCATTCATAAACTATATACCTCGGCCCCTTGCGTACCTTCTATTTCTCCACCTTCTTCTACTGATAAGGGAAAAGTATCCATGGATCCTTCGTTGGAGAAATCTTGATTTTTTTTGGATTGTTATTTGATAGGGATGTATTTTGATCTTTATCTCATATAATGTATTATCTTTTTATCATATAATATATTCTCTCTTTCATCTAATTTATGTTATTTCTCTCTTGTTATTTTGTTCTCTTTTAGATAATCCTAAAAGGGAGATAATGATTATGTCATTTGGATAATGAATATGGCCTTTGGAAAATGAGTATGGAATTTAAACTAAGAATGAGAATAAGTATGGTATTTAATTTTATTTTATTTTTTATCTTATAACTTACTCTCTCATGATCTGTATGACATGTTAACTAGAACAATTGTCTTTTGTAATTTGATCATTATGAATGACCTATTGTGTCTTGTATAATTCCATGGTTTGTGATCATCAAAAAGGGGGATATTTTTTCCTCCTTTAGTTTTAATTCTCAAAAATCATGCTTCGTCAAGTTAAATTATGTTTACTCGTGTTTAATTGTGTTTATATAATCTTAATTTGTTACGTTAGTCTTTTAAATCATAAGACAAGTTGAAAAAATATGAGAAACTGTTAAGGTTGATTCATCGTTAAGGTGGAATCACTATCATTGTTAAGGATGAGACACCATTAAAGTGGACTCATTGTTGGACATCTCACTTATGGTAGAAAACTAGTTAAGTATGACATAATATTGATATGGACTCACTATTAAGATATATCTCTATCAAATGTCTCACCGTTAGCACAGATGTTGAATTATAACAAAGGATGAGACACCATTGCATTAAGCTACTGGAATCCTCTCAAAAAATTTGTAAAGTATGAGTCGTCTTTGCATCAAGCTACAGACAAGCTTAATCCAGATTTTTTGCAAAGTATGAGTTACCATCGGCATGAGTCACCGCCAAGTCGACCTACTACTAGACACAAGCCACCGTCAAGTCGACCTACCGACAGAGCAACCTATTGCTACGTACTTGACTCATTGTTCCTAAGACACCATTCCTGAGACACCATTCAGAGACACCATCAATTATTCCTTTTTCATTTAAATTCATATTTCTTTCTGACGGTCAAATTTGTGAAACTTAGTACTACTAATTATTTTAATGACTTTGTAGGTATTTCTTAGACAACATTTAAATAATTTTCAGAATGCAGTACAAGGTACGAGGTACCCAACCACGATTGAGATCATTCTCCTTGTCGACTACAGTGTATAAAAAAATACCTAATAAAAAGGAAGGAACAAATGTTGAGAAGTCACGTGCCTAAGAAAAACACAAGAAATTCTAGATATTGATACAAGAAGATACTTTTGTAAACTCAAATTGAAGAACTTTTTACCACAACACACGAATATTGAAGAAGAACTCGTCAAATAAATCAATACCTCACTATAAACAGAAGATAGAAGCTCTCACGACACTCTGTTTTGATATTTTTTTTAAAATTCGACTCAAGATGCACTTCAAGACAACTTCCATGAGTCACAAGTTGAATTGCCTATCACACAGAGCATTCTAACTCTATTCTCTCTATTTTACTATGATTTTGTATTGTTTTTACATTATGACCATTGTGTGTGTCTCTGTTTAATGAACACACACTAAATCCTATGAAAAACTGGAAGATACACAAATATCTTCACAAACTATCTTTTACACTTTACACTCTCATGAATAACAGCGGAAGAGGTCCCTGTGTGGCCTGTTTATTTTTACACTCCCACAAAAATTGTGGAAGAGGTCTAGTTAACCTGGACAGTTATCTATGTTGTTGTTTACCTCGATCCAGGGTGTGGATCAAAGTTTATTTATATAAACTGCTTGGAAGTAGGTGATTTCCAAGTAGAGAGGATTAAGTCTCTACTTAAGATTGAACCTCTTGTTTTAATTATGTTGTGTTATTTTAAGTTTAGTTTTATCTATTTGTGTTTATTTAAATTAGAAAACTTCACTTTTCTTTGATAGTTAATCTTAGATAGTGTTCATAATATAATTTTCATTAGTAGATGGATTTCAAAAGTTAAAGTAATAATTCATATTGTTTTAACTAAGAAATAATCACTCTTTGAGAAATACTTCGAACAACCAAATCTTTTATAAACTACTCCTTTGGTTAACTGGGTTATTTTTATTTCAAATTGGGGACTTTGAAATAAATCTTTTAGACAAATTTTTTTATAGGAACTCAATTCACCCCCCCCCCCCCTCTTGAGTATCCTACTCTGACCAACAGTTATGATCCATCATTTCAATTTACACTATTGGTTTTTGATGTAGCATACCATGCCACACACACAATTATCTCATGTGAATGTCATTTCTACCATTCGTCATTTCTTATCACACTATGGACTTTTGATGCAGTAGACCATGTCTTACACACAATTATCACATGATAATTTCATTATTACCATTCATCATTTCCTATCACACTATGGGATTTTGGTGCAACAGACCATGTCCCACACATGATTATCACATTAATTAATTCGCCAATTAATTAATCAAATTCAACAATTGCATATACCCATCATTCCATTAATTAATTCAATAATTAATTAATCACTTCAATTTCATTGATTAATTCATCAATTAATTAATCAATTCACAATCTCAGCATCCAATAATTAATTTGACAATTAATTATTCATATATCACAATTCAATATTCTAATAATTAACTCAGCAATTAATTATCCCCAATTCCACAATTCAATGTTCCGATAATTAACTCAACAATCAATTATACCTAATTCCCATAATTTCAATATTCCAATAATTATCTCAACAATTAATTATCCCCAAATCACAATTCAATATTCTGATAATTAACTCAATAATTAACTACCCACATTTCCATAATTTCAATATTTTGATAATTAACTCAATAATTAATTATCCCAAATTCCCACAATTTCAATATTTTGATAATTAACTCAACAATTAATTATCCCAAATCATAATTCAATATTCTAATAATTAACTCAACAATTAATTATCCCCAATTCCACAATTTCAAGATTCTGATAATTAACTCAACAATTAATTATCTCCAATTCCACAGTCCCTTAATTAATTAATTTACCAAATCAATTAATTAAATAAAGACATTAAATTGCTAAACAAACTCTACCAATTCTACAATTATATACACGTAATTGAAATCATGACTATGGGATTTGGATAATATACCACCTACCTTGATTTTTTAACAACGTTCGCCAATAGAATAATCTCCAATTTGAAGCGGATAAATGAAGAATGCGGCGAAGAACACGATCTAGATCTAAATCCCGTGGAGGTCAAGAAGGCTTATAATCTACCCAAGAGCCTCCAAAATCATGAAAGAGAGGTTAGGGTCGAATTGAGGTCGATTAGGGGTTAAAATGGGGGTTTCAGGAATTTTAAAACTAATTTTCAGGTTAATTTAAATCCTACACACAGTTTGTTGGACTTAACACATAGTTTCCCTTAACCATGTGCCTTAGTCATGTTCCTCTTATGGGGGCATGGTTTCTCCTTTTAGGGTTCATGATTTGAAAAACCGTGCACCAGCTGTGTGAATCCCCTCTGTCTGGATTTGCACGGTTTGCTGGGCCAGGGTGCATGGGTTGGGAAAACCATGCACCAACCGTTCATATGCCCACCTCCTTCTAAAATTTCCAATTTCACCCAAACAAAACCCAAGGAAAAACCCAATCAAAGTATTCTCAAATAAAGCAAAAAGAATACATGAAAATGAGCTCGAGTCATCTCTAAAAAAGGTCGATATCTTACAATTAGATTTTTTATTTTACTCCGATGTAAGATTCGAAATCTTTGAAATAAGCTTTGAAATTCTAGAATTTTCTTTGGCAAGTTCTGACTTGGAACATTAATAATATTTCACAACTTTATTGATTTATTTTTCCAGCAAAGTAGCATATCTAGTTACTTCTTCAAAACTAGGTAAAGTATCCTCATCATCAGATGTAATAACTTTTTCTTCTTCCAGAGAAGTATTACTATATTCATCATCTAAATCAGGATAGTTAGTGTTTAATGTTATGTTTGTGAGGGATTCGGCAGATTCCTTTGCCATGTAGCACTGGTTGATATTTGGAATTCCTGTATAAAACCCCATAATTTTATAATCTTCATTTTTTTCATCAGAAGTATTTTTAGAAGAACTATATATGCCTCCTGTACTTCAAGCGTTTGAAGCTTTAAAACTTTTCTTTCATTTATTCTTATAGAACTTCCTTTGTTTTTATCATTCTTTTTTAACCTTGGACAATCTAGCCTAATATGTCCCGTTTTTTTTCCTTAATAACGAATCATCATTTTAGAAGATTCTTTCTTATCACTTCTTTCCTTCTAATGTTTCTTATATTTGTAGTGAAAATCATTCTTTCCAACAATTCTATTCACCCTCTTAGCAATTTGAGCAAGCTCATTCTCACTTTTCTCTAAGGAACTGATTTTTTATTCTACTTTATCTTTCTTCTTCGACTTAGATGATTTAGAAACATTTTCACTCGATATAGTTTTCTTAGCTACTATAGAAGAAAAGACTACCCCATTATTCTTTTTCTCTTTCTCGATGTTTCTTTTTAATCTACTTTCATAATTCATGATAGTTCCAATCAAATCGTCCAAACTCAGCTTGGTGGGATGTTTAATATCATAAATAGTTGTATGATTTGATTCCCACTCCTTAGGCATTATATCACTAATATTTTTTATTAAATTCTCATCTATAAACTTATTTTCACCCAGAGATTGTAAGTTATTAACTATTGTCATAAAACATTGATGCATCGGGCTTACCGACTCACCAGGTAGAAAATCAAACTCCTGATATTCTGCATGCAACATTGTTCTTCTGGTTTCTAAAACCTTTGAACTTCCAAATTGAGTAATTTCCAACTTCTTACATATATCATTATTTGTTTCATGAGATGATATATGATTATAAACATTTCTTATCATGAAGCATAACAAAGTATTTTGAACATGATAATTCAGCTGATAATCTGCTTTTTCTTTTCTACTGAAGTTGTTACTTATCTGGAATCGTATAACTTCCGGACATCATAACAAAATTATCTACATAAGTATTGATAACAGAAGTCTTCATCTTATCTCGTCAGTACTCATAATCAGTACCATCAAAGATTGATGGCTTGCTTGGATTAAGATTCTCTAATGTCTCGACGAAAAAACACATCGTCTTAAAAAAATATACTATTTTCTATGAACACGGTAAGCGTTAAACAAAATATATGAAGAAACATCATTTGATACAAAATGTTAGATCGAAAGAGTATACAAATCACTATAATGGGGGGGGATAAATTGTAGATTATAAAATTCAAACATACAATTTTTTCAACCTCTTTAAGGAAATTTATCAGACAAATATTCATACCGATGAACTTTGTAATTAGAGTTATAATTTTTTTATAAGAAACAATATATAAACTTTTCTAAAAACAACTCACAGTGGAAATATGTAAAAACTTATAATTAACAAAGATAACAAAGTAATACAAGTTTGATAAAAAACGTAAGAAAAAATACAAAACCATTTTAAGAAAATGTATACACTTTAACCTTAAGTGTTAAGGAAGTCTTTAAACCCGACTTTAGGTGTCAATTACTTGACCCGTCGTAAGGTCTGTTTTCTTAGCCTCTGAACCCCTCGATCAAAACGATCAGACAAACCTTGTTTCCCTATTCCTGAGAACCCTCGATCTAGCTGATTGGACTAACTTCTATCTCTCTAACCTCGAGATCCATCGATCCAACAGATCAGACACAAAAGAAATTACAACAAATGATCTTAAGGCATTTACAAATATCACCTCATAAGCGATGCTTTGAGAAAAACTCCCTAAAAGTTACAAAGGAAGCGCACTCAGTAACAAGGTGTTACAGAACGCTGCATGAGCAACTTTAGATTGTTGATGTGTAAAAGCTTGTTCTCCTTGAGGATGAAGCTCTATTTATAGATGAACTCCAATGGTCATGTTCTACAATTCTCAAGAGTAGTTGCGAAAACATCAGACAAACTCCTTCTTCACTTGATTGGCTCAACATAACAATATTATGTTCAATGTTCGTCGGATGCAACACCATTACAATGCTCGAATGTTCCTTCTAGTAGAATGAAAAACTTTTTTCGGTAACATTATTTGTTTTCGTCCGACAGGCTTAATAAATATTCATTTGTCATACATATCTGTCTTCGTCTAATAAAGTTTGTCCGGTAAAATTGGTATAACTTCATCCAATAGACTTCATTGTACTATATCTGCTAGACTTTATATACCCTTCGTCTGATGAAATTGTATACTGTTAGGTACCGGGACTGTGCAGCGGAAGCCAATGGGCCAGGATTTTTTTTTTATATAATTTCTGCTTCACCGGAGTGACATAATCTTGTCAACTCCGGTGATCTCGTCCCAGCTTGGTCCGAGGATCTCCCAAGGTTCATAAGGAGCACAAAAATAAAATTGAATGTTTACCTTGTTCAGAATTGACGTGTAGGACACCGGCGATCGTTGCTCGAAGACTCCGACGTCGAAGCCCTCTAGATCGTCCACACATGCCTTGCGAATCTGCCTGCGTGCCGTTCGTCAAGATCCGGGTGCTAGCGCGGATCTTCGACGCACACTTCAGCGCAGCGATGATCACCGCAAGGGAGGATGCTTCGATCCGGGATGGATAAGCTTGAAGATCCTCCTTGCTTGAGAGACTCTCTCTCTAAATTTCAGGAGGAGAGAGATGCTCTCAAATTTGACACACGAATCGTTCTGGTGGGAGAGAATATCTCTCACTTATATAGGGAGTATTAAAACACGCGGTGTAGGTTCCCGGCCCCCGTGTATTAGGCGTCCGCTATATAAGTGATGTAAATAATTATTTATGGAAAATAAAATTATGCCATAAATAATATTTACAATTTATCACTTACTTGTAATATATAAATATATTACGTGATAAATTTGAGTCTTTAACTCGAATCATACCTCCTACTAATATTAAACGAACCTAGGATATTTAAATCCAGTCGAATAATATTAATACGTGTATTTACCATACAACTTGTAAATACATGTTATAAATAAATTCAACGAATTATTCTAAACTTAAATAATTAATGAACTTATTTATTCTTTGGTGATCCATAGAACTTGGATTGTACTCGGACCCTTTGGCGGGACCCACCAAGTTCTAAATTCCTATTCACAGAATAGGGCAAATTTTCAAGGCACTATCGTGTGTGACCCTCTAGGCCCTTATCTCAATAGCAGTGAATAATATCACAGACCTAGAGTGGGGTCTAGCAACCTATCGAGGCCCCTATAGAGATAAGGCAAAGTCAAAGCAACAACTGCCTTCCTATGAACATGGTCCGTGTAATATAATCTCTTCGTCAAATGATATCTCAATAAAGCAGAATGCATACTAGTGTCATCATTCTTTATTTGCTTTATTTTTTTTTGTTGATTTGTTCGGACGGTCTTACCTTCGTCTACCATGGCCATGGATTTAATGAAGGTGCAACCATCCTAATCAACCAGGCCCGAGATATCTCTTCCTAAACTTGGAAGCGACAAATCCTTTCTCGATCATTCAATCAATGCCATGCCATTAATGACGTACCCAATACAAACTACCTCACCACGACTTTGTCGCCATGGTTTTCGCCTTATATCAAATGTACGTAATTAAATGACATTCATTGATAATGATCTCAAGTCAGGAGACCATTACACATGCCCATAGATAGGAACGACCAATGACACCAGAAACATGTGGTGTTCTTATTAAGCGGGTATGTCCTCATGATCTCGTTAGCTAGAGATCATCAAGTGAGAACTTCATGAGATGAAGTGTCAATGCTTATGAGCCCCCAACACCCGATGGTCACACATAATCTGTGTCCTTTCAGAATTATGTAACTGGACCATAGGACGTTACTTTAAGATTACTGTCATGGCATTTCAGGGTTCTCATTATAGCCTGGGACCTGCTATAACCATTTTGATGCGACAGGTAATCTAAGGACATTGCCATTAATAAAGTGGATGCAGAAGTATCTACACTATCATGACAAGATAAATACATGTATAAAACAAACTGAATACATGTAGCAGTAATCAAAGTACAAAACAAGTTGGGTCTAGGGCACCCACTTTCAACACTCCCACTTGCACTAGAGCCAACTGCTAACAGTTTTCAATCCGCTAGCTCTCACATGTGTATCATGCTTCTGCTGAGAAATGGCTTTAGTCAGGGGGTCTGCCACGTTGTCCTCTGTGGCTACTCTGCTAACTGTCACTTCACCTCTTTGAGTAAAATCCCTCAAGAGATGGAACTTCCGAAGAATATGCTTTGTCCTCTGGTGAGACCTGGGCTCCTTGGCAAGCACCACTGCAGCAGTATTGTCACAATATACTGGAACTAGGTCTGCACTGCTAGGTATAACACCAATGTCTGAGATAAAGCTACGTATCCAGACTGCTTCCTTTGCTGCATCGGAAGCTGCAATATATTCAGACTCTGTTGTAGAATCAGCAACCACAGCTTGCTTTGAGATTCTCCAGCTCACTGCACCACCATTCAGGCAAAAGATGTAGCCTGACTGTGATTTCATATCATCATGATCTGTCTGGAAACTAGCATCAGTGTATCCCCTCACAACTAGTTCCTCATCTCCTCCGTACACCAGGAACGTATCCTTAGTACGCCTCAAGTACTTAAGGATAGTTTTAACAGCTGTCCAGTGCAACTCTCCTGGATTGGCTTGATATCTACCCACCATGATTAAAGCAAAGGCAACATCAAACCTAGTACATAGCATGACATACATGATAGAACCCACTGTCGAAGCATAAGGGACTCTACTCATTCTGTCAATCTCCTCCTGTGTTTGTGGACACATTTTCTTGGAGAGATTTACACCATGTGACATAGGTAACAATCCTCTTTTGGACTGTTCCATATTGTACCTTTTGAGTACCTTGTCAATATATGTACTTTGACTTAGGCCAAGCATCCTTTGAGATCTATCTCGATAGATCTTGATCCCTAGAATGTAGGCCGCTTCACCTAAGTCTTTCATGGAGAAGCATTCATTTAACCAAGTCTTAACTGACTGTAAGACTTGCACCTCGTTTCCCATGATTAATATGTCATCAACATATAAAACTAGGAAAACAATAGCATTCCCTTCAACCTTTTTATAGACACAAGGCTCGCTTTCATTTTTGACAAAACCAAAATCTCTTATGGCCTCATCAAAACGTACATTCCATGATCTTGATGCCTGCTTCAATCCATAAATGGATCTCTGCAACTTGCATACTTTATTGACATTCTTTGACTTTACAAACCCTTCGGGTTGAGTCATATAGACGTCTTCAACCAACTTCCCATTTAAAAAAGCAGTTTTGACATCCATTTGCCAAATTTCATAATCATGAAAGGCTGCTATTGCAAGCAATATTCTGATGGATTTAAGCATTGCCACTGGTGAGAAGGTTTCATCATATTCAATGCCTTGATGTTGTCTGAAACCCTTTGCAACCAGTCTTGCTTTAAAGGTATTAACCTTACCATCCATGTCCAGTTTTTTCTTGAATACCCATTTACAACCAATGGGCTTCACATCAGCTGGAGGGTCTACCAAAATACAAACTTGATTTTGGTACATGGACTCCATCTCAGAATTCATGGCTTCTTGCCATGTAGCAGCTTCTTTGCCTTCTACTGCTTCCTTGTAGGTCAGAGGTTCATCATCCTCAAGGATTATTGTGTCACCTGACTCGGTGACAAGAAAACCATAACGTTCTGGTTCTCTAACCTCTCGCGTAGACCTACGCAGTATCTGTGTCTCAGGAACAATTTCTTCTTCCACTTGTTCTTGTTGAGATTGTTCCTCTACCAACTCTTGTGCATCTGGAGCATTGACTTCATCGAAGTCAATCTTGCTCCCACTATTTCCAGTAGAAATGTGATCCCTTTCTAGAAATGTGGCGTATCTTACCACAATGACTTTTCTATCTAAAGGGTTATATAAGTTGTATCCTCTAATTTCCTTAGGATAACCTACAAAGATGCACTTAGTGCTTCTGGATGCTAATTTGTCACTTGGTAAAGTCTTGACAAATGCCTCGCACCCCCACACACGCATGTGTGTCAGATTGGGTTTCTTTCCAAACCATAACTGATATGGAATCCCATCTGTGGCTTTAGTTGGTACTCGGTTAATGGTATATGCTGCTGTCTGTAAGGCGTATCCCCAAAAGGATAATGGAAGAGTTGTATGACTCATCATTGATCTGACCATGTCAAGCAAGGTCCTATTCCTCCTTTCACTAACACCATTCCATTGTGGTGTATAAGGAGGAGTGAGTTGAGATACTATTCCAGACTCCTTCAAATGATCAATGAAAGCTTGGTTAAGATATTCTCCGCCTCGGTCTGAGCGAAGTGCTTTTATCTTCTTACCAAGTTGGTTTTCTACTTCATTTTGATATTCCTTAAAGAAACGAAAGGAATCTGACTTATGCCGCATTAAGTAGATATAGCCATACCTACTATAATCATCGGTGAAAGTGATGAAGTATAAAAAACCACCCCTTGCCTCTACTGGAAATGGACCACATACATCGGTATGTATTAATTCCAGTACTGCATTTGCTCTTTCTCCCTTTCCTGAGAAAGGTGCTTTGGTCATCTTTCCTTGTAAACAAGCTTGACATACATCTAAGGGTTCTAACTGTACCGAGTCTAGATACCCTTCTTGATGTAATTTTTGTAATCGCTTCTCGTTTACATGACCAAGCCTAAAGTGCCATAGGCGGGTGTTATTTGGGTCATGTTGGTTATTTTTGTCATTGATGGCCATTACTGAGTTTTCTAGTTCTAGTATATATAAACCATTGTTAAGATGTGCCATACCATAACATATGTTATCCCTATAAAAGAGACAACTTTTATTTCCAAACTTGAAATAAAAACCCATAGTGTCTAAAAATGACACAGAGATAATGTTTCTGGTAACAGACGGTACATAATAGCAATTGTTTAAAACAAGAACCAAACCAGTTGGTAAAGTCAAGTGATAGTCTCCCACTGCCAAGGCCGCCAGACTTGCACCATTTGCAGCTCGGAGATCCACTTGACCTTTTTCAATCTTCTTGAACCTACTTGGTTCCTGTATATGAATACAAATGTGTGAGCCACATGCCGTATCCAATACCCAACTTGTAGATAAAGATAGATTGCATTCAATGACAAAAATACCTGAAGCAGAAGCGTCAACTTGCTTCTTCTTCCCTTCTTTGCAATTCTTCTTCCAGTGGCCTTTCTTGCCACATCCAAAGCAGACAGCTTCTTGCTCATTACTTTGCCTCTAAATCTTTGTCTTCTTGGCAGGACGATGCATTGGTGTCTTTGGCCTTGACTTGGCCTTAGACCCCTTTGCCTTTCCCTTTTTTTTCTTGTTCACCATAAGGACAGATGTATTGGTGTTTTTCATGTCCTTATCAGCTTGGCGAACTAAAGCCAAAAGATCCGGGAGCGACTTTGTCATATCATTCATATTATAATTGACAATGAAAGTCGAGAAGCTTGACGGTAAAGAGGCAAGAATGAGATCCACTGCTAGTTCTTGGTTCAGTTTGAACCCAAGGGCTTCAAGCCTCTCAATATACCCAATCATCTTGAGTACGTGAGGACCGGCTTGGTGCCCTTCTGCTAGCCTGCACTTATAAAGTGCACTTGAGATCTCATACCTTTCTTGCCTAGCCCTCTCCTCATATAGTTCTTGGAGATGTGAAAGCATCTTGTAGGCATCATCTTCCTCATGCATTTTTTGCAATTGGCTGGACATGGATGACAACATGATGCATTGTACATCAAGTGCATCATCTACATGCTTTTTCCACTTATCTTTTTCCGTCTTGCTTGCTCCCTGAGGAGGCTCAGCAGGAGTTGGGGATTCCAGCACATATAACTTCCTTTCTTGGCGTAGTACTATGCGCAAGCGCCTGTACCACTCCTGGAAGTTATTGCCGGTCAGGATATTTTCTTTATCCAAGATTGATCGCAGTGATAAAGTACTAGTGGTGTTGGTGATTTCCATTTTGAATCTACATCAGATAAACATTTTAGCAGTTAGTACTTTGTCTTGATTACCTTTTGACATTTTATGATTAATAAAATATCATTTAATGTCTCCCACTATTTTAACGAACCTAATTGGCCCTCACCATTAGATTCGGAATACTCTATCGCTTGAGCATTCTAGTGGCAAGGATCCTATGAAACCCCTTTCGTAATCTACAAGCTAGGGCTATGACATTACTTGAAGGGTTTCAAGGTAGGCACTATGCTGGTCAACCACTTGTTCTTGTGGTTCCTTGTATAGTTGAGTAAAGTCCCAGCTTTTTGGAATCTGTACTTGATTCCCTCAACCTTTCACCTCTAAAGTGATATCAATTTAGCTAAGGCTAATCCTTGACTACTCACTTCAGTTAAGTCGACCCATTCCTCATATGGAAACGCCCCGGTAGTAAGAGGCACTCTCAACTGAGGCTGATGAGCACCCAAACAGCCGGTTTTGTTTAGATATGAGAAATGGAAGGCATTATGACTTAATATATATCTTTGAGGGATTTTTAAATTATTAATTGACGAATATAATCCCTTTTCTATTTATTATGTTCAAACTAGGTTGTTATGCTCACAACTGAACATTCAAAAGAGTATTTATTCGTCATAACTTTATGCATTTTCTTTGTTTACTATCCTATGTGATCATGCAGTAATCATGCAGTCGCATAAAAATAATAAACTGTGCATAAAGTAAATCAAGCATTCCGACTGGTCTTGAGCATTCTATAATGATTGATCATTAACTGATCAATCATCACCTAGGGGCACCCGTACCTGAGTCAATACAAGACTCGTGTCGCTGCTGGCCCCAGTGAAAAGCGTCCAACTTCTGTCTGGTCTACCGCTTCATTTTGGCGGGGTCTGCCCTCGGATCGTCATTGAATAAATACAAATATACTCGCATGCAGGCGAGGGGGTCTGGGGTACAAAATACAAGTGGTGCAATGGACACGCAGGCCCTTATACATATTTGAATTAAAAGACGATTCGTAGACCGTCATTTATCTAATTAAATATTACAATCATCGCACACATTGAATAAATAATTAAATAAATACATACATGTCAAACATACACAGGTCGGTCAAAAGCTCAAGACCAGTCGGGGTAATCGTGCAATAAAATTAAATTGCAATAACTTTAAATTATGCGAGGGTGTTATAATAAATTAAATGAATTTGATTAAATTCAAATAATTTATTTTTATCGGTTCCATTTGTTTAATTTAATTTTAATTCTAAAATTAAATTAAATTAAACCATTAATTTAATTCTAAACTTAAATTAAATTAATATTCTTGGATTAAAATAATCTAAACCCCTAAAATAATTTCAATTAATTTAATTTAAAATAAATTAATTAAAATTAATTCAGTGCAGGTTACCTCTAACCGGAGAGTAGTCCTACGGGTCTGCGTACCGCTGCGGGATATCGTCCTGGAACTGCGGCGTGACCGCGGCACGACCGTGGTGTGACCGCAGAGTAAACGCGGCGTGACCACGGCATGACCGCGGCGTGACCGCGGGATCTAGCGCTTCCCGCGACGGTTGCATCTCTCGACAGACCACTGCTCCGGTGAGCCGGCGAGGCTGCTGTCCGGCGAGGCTTGGTTTCGAGTCGGCCGGACGAAACCGGGCAGCCGGGGCGGGCTGAGGGCGGTCGGACAGAGGAGGTCCGGCACGGACGAGGTCGGCAGGGGTGGTCCGGCAGGGTTTCACGTCCGGCGAGCGCCGGCGAGGGCCGCGTCTGGCGAGGCGGGCCGTGTTCGGCGAGCTGCGGCGAGGGCCGCGTCCGGCGAGGCGGGCCGCGAGCTGCGGCGAGGGCCGCGTCCGGCGAAGGCGGTCCGGGGAGGAGGCCGCGGCCGGCGACCCTAGGGTTTGCCGGCCTTAGGCGGCGCGAGGGAGAAGACCCGTAAGGGTCTTCTTCCCCCTTTTTTTTTCTCTCCTTAGCCACAAAAATCCAGCCGCCCACCCCCTTTTTTCTTTCTTTAATAAAAGAGAAGACCCCATTTTGGGGTCTTTGATTCTCTCCTTTTTTTTATTTTTTTGAACAAAAACAAGAAGACCCATAAGTCTTGGTCTTCTTCTTTTAAAATATAATAAAATTTATTATAAATATAATCAAATATTTATTATAAATTATTTTATTATATTTTATAATAATAAAATAAAATTATTTGATGTTAATTCTCAACACCAAACAAGCATGAACACGGGCGTCGATCCGATTAAAACTTTCAAATGATCGTATCTTGATCATTTGAAATCGAAACGACGCGCGGTCAAATCCGAATGAACCGTTTTAACACCCCACAATTAAATTTAATGCAATTTAATATTTTTTTTTGACTCAGAAAAACCTCGCTCTGATACCATTGTTAGGTACCGGGACTGCGCAGCGGAAGCCAATGGGCCGGATTTTTTTTTTATAATTTCTGCTTCACCGGAGTGACATAATCTTGTCAACTCCGGTGATCTCGTCCCAGCTTGGTCCAAGGATCTCGCAAGGTTCATAAGGAGCACAAAAAAAAAATTGAACGTTTACCTTGTTCAGAATTGACGTGTAGGACACCGGCGATCGTTGCTTGAAGACTCCGACGTCGAAGCCCTCTAGATCGTCCACACACGCCTTGCGAATCTGCCCGCGCGTCGTTCGTCAAGATCCGGGTGCTAGCGCGGATCTTCGACGCACACTTCAGCGCAACGATGATCACCGCAAGGGAGGATGCTTCGATCCGGGATGGATAAGCTTGAAGATCCTCCTTGCTTGAGAGACTCTCTCTCTAAATTTCAGGAGGAGAGAGATGCTCTCAAATTTGACACACGAATTGTTCTGGTGGGAGAGCATCTCTCTCACTTATATAGGGAGTATTAAAACACGCGGTGTAGGTTCCCGGCCCCCGTGTATTAGGCGTCCGCTATATAAGTGATGTAAATAATTATTTATGGAAAATAAAATTATGCCATAAATAATATTTACAATTTATCACTTACTTGTAATATATAAATATATTACGTGATAAATTTGAGTCTTTAACTCGACTCATACCTCCTACTAATATTAAACGAACCTAGGATATTTAAATCCAGTCGAATAATATTAATACGTGTATTTACCATACAACTTGTAAATACATGTTATAAATAAATTCAACGAATTATTCTAAACTTAAATAATTAATGAACTTATTTATTCTTTGGTGATCCATAGAACTTGGATTGTACTCGGACCCTTTGGCGGGGCCCACCAAGTTCTAAATTCCTATTCACAGAATAGGGCAAATTTTCAAGGCGCTATCGTGTGTGACCCTCTAGGCCCTTATCTCAATAGCAGTGAATAATATCACAGACCTAGAGCGGGGTCTAGCAACCCATCGAGGCCCCTATAGAGATAAGGCAAAGTCAAAGCAACGACTGCCTTCCTATGAACATGGTCCGTGTAATATAATCTCTTCGTCAAACGATATCTCAATAAAGCAGAATGCATACTAGTGTCATCATTCTTTATTTGCTTTATTTTTGTTTGTTGATTTGTCCGGACGGTCTTACCTTCGTCTACCATGGCCATGGATTTAATGAAGGTGCAACCATCCTAATCAACCAGGCCCGAGATATCTCTTCCTAAACTTGGAAGCGACAAATCCTTTCTCGATCATTCAATCAATGCCATGCCATCAATGACGTACCCAATACAAACTACCTCGCCACGACTTTGTCGCCATGGTTTTCGCCTTATATCAAATGTACGTAATTAAATGACATTCATTGATAATGATCTCAAGTCAAGAGACCATTACACATGCCCATAGATAGGAACGACCAATGACACCAGAAACATGTGGTGTTCCTATTAAGCGGGTCTGTCCTCATGATCTCGTTAGCTAGAGATCATCAAGTGCGAACTTCATGAGATGAAGTCTCAATGCTTATGAGCCCCCAGCACCTGATGGTCACACATAATCTGTGTCCTTTCAGAATTATGTAACTGGACCATAGGACGTTACTTTAAGATTACTGTCATGGCATTTCAGGGTTCTCATTATAGCCTGAGACCTGCTATAACCATTTTGATGCGACAGATAATCTAAGGACATTGCCATTAATAAAGTGGATGCAGAAGTATCTACACTATCATGACAAGATAAATACATGTATAAAACAAACTGAATACATGTAGCAGTAATCAAAGTACAAAACAAGTTGGGTCTAGGGCACCCACTTTCAACATATACGCCCATCCGATGCACAATGTACATGTTTGTCTGATACACTAGGTACATGTCTCCTTTCTATAAATCTGGAATTCTCTGTCCAGTAAAACTGTAAAGTTTTCCTACAAAAAACTTAATAACTTGAGATATATAAACAATAGAAATACACAAGTTTTAAAATAGCGAATTGTGATCTTCAAAAGTAAGTTAAGAAAGTGATCTTTCGACTCAACACTCCTCCCCTCTACTCCCTTCACTTTAAACCTCCAAAATCATCTAAAAAATAAGCTCATAATGGACCCAAATACATCAAAATAAAATAAAAAACTTACCTCAAAAACTTGAGTCGTTACAATATAAATATAGTAGGATTAAAATACATTTACATTACATATATATTCAACATTTCAAAAAAGAAAACCTAGTCAACAGTAAATGAAACTTGTGTATGTTCATAATGAAAGATATATTTTTTAACATTTTGATTGATGGTTTGCTTTTGGTATTGCTTGTATTATCAATTAATGGGTATCTAAATACAATTTTGATAATAAATTTAAATTATGCACATGTTCATTATTTCAAATAAAATGAAAACAAGTTAATATTAATATAATAGTTTTATAGTTTTATACATAATTCAAATGAATCCTACTCAAATATTTTGCTTGTATTTTGTTTTTGAATATTATAATGATTATTATGTTAGTTCAATAATTATCCAGTAGGTTAATATTGAGCGTAAATTATAAACTCGTCTATTATTTAGAAAAATTTCAATGATTCCAACACTAGCATCTATGCTAACACTGAATTCTAATAAATTTTCTAGCAGTTCTTTGATACATGTTTTTAATATTTTCTCCAGGTAGAAAATAAAAAAAATTGAAATTGTACTCAGAGAATTACACTATATTTTTATAGCTTTATAAAAGTTGAGGTCGAAGCCTCAGTTTATTCGGGGAAAGGGTTACAGTACAAAGAAAATCATGCAACAATCAGTACAGGGATGAACTCAGCGAGACTCGAACTCGAGACCTTGTCGGAGCAGCCAACTCACCCTTTTTTATAGCTTTATACTTAAGTGACTTATGTACGGTTCCATTTGCTATGTTCTCATCCCACTGAAGAGCATCGGAGAACGACCCCTGCTGCCATGGAACGAAGGAGGCATCACTACCTCTCAGGGAGGCAGTTGGAATCGACTGCTGTTGTTGCTAAGAGAGGCCCGCACCTGGTCTGTGGAGGTCCCCATTCGTGGTTGTCCTTCTATGAAACAGAAATGAGGCCCTTCCCGGTGAAATCAAAAAGGGTTTTGCTGGTTCACACCATGTGCTGCAAGTTCAACGGTGTCTTTCTGGGGCTCCGCTGTAGATTAATTGGAGGTACCTGGGAGGCCGGTTCATCGCTGCCGTAGATGAGTCCAGGGATGTTCGGAGATACCGGACTCATGGAGGCTACACCCGCTGGAGGGTTTGGTACAATTGAAAATCGGAGGCTCAACTGTTGGTGGTTCGATGTTTGCTCGAGTAAAGGAGGATGCAGGTTCGCTGCTACATTTTGATGCCTTCACTGCCACTGCCGATGGGTCGAGTGCCGCTAATCTCGAGGGTTCACGCTGCACAGATTCATCGCCTCCCACCACTTTCTAGATGCAATGCTTCAAAGGACAGTCCATCCTGGAAGTCTAACCTATTTCATAATCCACCAGACCTGCCTCTAACAAAACCAATCCAACCAGACCTGCCTCTAACAAAAGGTCAAAAAAGGCTGTTCCAGTACCCCAATAAATTCTAGTCCATCACTGAACTCATCTTGGGAACTTGACAGCGTCTACAGCAGAGAGAAGAAATGGAGAGTATCCTTGTTAGGCCATTGCAACAGGATCTTGATGGAGAGGCTCCCACGTACCTATGAGGTAACCAAAAACTCTTATATCCTCATATAAAATACGGAAATTTCTTTGCAAAGAGAGGATCCCCCCATAAATTCTCAGGCTTTTGGGACTGCTTTTTCTTTTTTGATTGGATCATAGGCAACGAAGGGGGTTGGCGTGCAACTGTATGGGGGAGTATATTCCCTAACTCCCAGGGGTAGGGGACTAATTCCTTAGTAGAGTTATTGAGGTGTTAGGAAGTTGTCAGGGGAATATTATAAAGGGAGGACCAATCCGGGGATTTAATCCCAACGAAGGACCCCCGCAGTTATATTTGCAGGATAAGTTATAACTGACCAGATCCTTCGTTGGGTTTAAATTCCTGGATTGGTCCCCCAAATGTTATTTTCCCTATTATAAAGGTAGGCCCCAACAGATAGAGGGTGGAGACGAATTGGTTGGAAGGTTATTTAGCAGCACCCGAGGATGGGTTAGGCTATTGGCCCTGGGGTGCAGTGCAACGCTATCCGGGGATCTCTTCTTCATCTCTGTTCTTTTTTTCATTTATCCTTCTCCTCCATCTATCTCCATAGTCGAGTTTGGTGTAATTGTTTTCAACGCTTTCACCGGAGCCCACCTGCGTGTCGACATACGATGTGCACGTTGGCAGTATTGTTGCCCCGCATTCCCGTATTCCAAAGGCAGACAACTTTCATTACTTTCATCGGCGATGTCTGCTTTTTGATCGAAACGGGATGATGGAATGTCGGTTCCTCCTTCCATAAATTTCTCCTTGGAGATTGTTGCCTAGTCCGGGTCTCCCTCACAAAGTTAAGTCATGTTCGTGGAACTCATTCCCGGTGTCATCTCTTTATGGACGCTGCTTAATTGTACTGCTTTTGTCTGGCAGGGCAGCAACCTTCGGTCAGGAGAGTAGTAACGTTGGGCATCTCTGGGCATGTTTGGACATTGGGCGCATTGGTCACCTGTGAATCTTCCTCGTGTGAGGGCATCTCATATGAGGTATCTTAGGCGCGAAACCCAAGGAATCCCCGTGTCGATCACGAGGTAACAACGCCAGTGGCATAAATCTTCTAAGGCTTTTTACCTCATGCATCCCATGTTTATTGCGTAGGGTAGCTGTTTTGGGGGTCAAGTCACAATTTCTACGACCTGTGAAGACGGATCAGAACTTCTGGTTGGGAAGGATCATGACACGAGTTTAACGTCTTGTGGAGACGAGATGAAGTTGAGCAGAACGCCCCGTGAAGGCGGATCAAGGAGGTGTGTCCCTAGAAGGGAAGATGTCACATCTGAATAGTTTACCAATGGACCAGAACACCCCGTGGAGGTGGATCTGGGGCACGAGTTTAACGTCTTGTGAAGACGGATTGGATTGATCAGAATACCCAATGGAGGTGGATCAAAGACGTGTGCCCCTAGGAGGGAAGATGTCACACCTGAAGGTTGGATCAGAATGCCCCTTGAGATGGATCTGGGATGGATGGATCCAAAAGCCCCTTGATGCGGATTTGGGAGGTGTGCCCCTAGGAGGGAAAATGTCACACACCTGGAAGGTTGGATGAGAATGCCCCTTGAGGTGGATCCGGGAGGTTTGTCCCCAGGTTGGAAGATGTCACACCTGAATGGTTGGATCAGAATGCCCCTTGAGGCGGATCCGGGATGGATGGATCAGAATGCCTCTTGAGGCGGATCCAGGAGGTGTGTTCCTAGGAGGAAAAATATCACATATGAAAGGATGGATCAAAATGCCCCTTGAGGCGGATCCGGGAGGTGTGTCCCTAGGAGGGAAAATGTCACACTTGGAAGGTTGGATCAGAACGCCCCTTGAGACGGATTCGGGAGGTGTGTCCCTAGGAGGGAAAATGTCACACTTGGAAGGTTGGATCAGAACGCCCCTTGAGACGGATTCGGGAGGTGTGACCCTAGGAGGGAAGATGCCACACCTGGATGGTTGGATTAGAACGCCCCTTGAGGTGGATCCGAGATGGGTGGATCATAACGCCCTTGAGGCGAATTCGGGAGGTGTGTCCCTAGGAGGGAAAATGTCACACTTGGAAGGTTGGATCAGAACGCCCCTTGAGGCGAATCTAAGATGGATGGCTCAAAACGCCCATCGAGGCAGATTCGGGAGGTGAGTCTCTAGGAGGGAAAATGTCACACCTGGAAGGTTGGATTAGAATGCCCCTTGAGGTGGATCCGAGAGGTGTGTCCCTAGGAGGGAAGATGTCACACCTGGATGGTTGGATCAGAACGCCCCTTAAGGCGGATCCTGGAGGTGCGTCCCTAGGAGGGTACACCATACCATTGTCGGGATTGAACCTCAGGGAGGCGTCCTATGTACTCTGTTTAGAAGACAGAGATCAAAACCCACGTAGTTCGATGCCGTAGTTTAAGGTCATGTGACAGGACCGATCCATGCAGTTTAACGTCATGCGATAAGGACGCTTGTGTCGCGAAAGGAGCGTCGATGAGGGATGGTGTGGGGCTTACGCGTGGAAGCCACCCTTCGCAAGAGGATTGCTCTTGGTTGGAATGGCTTGGGACTTACGCGTTAAGTTACTCGGAGGATCTCGTTCCATGCGGGTCGCACACTGAGCATCCTACGTTTACCATGCAAGGTAAGGCCACAGTTTCACGTTGTGTGTTGAGGACGTTGTCGTGCAGTTTCACATCGTACGACTAAGACGTGATGCAATTTAATGTCATACAATAAGAACGTTAAACTAGACAGTTTTACGTCATGCAACTCAGACGTGGAGGGACTCACTCACCCTTTGGGCTTACATGACCACCACCCATGCGCCTTTGGGTGGGGCATGCCGTTGGCACTTCCATGGAGGAGTGGTCAGTCATGAGGTCCATGGAGGAGTGGTCATGCTTAGAAGCAAAAGGGGTTAGAGTACATATGCTTAAATAGTTAGTGCCGCTCTAGAGGCACATGGGACGTCTGATCAGGGACTTGGAAGTTGTTGGACGCAAGTTTGGAGTGTTGCGCGCAAGAGTTGCGCGAGCATGGGGCTTAGCATAAGGGTGTGACATGGGGTCTCAAGGAGTAGGTGCGCACAAGATTTGAGTTGTGCGCACATCAGGGTTGCGCGCAAGCAATTTCTCTTGCGCGCACCCGAATTACGTTAAGAGGAGTTGCGCGAGGATCACTCCACTATGGACCAAGTCAAGTTTGGGCCTAGAGGAGATCTGTCGCGAAAGATTCTCTACCTTGGGTGGTCCATGATGTGCGCTGTCGCGGAAGAGGAGAGTTTGCGCACACCGGAGCGGCGTTCCGTCTTCCGGAGAGCCTCTTCAAGGAGGGGGTGAGTTTCTATTTATAGTCGAAATCCACAACGGTGGGCGCGCTTTGGGTGCGGAAGAAGATTTGCGCGCTGCTTCTTCCTTTTTCGCGAGAGCTCAGCCGCGCAACACGACCTACTTGATGTTGCCTTTGGCGCGTAAAGGGGACTGTTGCGTGCCGCGTTCATTTCTTGTGCGCACCCTTTCTTTCTTGCGAGTGCTTTCCTTGGCAATCTTGTCGTCCTTGGTGGAAGCCACAAAAAATCTCGTTGCCTTAGGCGCGCCAGACCTTTGCGCGCGAAATGTGGTTCTTGCAGGTATCCGTTGAAATTTGCGTGCACCACGCTCATTGACCCCGGTATCGTCCTTTGGGGTGGCTTTTATGCTCGGTTCATCCAAAATTGGCGATCTGAGGCTTCAGATGAAATTTCGGCGCTAACAAATGCTCTCTTCAGAATCTGAGCTGGCAGGGGATCAGAAGGTTGGGTTCCGAGGGAAACGCCGAAGAGAGCGGTGCATTCCCGTGGGTGCGCGCAACATTTGCGGTCGGCCGCGCAAGAGGGTTGCGCACGCGAGCAATTCGGCTGTCCACGCCTATAAATAAGCGGAGGGAGCCCTCTGTACGTTACCTTGACTTTTTGCGTGATAAGTGTCTCTGCTCTCGTGCGTGTAAGTCAGCTTCTTTTGCGAAAACCTGTGCTTTCGGCCGCCTCTTTCGGGCAACCCTTTTTCGCTCATCTACTCCCGCGACCAAGGCCCCTTTTTGCACGCGCTTTGCCAAACTTGCGCGCCAACTCATCTTTTGCGCGATGAACCTGATCTTGCGTGCACCTTCCTTAGACTTTCCAAAACCTTCCGAAATGGCCCATCAGCAGAACCAAACAGAGATCGAAGCTGCTGCTGCTGCCCGGAGAGCAGAACTGGTGGAAAACCCTAAGATCCATCGAGCTAGGAGGGTTATTTCAGACAACCAAGCGCTCGTGGGCATGCTGACCGAGGCGCAAAAGAGCTATCCATTGAGCAACCACCTTCCACTGTGGAATTTCGGACTGACGGATGTGGTGAATATCCAAGGCCTCGAAGTAAACACGCCGTGATCTTGGTTCACACGTGAGGACGATTTCAACCGCTGGAACATCACCGCTCATGGTCACCGTGCCAGGGTGCACGGGGCTATGACCGTCTATATGCTGAATGGGCGGCAAGGACTATTATCGGGGAGGAACCAGAGGCCAAAGAATTCCCGCCTCACTACGTCAGTGTCTTCCAGAGTAGCATGTGGTGGTTGGCACCAAGACTGGCCTACCGGGTATGCTATACCTGGTTGGAGTATGGGGCTGAGGTGCGTCAGATTGGACTGTTTGAGGCAACGTGGACATCCCAATTCCATTTGTATCGTCAACAAAAGCTGGTGCCGGAGCTCCTTAGCCGATGATTCCCAGATACCAATACTTTCCACCTTCACCACGAGGAGGTGAACATCAGCTTGTGGATATACACCGCATTAGTGGCATCCCATTGGACGAGTTTCAATACGACGAGTTTCTTGTGTCGCAGAGCATCTTCAGGTATGAAATGACTATAAACAGGAGTAGATGTAACCGAAATCCCTGATGGCATGCGAAAGACCTCAGATGGTACAAGTCCCAAACCCATCCCGCGCACTCTACCAGGATGCTCCTTCCCAAGGACTTTACCAACCGGGTCATCCTGGGAGACTGAGTAGGATTGCCCAGGATTGACATCCCATATTTCTTTAATTTTTACCTATAAATCAAATATCAATATATATTAACACAGTAAAAACTGATAATAAGTTATTATAATAAATAATTGACTTCATACCCCAACTTCTCTGGCAGGTTCATTAACAAAACTTCCATCTGTTTTTTTATGAACATCCAGCCACAGTTCTGTTCGGGATGCGTCATGCCCTAAACTCTGTGACTGCATTAAACAAAGATAAATCAACAATTAAATATGTTAAATAGATAATATTATCTTATAAATATTTAAACTAATTAAAAGATTACCAATGACATTCGGCTTCTTGAAAAGCTTTTTGAACCCGCAGTGTGCGGGATGACCTGCTTTGCCCGGTTTGAAGCATTCTGTCTTGAGAGATCCTGAAATAAATAAAATTCAATTTAACAGTATTGTATTCAATGTCTATCTCCTCTTCATGTACATGTATAAATGTAAAATGAGGATAATATAATAATATATATTTCAATACCATCCGCTTCTCATCACGATGTCTATCGACAAAAACCTTCCACTGTTCTTTCGGTACCCCACTGGGTAGCTTCTCATACATCTGCTGCAAGGTCAACGAAGTATCGTTGACATCACACCACAACCTCCATTTGAAATCTTTCCATTTTTTTCCAAGATTTTTCAATGTCCACTTCCGTGCTATCACATCAGCAACGGTAAAGTGGAAGAACATCTGTATACAGAAATTCATTTTGAATATATTAGTAACATGACATTCAATTAAACCATAAAGTAATAAAATTACCTTTATCTGAGAATCATAAACTTCATTTTTCCAGTTTGGAGGCATATGCCTCCAATCATCATATGAAATAGGCAGGGAAATGGGCTCCGCTGCCAGCTGACCTATAATCTAACCAAGTAAACCTGCGGCGTCATCCGTCGGGACCCCATAAGAATCAAATGGCACCACTATCTTCTCGCCATGCATGTTCCAAACATCAGAACTTTTTATGTGTTTTTCCACGGTTGCATTGTTTTCATCTGCAATGAGCAAACAATTACTATAAACAAAATGCAATAAATTTATTTAATTAAAATTTGTACCTATGACTGTGACCCTCCAGAATGTCCGTGATGAACTGGAAGGGGCGTGTCGCTGCCCCACTGCTGGGGCTCCTGTAGGGGGAGGCGATGACTCATCCTCTAATGAGGCATCCACTGATGGACAAATAATTCTGCTTCCTGTTGTTGATGAAATTCAATTGCAGAGGTCAAATCTTCTACTTCATCACCCATATCATACAAATCTCTTTGTATTACGTGAGTAACTACACTCCACCCTTCATCCACAACATCATTCACATAATATACCATTTTTGCCTGCGATGCTAAGATATATGGATCATGCAGTTCACGATCAACAACATCCATCAAGCGAGAGAAGTTTACAGAAGTAAATTGCAAGGAATCTCTTTTAACACCTCTGATAATATCGACCCATTTGCATTTGAATAAAACAACAGAAAAATGCCCGTGGTAGTTTAATTCAATAATATCATGCAGCTTTCCATAGTATTCCACTTCAGCAAATGTAAATATACCACTATTCTGTGTTTTCAAACCCACTTCTCGATCGACTGTACGAAATCTAAAACCATTCACATTATAAGCGCCGAACTTTCTAACTTGTTTTATAGGACCTCTAACAAGAAACTTCAAATCTTCTGACAAGTCTGCTCGAGTATCAGTATTCATGATCTGAAAAAAAAAATTAATAGATTTGCAAATTGTATGTGTCAAACTAATATTCGTATTTATTGCAATATTTATAAACTTACACGTCGTGCAAACCATTCTACCAGCTCTTTATTCACAGCTTTCGTTATATCTTTTTCATTTCGTGTTCGGCCTCTCATTCGTCTCTTTGTTTGTATCCTCAACTCTTCAATAAATGGATCTGCAATTTCACTATTCAGCATCACATATCTATGTACCTGTAATAATTCCAATTCTGTTAGTGTCGCGTATGAGGTCCTCCCAACTGATCGGCCAATAGCAGGAAATATTTTTGATTTCTGATGCATTTGAGAATGAGTTGATGTGTCGTCAACACGTCCAACTCGATTAAATCTTGTCTCAATATCATCCAAATATCTGGAACAAAAGGTGAGACACTCCTCGGCCAAATAGCCTTCAGCAATAGAGCCTTCTGGTTGAGCTTTATTTCTCACGTATGCTTTCAAATGCCCAAGATATCTGTGAAAAATAATAATAATATTATGCATTTATTTAAATGCAAAAAATTGTTTACTTAACTGGAAACATATAAATAAAATACTTCTCAATTGGATACATCCATCGATAATGAACGGGGCCTCCTAATTTAGCTTCGTCAACCAAATGCACAGTTAAATGCATCATGACAGTAAAAAACGATGGAGGAAAGATCATCTCCATTGCACAAAGGGTCAATACAAACCTCTCCTGTAGGTTGTCAAGCTGAAATGGATGTAGAGCTTTCTCACATAATTGCCTGAAAAATGTGCAGAATTGGAGTACAACAGCAGTAACTTTTTCAGGTAATAATGTACGCAATGCCAATGGTAGTAACTGTTCTAACAGAATATGTGAATCGTGACTTTTCAATCCATATAATTTACGATTCTTCAAGTCAACACACCTCGAGATGTTACTCGAATACCTATCAGATACCTTCACATTCTTTAAAATTTGAAGGAACGTATCTTTATCCCTATTTTTCATTGAAAAAATGGCCGGAGCATACTTTTCATTCTCATCTGGCCAGAGATCACGTTTTATGTTCATTACTTGTAAGTCTTTGCGAGCATTGAGATGATCCTTCGACTTTCCATGCTCATTAAGTAATGTGAAAATCAAATTATCACATACATTCTTCTCAATATGCATCACATCAAGATTGTGGCGCAAAGAATTAAATTCCCAATACGGAAGTGGTCTACGATCAATGGAACCATTAAATTTTGATTTGTTCAGCCGAAATCTATGAGATGCATCAAGAAATCTTCGATGGCACAAGAAGCACCATTTTCTACTGTGAGGTAGCCGTTTGGGCTCGAAATCAAAGTTACAAACGGGACAAGCCAAACCCGTATAAGTGTTCCAACCAGATAAATTCCCAAGCCCAGGGAAGTCACTAATGGTCCACATTAAAGCAACATGCATTTTGAACATTGTTTTAGAAGAAATATCAAATGTCTCAACACCGTTGCTCCATAACTCCTGCAATTCTTCAATCAAAGGCTGCAGGTATACATCAATATCATTTCCAGGCATTTGTTTTCCAGGAATAATCATCGAAATGATAAAAGATGTTTGTTGCATACACATCCACGGAGGCAGATTATAAGGGATCAAAACAACTGACCAAATGCTATAACTCGTACTCAAAGTCCCAAATGGGTTGAATCCATCGGCAGCCAATCCCAATCGAACATTCCTTGGATCAGCTGAGAAATCTGGATGTAATGAATCAAATGTCTTCCACGATTGAGAATCTCGTGGATGTCTCATTAACCCATCATTGTTATTATCTACAGCATGCCACTTCATGTGTTCGGCGGTTTTTGATGACATGAATAATCTTTGCAATCGAGGCTTTAAAGGAAAGTAACGCAAAACTTTTGCAGGTGTGTTCCTTTTCTTCTTCTCCATGAAATTATGTTCAGTCATACTTCCAACATTACCCTTTGACTGCCATCTAGAAGAAGAACATTTCTTACAATTCTGTCTACTTGAATCCTCTCCCCAGTAAAGCATACAATCATTGGGACACGCATGTATTTTTGTATAATTCAGACCAAGCTTGTTTACAACTTTTTTCATCTCATAAAACGATTCTGGGATTTTTGCTTCAGGAAATGCATCACGAATCAATTCCAATAACATAGACATTGCCTTATTTGTAATTCCACAAAGACATTTGATATGGTACAACTTCAGCAGAAATGAAAGTTTTGAATATTTCAAACACCCACTATACAACTCTTGATTTCCATCGTCAACTAAATCATGAAACGCATTTTCCTCACAGAGGTTTTCCCTTACATTTGGCTCCACAGAATCAAGAGGAGGATCCAATGATATGTTACAATCTTGATCTGCTTGTGTTACAGTCTCAAAAACATCACTTGTCACGTTGCAATTTGTAGCATCATCTTCTGGTTGTTCTGATATGTTTTGATGCTCATAGTGGTGTCTTGCAGTGCCGAATGCATCATTTATGAGGTTTTGCATTTCATTTTCCATTGGCGACAAACTTGGGACCTCATTCTGTGGATTAACATCAGTCCTCAATCTTTCTGTATTGTTTGATTCTCCATGCCAAATCCAACACAAATATTGATCAGGGAATTGCTTCAGTATTAAATGTTCATAAACTTCATCTCTCTTCAACCATGTTCTAAATTTACATTTAGGACATGGACATCTTATTCTCCCTGCAACGGATCGATTAGAAATTGCAAAATCTAATGACGTGTGATCGAAACTGATCATAATGCATTTTAAACCTGAGACATTATGTGATTGTTTAGGCTTGACCTTAGATGTCCTCCAAGAGGAATGATGTTTCTCAATGGTTTCATACACAACCAACTATAAAGAGGGCCACTATGTTCACTTTATTCATCGAAGTGTCACCTCTCTAGGTTTGAGTATTACAAGTCAGACATTTATAATCATGTCTTCAACCATCGACATATAAAGAACCAGTTTTTTATTCAAGGGTTGTCTTAGACATTGAAACATTATTAATCTCATTTATAAGAATTTTATTTTAATAAAAAAATTTAATTTTTTAAAAGGGTTTGATCACTATAGTGGTGAGAATGTAAAACACATACATACATCAAATTCATAAACACATGGGAAATGCAGAAGGACTACTCACATCAATTCTATTTTTTTCACTTTTTAAGAACAACCCTATAACTCTTGTCTATGATTTTTTAAATCTGAAATCATATCTTTAGTACCTATCTCAAGGCACAACACCAAATACATAATTATATACAATTTATAGTTAATTATATAATTTTATTATAAAAGTTATAATTTATTTCAATTAAAACCAACAAGGAATAATTGCCTAAAAATCACCAGCCCACCTCATCACACCTATATAATAACCAACCACTTATGTATTGTTTGTGGTGAACTCCAACCTTTATCCCAAAAAAATTACCTATGAAGTTGAACCAAGTCAATCAACAAATTAACTTAACTTAATCTAATTTTAATTAAAACTATTTAAAAATTATAAATGGTGATGTACCTCTAACCCAATGACATGTTACAGCATGAGATAATAATGTTGGGACATCTCATATCAGTTTTGAGAAAAATAATTATCAGATCAGATGATTTATACAATGATCCAGTGTAAATAATCTCCAAAATCTAACCAAAAAATCCAAAAATAAATGAAGAACAATGTAAAGGTAACATCAAATGTAGTCATACATAATGGAAATAATACTACATGTTTGACCCCAACCATGGCCATGAATGATGTTGTAGAGGAATTTATCCAAGGTTGATGCAAGTAGTTTATAATCAAATGATGTCCTATTTGACATTAGCATCACCTTTTTGATGTGTTGGTTACATATACTTCTTCCTAACCATATAATTTATTCCCCTTACCCTTCTCTATCTATCTGCCTCTCCCAAAAACAATGTCTACATCATAGGAATATATGTTGGTATTTTGAAATATTTAAGTCATGTAGTTGTTGATAAGGTGGCATGTATATTTGTCATAATTGAAATAATTTTTTAGATATTTCATTATTTTGATGACCCATGTGTTTTTATTTCCCATTATGGTTTTTTGAGACTCGACGCAGTAATGACCTCCTCACGGTGGAAGACTAGGCCACCAAAACCCAATTCTTTCCACCATAGGCCATTTTTTAAAGATAAGTGACGAGAATGAATAATTATAATGTTAGGCCTCTTCATAATGTACATGTAGGCATGCACCCAACCATATATATGAATATGTTCATAATAATAAAAATAAGAGAAAATAAACTAAATATTTACATTCTATCATGTTATTTACTTTAGAGAATAAAAAATAGTACAATAGGTAATATGAAAACAAATGGAAAAAATATACACCTAATAGGGAAATGTTACATATCCTGACAATAATATGAAACGAATGAATTATAGAGAGATCGACTATTGATCTATAATCACCGACCACCATGTAAGGTCAAATTAACCCAATTATCCCTTTTCCCAACATAATACACAACTAATTTGTACATTATCTATATATACATGACATGTGTGGGAATAACTCAATTAGGTTTGAGCACATATATACCCTACCTTCCGCATCCAAACCCGATATAGGAGGAATAGAATACATGTTAATATTAGACATCTGAGCCTAAAGATTGATGAAAAACTAACCCAACAATAAAGAGATATGTTCTTCAATGAAAACCGAAAAGGAGAGAAAGGTTATATCTATCTCAAATACCAGTCCAAAATAATGGTTTCACAACTTCTCTAATGAAATATCATCAATGCCCAGTATCATGCTAATTTGTTCAGGGAATTATTGAGGAGGACCAACACCTCATCAATTTTCTATAATCTTATGGATCATAACAACCGTGGATTGAGGAATCTCTACATTGTGTAATAGTGTATTACCTCCTTTGTTTCGGCATAATGTGTATGGTGGATCCACAAAACATGTTCCTGGGGAGAACCATCCTATTTGATGGAGGGCCCTCTTCCTAGGGTTATAGGGATTACATAATATATTTCTACATAATGTTTATTGTGAACCTACACCCTAGTGTGAAAGGGGATACAATATTTATGGATATAGGACCAACACCCTGGTGCAATATAGAATGGCACTTCAAGTCATATTATATAAATAGAGAAGCAGTACACTCAAATCACCCAAGGGCATGGGTCCCCTATCCTTGGAGAGAGTGCTCCCTATCACACTAGGGTGTAGGTACTATATATTCACCACCATCACACTCAAGAATGGGTCCTCTTTCCTTTATGTTTACTCTCCATCGGCATGTGGGGAAGTGGAAACGTGGGATCCATCCTCATGAATTATTTGGATATAATAGTGAGGTACTAGTCATCAACGATGTATCTTTAAAGATATAAAAATAATCATCATCCTGGGTTGGTAGGATAGATACAGATTCCCAGTCTTTCTATTATGGGATTCATCATTTTACATATATATTTATTATTGGGTACCATTTCATTATTTCTCTATGGAGTTCTGAATTCTTATATAATGTCTTTTATTTATCCAAATTCAATTTTCTAGATGTCATAATGGGTATGTGACTAATCATCCTTTCATTGTTATTGTACAAAATGTTCATGTATTATAAAAAGGTCAGATAAAACTATGGTAGATTTGGTGGTGTTTAGAGATTATTTTGTGACTTTAATTGTGTACAGTGGATGAGACTTGGATATTGTGATTCATGATTGATTCTATTTTTTTGTATATAGTTTCTATTATTTTTAGAAAACATTTCATGTTGGGAATGAATATATTTACATTAATTTTTATATTATACTACCATAATATTTTTTACAAACTAAAAATTATTAAAAACCTTAATTTTACTACAATGGTCAATGTCTTCACATATTATAACTCTACCATTTTTAATAGATATGGATTGGTGCGTGCATAATGATATATTATTAAAAATATTACAATAGTAATTATTATTTTTGGTTCATGTTTCTAGCCTCATGCCTATATAGGTGTTCTTTGAGTTGCGGTGGACCAGTTATCCACTAGCTCCGGGGTCTAATGGGTTGGGATGTTATATAATGTTATCCGAGGTGGTTGAACCTAAAGAGGGTGTTAATATTTATTAACCTGGTGATGTTTTATTTAGAATTTAACAGAATTTGGTCAACTAGTCTTGATTGTTGCATTTTGTTTAGGGATCAAACTGTTTGTGTTCTAGCTATTATGCCCATTCATCCAGAAATGGACATCATGCTTCTTCACTCAGTATACTGAGACATTGGTTACATAAAAAATTGGTAATTTTATCACATATGATTGAGTACATTGATTTTAAATCGCGAGATTTGTCCGTGTATATATATATATATATAATCCCATAATACCATGGTATATCTTGGTTATTTTTTACGATAAAACAAAAATATATCTATATTTTTTACTAAATTCTGATCATTATGAATTGTCGATTAGTGATGGGGCCATTGTTCTAGGGACATCTCACAATGTCATCCAACTAGGCGTGTAGGTAGAAACACCCCCACATATCAAGCACCATATTATACTAGTATAGTAGGATAAGGATGTGTATAGTCTTAGCGCACTCCATGATCCACAATACTAGATTCCACTAAAGTTCCATAGAGAGGCAAATTCCCAGGAAAGAGAAGATTACATTCAATTAGTGGTATTAGTGTTTAGATACAAGTCCCCATTATTCAACAACTATAAATAAAAATCAATTCCCCCCGACTAGGAACCATATAATCATGATATCAATTCCCCAGCCCGATTCACTAATATGTAAACAAATCAGGTCATTAGATTACCTCACAAATCAGGTGCGGGGGTCGCCGAAGGCCGCGGGGGGCGTGGGGGGTGCCGGGGTTGCCGGAGGGTGCGGGGGGCGCGGGGGGCGCGGGGGTCGCCGGTGGTCGAGGGGGTTGCCGGTGGTCGAGGGGGGCGCCGGGGGGTGTGGGTTTCGCCGGAGAGCGCGGGGGTGAGGAGTCGCCGGCAGCGCGGGGGGTGCGGAGTCGCGAGGGTTAGGGATCGCGAAGGGGAAGGGGGAAAGGGTTGGCGTCTGTGTAAAATAATTCGGGTTTCGCGGCGGTTTATTAAAAACCGCCGCGACCGAAAAAGGTTTAGCGGCGGTTTTGTGAACCGCCGCCACAAAACCGCCGCTAAACCATGTTTTTTTGTAGTGGATCTACAACCTGCTAGGCCATGTGGCAAGGGGAGACATGCCAATGAGGATTTGTGGTCTATTCCAATTCGTTCATGGGTGGATTGCGGCGCACTTCGAGGGTTACGAGTTCTCGAATGCCACCAACCCTCCAAATGCTGTTCTTCGGCCATCTCTGCTCAACATTGCTGGGGTTCGGCCGGTGCCGCTTAGCGAGATCGGGGTGATGATCAACATTGGGAATTATGTGAACTTCTACTTTCATCCCTTCTCGACTCCGGTGGGCGCAATGGTGGACAACCTGCAGGGGATGTTGGAGTAAAGGGAGTACCTGCAGAGCTTCCGGGGCGGAGTGTTGGTGGCCAAGATTGACACCCACGTCTACTGCGAACCGTATACGCCGTCCCGGTTCGCCCGACAGTTCGGGTGCCTCCAACAGTCGGCGAAGAGAGTCCACCCAGGGGTTCGTGAAGAACGACATCTCTATCCTTCGTCAGCTGTGGTAGATGCTGACGGGTGCAAGCTTAGGGGAGACGATTGTGCTACCGCCGACCAATGTCAATGCTGACTTATTAACGGATTATGCTAAAAGTGTTGAAATAGTGGGTGCTCTAGACCCAACTATGCAGTACTTTTTGATTATCATATCATGTGCACAATTAGCTATGCATGATGTTATCTTACCATTATAGTGCAGACTTTTCTGCGTCCACTATAATAATGGTAATGCCCAAAGGTTAATTGTTGTGTCGAGAGGTTATAGCAGATCCCAGACTATAATGAGAACCTCGAGATACAATGACATTGATCTTAAATATATGTTCTTTAGTCTAGATACATCTTACTAACTGGACACAGTAGATGTCTGACTATCAGGTGCTGGAGGCTTATAAGCATTAAGACTTCTTCTCATGAAGTTCGCACTTGGTGATCTCTAGTAGTGAGATCATGAAGACAAACCCGTCAATAGGAACACCACATGTTTTGAGTGTCATTGGATGTTCTTATCTACAGACATATGTATTGGTCTCCTGACTTGAGACAAATATCAATGTATATCATTTGATTACGTACTTCGATGCAAGACGAAAACCATGACAGTGATGTCGTGGCGAGGTAGTTTGTGTTGGGTGTGTCGTTAGTGATATGACATTGGTTGAATGGTCAAGAAATGATTTGTCGCTTCCAAGTTCAGGAAGTTGTATATCTTAGGCCTGGTTGATCAGAATGGTGCCGCCTTCATAAATCTTTGACCAAAGCAGTAGAAAGACAAATCCATCCGGATAGATCAACAAATAATAAAGCAAGATAAGGACGATGACACAAGAGTGCGTCCTGCTTTATGAGATATTTAATGACAAAGAGATTATAGTACACAGTCAGTGTTCGTAGGATGGTAGTCGTTGCTATGAATATCCTTATCTCTTTAGGGGTCATGACGAGTTGCTAGACTCCGCTCTTGGTCTGTGGATTTTATTCACTGCTATCGAGATAAGGGCCTAGAGGGTCACACACAATAGCGTATTCAAGAATCCGCCCTATTCAGTTGAATAGGTATATGGACATAGTGGGCCCCGCCACGGGGTCCGAGCATTTCCAAGTTATCGATCACCAAAAGAATTAAATAAATTCATTAATATTCAAGTTACGAATATTTGGGATTGAATTTATTTAATGTATTTACAAGTTTAGTAAATACGATAAAAATATTAATTGAACGAATATTATTTTAATATTCAAGGTTCGTTTAATATTAAGCGGGATAGCGAGTCGAGTTAAATGACTCGGTTTTATCACGTAATATATTATATATATATTACAAGTATGCAATAAAAATAATAAATAATATTGGCGCAGTTAAGTTCGTCAAAATTATTTATTTAGTGAACGTTGAAATAAACGGGGGTCGGGGAACCCTACCAGATATTTATCAACCTCTCTATAAATAAGAGAGGAGGCTCTCTCTCTTTGGTGTGCAAATCACTATTCATTCATTTTATGGAATGAAAGTTGAGAGCCTCTCTCTCATCCCGCTCTCTAGAGAGAGAAGCTCTCGATCCAAGAAGCTCGGATCAAGATCTCTCTCATGCACCAAAGGCTTCTCGATGCGGTGATTGTCGGGACGTCGAAAGCATCGTCGGATCGCCGCGCTAGCACCCGGAGTTTGACGATCGACGTTCCAGCAGATTTTTGGAGCGCGTGTGGACGATCTAGAGAGATCCTGCTTTGGATCCTTCAAGTGACGATCGCCATCGACTAGTTGCAGTCGACCGCGCCTTCGGATTTGAAACAGGTACGTTTTCATTTTAATTTTGTGCTCTTAATAATTTACGCGAGATCTTCGGACCTCTCTGGGGCTCGGATGGTCGGCGACGACAAGTTCCGTCGTCCCGCCGACGAAAAATTTTAAAATCCCCGGCCCACCGGCTTCCGCTGCGGGCCCCGAAACCTAACAAAAAGCTGGGTGGCAGCATATTGGATGCGGTCTTGCGTCAACACATATGGGCGATCGAGCCAGCGAGTGAGGCATCGGGGCGACACGGTGGCAGGTGGGCCACTCTCCGAGGAGTGGGCCAGACGTTTGGAGCGGCTCAGGTTGGAGCTGCGGAGCGGACGACGCAAGGCGTTGTTGCGCCCCACCCTATGGAGGAGAGGGGTCCCATAAGTGATCTTTGGAGCAAGCAGGGGGCTCCCAGGTTGGGACTGTTGTGGAAAATGTCGGGAGCAACGAAGCGCAAAATGGATCACAATAGAGTAAAAGGAAAAAAAAAATAAAAGAATGAGAGCACAAAGATTTACGTGGTTTCGGGAATAATCCTTACGTTCACGAAGAGGTAGAATTTCACTATGATTCGGGAGCACAATTTTTACTGAGAGTTTCAAAATTCTCAATTACTAACTAAACCATAGCCTGAAATGAGCTAAAAAAGGAGGAATACGATCCACTGTTCCACCAACCGCACCGGAAGTCCGCATCGCTACAATGAAAGGTGGCCACCCAAGTCAAAAGTGCTACAGTGACCGACAACTGGAAGTTCAAGGAGCTACAATACTGTTGATTCTAAGGTCCGCACTGCTACAGTGCCTTGTCAATGTCGGTCGGTCAGCTCTGCTATAGTGGTTATAGCTGCTACAGTCTCAAAATTTTTTGGCTGGCGGGCTTCGGCCCTCGAACCCCCGAAGCAGGGGCGTGTTGCCCCCTACAACCCCCAACAAGCTCACTGTGGAGCTCGACCTGCGAAAGTTGCGGCATAGTGCGTAGTATGGGCCGGAAGCATTTGACCCAATCATCATCCGGAACGGATCGGGCTACACCAATCCAACAGGGACGAGTTGGGCCATGGAGGCTGTCGGGAAGAAGCTGAAATACTTGCTACCGCCAGCCGTCGCTGTTGTCTTTCCCTCGCTCTGGACGGCTTGGAAGACGCTACGTACATCTATGTTGACGAAGGGCATGTGGTGAAAGCTGATTCGGGATGGAGTTGAGCTGCCAGAGGTCGGGCTTGCTCGGATCATGGCAAAGGTGAACTTCCATGAGAGGCACATGTATCTGACGACCATGGACGACTTTCCATGTTAGCGGGGGGAGTACGATCCTTCCATCCCAGTGCGGGTGATGTTTGGTGGCGAGCCAAGACGGGAGGAGACACCACTTGTCGGCGACTCTTTTGAGGAGGAATCGGCGGACGACAGGTGATGTTTGGTGGGGAGCCAAGATGGGAGGAGACACCACTTGTTGACAACTCATCTGAGGAGGAATCGGCGGATGAGGGCATGCAGGGATCCAGCGATAAAGAATTCTGGGGATCAGCCGCCAACTAGGGGAGTCCCTAGGAGAGCAGCAGAATTGCGACATCTGATTCCTCCCCTTTTTGTTGTTCATGAGCTCTAACTGAAGCTTGCCTTGTACATGAACAACTTGGAGGCAAGGGGCCCTGTTGGATGGGGCAAAGGTGTACCACCGGGTGTTGGAGAGCACACTTCGGGGCTTGTGCCTGAGGCTGAAGCAGTTGGTGGGCCAGTTGAGGAGGTCCGGGTGACGACCTTGGAGCCCCAGTCCTCCCTGTCATCTATGGGGGACCATGCCCTAATATTCCAACGACGTTGCCCACTGCTGGGGAAGCGGCGCGCCCGGGGCGGCTCATCATCGAAATTTCGCTTCCCCATGGTAAGGCCGAATTTCAATTCACTTAGCCCCTTCAGACCTTTCATGGAGCTTTTGTGTCAATGTGTTTGTTTTGTCCTCATGCAAGTTCTCATTCACCCCCTGCTCGACCAACGTTGGGAGGTCAGGTACCGGCTGCCGAGGTACCGATTGGAGTCGAGGGGTCTCCCATAGTGGAACTCCCTACCGAGACCCAGGGACCAAATCTGCAGATGCTCAGCCTCTGTAAGTCTTTCGTCCTCATACGAGCTCAACTGGTCTTTGCTGATCAAATTGACTGACATGCTCTTATTTCAAGCAGTGCTTGAACAATTGCGTGCTCGACAAGTGTTAAAAGAAATATACTCTTTTCTACGAACACGGTAAGTGGTAAACAAAATACATGAAAAAATCTCCTTTGATACAAAATGTTAGATTTAAAGAGTATACAAATCACTATAATGGGGGGAGGGTGAATTGTAAATTATAAAATTCAAACATACAAGTTTTTCTAACCTCTTTAAAGAAATTTATCAGACAAATATTCATACCGATGAACTTTGTAATCAGAGTTATAAAATGTTTATAATAAACAGTATATAAACTTTTCTAAAAACAACACACAGTGGAATTATGTAAAAACTTATAATTAAAAAAGATAACAAAGTAATACAAGTTTGATAAAGAACGTAAGAAAACTTACAAAACCATTTTAAGAAAAGATATACACTTTGACCTTAAGTGTCAAGGAAGTCTTTAAACCCGACTTTAGCTATTCGCGATTTAACCCATCATAAAGTTTGTTTTCCTAGCCTCAGAATCCCTCAATCAAAATGATTAGACAAACCCTGTTTCCTTATTCCTTCGAACCCTCGATCTAGATTGGACTAACTTCTATCTCTCTAACCTGGGGATCGGACACAACAACAATTACAACAAAAGATCTTAAGGCATTTACAAAGATCACCTCACAAATGACGCTTTAAGAAAAACTCTCTAAAAGTTACAATGGAAGCGCACTCAGTAACATGATGTTACTGAACACTTCATGAGAAACTTTAGATTGTCGATGTGTAAAAGATTCTTCTCCTTGAGGATGCATCTCTCTTTATAGACGAACTCCAATGGTCATATTCTGCATTTCTTGGGAGTAGTTACAACAACACTGGATGAACTCCGTCACTTGATTGGTTCAACATAACAATATTATGTCCAATGGCCATCATGATGTAGCACCATTACAATGCTCGAATGTTCCATCCAGTAGAATGAAAAACTTTGTCCGGTAACATTATTTTTCTTCATCCGATAGGCTTGATAAATATTCATCTGGTGGACATGTCCGTCTTCATCCGATAAAGTTTGTCCGATAAACTTGGTATAACTTCATCCAATAGACTTCTTTGTACTCTATCTGCTAGACTTTGTAAACCTATCGTCTGATGAACTTGTATACGTCTGTCCGATGTACAAAGTACATGCTTGTCCGATATACTAGGTACAAGTCTCCATCCCATAGAACTGGAATTCTCTGTCCGGTAAAGCTGTAAAGTTTTCCTACAAAACAACTTAATAACTTGAGAGATATAAACATTAGAAATATGCGAGTTTTAAAATAGTGAATTGTGATCCTCAAAAGTAAGTTAAGTGGTCTTTCGACTCAACACTCATCCCCTCTACTCCCTTCACTTTAAACCTCCAAAATCCCATAAAAAATAAGCTCAGAATGGATTCAAATACATCAAAATAAAATAAAACTTACCTAAAAAACCCGTTTCATTACAATATAAATTAAGTAGGCCCAAAATACATTTACATTACATATATATATTACATTTCAAAAAAGTTGAACCTAGTCAACAGTAAATGAAACTTGTGTATGTTCATAATGAAAGATAAAAAAATATTTTTTAACATTTTGATTGATGGTTTGCTTTTGGTATTGTTATTAATTAATAGGTATCTAAATTCAATTTTGATAATAAATTTAAATTATCCACATGTTCATTATTTCAAATAAATGAAAATAAGTTAATATTAACACAATAGTTTTGTAGTTTTATACATAATTCAAATGAATCCTATTCAAATATTTTGCTTGTATTTTGTTTTTGAATATTATAATGATTATTGTATTAGTTCAATAATTATCCAGTAGGTTAATATTGAATATAAATTATAGACTCGTCTATTATTTAAAAAAATTTCATTGATTCCAATATTAGCATTTATACTAACACTGAACTGTAATAAATTTTCTAGCAGTTCTTTGGTGCATATTTTTAATATTTTCTCTAGGTAGAAAAACAAAAAATTGAAATTGTACTTGGAGAATTACACTATATATTTTTATATCTTTATACTTATTGAAGTATGTGACTTAGGTAGGGTTCCATTTGCAATGTTCAAACATACAAAAAATATATATATAATTTAATGTAATTTTCATGTTTGCTTCCTTGGGGATAAAGAGATGTTTTGCATAGGTTATGCCTCCAAGGATGAACAGATATATCACTATAAAAAACTTGTGACTCTTTTAAAAGTTAGTTTCTCATAATGCAATTCACTTGCGGGTTGATACTCAATCATATTCCCTTAATAAATATTATTAATTAATTATTGATAGCCTTTATTCTTTTTTGAAGGAAAATATATACCTATTAATCTTGAGAAATCACATTAGAATGTTTAAAATAACTAGATGAGAGAAAGATAACTATAAAAAAACACATGATAATAAAACCATACCAAATATTATGATTAAGGTTTGGTTGATATAATCACCTTTTATAATCATCAAACTCCAAAATCCTCAAGCATCACTATAAGGGCGAAGGAGATTAATAAGATCACTTCTTTGAATACAGAAGGGTTATGTTGGACCTCTACTTTCTTGGTTTTGGGTTGTTGGATGTGTTTGGAGGAAGATTGGAGGTGAGCGGTGAAGGTGAGGTGGGGTTTTTGCTGAAAATTCAGCTAACACCAAAAACACCATGATCCAGGACGTTGGACTATGACTGTTGGATGGAGAAGCTAGAGGAGAGGATCTGGCGGCTGATATGTGATTTTTCTAATTTTTTATTAGCACTTAAACACCACGCTTTTCTTGTTTTTATTGCTCTGAGCTAAATATATTTTTGAATTTAATCTAAAAATATCACGTGTTTTCTCTTTTGTCCGGAAATATTTATATTTTTGTTAGAATTGAATTGTCCATACATGAATATTTTTTCCTTGGAATTTCTTGCGTAAACTGAGTAAAATATCTGAAAATGCACATGGAATGCTAAGTTATTGAATGTATTATTCTCTGAAAATGCTATTGTTTTGGAAACTGAAATTGTTGTGGTTTTAGAAATGCATTTTGAATTTAAATTATAAAATCATTCTGTGTTGACATTTTTAAAGTGAATTTGTAGGGTTTAAAATTTTCCAGTTGAATACGACCCCTGCTGCCATGGAACGGAGGAGGCATCACTACCTCCCAGGGAGGCGGTTGGAATCAACTGCTGTTGTTGCAAAGAGAGGCTCACACCTAGTATTTGGAGGGGTCCTTATTCGTGGCTGTCCATTTGTGCAGCAGAAAGGAGGTCCTTCCCGGTGAAATAAAAAAGGGGTTAGCAGGTTCACACTATCTGCTGCAAGTGCAACTGTGTCTTTTTGGGGCTCTGCAGTAGATTAATTGGAGGTGCCTGGGAGGCCGGTTCATCGTTATCGTAGATGAGTCCAGGGATGTTTGGAGATACCGGACTCACTGAGGCTACATCCGCTGAGGGTTTGGTACAATTGAAAATCAGAGGCTGAACTGTTGGTGGTTCGATGTTTGCTCGAGTAAAGGAGGATGCAGGTTCGCCACTACATTTTGATGGCTTCACTGCCACTGCCGATGGGTCGAGTGCCGCTACTCCATGGTTCACGCTGCATAGATTCATGGCCTCCCACCAACTTTCTAGATGCAATGCTTCAAAGGATAGTCCATCCTGGAAGTCTAGTAGACCACAGCACTCACCAATTTATAGACCTTCTCCAGAATGCCCATAAAGTTCACCACAGATCCTTCATGCCCAGCTCCTGCCAACCAATCAAAACCTCCCCATGCATCACACCTACAGCCTCACTTCCTCCACCCCTGTCTTGTCAATACCCAAAGTACCTGTCCAAGCCCACCTTCATAAATTGCAGCTCCACTTCATCAACACCAAAGAATGTCCTAATAAATCCTTTCCAACCAAACCATGCCTTAAACTCCTCTAACCTATTTCATAATCCTCCAGAACTGCCTCTAACAAAACCAATCCAACCTACACTTTGTGCCCACATGACCACCACAACACTTATTCCTAACACTGCAGTCGTTCCAGGCTCACCATTTGACACACCTCTAGCCCAGTACCAGCTCGAATCCAGCCCCATGAAAAGCCATCACAAAAACTATGACCAAATCAACAATGTATCCATCCCCTTCCACATACCGGGCATCCCATTAAAAAGGTCCAAAAAGGCTGTTCCAGTACCCCAATAAATTTTAGTCCATCACTCCACTGATCTTGGGAACTTGAAAGCGTCTACAGCAGAGAGAAGAAATGGAGAATATCCTTGTTAGGCCATTGCAACAGGTTCTTGAAGGAGAGGCTTCCACGTACCTATGAGGTAACAAAAAACTCTTCTATCCTCATATAAAACACAGACATTTCTTTGTAAAGAGAGGATCCCCCCATAAATTCTCAGTCTTTTGGGACTGCCTGTTCTTTTTGATAGGATCACGGGCAACAAATGGAGTTGGCGTGCAGCTGTATGAGGGAGTATATTCCCTAACTGCCAGGGGTAGGGTAGTAATTTCTTAGTAGAGTTGCTGAGGTGTTAGGAAGTTGTTTGGGGAATATTATTAAGGGAGAATGGCATCGGGGGACTGATCCCGAGATTTAATTCCAACGAAGGACCCCCCGCAATTATATTTGCTGGATGAGTTATAACTGACTAGGTCCTTCGTTGGGATTAAAGCCCTCGATTGGTCTCCAGATGTCAGCCCTCGATTGGTCTCCAGATGTCATCGTCCCTATTATAAAGGCAGGGCCCAACAATTAAAGTGGGGAGACGAATTGGTTAAAGATTATTCAGCATCACTTTGGGGTGGGTTAGGCCATCGACCCCGGGGTGCAACACCATCCGGGGATCTCTTCTTCTATGTTATTTTTTTCATTTCTCTTTCTCCTCCGTCAATCTCCGTAGTTGAGTCTGCTGTAATTCTTTCCCATTGCAATTGCTGATATGAATAGAATTTCTCTGTTTCATTGTCTAACACCTATCAATTGCTGCTCTAGTTGAGAGAGCTACGCAGGAGATGAACTCGGGAGAGCTATGCAGGAGAGCTATGCCGGACGAAGTGGACACAACAGTCGTACCTGAAGCATGCGGGCCCGGTTCGTGCGCTGCAGTTAATGCAGACTTTATTTCGAGCACATGAGATTGGGGTAGACGACGCTAACGCAAAAGGAATTCATGTTCACACAGGACAAAGCAGACACAGTAGCCGCACCTGAAGCAAGCGACCCTGGTTCGTGCGGTGCAACTGATACAAACTACTCACTTAAAAGCAATCTCGATTGGTGCTTGGGCTGTGCTGTAGTTAATGCCCACACGAATGGAGAGCAGAGTAGTTAGCCTTAAGACTTCAGTGGAGGAGGTGCGAGTTAGTTCCCAACGACAGGAGGCTGGGCAGTGTCGGTTTGAGAACCAGATGCTGAAGTTGATGGTGATGTTGGCTCAACAAGGGACGAAACAGACATAACAACTGAATCATAGAGTAGAAAAAGAGAAATCGATTATCACAGAGGATTGAGGAAATAGTTTAAACACTGATGTTGTGGACACTGACTGCGGACCAGAGACGCTGGTGGCTTGTGAGGGTGAGCGCAATATGGAGTGGGAGGCGCTACACAGGGCGTGACTAGACAGGTGGAAATGCCCATTTTCTCCAGCGAGGATCCAATTACCTGGATTACCTGTGATGAAACGTTGTTTTCCATTTATCACACACGTGGAGAGTTTAAGGTGTCGTTGGCGCAACTGAGTATGAAAGGATTGACTCGGTATTGGATAATTTCTTTGAAGTTAGTTCAACCACGACTTTAATGGAAGTAGTTTAGGGGGGGGGGGTTAGTAGATATGACATCACAACAGAGGAAGATCTAGTGATATGTTTGAAGGACTTACAACAAGATAGAATAATAAGTGAATATATTGACGAATTTGAATGCATTGCCTTAGGAATTTCCGACCTTTCTGAGGACTGGTACAAGAGTCTGTTTATTGGGGACTCAAATCAGAGATTGGAAGCACAATTATGACTCACGAGACACCAAGTAAGGCACGACTCCTGACTGTATTCAAGAGAGTAGAACATGAGCTGATGTCCACGAGGATAGTTCCACAACCTAAACCCCGAGACACGAGGAATGTTTTTAGCAGCCAAGCCAAGAGAGGAGCTGGAATCCCAATACAAGGAAACTTTTTTTTACCAATGGAAGGAGTAGAGAAGGAACGACAGAGAGGAGACAATGCACCTCGGGAGATGAGAGTTAGAAGTCTGTCCAAAGAGGAATTTGAGGAAAGAAAAATGAAGGGTTTGTGTTATGCGTGTGGACAAAAATTTAGTCAAGCATCGATGTTCGGCGAGAGATTCAAGCTGATGGTATGGGAGAGTATCGAGTTGCTGAGTGAAGAGGAACATGTACCAATGGCGGGACTAAAGAAGGATGAATTGTATAGTTGAGGAGACAACTTGGAAGATTACCACCTCGAGGACAAGGTGAAATTTTAAGGAGAAGACAATGATAGAATCATGGGCAACAAAGGGGGGTGGCGTGCATCTGTATGGGGGAGCATATTTCCTAACTGTTAGGGGTAGGAGAGTAATTTCTTAGTAGAGTTGTTGAGGTGTTAGGAAGTTGTTAGGGGAATATTATAAAGGTAGGGCCCAACAGTTGAGAGGGGAGTCGAATTGTTTGAAGGTTATTCAGCAAAAGCTGGGGGTGGGTTAGGCCATCAACCCCTAGGTGCAATGCCATCCAGAGATCTCTTCTTATATGTTATTATTTTAATTTCTCTTTCTCCTCCATCTATCTCCATAGTCGAGTCTGTTGTAATTCTTTCCCATTGTAATTCCTAGTATGAATAGAATTCCTATGATTCACAGTCTAGTACTGATAAAGATAATATTTTCACAATTCTTTATATGTTTTTCAATGAATTAATCACTTCCAATTAATCAATTTGAGCCGATTTGTATCATTTTAGTTTTTTTTGATGAATTTTAGGCTTAATTGTGAAAATTGGTTAATTCTGACAACTTAACAGTTTTCTGGAGCTTTTATTTTTCAGGCATAATTTTTACAATTTTGATCCAATTGAAGTAATTCCTTTTTTGTAGGCTTCCTTTGTGATATTCAAGTTTGTCTTCAGGACCTAGATCCAATTCGAAACACACTGGCCCAGAAAAATCAATCAAGTGGAGAAATTTTGCTGGCTGACAGAATGAACCCACATCAGTAATTGAGGCATTTCTTGGTCTAGAGACATCCAAATGAAGTGATTCTAGCTGGATTAGAAAGAGGGCCCCGAGAGGCATTTGCACATTAAATTTCATGGATAATTTCAGTCATTAAGAAATCCATTGAATGCGCCAAAGTGGAGGGAGTTGAGGAGTCTCCTCGGGCAGAAAAAGTTTTCTTCAGTAACTTGAGTATAATTTTTTGACACTTGTCCAAATAAGCTGAGATTTTGTGGGCACATGCACAAGAGAGAGAGAGAGAGAGATGAACAACTTTGATGAAGACGACTGCCCGAGATTCGGTTATATATTATGCGAAATAGACTCAAACTTTCAGAGGAATGAATCTGGAGAGAAAAATTTTCACCCCTCAAGCCTATAAATATGTGTGTTTACTTCCATTCAATGGGTTGAAGAAGGTGAAAGAGGGGCTGTGTTGGAGGATTGGAGTCTTGAGTTGTGGATTTCCTCTTTTTTATTTTATTAAGTTCTATAATGCTTTCTTCTTCCCTCTTCAACTTTATTACCATTCACATGGAAGGGTAAAACTTTTGAGTGATTGGAGAAGGGGGAACTATCCTTTGGTAATGTCGGTGTCTTGTGCTTTAATGTAAAACTTTTTTTTCTTCTATTGATTGATTTATATTTTGAGTGGTTCATAATTTTCTTAATGCGATCGTATTAAGGGTTTTGGTGTCATTCATTGTTTATAGCTTTGGTTAAATTTTTTTGAACTCCCTATGCCTAGTGTAGTTTGTCTCGATCGAGTAGATTGTGTTAGGCGGTGAATGTCTATCGATCGTTGACACGTGTGGAATAAGTGAATTGTTTTTAGATTTTTAAAGAGCAACAACTCCCGATTGGGACTTTTTTTAATTGTTTGAGAATGATTTATGAACTTTTATGCACACAAGAGTGGTTTCCATTGCTTCCTTCAACTAAGAGTGTTTGACAATTCAATCGAGAAGTCTTTCATTTATCATTTAATAGGAAGGGTGTTACGAAAATGCCAGGAGCAACAAAGCGAAAAACAATTCACAGAAGAGTTAAAGGGAAAAAACAAAAGAAGAACAAGATCTTGGACACAAAGATTTATGTGGTTCGGGAAATGATTTCTATGTCCACAGAGAGACAGAAATATCACTAGTTTTGGGAGTACAAAATTACAGGGAGCATCAGAGCTTCACACACACACACACACACACAGAAATGCTACTGTGTAACAATAAAAGGTGGCTGGAAGTCCGCATCGCTTTAGTGTCGCGACCACCCAAGTCCAAGGTGCTACAGTAGCCCGCGACTGTAAGTCCGCAGAACTACAATAGTCATGCCAAAAGTTCGCACTGCTACAGTGCCATGCTGGCGTCAGTAGGTCAGCTCTACTATAGTGGTCAGAGTTGCTACAGTGACCCAAAATTTGGGCTCGAGACCTTCGGAGTTGCCAAAATTTTCCCCCTGCAACCCCAACGAGCTCACCGCAGAACTCGACATTCGAAGTTGCAGTCTGGTGCGCAGTATGAGCCAAAATTGTTCAGCCCAATCATCATCCAGAACAGATCGGGTTACACCAATCTGACAGAGGAGGGATGATTTTTACGATCATGATGACATTGAAAAAGGTGATCCTACCCTGACCTCGTCACTCTATTCCTCAACTTGTGTCCAAACTTCATTTTGATTGTTTTCTTTCTTTTTAAAATCAAACAATTTCAAAAACAATCTCACTTCTTTCTCTAATTTCAAGTGACAAACGTGATTGTTGTGCGCTCCTCTCCGGAGACAACCTAAGCTGACCACTTTATTGCATTTTAACTTGGGAAATATTTATTTTTGTCACACCCCATGACATGCACGTGTCAAAACTTGGTGTCATTGCCGAGGAGGTGGTGTCAACAATATTTTTTTCTCTTCTTATTTCTTTCTTTTCTCTTCAAAATTGCATGACTAGAACCTCAAACACCGACCCTTGCCTCCTAGATCCTGAAATTGAAAGAACCTTGTTGAATATACTTAGAAATCTTAATTTTCAATTTGAATTTGGGGAAATTTCTCTTACATACTCGAGTGAAACTTCAAGTGTTCACTCCGAGCCTTTCATCACGACTGAAAATCAGAACCAAACCTTTTGAGACCTTTGCACACCACAATTCCTTAATCAAAACAATCAACTTGCCATGCCAATGTTACAAAATGATCTTGAGATGAAACCTAACATGATTTCAGTGCTCTCAAAATTTCATGGCTTGGCAGAGGAAGACCGAAACAAACATATTAAAGAGTTCACACATATCTGCTCTACTTTTAGACCCCGAGGAGTAGCTGAAGAGTAGGTAAAGTGGAAGACATTCTCATTTTCATTGGAAGAAGTTGCCAAAGAATGATTGTATGATCTACAATTAAGAGATGTGAATGATTGAAATGACTTAGTGAGATGTTTCATGCAAAGATTCTTCCCCACCTCCAGAAGCACAGCCATTAGGAAATAAATCTATGTCATCAGAAAATCATTTGGAGAAACCCTTTACGAGTATTTAGAAAAGTTTAAAAATCTATGTGCCAGCTGTCCACATCAATCAATTGATGAGTCACTTTTTTGTCTTTTTTTACCAAGGCTTACAAGATAATGACAGAAACCTTCTGGATGCATCATCTAGAGGCGCATTGATTGACAAGTCACCAGAAGAAGCCACAAGCTTGATTGAAAAGATTTCCCAGAACTTGCAACAGTTTGGTACAAGAGGTACTGACACAAGAGGTATTGACACAAGAGGTATTCATGTGGTAAAAACTTCTTATGCATCACCTTTATGAGAAACTAAGATCAATGAGTTAACTAGTATGGTGAGACAGATGACTTTGAAACAAGTGGATGACCAACAAACATCGGCTAAGGCATATGGTTTATGCTCATCATCTGATCATTTCACTGATCAATGTGCTGAAATACAAGGAATGAAAACTTGTGCGACAACTTTTCAGTCGAGGCGATTCCAACAAAATCAAGGATGGAGAGAGCTTAACCAAGTTCAATATGGATTTGGAAATCAGCAGAATCAATCTAGACCCCTATACCAAAACCAGTTTCAAAACCAACTCCCATTCCAACAACAATTCCAAAACCCATCACCATTTCAACAAAAGAAATATTATAATTATCCATCATACCACCAACCACTCACATTCCAAAGACCCTATAAGCAACCATCCACCAACACACAACCTTCTATGTGACAACTACAATCCACGTTTAAGGGCATAGTGGATATGTTTGATAAACTGGCAAATACGACGAGAAGTCTTGTTGAAATCATGTCAAAAAGCCCATACAAACTTCCTTCCCAGACAATCCCAAACCCAAAAGAGAATGTCAGCATGATAACAACAAGAATTGGAAAAGAACTCTCACCACCAGTAGCCCATGAACCTGGAATAAGACCACTTGAGTTGAGGAAGAATGAAGATGAAAATTCTAAAAATTCCGTGAAAATGCACCAAGGAGGAGAAGGATAGTGCGAGGAGGAAGAGACAAGAAACACCATTGCAAATACAACAAAGGGAGAAAAAAGACTTACCCCCACCATTTTCATCAAGGATGATTGAATTAGAGAGATTGCAGGAAAAAGCTCTTCAAAAAAGAAATTTTGGACACCTTTAGAAAGTGGAAGAGACAAGAAACACCATTTCAAATACAACAAAGGGAGAAAAAAGACTTACCCCCACCATTTCCATCAAGGATGATTGAATTAGAGAGATTGCAGGAAAAAGCTCTCCAAAAAAGAAATTTTGGACACCTTCAGAAAGTGGAAATTAATATCCCCCTTCTTGAAGCACTCAAACAAATTCCAAAGCATGCTAAAATTTTAAAGGATCTTTGTACCAAGAAGAGAAAACTTTAAGGGAATGAGAGGATCAACTTGGGAAGAAGTGTCTCAGCCTTTATCACATTAGAGTTGCCAACCAAATGTCAAGATCCAGTGATGTTTTCTATTCCATGCACTATTGGTTCTTTAAATTTCTCTAATGCTTTGTGTGATCTAGGTGATTCAATTAATGTATTACCTCACTCAGTATACACTTCTTTGCAGATCAGAGATTTGAAGCCCACAAGAGTGGTGGTCCAACTTGAAAACAGATCCACAATCTTCTCAGTAGGAGTTTTGGAGGATGTCTTTGTGAAAGTTAAAGATCTCTTATTCCTAGCTGATTTTTATGTGTTGAATATGGAAGAAGATAAGAGCCTGTCACACTCACCCATCATTTTTGGGAGATCTTTCTTGAAGACAGTCAAAACCATCATTAATGTACCTGAAGGGACACTCACCACGGAGTTTGGTGATAACATTGTCCTCTTCAAGATTTTTTGAATCCGTGAGGCACCCATCATATGATCATCCACTCTCTGAAGTTTCCCGTGAGATTGGTACTGAACCCATTAAAGAATCAGGTATGTGCTATGAATTCTTAGCTTTATGAGAGATTTTTTCCATTGAAAATATCACTGAAACATGTGGATGCCCAAAACACTGGGGATTCTGATTGTATGTGAGAAGAAGAGGTAAAATCTGATTTCATTCATGACTTGTTAAAATGATGAAGAAGATGATATGATTTTATGTGTGCAGGAATTCCAACCTTAGGAAGCGGGGAACCTCAATTTAATTTCATCTCTTGAGCAGCCCCCAAATTTGGAATTAAAACCCCTCCCCACTGATCTAAAATATGTGTACCTTAGGGAGAGTGAGAAACTGCAAGTGATAATTGCTAATAATTCGTCTGAAACCCAAGAAAAATATTTTATTGAACTTTTAAGATAGATTTTTCAAGAAATATGGTGGAGTTTAGGTGATATCTCAGGAATAAATCCAACAATATGATCACATAGAATTCTTTTTGAGGGAGATTTCAAACCTATCAGACAGCACCAAGGAGGCTAAATCTCACCATGATGGAGGTTGTGAAGGAGATCGAGAAGCTCTTGGAAGTTGGGATCATCTATCCCATTTCAGATTCACAATGGGTTAGCCTCATTTATGTAGTTGCAAAAAAAAAACTGACCTAATCACTGTGAGGAATGAAAAGAATGAATTAATCCCTGTGAGAATTCAGAATAACTGGAGAGTGTGTATTGATTTTAGGAAGTTGAATCAGGACACTCAGAAAGATCATTTTCCCATCCCCTTTATTGACCAGATGTTAGAGAGATTGACAGGGAGAACTCATTATTGCTTTCTGGATGGATTTTCAGGGTATTTTTAGGTACCTATTGCTCTCGAGGATCAAGAGAAGACAACCTTTACTTGTCCCTTCGACACTTTTGCATATAAAATGATGCCATTTGGATCATGTAATGCTTTGATTACATTTTAGAGGTGCATGGTAAGTATTTTTTCTGATCACATTGAATATTGCTTGGAGGTTTTCTTAGATGATTTCACAGTTTTTGGAAATTCCTTTGACCATTGTTTGAAAAATTTGGAAAAAGTTTTGAAAACCTGCATTGAAAATAATATTGTTTTAAATTTTGAAAAGTTTCATTTCATGGTTGAGAGAGAAATTGTCCTTGGGCATGTCATTTAAAAAAAGGCATTGAAGCAGATAAATAAAAAATTAAAGTGATAAATTCATCGCCTTACCCAACTTATGTGAAACATGTTAGATCGTTTTTAGGTCATGCAGAATTCTACAGGAGGTTTATCACAAATTTCAGTAAGATTGATCTCCCTTTCTCTAGATTGCTTTTGAAAGATGCTAATTTTGATTTCAATGGTGTATGTAGGGAATCTTTTGATGAGATGAATGAGAGATTGATTACACCACCAGTGATGCAACCACCAAATTGGGAAGAAGCATTTGAGCTACTTTGTGATGCTTTCAACCAAGCAGTTAGAGCAGTCAATTCTCAGTGAATTAAGAGCAGTCTACAAGTCATTGCCTGTGACTCAAGAATCTTGGATGCAGCCTAATTCAATTACACAACCATAGAAAAAGAGTTTTTAGTAGTTGTTTTTGCTTTAGAAAGATTTAGATCATATCTGCTTGAAACTAAAGTCACTATGTTTTCTGACCATGCAGCTCTTAAGTACTTGATGAAGAAGGCTGAAGCTAAACCGAGGCTAGTGAGATGAATGTTACTGCAGCAGGAGTTCAACATAGAAATAAAGGACAAGAAGGGAGCTGGAAACCAAGTGGCTGATCATTTAAGCAGACTTCCCAACACTGCTGAAGTTGAAATTCCAGACAAAGAACCACCAAATGATCACCTCCAAGGAGAGCAATTGTACTTGATTGAATGAGAAGTGCCTTGGTATGCTAACATGGTCAATTACCTGGTAACATCTCTGAGTCCTATCTCATTTTAATTCTCACCAAATTCAAAAATATAAAGCTGAATCTAGATATTACATTTGGGATGATCCATTTTATTGGAAGATTTGCAATGACAAAGTGATAAGAAGTTATTTTCCTGAGAGCGAAATTGATTTTATCTTTGAGTTTTGTCACACTTTAGCTTGTGGATGCCACTTTGGACCTCAAAGGATATCAATGAAAATTTTAGAATCTGGACTTTATAAGCCCACCGTTTTTAAAGATGATCTTGAATTTTGTAAAACGTGTGAAAAATATCAGTTTTTTAGAAATATTTCAAAGTGACAAAAAATGCCCCAAAAACCACTTAATTTTTGTGAGATTTTGAGGTATGGAGGATTGATTTTATGGGTCATTTCCCAATGTCATTTGAAAATTCTTATATCTTTCTTGCAGTTGATTATGTTTCCAAATGAGTGGATGCAAAACCACCAAGATTGACAATGCTAAAGTTGTTTATGATTTTTGTCAAAGCTAACATATTTTGTAGGTTTGGAGTGCCCAGAGCCATCATCAGTGATCATATAACTCACTTTTTGCAATAGGAGAATGAAGTTTTTGCTGAGGAAGTATGAGGTGTATCATAAAACATCAACTCCCTATCATCCACAAATTAATGGTCAAACTGAAATGTCCAATAGAGAAATCAAAGAAATTTTGGAAAAGACTGTTAAACCGAACATAAAGGATTGAAGCCTGAGGTTGGAAGACACATTATGAGCTTACATGACAACCTACAAAACTCCGATTGGAATGATTAGGAAAAGCTGTCACCTGCATGTGGAATTGGAGCATAAGGCGTATTGGGCTGTGAGTAAGATGAATTTAGATCTTGAAAGCATTGGGAAAGAGAGAAGATTGCAGTTGTAGGAGATGGAGGAAATTAGAAGTGAAGCTTTTGAAAATTTCAGGGTTTACAAAGGGAGAACAAAAGTGACTCATGACAAGATGGTCCAACAGAAAGACTTCCATCCCGGAAACAAAGTGTTGTTATTTAACTGAAGACTCAAGATGATGCTAGGTAAACTTCGTTCCAGATGAGAATGTTCATTTATAGTTACTCAAATATATCCTTTTGGTGTTGTGCACATTGTGAAGGACGATGAGAAAAAACCATTCATTGTTAATGGACACAGATTGAAGAAATTTTATGGGACCATTCCATCAGATCCAGTAGAGGAGATCACACTCCTCTAACCTGTTTATCCTCCTCCAATGGCCCGAAAGCCTTCATTTTTTATTGATTTTTATGATAATACACCTTTCAAGGGGTGAGGTGGAACCCTTACAAGGCCCGTAGGCGTAAGTATTACATGACCCGTAGGCCTCAGAGGAATTCATTACCCGTAGGCTTCAAACATTACATACATCCCAGACTAACTACTTGGAACTGCTCCTCCCCAGCATCTTCATCGTGAAATTAGCTCACCACCTTCGCATGGCTGTTCGGCTAGGCTTTCTCGTGCATGCACAGGCTTGTCCCGATGGCAGGTTCCATACACTCTCATTCTTGTAATCTGTTTAGCTTCTGCTATGGTGAAAGCTCCTTGCTCCTCCTTATGAAGTTTGTTCCTTTATAGGTTTTCTAGTTTGCATCTGCACTTAAGGTGGTCCGAAGGCCTTGAGGTGGCCCGAAGGCCTTACTGACCTGAAGGCCTGGGTGGCCCAAAGGCCTTAAAGGACTCGGGGACCAAATCGGTGGCCCGAAGGCCCAAACGAGGGAATATTCCCGGCTGCTATAGTGCCAAACAGTGCCTGTTACAGTTCCCGCTACAGTACCTGCTACAGTTCTGCACAGTTCCTACTATAGTACTGCTACAATACCTGCTACAATACTGCTACAATAGCTGCTATAGTACCAAAAAATAGCCTCCGCCTGGATTTGATCCCAGGTCTCTTGGATGCACTTAAGGAGTCTTCGCCAACTGGGTTGAGGCTCATGTGCCTAACCTGTTTATCATTAAAAGTCATCAGGTCGTACCTCTCCTTTACACTTTCTTGCTTGCTGTGATTCATTTTCAAATATGCTTACATTTTAAAATCTATTTGAATGTATTGAGTACACTATCATTTAAGTGTGGGGGAGAGAACCTTTGTAGTTTAGAATTTTCATTTGTTTGTTTTTCTGTTTGAAAAAGTGTGTGTTTTTTTAATTTTTTGTGTGTTTATTTTTCAATTTTTTTTGTGATTTTGAAACTTTTAAGCTGAAATAATTATCATTTCTATATTTGAACCTCATGTTTATGAGTGAAACAATTTATTTCATGAAACTGAGCTTAAATGAATGTTGAATATGACTTTATTTCAGGTTCAAATCTTTGAGAATTTCATAAAAAGTACTTTTGTTTTTTGAATCTCATGCCACATCTCACTGTCTTTATCTTTGAAATCACTTTTCTGTGAGGTTTTTGTACCATTTTTTCCATATTCTTCACATTCACCTCACTTCTTGAGAGAACCAAACCATATTTTCTATAACTAGAATTTGATTTATTCTTGTCAAAACTCGAGGGTTTGAGGTACTTGTGTTTTAAATGATTGAGACATTTCTTTGGTTTTAATGCCAATTTTCATGTGAATCATTTTTTTATTCTGACATTCCTTGTACATTTAATCCTTATAGCTATTAGAAGTCATGAACATCCTGTCAGGTTAGTCACATTACAAGCCAATTTTCTTTATCCAACATGCTCTTGATGTGAAATTACACGATCTAGTTGAACTTAATTATGGAGGGAAGTTGTATTGTGTTGTGATACCTCATTTGGTGATACTTTGGGTGGAAAATCAAATGTTTGAGAGATGTGTTTGCTGTAGAAAAAAAATCATTATGTTGAAAGCTGTGTCTTTTTTGGAGCTTTCATGATAAGAGAACCTGTGCCTTTTTGAAGCTTCTAATGAAGAAATAAAGTTGTTCTTATTCGGAGCTTTCAAGAAAAAAATTATATTTGAGAAGATTGAAATTTTTACTGCTGAAATGTTGAATGGTGTGCATTTTCTTAATTTTTCATGATAATGGAGCTGATTTTCTACTAAGTGGAGTGAGAAAGAGACCATAATTGAGTGAAAATTAAAATCTTGCAATTTTGCTTCAAAAAGAGCCAAACCCTCCTCATTCGGCCTCAGATTTTTTTTGACATCTAAATCATACTAGTCTACAAAACAACCCTACAAAGTCCTCATGATAAATATATGTCCTTGACTCACATCGAGTAGAGATATAGAAATTTATCAAGCCTATGGTGACCATTGCATGAATTTGGATGAGAAAAGTCTTATTGAAAATTGACATTTGTGAGATGAGAGAAAATTCATTTGAGGTAGGTGTCTTGTGCATGGGAGGAGAAATGAAGAGGAAATATATTGAATGATTTGAATTGAGAACTTGAAATAATTGTTTTTGACGAGACATGATATCTTTTGTTTCTTGGTGTAGAATTGGTGGATCTCATGTGTTGGATTGGTGTAACCCGATTTGGTTGGGCCAAATGCTTGTGGCCCGCAACTGTCACGGGTTGAGCTCCGCGGTGAGCTTGTTGGGGGTTGCAGAGGGCAACATGCCCCTGCTCCGGGGGCCGAAGGCCCCAACCCATTTTTTTGGGAACTGTAGCATCTCTGACCACTGTAGCAGAGCTGACTGACCGACACCGACAAACACTGTAGCAGCGCGGACTTCAGAGTCAACTGTACTGTAGCACTTTTGACAAAGCTGACCGCCTTTCACTATAGCGACGCAGACTTCCTGTGCAAACAATGGATCATCTTCTCCATTTTATAGCCCATTTTTAGGTTAGGGTTACTACTAAAAAAACTCTGTAATTTGTGCTCCCGATTATAGTGAGAATTCTGCCTCTTTGTGGACGTAGAGATTATTCCCGAACCACGTAAATTTGTGTCCTGTGTGTTTTTTCTTTTGCATTCTTCTTTCATTTCTCGTTCCTGTCGTTGTGACTCCCGACGATTCCGCAACAACTGGTATTAGAGGGTGAGTTCGGAATTCTCCAACGATGGCTCTGGATGAAGGCAAAGTGAAGATCGATCGCTTCGATGGAACTGATTTCAGTTTCTGGAGGATGCAAATTGAGGATTATCTTTATCAAAAAAAGATGCATTTGCCGCTTCTGGGTCTGAAGCCAACGGACATGGAGCAGTTGGAGTGGGAGCTGCTGGATCGACAGATTCTGGGTGTTGTGTGCCTGACGTTGGCCAAAAACATGGCGTTCAACATTAGAGAGGAGAAGACGACGGTGGACCTGATGAAAGCTCTCGCGAATATGTACGAGAATCCTTCTGCAACAAACAAGATGCATTTGATGCAGCGATTGTTCATCCTGAAAATGGTTGAAGGGAGAATTGTTGCAGACCACATCAATGAATTCAGCACCATCATAAGTCAGCTGACATCGGTAAAAATTGATCTCGGTGATGAGGTATGTGCGCTGGTCTTACTATCTTCTTTACCTGACAGTTGGGAAGCAACTGTAACAGCTGTGAGCAGTACCTCAGAGAATACCAAGATGGTTCTGAAAGATATACAGTCCTTAGTGAGGATGTGCGGAAAAGAGAATCAAGAAGATTCTCTGGTTCTGCTCTGAACGTTGAAGGAAGAGGAAGATACCCACAACAAGACAATCGTAGAGGGTGATCAAGGTCAAAAGGAAAGAGCAGAGACAAGGCAAAGAGGCCTGGTCCAACCTGCTGGACTTGCAGAAAGAAAGGACATGTCAAGAAGGAGTGCAGAGATAACCGAAAGGGACCTGAAACCAGTGGAGCAAATGCGGAAACCGAAGGAACTGATGACGTGCTGCTGTTGAGCGTGGATAGCCCAATGGAGTCTTGGATTTTAGACTATGGGGCGTCTTTCCATTCTACACCGGAGAAGGGATTTCTGGAAAATTATGATTCTGGAAATTTTGGCAAGGTACATCTTGCTGATAATGAGCCCTTGCATATTTTCGGGAAGGGAGATGCACAGATCAAGACCAACAGTGGGAACTTGCTGGTTCTGAAAAACGTGAGGTACATCCCTGGTTTAAGAAGAAACCTTATTTATGTTGGACATCTTGATGATGTAGGGTTGAGTACCACGTTCACTGGTGGTGCATGGAAAATCACCAAAGGAGCTATGAATATAGCTCGGGGAGCAAAGAATGGTACCCTATACAACATGTCGGAAACTTGCATGAACATGGCTGCTTCACTCAAAGCTATAGGAGATTCAAAACTGTGGCACAGTATGCTAGGCCACATGAGTGAGAAGGGGATGAAGGTGCTGTCAACAAAAAGGCTGCTACCGGAGCTGAAGTCAGTGGAAGTTGGCCTATGTGAAGATTGTATCTTCGGAAAGCAGAAGAAGGTGTTTTTTGCAAAAGGAGGCAGAACACCAAAGGCTGGGAAGCTGGACCCGGTGCACACTGATGTTTGGGGGCCTGCACCAGTACATTCCCTTGGAGGGTCACAATAATATGTGACATTCATCGATGAATCAACAAGGAAGGTATGAGTTTACTTTCTGAAAAGTAAATCTGATGTGTTTAAAATGTTTCTGAAGTGGAAGGTCATGGTAGAGAATGAGTCAGGAGCTAAGATGAAATGCTTGAGGTCTGACAACGGTGGAGAGTATGACAGTCAGGAGTTCATAGAATTCTGTTCCGATAATGGAATTCGGTGGGAGAAGACTATCTCAGGAACTCCACAGCAGAATGGTGTGGCTGAACAGATGAATAAGACGTTGAATGAACGTGCCAGAAGCATGAAGTTACATTCAGGGTTGCCCAAAACCTTCTGGGCTGATGCAGTGAACATGACATCATATCTCATCAACAAGATTCCATCTGTGCATATGGAAGAACGTCTACCCGAGGAGCTCTGGTCTAGTAAGAAGGTGAGACTCTCACATTTACGAGTCTTTGGTTGTCTGGCATATGTACATGTTGATGCTGCTGCAAGGTACAAGCTTGATGTGAAGTCCAAAAGATGTTTCCTTATTGGTTATGGTGTTGAGGAGTTTGGTTATCGCTTTTGGGATGATCTCAATAAGATGGTCATCAGGAGCCAGAATGTGATATTCAATGAAGGCGTCATGTATAAAGATCGTCTTGCAGCTGAAGATGAAAATGGGAACATTGAATCAGAGTGCAAAGAGCAAGTGGAGTTTGAAGGTGTATCTGAGCATGAGACAACCGAACCAGTGGAACCTACTACTCTAGTAGAGATGAGGAGATCAACAAGGGTGAGAAGGCCTGTGCAGAGGTATTCACCATCCTTGCATCATCTGTTATTGACTGACAGTGGAGAACCAACGGGGCTCGAGCCGCGACTCCCCAAACCTGCCTCCAATAGGCCAGGGGCTGGCGACTAACGCCGAGTAGGCTATCACACACATGAGAGGCATTAACCTAAGGTACCTGTACACACGCACCCACAAACACCTCCATGCAACAGTGCAGAGATATAGAAACTGAAAAGTAAATGCATGCATACAATCTATCCCAAACCAGAGTGCAACAACAAAAGTATAAAGGGCAAAACAGGGCCCACCAAAGAAAACTACAAAGCACGTCCAACCTGCTCTGAAGAAGGGGAACGTTGCCACAAACACCCGCCGGAAAGATCCCTCAGCACAGCTCCGGTAGACACCCCGGTCCACTCGCTCGCTAAGCTCCGCCTGCTCCGGGTCCTCCTGGGACTCCGCCAAAAGGCCTGTGGTCTGCACAAGACACAAACATGTGCGGGCAAAGCCCGTGCATGGGTGAGTATAAACATACTCAGTAGGCACCCCAAAAACCCAAAACCCAAGGGAGCAATTGAAAGGCAACAGTCCGCTCAACCCAGCCAGAGGGAACCCAGATGAGAGAGAAACTCTATCTCGTGACCATCCTCGGCTAAACACAACAAGTCAGCTCAGCTCAGCTCAGGTGTATGCCCATACATACACCTTGAAAAATCCAGATATACTCAGCTCACTCACCAAGCCACAAGAGGAACCAACCTCGTCACCAACAACTGTCCACAACCAGGAGAATACACCGCACGAACACTGTCATACCAGATGACACTCATCCGAGAGATACACTCCATCGGGTCCCAAACAAACATCCCAGACGCTCACCCGAGAGACCACGCTCGTCGGATAACATCACTGAAACACCATAACCACCAAACTCCTCGGATAGGGGATCGCCGCTAGGGTCCGTTAGGGGATACCAAGACCCACTCCGGTATACGTAGCTCACAGATAGGGGATCACTCCCAGGGTCCGCTGGGGGATACCACAACCCGATCTGGCATACGTAGTTCTCACAGATAGGGGATCACACCCAGGATCCGCTGGGGGATACCACAACCCGATCTGGCACTCGACAGAAACTCCACACTCAGATAGAGGATCATCGTCCATATAAAGATGGTCACGACGATACCGGAACCCTATCTGGTATAACTCACGATGTAGGGGATCGAACCGACGATGCCGCAACCCTACCGAAACCACGCGCTGAGTAGGGGATCACATAACCAACGATACCGTAACCCTACTATAAACCACATGCTGAGTAGGGGATCGTATACCCGACGATGCCACAACCCTACTGTGCATGACCCACTGCGTAGGGGATCATATTCCTGATGATGCCACAAACCCTACGGGGTTAACCTGCTAGATAGGGGATCACCGCCTGTGAATAAGCGGTCACAACGATACCAAGAACCCGATCTAGGGTAAAGATGCTAGAGGATCCACTCCGGGCCCACCGGAGGGATACCACAACTCTAACAGTTTAAACATCCCATCGAGAAGATCACAAACCCATACGAAGGTTGTGATACCACACGAACCCTCGTAGGAACGAACCAAGGGAGAACCCTCAACCAATGTTGGTCCAAACGTCGCTAACCCGAGCGACCCGCCACAACGCCACACTGCGCACCTCCTAGGCTAAAACCGAGGCCACCATCGCGTTCCACGCGGAAAAACACGCAGGATATGCTGTTCACTCGCCCGAAACGGAGCACCGGTGAAAAAGGCACTATTCACCGTAGCTAGCTCATGCGGGGCCCACACAACGATCCCGAAACTCATCGAGCGGACCGTACCACGACGATCCCCTCGAAAAAACAAACGGAATCGACTACTCGCTTGTCCAAAACGGACACCTGGTGAAAAAGGTACTATTCACCGAAGGCCAGCTCGGGTGGGGCCCACGCCTGGATTCCAAAACTCATCGAACGGATCGCACCATTGCGATCCTCTCGGAAAAAACACACAGGATCGACTATTCATCCGCCAAAATCGGACTCCTGGTGCAAAAGCTGCGTTTCCTCCGCAAACGCCAAAACCCGGCCTCGTGGGGCCCGCACCCCGTTCTCAGGCCCAACACCCGGAAACCATCTCAAAAAGACCGTCGTACCATCAGGGCCTCAACGCCACTGACGACACGTCAATCGGACGCTCCGGGTAGAAGTTACAACGGCCTGAAGTCGTAAAATAATAAAATAATATTATTTTTTACGACGTTTCTAACTCCCGGGTCACGATCCCGAACCCTTAAACCCTCAAAGTGAGTTCAAAAGGTCCGTCTCGACGCAAGGAGCGTGTTGCCGCAAACGGCTCGCAAATCAGAGTTACGGTTTGCGAGTTACGGGGGTTTAAAGAACCCCCGGAAAATCCTGGCCGGACCACCGCCAGCCTCGCCGGAAACCACCGCGCCGCCGCCGGATTCCGCCGCGCCGCCGCCGCCGGAAACCGCCGCGCCGCCGCCTTGCCTCGCCGGATTCCGCCATGGCCGCCGCCGGAATCCGGGATTTCCGTCGGAAAACTTCCGGGGACCCCTGGGAGCACCCCGATGCTCCAAAATCAGATCCGAAACATGTTTTGGAAACCTCGGGACCCAAACTATACAACCCTTATAACGATTTGAAGAAAAACAACAAATAAACGGGGTCCGGGACTTCAAAACTCAAACCGCCTACCTCACGGGCGAAACGCCGACGTTCTGCCTCAGATCCGCGCTCCAGAGCTTCCGCTGCGCGCTCCTGGAACGTCCGCCATCGAATTCTGAGCTCGTGGGCGCTTCGTTTGCTCGATTCGGCGAAGCGGCGGCGAAGAACGGCGAAGAACGCCGAGAGGAACGATAAGGGGGGGGGTGATATTTATATCAGTCGCCCGCCGACGCCAAACTCGCCTCGGACCCGACGCCCGATGCGAACAAAAGTAAGGTCACCCCTAGGGTAAACGCGTCATTTTGAACACAACGGCGGACTCCGATTTTCCATCCGAGACTCCGTTCAGAAGTTATTCGAGCCGACGCTCGCCCACTAACTTCGCTACTTATTTACGAAAACGCTCCTGGTGGCGTTTCTCACCGCAGGCCTGCGCCCGCAAAGTTTACACCTCGCCTAGGGTAAACGGCACGTTTCGGACGCAACCGTGCCCTCAGATTCTAGTTCTGAGCTACCGTTTAGGAGATATCATACCCCCTCCATGTGCATAGTATAAAAATACTTAATATTTTTATAAAATTAATTCCGGGCACACCAGACCTCGGAATCGCACGCCTAGCTTTGGAATTATTCTTAGAAACATTCCAAAGGCTGACAGAGCCAAAAACCTGAGTCGCTACATCCTCCCCCCCTTAGAACTTTTCGTCCCCGAAAAGCACTAAGCACAAGGAAAGCGACTGGACTCTCAACTGGGTCTCACACACCAGCGAGCTCACCAACAAACACCCACACATGGTCTTACCAACGCTCTGAACAAAACTCGAGCAAGCAACAAAAGGAAAGAGTACCGCTAAACAGTGTCTGACAAACTACTGCAGTAAGTAGAAAAGACACAAGGCGTACCTCTATCCATCCGCGGTGCCTCTGGGTCAACTACCTCCAGAGCATGCAGCTGTCCTCGCCCTCGACCACCAGCTCCCTGAGCTTGGTGTGGTCCACCTGGGGGTGGGGGGTGGTGGCAACTGATACTGCCTACCACCTCCTCCTGCTGCACCAGCTCCGCCGCCACGTCCGCCGCCCTGCGGAGCTCCTTGCTCGAGACGCTGCCTCTGCCAAGGCGGTCCATCGACCGACTCCCTCTCAGCAGCACGTCGAGTCGGACAATCTCTAGCAAGATGTCCCCGACCATCGCAAGCGTAACACCGCCTCTCCTGCGGCTGACCAAAACTGGCCTACGAGCCCTGTGAGCCATGAGCCTTAGATCCTCCATCCTGAGGTCGCCTCCTGAAACGTCGGCCACGTCCAGATCCCTGAGTCTGTCGTCAGCTACCAGATGCCGATCCGACTGAGAAAGTCTCAGCTCTCGCGTGCCCAGCACTAACAGGCGAGATCTGCTCGGCCAGAAAGCTCTCCACCACCAGCGCTCGCTCCAGCACCCCAGCATATGTGGGCAGGCACAAGGAAACCACACCTGCTCGGATGTCCCTGCGTAAGCCCTGCTCGAAGGTCCGAGCCCTAAAGAACGGGTCTCGAACCATATCCAGGGAGTAGCGCGACAGGTCTGTAAACCTCGCTGAGTACTCTGACACAGTCATGCTCTCCTGTCGAAGCTGCAGAAGCTCCTGGATCCGCACTGACCTCAACGTCACCGGATAAAACTCCTCCCTGAAGAGCCGCTCAAACTCTGCCCACGTGAGCGTCTCCTCGTCAAGGGACTGCGTCACCAAACTCCACCATCGCCCAGCAGAACCATGCAGAAGGCTCGCCGCTAGGACCACCATCTGATCTGGAGGTGTCCTCACTAGGCGGAAAACCCGGGTGACTGCCTCAAGCCAGTCATCAGCTGCCTGGGGATCTGGATCACCCCGGAACCTCAGAGGTCGCTGCCTCTGGAACTCGTGCAGCGCACTCAGCCTGCGCGCAACCTCGTCCTGCACCGCCGGCACACACAGCTGCTCGACAAGTGGTGGCTCAACCGGCAGACCACCTGGAGGTGCAACCTCAGAGCCTGCGCCCTGCTCCACAGCCTCTACACGGGGCGGGTCATCAGCACAATCCTGCTGCGGAACCCTCACTGGCTGTCATCGTGGAGGCATCCTAAAATACATTCAAGACGCACCACGGTCAAAGAGTATATCTGGAGAGCTGACTCAAGATGGACAAGGAAAACCCAAAAACCCAGTCCTATATGATGCATGTACCATTATGTCCCCGCGACCAGTGTACGAATGTCCCGAGTTGAAAGACAGGTTATCAGAGTCCTGGTGTATGGATACGTCGGCCGCCGCACCAACACTGGAGTCCCTGGCCTGAAATCCGAACTCGAAACACCCTAACACTACTGCTATGCAACCCAAACCAAACTCACAGCTAGACCAGCTACGCTCTGAGATCCCAAAGGTGGAACCTCCTCTGATACCACTCTGTCACGACCCGACCCAACGGGGCTCGAGCCGCGACTCCCCAAGCCCGCCTCCAATAGGCCAGGGGCTGGCGACTAGCGCCGAGTAGGCTATCACACACATGGGAGGCATTAGCCTAAGGTACCTGTACACACGCACCCACAAACACCTCCATGCAACAGTGCAGAGATATAGAAACTGAAAAGTAAATGCATGCATACAATATATCCAAAACCAGAGTGCAACAGCAAAAGTACAAAGGGAAAAATAGGGCCCACCAAAGAAAACTACAAAGCACGTCCAACTTGCTCTGAATAAGGGGAACGTTGCCACAAACACCCGCCAGAAAGATCCCTCGGAACAGCTCCGATAGACACCCCGGTCCACTCGCTCACTAAGCTCCGCCTGCTCCGGGTCCTCCTGGGACTCCGTCAAAAGGCCTGTGGTTTGCACAAGACACAAACATGTGTGGGCAAAGCCCGTGCAGGGGTGAGTATAAACATACTCAGTAGGCACCCCAAAAACCCAAAACCCAATGGAGCAACTGAAAGGCAACAATCCGCTCAACCCAGTCAGAGGGAACCCAGACGAGAGAGAAACTCCATCTCGTGACCATTCTTGACTAAACACAACAATTCATCTCAGCTCATCTCAGGTGTATGCCCATACATACATCTTGAACAATCCAGATATACTCAGCTCACTCACCAAGCCACAAGAGGAACCAACCTCGTCACCAGCAACTGTCCACAACCAGGAGAATACACCGCACGAACACTGTCATACCAGATGACACTCATCCGAGAGATACACTCCATCGGGTCCCAAACAAACATCCCAGACGCTCACCCGAGAGACCACGCTTGTCAGATAACATCACTGAAACACCATAACCACCAAACTCCTCGGATAGGGGATCGCCGCTAGGGTCCGCTAGGGGATACCAAGACCCACTCCGATATACGTAGCTCACAGATAGGGGATCACTCCCAGGGTCCGCTGGGGGATACCACGACCCGATCTGGCATACGTAGTTCTCACAGATAGGGGATCACACCCAGGATCCGCTGGGGGATACCACAACCCGATCTGGCACTCGACAGAAACTCCACACTCAGATAGAGGATCATCGTCCATATAAAGATGGTCACGACGATACCGGAACCCTATCTGGTATAACTCACGATGTAGGGGATCGAACCGACGATGCCGCAACCCTACCGAAACCACGCGCTGAGTAGGGGATCACATAACCAACGATACCGTAACCCTACTATAAACCACATGCTGAGTAGGGGATCGTATACCCGACGATGCCACAACCCTACTGTGCATGACCCACTGCGTAGGGGATCATATTCCTGATGATGCCACAAACCCTACGGGGTTAACCTGCTAGATAGGGGATCACCGCCTGTGAATAAGCGGTCACAGCGATACCAAGAACCCGATCTAGGGTAAAGATGCTAGAGGATCCACTCCGGGCCCACCGGAGGGATACCACAACTCTAACAGTTTAAACATCCCATCGAGAGGATCACAAACCCATACGAAGGTTGTGATACCACACGAACCCTCGTAGGAACGAACCAAGTGAGAACCCTCAACCACTGTTGGTCCAAACGTCGCTAACCCGAGCGACCCACCACAACGCCACACTGCGCACCTCCTAGGCTAAAACCAAGGCCACCATCGCGTTCCACGTGGAAAAACACGCAGGATAGGCTGTTCACTCGCCCGAAACGGAGCACCGGTGAAAAAGGCACTATTCACCGTAGCTAGCTCGTGCGGGGCCCACACAACGATCCCAAAACTCATCGAGCGGACCGTACCACGACGATCCCCTCGAAAAAACAAGCGGAATCGACTACTCGCTCGTCCAAAACGGACACCCGGTGAAAAAGGTACTATTCACCGAAGGCTAGCTCGGGTGGGGCCCACGCCTGGATTTCAAAACTCATCGAACGGATCGCACCATTGCGATCCTCTCGAAAAAACACACAGGATCGACTATTCATCCGCCAAAATCGGACTCCTGGTGCAAAAGCTGCGTTTCCTCCGCAAACGCCAAAACACGACCTCGTGGGGCCCGCACCCCGTTCTCAGGCCCAACACCCGGAAACCATCTCAAAAAGTCCGTCGTACCATCAGGGTCTCAACGCCACTGACGACACGTCAATCAGACGCTCCGGGTAGAAGTTGCAACGGCCCGAAGTCGTAAAATAATAAAATAATATTTTTTTTACGACGTTTCTAACTCCCGGGTCACGATCCCGAACCCTTAAACCCTCAAAGTGAGTTCAAAAGGTCCGTCTCGACGCAAGGAGCGCGTTGCCGCAAACGGCTCGCAAATCGGAGTTACGGTTTGCGAGTTACGGGGTTTAAAGAACCCCCCGGAAAATCCTGGCCGGACCACCGCTAGCCTCGCCGGAAACCACCGCGCCGCCGCCGGATTCTGCCGCGCCGCCGCCGGAAACCGCCGCGCCGCCGCCCTGCCTCGCCGGATTCCGCCATGGCCGCCGCCGGAATCCGGGATTTCCGCCGGAAAACTTCCGGGGACCCCCGGGAGCACCCCGGTGCTCCAAAATCAGATCCGAAACATGTTTCGGAAACCTCGGGACCCAAACTATACAACCCTTATAACGATTTGAAGAAAAACAACAAATAAACGGGGTCCGGGATTTCAAAACTCAAATCGCCTACCTCACGGGCGAAACGCCGACGTTCTGCCTCAGATCCGCGCTCCAGAGCTTCCGCTGCGCGCTCCTGGAACGTCCGCCATCGAATTCCGAGCTCGTGGACGCTTCGTTTGCTCGATTCGGCGAAGCGGCGGCGAAGAACGCCGAGAGGAACGATGGGGGGGGGGGGGGGCGCTGATATTTATATCAGCCGCCCGCCGACGCCAAATCCGCCTCGGACCCGACGCCCGATGCGAACAAAAGTAAGGTCACCCCTAGGGTAAACGCGCCATTCTGAACGCAACGACGGGTTCAGATTTTCCATCCGAGACTCCGTTCAGAAGTTATTCGAGCCGACGCTCGCCCACTAACTTCGCCACTTATTTTGAAAACGCCCCTGGTGGCGTTTCTCACCGCAGGCACGCGCCCGCAAAGTTTACACCTCGCCTAGGGTAAACGGCACGTTCTGGACGCAACCGTGCCCTCAGATTCCAGTTCTGAGCTACCGTTTAGGAGATATCACACCCCCACCACGTGCATAGTATAAAAATACTTAATATTTTTATAAAATTAATTCCGGGCACACCGGGCCTCGGAATCGCACGCCGTCTTCGCGCCTAGCTCTGGAATTATTCGTAGAAACATTCCAAAGTCTGACAGGGCCAAAAACCTGAGTCGCTACAGCTGACACCTCTACCACATGGAAAGAAAACACTGCAGAACAAGTGGGTATACCAGGTTAAGGAAGAACATGATGGTAAGAGAAGGTTCAAGGCAAAGCTGGTGGTGAAAGGCTTCCAACAGAAGGAGGGAGTAGATTTCACTGAAATATTTTCACCGGTAGTGAAGCTTATCACCATCCGAGTGGTTCTCAGCATTGTGGCGTAAGAGGACTTGCACCTTGAGCAGCTTGATGTCAAGACTACTTTCCTTCATGGAGATTTGGAGGAGGATATCTACATGCAACAGCCAGATGGATATGTAGAGTCTGGGAAGGAAGACCTGGTGTGCAAACTCCAGAAGAGCTTATATGGACTGAAGCAGGCGCCCAGGCAGTGGAACAAGAAGTTTGATTCATTTATGTCTAAAAATGAATATAAACGATGTGATATGGATCAATGTTGCTACATCAAGTCCTTTGGTGATGAATACATTATATTACTTATGTATGTGGATGATATGCTCATTGCAGGATCTTGTATGCAGAGGATTAATGAGCTGAAAGAGCAGTTGGATGAGGAGTTTGAAATGAAAGATCTTGGAGAAACTGACAATATTATGGGGATGAAGATTAAGAGAGACCGCACAGCTGGAAAATTAATGTTGTCACAGTCAGATTACATTGGGAAGGTCTTGAGAAGATTCAGTATGATGAAAGAAAAAACAATCTCTATTCACCTGGTGAGCCATTTCAAACTATCAAAGGAGCAATCACCGAAGAGGGCATAAGAGGTGGAGTACATGACAAAAGTTCCACACACATCAACTGTTGGAATCCTGATGTATGCCATGGTCTGTACTCGACCTGACATCGCTCATGTAGTGGGAGTTGTGAGCAAATATATGGCTAACCCTGGAAAGCAACATTGGAAAGCTGTGAAGTGGATACTGAGGTATTTGAAGGGCAATAAGGAGGTATCTCTTTGCTTTGGGAGAGTAAATTCATTGCAGGGGTATGTGAATGCTGACATTGGAGGTGATGTCGACAGCAGGAGTACCACGAGTTATGTTTTTACCTGTGAAGGAACTGCAGTAAGTTGGATATCACAATTTCATAAGGTGGTGGCTTTATCCACCACAGAGGCTGAATACATTGCTGTAACAGAAGTTGGGAAAGAGATGGTTTGGCTGAAGAACTTCTTGGATGAATTGGGAAGAAAGCGAGAGGAGAATGTATTGCATTGTGACAGTCAGAGTGCTATACATCTTGCAAAGAACCTGGTGTTTCATGCCCGGACGAAGCACATTCAGTTGAAATACCATTTCATCAGAGGTTTGATACATGATGAGTTGCTGACATTGCAGAAGATCTGTGGAACCAACAATCCGGAAGACATGTTGACAAAGCATATGTTGATACAGAAGTTGAGGCACTACTGTGCCTCTGTTGGTCTCCACTGATGAACGGAGGATGAGAGACAGAATAACGGAGGACATGATGGGATCACAAGAGGAAAACAATTTGTATTTCATGAATCGCCAGGTTAAAATTGAAGCTGTGAATGGAAAACACGTGCACTGGTGAGTGAAGAAGAGGGAGAACTCAGATTAAGTAAGTTGTTTTTTGTCAGTTGCATCGAAGCATAAAAGTGTAGTGGATTAGGCTCTAAGTGGGAGATTGTTGGATTGGTGTAGTCCAATCCGGTTGGGCCGAATGCTTGTGGCCCGCAACTGTCGCAGGTCGAGCTCCGCGGTGAGCTTGTTGGGGGCTGCAGGGGGCAACACGCCCCTGCTCCGGGGGCCTAAGGCCCCCGAACCATTTTTTTGGGAAGTGCAGCATCTCTGGCCACTGTAGCAGAGCTGACCGACTGACACCGACATTCACTGTAGCGACACAGACTTCCTATGCAAACAGTGAATCGTCTTCTCCATTTTATAGCCCATTTTCAGGCTAGAGTTACTACTAAAAAACTCTGTAATTTGTGCTCCCGATTATAGTGAGAATTCTGCCTCTCCGTGGACGTAGGGATTATTCTCGAACCACGTAAATTTGTGTGTCCCGTGTGTTTTTTCTTCTGCATTCTTCTTTCGTTTCTCGTTTCTATCGTTGCGACTCCCGACGATTCCGCAACATCATGAACATGTGTTTTGAATTTTCTTTGATTCTTACTTGTTTAGGAGTCAAAGTGCTAAGTGTGGGGGAATTGATAGAGATAATATTTTTCACAATTCTTCATATGTTTTTCAATGAATTAATCCATTCCAATTAATCAATTTGAGTTGATTTGCGTCATTTTAGTTTTTTTGATGAATTTTGGGCTTAATTGTGAAAATTGGTTAATTCTAGAAATTTAACAGTTTTCTTGAGCTTCTGTTTTTCAGGCATTACTTTTACAATTTTGATCCAATTGAAGTAATTCCTTTTTTGTAGGCTTCCTTTGTTCATGGGCTTCATGTTTGTCTTTTGGACCCAGATCCAATTCGAAACACACTAGCCCAGAAAAATCAATCAAATGGAGAAATTTTGCTGATCGACAGAATGGACCCCACATTAGTAATTGGGGATATCTCGGTTTAGAGACATCCAAATGAAGTGATTCTAGCTGTATTAGAAAGAGGATTCTGAGCCGTATTTTTACATTACATTTCATAGATAATTTCGGTCATTAAGGCATCCATTGATTGCACCAAAGTGGGGGGAGTTAAGGAGTCTCCTCGGGCAGAAAGTCTTCTTCAGTAATTCGAGTATATATTTTTGAAACTTGTCCAAATAAGTTTAGATTTTGTGGATGCATGCACAAGATAGAGATGAACAACTTTGATGAAGAAAACTTCCTGAGATTCAGTCATTTATTATGCGAAATAGGCTCAAATTTCAATGAAATGAATCTGGAGGGGAAATTTTTCACCCCTCAAGCCTATAAATATGAGGGTTCACTTCCATTCAAAGGGTTTAAGAAGGTGAAAGAGGGGATGTGTTGGAGGATTGAAATCTTAAAAAGATGTGGATTTTTTCTTTTCTCTTTTATTAAGTTTCATAATGGTCTCTTCTTGTAACATCTCAGAATTTCCATGTATTATTTTTATATATTATATGGAATTATTACGAGACTAGGCTTTGAGATGATGTGTGAATATTAGATCCAGTGTACCCGGAACAATTGTTTGAAGAATATTAAAATATTCAATAGCAAGCGCGCACAATTTTTCTGAAAAAAGTGGAATAGCTTCTAAACGGGTGCCTGGATCAGAAATCTGAGGGCACCATTGCGTTTAGAGCAACAACTTTACCTTAGTCGGGGCCTAACATCGACCGGCGTAGGTCGACTGTGAAAAGTAATTTTTGGATGTTTAAAGAAATAAAATAAATGAAGTTTTATTTTATTTAACATTACACAGCGATACTGTAACAATTTTATTTTTAATAAACCTTATCAGAGAATTCAGGGTTATCGTCATAACCCTGGAATTCCTCTAAAAGGCAGAGACAGAGCTCTCTCCAACGAACTCCAGCGGATCGAGGATCAACGACCACACGACCTCCGTTCTTCATCATCAAAGGACCCAAACTCCAGGTAGGGCGATTGTTTCTTTGTGATTTCCCCATTCTTGATTTCTACTATGAACGCACACTAATCCACGGACAGATTATCCTGTGGATCGATCGTATGTTGTGGGAGGGATTTGTTGCGGGTTAGCAGGATTTGATTTAATATATTTTCTAACACAAATCCCCCGGGTCTTGATCGTTGGCCCAGAACACTTGATCAACGACGTTAAACCTTTACTATCTGTATCTCTCCCTCCATTCTTCGCATTCTTCACCGTTGGAATCATGCGGTTCCCGACTCGACGTTGCAGGGTGGTTCCGAGCACGATCGGACCCCCGAATTCGAGGAGAACCAAAAGCAGAGGCCGTAGCAGCGTAGATCAGGTCACGAGGAACCCATATCTATGATCGAGCCAAATTCCGGGCATCATGTGACGTCCCAGACCCGGATGCCACTTAACGGGTTCCCCGAGTCTGATGGGCCACTTGACCTCAAGCGCATCTCTCCAAACGCCAGAGACTTCTGACTAGCAACGAGGGCCTAGGGTGTGTCCATGGGGAGACTATGCCCTCATTAGCAGAGTGTAGCACAGTGGAAAGATATAAACAGTAGTAAACAACAGAATAAATATAAATAAACAACAGAAGAAAACTAATGCAATACATAAACGAGAATAACAATAACTGTATCAACTGGAACAATGATGATGTAATGTCATGTCACTAGAAAACAAGAAAACATGGATACAAGACAACATGTATAACTTGTTCCACAAAGCATAAAGGAAATCAAAGACTATCCCAAGCACCCCGAGTTCCAACTCAGTCCTCTCCTATCATGCTCCATACAAAACAACAAGCAATCAAGTGTTTGAAGCCGTATGTTTCCCTTTGTCAACACCTGCAACCATGTAATCTGCTCCGGGTACCAAACAACGCCTGGAGAGGGTGTGAGATAAATTTCAGTGGGTCACCACCAACGATGTCTATAACATCCGGCTCTTGTAATGTAATATAGCAGTGTGCAAGCATGTATATATAAAGTAAATCAAGTAATACAATATAACTAAATACCCAAGTACCCGCTTCAGCCCTCGACTGGTGTCTGAACATGTAACCAGATCATTAATTAAGTGATTACCATTTAATGTCAATAGGTCTCATGAGGCATAGCCAATACTGACATCACCTCGTGATATTATAAGTAGTGAAGGTCCCAAGACGTAACAAGGCAACTTGAAAATGATATATGGTGAGGGAGTTCTAGGGTAATAACCAAGGTAACCGGTTTCACCCAAATTTACCCATGTTTTTAGGGTTAAGCGGTCGCTTGTAGTTTAGCTTGAGTTGTCGAATCCTCATAGATCTAAGAAGTAACCTACATACACGTACATTCTATGGGTTGTTTTTGGCTATAAGTGGCCAACTTGGGTTGATTTTAGATGAGTTTAAGTGAACTCTAAGAGATTTAAGTGAATTCAATTTAAAAGAATGAGTTGATCCTTGGTTATCACTTGGGGTGGATTAGATTAAATTATTTTTTAACGGTTTCAATTTATTATATTTGAGATGAGTTTATTCAAGAAGATCAAACAACTTCATCACCTACTGGTTTAATACCAACACACCATAATACTAATCACCTATACACTTGAAGGATCAAATTCATGAGCACTCCAAGGTAAATGTTCGTGTTAGCACTTGAAGTATGTGGCCTTAAAATTCAACAAGGACAAAGAAGTTTTAAAATCATCAAACAAAAACCTCAATTAAAAGAAGTGATTAGACATTAATGGGGTGATAAATAACATCAAATCCATCCCCTTTATACTCCATTGGATCAACCCATAAGATGGTTATCCCTCCATTGATGCTATGGTTTCAATGGAAGCGGGAAGTAGACTCATGAGGGAGGAAATGGAGAAGTAAAAAAGAAAACAATGAAATAACGACCACTCCACCGTTGTGTGGTAATTTCACAATATTTGGTGTGAATAAATTCACACCTTGAGCCAACAGTATCAACGTGATATGAATAAAAACAGAATAAGAGGAGAAGAATAACTTTTATTAAGAAACTAAGATGAATTAGAACAACTTACATGTGAAAGACAATCTTAAGACAACAAAATTGCAACATAAAATTACAATGAAAGAAAGCACCAAAGATGAATAAATACTCCAACACTACTGCCTTAAATAATCATTTTAGGAGAGTTGGGTCAAGTTGAGTATGGTAGGCTTAGGGTGGTGGAAAGCTTGTGAAACTTAGACTTTTCCACCCTTGACCTGAAGTGGAAGGTAACTTGCATCCACCGAACAGACTCGTCAAAATGACCTTCTAGATGACCGAATTAGAGTCTGCCATAGAAGAATAAAATGTATCTTAGAATGTCTCCTAACCGCCTGTAAAGTTTCAGACCAAATAGAATTTTGGTTTGCGAGATATTATCGAAATGGTGAGCTGTTTTTCTGGGCCACATAATCTGCCTCAGAATTTTATCTCCAAATTGGGCCGCCTGGAACTCCATTAAAACATTATAATTAGCTCTTGTCACTGTTGGATGAAATGTTATCCATGATGTCTTCTATCTTCAGTTAAATTTTGAGAATCATTGAGCTTGTATCTTGACCGCTATAGTCTCTTTATTGAGTTGCTATCCAATTTACTTTGCCCAGAATGTTGTTGGTTCAATTCCAACTTTGGTGGTCTTCTAATGTGAATCTTCTAGTGCTCCAAAAACATGAATTGTTCCTTATAGAATAGGAGACCTGAAAATAAAATATGAAAATAAAATTAAGACCATTTTGTATTTTAGGATGTATTTAAATATGTACCAAGTAATAGTGCACTTTAACAAAGAATTACAATCATAATGTGAAATAATGTTCAAAGTGTAAAATGAAATAAAATGATGTTTATGAATAATTAATATCATGAATATTATAAATATTAACAATGAATATTAGTCTATTTTCGTGGTTAATCACACCCCCAACTTGAGTTTTGCTAGTCCCGAGCAAAATGTATCTCAAAAATATGAAATTCGAATTCCCTTTTCCAAAAATATTTTAATACACAATGATAAAAAAAAACTCTTATACCAAAAAACTATGAAACCCATCAAAATATTTTAATACAAGATAATTTCATAAGCATATCCCAAGCCCAAGTCCATTCATTTGTTCAAATTCATCACCATATTTCATCCAATATCAATTAAGCATGAGGATGTGTTGTGTATCACAATAGACATGGGGGTTCATCTTTATTCAAGGGGAAATGATGGAAGCATTGGGTGGAATCACATTTCAATATTAAGATGAGTATTGAATTTTTTTTTGCAATATTTCCATGGTAATTGAAATTGTACTCAAAAGAGTCAACCCATGTAGCGAGATTTTTCTGATGACTCTCAGGCTCAAAGACCTTAGGGAACCAAATGAAGCCCACATACTCAGACATCATCTCGAGTTAACTTAGTCAAAAACAAAGTCAAATTACCACAAATAGAGATGAAATTACTAACTCCGGGCCAGACAACTATGGAGTCATGATCCCCAAGTGCTGAAAGCCACACATTAGGTCATTTCATTGCTCTATGTACAAATTTATTATTATTTTTTTGGTTTTTTTATTGAATACCCATATTAAAATTAAAATGATTACCAAATCTATGCTATTTATTTTGGGGACCCCATGAACTCAAACTAATACCCCATTATCCAAAGGACGTGCGTTGTGATTTTTTTTATTTGGATGAAAATATAAACGATGAAATTTCACATTAGACAACCACAATTTCCAAAATCTATGCTCATGAAATTATACATGGATTAAAATCAGAATCAAGGCATGCTAAATTATTTGATATTCAGTTTCAAAGTGTGCAATGTGTATTATCATGTTCAAGGTTAAAAGAATTTTTCCTTCCATTTAACACATTTTCTCAAATCATTTTTTTCACACAAAATCAATTTTTTTTACGCAAAAGCAATTTTTTTATTTCATCTCCCCCAACTTAAAATAACACTATCCACAGTGTTTGAAGAAAAGAAAATTTAGAAGGGGGGTAAAGGTAGAGAAGAGGAGTTCAAAAAGGAAATTGAAAATGAGGATCATGGAATGAAGTCACCTGGTGGTTGAAGTTGAAGTTCGTGCTACTCCAGTTTAGTCCTTTGATATCCATGTCACTCGCAGAGTTTTCTAGTGGAAAAAGGAAAAAAAACAAACAAATCAAAACAATATATATATATATATATTTATTTATATAATAATAAAAAAAGTAAAATATAAGTATATATACAAAAATTATAGAATAAGGAAGCACTATAAGCAGTAGGTCAGTGGTAGGGGCACTGCCCTGTCTCCCTTCGGTCCCGGGTTCGAGCCCCCGCGGCTTCGCCGGTTGTGACGGGGTTTGCCCCACGAACTACGACGTGTCCTTATATATATATATATATATATATTTATTTTATCCTACAAACCTATAAAAATAAACTGATGATACATTGTCTTCTTTTTAAATTTATGGGTAAGGTATTACTCAAGGATCACACCACGAGACACAGATGGATATGACGTTCCCCTTTCATACCCATCCATACTCATAATAGAAGAACATGTCAACAGTCGATGGTACTATCATATGCAGAGTTAAGTATTTTTTTAAATATAAAATTGATTTATTAATCTTAATTTAAAATAAATATGATTCACAAAGATGAAAACCACGGGTTGCCTCTCGTACAACGCTTTTGTTTAACGTCGCTAGCTCGACATGAACCCCCTAACTTACCCAATACCAATTTTCAACATTTTAAGGACCCCATATTTCTCCATGTCCACTAGATTGAGATTTATTCTTTGTTTATAATTTTTTTCGTGTGCAAACCTATGTTCTATAATGAGTGGTAAAATCCAAGGAATATCAGAAATGGTTGATCCAGTTTCCTCTGCAGTCTTACCTAAGACATCAATGTTCATTCCAACTTTTTTGGTTTCAATAGAAGAATTAATTCCAACTGAAAGGTCATGGTTATACCCTATGAAAGGATACTTTAGTGTGGAAGTAAGGATAATAATTTTAAGCTCGGTTTGGATAGGGAATTCAGATACAAGTTGAGATTTTAAATCCAACTCAGTTTCATTTTCCAATTTTCTCAACAGAATTGGTTCCTTTTGAACAGAAGATTCAACCACAAAATTGGAAAGATCAATGTTAGGAATGAGTATGGACTCAATGTTTTTGATTTCTATCAATGGTTCAGTGATTGGTATTTTTGAAAATTCATCAATGGAGTTATACTTAAGAGACTCAATCCATGATGTCAAATTCTTTTTTGAATCCAAAAAATCAATTTTCTCATGATTTAAAGACACTTCAACAATTCCTTGATCCACTTTATCTATCCCAAATCCAAAGGTTGTTTCTTCAGTAAATTCATGTGGGGTTTTTGGGAAACAAGAAACGTCACATAAGGTTATGGAAGGGACAATCAATGTAGGGTTGGGTTCCTCACACGTTTCAATGCTTTATAGTTCTAATCTCAATGATGAAACTTCCAAATTCATTTTATCCATTTGTTCACACAATTGTTAAATAAGTTATCGGGGATTAGGCTGGATAGAAGCTTGTCCATCATGTAATTCCCTAATATTGATCTCTTCAACCATCCTTGAGAGGGATGAAAATTTATCCTTTGAATATTCATCATCCCAATGATTATACATGTCACCAGGTGTGTGGTAATTAATCAAGTATTGATCAAATAAATTTAGTAATTTAGGGGATTCCTAATATTGATTTTCTATTTGATTCCAGCATGAGTTTGTGAAATGGTAATTTGGAAGATACTTCATTGAAGAAGAAAGAAAGTTGGATTCTAGATGCTCAGGACAACACAAACAGAAAGGGGTAAAGATAAGAGAGATAGGGGTGATAATAGTGAATGAGGGGGGGGGGGTGAGAAAAGGATTATAGTGTCTAAGATAACTTACTTAGGTCCCTGGAAACGACTCCAAAATTTAGTCTCTCCCAAATTTACACAAGTTTTTAGGGTTAAGCGGTCGCTTGTAGTTTAGCTTGGGTTGTCGAATCCTCAAAGACCTAAGAAGTAACTCACATACACGTAGATTCTATGTGTTGTTTTTGGCTATAAAGTAGCCAACTTGGGTTGATTTTAGATGAGTTTAAGTGAACTCTAATAGACTTAAGTGGATTCAATTTAAAAGAATGAGTTGATCCTTGGTTATTACTTGGGGTGGATTAGATGAAATTATTTTTTTAAAGGTTTCAATTTATTATATTTGAGATGAGTTTATTCAAGAAGATCAAACAACTTCATCACTTATTGGTTTAATACCAACACACCATAATACTAATCACCTATACACTTGAAGGATCAAATTCACGAGCACTCCAAGGTAAAGGTTCGTATTAACACTTGAAGTATGTGGCCTTAAAATTCAAGAAGGATGACGAAGTTTTAAAATTATCAAATAAAAATCTCAATTAAAAGAAGTGATTAGACATTAATGGGTTGATAAATAACATCCAATTCATCCCCTTTCTACTCCCTTGGATCAATCCATAAGAGGGTTATCCCTCCATTGATGCTATGGTTTCAATGGAAGCGGGAAGTAGACTCATGAGGGAGGAAATAGAGAAGTAAAAAGAAAACAATGAAATAACGATCACTCCACTGTTGTGTGATAATTTCACAAGGTTTGGTGTGAATAAATTCACACCTTGAGCCAACGGTATCAACGTGATATGAATAAGAATAGAATAATAGGAGAAGAATAATTTTTATTAAGAAACTAAGATGAATTAGAACTCACATGTGAAAGACAAACTTGAGATAACAAAATTGCAGCATAACATTACAATGAAAGAAAACACCAAAGTTGAATAAATCCTCCAACACCACTGCCTTAAATAGACATTTTAGGATCCTTGGGTAGAGCCTCCAATAATGAAAGTCATCCCACTTGAGTATGGTAGGCTTAGGGTGGTGGAAAGCTTGTGGAACTGAGACTTTTACACCCTTGACCCGAAGTGGAAGGCATCTTGCATATACCAAACGGATGCGTCGAAATGGCCTTCCAGATGGCTGAATTAGAGTGGTCCATAGGGAATAAAATGGAGCTCTAGATGTCTCCTAACCGCCTGTAAAATTTCAGCCCAAATAGAATTTTGTTTTGCGAGATATTATCGAAATGGTTGGTTGTTTTTCTGGGCCACAAAATCTGCCCCATAATTTCATCTCCAAATTGGGCCGCCTGGAACTCCATTAAAAAATCCGAATTAGCTCTTGTCACTGTTGGATGAAATTTCATCCATGATTTCCTCTATATTCAGTTAAATTTTTAGAATCATTGGGCTTGTATCTTGGTCTCTACAGTCTCTTTATTGGGATGCTATCCAGTTTACTTTTCCCAGAATGTTGTTGGTTCAAGGCCAACTTTGGTGGTCTTCTAATGTGAATCTTCTAGTGATCAAAAAACATGAATTGTTCCTTATATCATAAGATACCTGAAAATAAAATATGAAAATACAATCAAGACCATTTTGTATTTTATGATGTGTTTAAATATGTACCAAGTAATAGTGCACTTTAACAAAGAATTACAATCATAATGTGAAATAATGTTTAAAGTGTAAAATGCATTAAAATGGTGTTTATAAATAATTAATCTCATGAATATTATAAATATTAAAAATGAATATTAGTCTATTTCAGTGGCTAATTAGACCCCCAAACTTAAGTTTTTCTAGTCCCGAGCAAAGTATATCTCAAAAATATGAAATTCGAATTCCCTTTTCCAAAAACATTTTAATACACAATGATCACCAACAACCCTTATACCAAAAAAATATGAAACCCATCAAAATATTTTAATACAAGATAGTTTCAGAAGCAGATCCCAAGGCCAAGCCCATTCATTTGTTCAAATTCATCACCATATTTCATCCAATATCAATTAAGTATGAGGATGTGTTGTGTATCACAATGGACATGGGGGTTCATCTTTATTCAAGGGGAAATGATGGAAGCGCTGGGTGGAATTACATTTCAATATTAAGATGAGTGTTCATTTTTTTGCAATATTTCCATGGTAATTGAAATTGCACTCAAAAGAGTCAATCCATGTAGCGAGACTTTGCCGATGACTCTCAGGCTCAAAGACCTTAGGACACCAAGTGTAACCCACATACTCTGGCATCATCTCAAATTAACTCTGTCAAAAAAAAGTCAAATTACCACAAATAGAGATGGAATTACTAACTCCGGGCCAGAAAACTATGGAGTCACGATCCCCAAGTGCTGAAATCCATGCATCGGGTCATTTCATTACTCTACGCACAAATTCATTATTATTTTTTTAGTTTTTTTATTGAATACTCATATTAAAACTAAAATGATTACCAAACCTATGCTATTTATTTGGGGGATCCCATGAACTCAAACTAATACCCCACTATCCAAAGGACGTGCGTTGTGATCTTTTTTTATTTGGATGAAAATATAAACGATGAAATTTCACATTAGATAGCCACACTTTCAAAAATCTATGCTCATGAAATTATACATGGATTAAAATCAGAATCACGACATGCTAAATTATTTGATATTCAGTTTCAAAGTATGCAATGTGTATTATCATGTTTAAGGTTAAAGGAATTTTTACTTCTATTTGCACACATTTTTTCAAACCATTTTTTTACACAAAAGAAATTTTTTTACACAAAAGAATTTTTTTTATTTCATCTCCCCAAACTTAAAATAAAACTATCCCCAGTGTTTGAAGAAAAGAAAATTTAGAAGGGGGTAGAGACAGAGAAGGTTAGTTCAAAAAGGAAATTGAAAATGAGGATCATGGAATGAAGTTACCTGGTGGTTGGAGTTGAAGTTCGTGCTACTCCAATTTAGCCCTTTGATATTTATGTCACTCGCAGAGTTCCCTAGTGGAAAAAGGAAAAAAACAATATATATATATATATTTATATAATAATAAAAAAAGTAAAATATAAGTATATATACAAAAATTATAGAATAAGGAAGTATTATAAGCCGTAGGTCAGTGGTAGGTGCACTGCCTTGCCTCCCTCCGGTCCCGAGTTTGAGTCCCCGCGGCTTCACCGGTTGTGACGGGGTTTGCCCCACAACCTACGACGTGTCCTTATATATATATATTAATTATTATTATATATATTTTTTGTATTTTTATTTTAACCTACAAACCCATAAAAATAAACTGATGATACATTGTCTTCTTTTTAAATTTATGGGTAATGTATTACTCAAGGATTACACCACGGGACACAGATGAATATGACGTTCCCCTTTTATACCCATCCATACTCATAATAGAAGAATATGTCAACAGTCTATGGTACTATCATATGTAGAGTTAAGTATTTTTTTTAAATATAAAATTGATTTATTAATCCTATTTTAAAATAAAGACGATTCACAAAGATGAAAACCACAGGTTGCCTCCCGTACAACGCTTTTGTTTAACGTCGCTAGCTTGACATGAACCCCCTAACTTACCCAATACCAATTTTCAACATTTTAAGGACCCCATATTTCTCCATGTCCACTAGATTGAGATTTATTCTTTGTTTATAATTTTTGTCGTGTGCAAACCTATGTTCTATAATGAGTGGTAACATTTAAGGAATATCAGAAATGGTTGATCCAGTTTCCTCTGCAGTTTTACCTAAGACATCAATGATCATTCCAAATTTTTTGGTTTCAATAGAAGAATTAATTCCAACTGAAAGGTCATGGTTATATCCTATGAAATGATACTTTATTGCGGGAGTAAGGATAATAATTTTGATCTCAGTTTGGATAGGTCATTCAGATACAGGTTGAGATTTTGAATCCAACTCAGTTTCATTTTCCAAATTTCTCAACAGAATCGGTTCCTTTTGAACAAAAGATTCAACCACAAAATTGGAAAGATCAATGTTAGGAATGAGTATGGACTCAATGTTTTTGATTTCTCTCAATGGTTCAGTGATTGGTATTTTTGAAAATTCATCAATGGAGTTATACTTAAGATACTCAATCCATGATGTCAAATTCTCTTTTGAATCCAAAAAATCAATTTCATCCTGATTTAAAGACACTTCAACAATTCCGTTATCCACTTTATCTATCCCAAATACAAAGGTTGTTTCTTCAGTAAATTCATGTGGGGTTTGTGGGAAACATGAAACATCACATAAGGTTATGGAAGGGATAACCAATGTAGGGTTGGGTTTCTCACACATTTCAATGCTTTGTAGTTCTAATCTCAATGATGAAACTTCCAAATTCATTTTATCCATTTGTTCACACAATTGGTCAATAAGTTGTTGGGGATTAGGCTGGATAGAAGCACTACAAAAAAACATGGTTTAGCGGCGGTTCACAAAACCGCCGCTAAACCTTTTTCGGTGAAGGTTTCGTGGCAGTTTTTAATAAACCGCCGCGAAACCCGAATTATTTTACATAGACGCCGACCCTTTCCCCCTTCCCCTTCGCGATCCCTAACCCTCGCGACTCCGCACCCCCCGCGCTGCCGTCGACTCCCCACCCCCCGCGCTGCTGGCGACTCCTCACCCCCCGCGCTCTCTGGGAAAACCCGCACCCCCCGACGCCCCCCTCGACCACCGGCGACCCCCTCGACCACCGGCGACCCCCACGCCCCCCGCGCCCCCGCGCCCTCCGGCGACCCCGGCACCCCCCACGCCCCCCGCGGCCCTCGGCGACCCCCGCACCTGATTTGTGAGGTAATCTAATGACCTGATTTGTTTACATATTAGTGAATCAGGATGGGGAATTGATATCATGATTATATGGTTCCTAGTCGGGGGGAATTGATTTTTATTTATAGTTGTTGAATAATGGGGACTTGTATCTAAACACTAATACCACTAATTGAATGTAATCTTCTCTTTCTTGGGAATTTGCCTCTCTATGGAACTTTAGTGGAATCTAGTATTGTGGATCATGGAGTGCGCTAAGACTATACACATCCTTATCCTACTATACTAGTATAATATGGTGCTTGATATGTGGGGGTGTTTCTACCTACACGCCTAGTTGGATGACATTGTGAGATGTCCCTAGAACAATGGCCCCATCACTAATCGACAATTCATAATGATCAGAATTTAGTAAAAAATATAGATATATTTTTGTTTTATCGTAAAAAATAACCAAGATATACCATGGTATTATGGGATTATATATATATATATATACACGGACAAATATCGTGATTTAAAATCAATGTACTCAATCATATGTGATAAAATTACCAATTTTTTATGTAACCAATGTCTCAGTATACTGAGTGAAGAAGCATGATGTCCATTTCTGGATGAATGGACATAATAGCTAGAACACAAACAGTTTGATCCCTAGACAAAATGCAACAATCAAGACTAGTTGACCAAATTCTGTTAAATTCTAAATAAAACATCACCAGGTTAATAAATATTAACACCCTCTTTAGGTTTAACCACCTCGGATAACATTATATAACATCCCAACCCATTAGACCCCGAAGCTAGTGGATAACTGGTCCACCGCAACTCAAAGAACACCTATATAGGCATGAGGCTAGAAACATGAACCAAAAATAATAATTACTATTGTAATATTTTTACTAATATATCATTATGCACACACCAATCCATATCTATTAAAAATGGTAGAGTTATAATATGTGAAGACATTGAACATTGTAGTAAAATTAAGGTTTTTAATAATTTTTAGTTTGTAAAAAATATTATGGTAGTATAATATAAAAATTAATGTAAATATATTCATTCCCAACATGAAATGTTTTCTAAAAATAATAGAAACTATATACGAAAAAATAGAATCAATCATGAATCACAATATCCAAGTCTCATCCATTGTAAACAATTAAAGTCACAAAATAATCTCTAAACACCACCAAATCTACCATAGTTTTATCTGACCTTTTTATAATACATGAACATTTTGTACAATTACAATGAAAGGATGATTAGTCACATACCCATTATGACATCTAGAAAATTGAATTTGGATAAATAAAAGACATTATATAAGAATTCAAAATTGCATAGAGAAATAATGAAATGGTACCCAATAATAAATATATATGTAAAATGATGAATCCCATAATAGAAAGACTGGGAATCTGTATCTATCCTACCAACCCAGGATGATGATTATTTTTATATCTTTAAAGATACATCGTTGATGACTAGTACCTCACTATTATATCCAAATAATTCATGAGGATGGATCGCACGTTTCCACTTCCCCACATGCCAATGGAGAGTAAACATAAAGGAAAGAGGACCCATTCTTGAGTGTGATGGTGGTGAATATATAGTACCTACACCGTAGTGTGATAGGGAGCACTCTCTCCAAGGATAGGGGACCCATGCCCTTGGCTGATTTGAGTGTACTGCTTCTCAATTTATATAATATGACTTGAAGTACCATTCTATATTGCACCAGGGTGTTGGTCCTATATCCATAAATATTGTATCCCCTTTCACACTAGGGTGTAGGTTCACAATAAACATTATGTAGAAATATATTATGTAATCCCTATAACCCTAGGAAGAGGGCCCTCCATCAAATAGGATGGTTCTCCCCAGGAACATGTTTTGTGGATCCACCATACACATTATGCCGAAACAAAGGAGGTAATACACTATTACACAATGTAGAGATTCCTCAATCCACGGTTGTTATGATCCATAAGATTATAGAAAATTGATGAGGTGTTGGTCCTCCTCAATAATTCCCTGAACAAATTAGCATGATACTGGGCATTGATGATATTTCATTAGAGAAGTTGTGAAACCATTATTTTGGACTGGTATTTGAGATAGATATAACCTTTCTCTCCTTTTCGGTTTTCATTGAAGAACATATATCTTTATTGTTAGGTTAGTTTTTCGTCAATCTTTAGGCTCAGATGTCTAATATTAACATGTATTCTATTCCTCCTATATTGGGTTTGGATGTGGAAGGTTGGGTATATATGTGCTCAAACCTAATTGAGTTATTCCCACACATGTCATGTATATATAGATAATGTACAAATTAGTTGTGTATTATGTTGGGAAAAGGGATAATTGGGTTAATTTGACCTTACATGGTGGTCGGTGATTATAGATCAATAGTCGATCTCTCTATAATTCATTCGTTTCATATTATTGTTAGGATATGTAATATTTCCCTATTAGGTGTATATTTTTTCCATTTTTTTTTCATATTACCTATTGTACTATTTTTTATTCTCTAAAGTAAATAACATGATAGAATGTAAATATTTAGTTTATTTTCTCTTATTTTTATTATTATGAACATATTCATATATATGGTTGGGTGCATGCCTACATGTACATTATGAAGAGGCCTACCATTATAATTATTCATTCTCGTCACTTATCTTTAAAAAATGGCCTATGGTGGAAAGAATTGGGTTTTGGTGGCCTAGTCTTCCACCGTGAGGAGGTCATTACTGCGTCGAGTCTCAAAAAACCATAATGGGAAATAAAAACACATGGGTCATCAAAATAATGAAATATCTAAAAAATTATTTCAATTATGACAAATATACATGCCACCTTATCAACAACTACATGACTTAAATATTTCAAAATACCAACATATATTCCTATGATGTAGACATTGTTTTTGGGAGAGGCAGATAGATAGAGAAGGGAAAGGGGAATAAATTATATGGTTAGGAAGAAGTATATGTAACCAACACATCAAAAAGGTGATGCTAATGTCAAATAGGACATCATTTGATTATAAACTACTTGCATCAACCTTGGATAAATTCCTCTACAACATCATTCATGGCCATGGTTGGGGTCAAACATGTAGTATTATTTCCATTATGTATGACTACATTTGATGTTACCTTTACATCGTTCTTCATTTATTTTTGGATTTTTTGGTAAGATTTTGGAGATTATTTACACTGGATCATTGTATAAATCATCTGATCTGATAATTATTTTTCTCAAAACTGATATGAGATGTCCCAACATTATTATCTCATGCTGTAACATGTCATTGGGTTAGAGGTACATCACCATTTATAATTTTTAAATAGTTTTAATTAAAATTAGATTAAGTTAAGTTAATTTGTTGATTGACTTGGTTCAACTTCATAGGTAATTTTTTTGGGATAAAGGTTGGAGTTCACCACAAACAATACATAAGTGGTTGGTTATTATATAGGTGTGATGAGGTGGGCTGGTGTTTTTTAGGCAATTATTCCTTGTTGGTTTTAATTGAAATAAATTATAATTTTTATAATAAAATTATATAATTAACTATAAATTGTATATAATTATGTATTTGGTGTTGTGCCTTGAGATAGGTACTAAAGATATGATTTCAGATTTAAAAAATCATAGACAAGAGTTATAGGGTTGTTCTTAAAAAGTGAAAAAAATAGAATTGATGTGAGTAGTCCTTCTGCATTTCCCATGTGTTTATGAATTTGATGTATGTATGTGTTTTACATTCTCACCACTATAGTGATCAAACCCTTTTAAAAAATTAAATTTTTTTATTAAAATAAAATTCTTATAAATGAGATTAATAATGTTTCAATGTCTAAGACAACCCTTGAATAAAAAACTGGTTCTTTATATGTCGATGGTTGAAGACATGATTATAAATGTCTGACTTGTAATACTCAAACCTAGAGAGGTGACACTTCGATGAATAAAGTGAACATAGTGGCCCTCTTTATAGTTGGTTGTGTATGAAACCATTGAGAAACATCATTCCTCTTGGAGGACATCTAAGGTCAAGCCTAAACAATCACATAATGTCTCAGGTTTAAAATGCATTATGATCAGTTTCGATCACACATCAATGGGGTGTTGTTTGAGGCAACATAAATGTGTGATCGATAGTGTTATGATAAGTGTGTAGCCCGATATTCTTATTGCTCCTCAATGAGGTGTTGACGCTGTCTCCTATGGACCAGACTTGTTCTGTTGGTCTGAAGTGGTAAATGTGATCAATGAATCATCTTTATTATATTATGCATACTTTATGATCAATGGTTCATCTTTATTATATTATGTTTCTGTAATCTTACACTATCGTATATTTTTGTGTAGGCACATTGTGATATACATGGATAAAAGCTGGATCACATTACCGAGGAACACACCTCAATATGTTAAGGGTTTGAATGAGTTTTTAGATTTTGCAATTTCTAATCGATCCGTTGAAGGGAGAATAAGATGTCCATGTCCTAAATGTAAATTTAGAACATGGTTGAAGAGAGATGAAGTTTATGAACATTTAATACTGAATCAATTCCCTGATCAATATTTGTGTTGGATTTGGCATGGAGAATCAAACAATAAAGAAAGATTGAGGACTGATGTTAATCCACAGAATGAGGTCCCAAGTTTGTCGCCAATGGAAAATGAAATGCAAAACCTCATAAATGATGCATTCGGCACTGCAAGACACCACTATGAGCATCAAAACATATCAGAACAACCAGAAGATGATGCTACAAATTGCAACGTGACAAGTGATGTTTCTGAGACTGTAACACAAGAAGATCAAGATTGTAACATATCATTGGATCCTCCTCTTGATTCTGTGGAGCCAAATGTAAGGGAAAACCTCAGTGAGGAAAATGCGTTTCATGATTTAGTTGACGATGGAAATCAAGAGTTGTATAATGGGTGTTTGAAATATTCAAAACTTTCATTTCTGCTGAAGTTGTACCATATCAAATGTCTTTGTGGAATTACAAATAAGGCAATGTCTATGTTATTGGAATTGATTCGTGATGCATTTCCTGAAGCAAAAATCCCAGAATCGTTTTATGAGATGAAAAAAGTTGTAAACAAGCTTGGTCTGAATTATAAAAAAATACATGCGTGTCCCAATGATTGTATGCTTTACTGGGGAGAGGATTCAAGTAGATAGAATTGTAAGAAATGTTCTTCTTCTAGATGGCAGTCAAAGGGTAATGTTGGAAGTATGACTGAACATAATTTCATGGAGAATAAGAAAAGGAACACACCTGCAAAAGTTTTGCGTTACTTTCCTTTGAAGCCTCGATTGCAAAGATTATTCATGTCATCAAAAACCGCCGAACACATGAAGTGGCATGCTGTAGATAATAACAATGATGGGTTAATGAGACATCCACGAGATTCCCAATCGTGGAAGACATTTGATTCATTACATCCAGATTTCTCAGCTGATCCTAGGAATGTTCGATTGGGATTGGCTGCCGATGGATTCAACCCATTTGGGACTTTGAGTACGAGTTATAACATTTGGCCAGTTGTTTTGATCCCTTATAATCTGCCTCCGTGGATGTGTATGCAACAAACATCTTTTATCATTTCGATGATTATTCCTAGAAAAAAAATGCCTGGAAATGATATTGATGTATACCTGTAGCCTTTGATTGAAGAATTGCAGGAGTTATGGAGCAACGGTGTTGAGACATTTGATGTTTCTTCTAAAACAATGTTCAAAATGCATGTTGCTTTAATGTGGACCATTAGTGACTTTCCTGGGCTTGAGAATTTATCTGGTTGGAATACTTATACGGGTTTGGCTTGTCCCGTTTGTAACTTTGATTTCGAGCCCAAACGGCTATCTCATAGTAGAAAATGGTGCTTCTTGTGCCATCGAAGATTTCTTGATGCATCTCATAGATTTCGGCTGAACAAATCAAAATTTAATGGTTCCATTGATCGTAGACCACCTCCAAAGTTGTTAACCGGTTCTAAAATATTGACACAGCTTGAAAATGTTAAAACAGAATTTGGGAAGGTTCATCATTTGAATGATAGCGGAAAACAAGTGCGAAGTGCATCGTCAAGTGAAATCAGAACGCAACAATGGAAGAAAAAAAGTATATTCTTCAAACTTCCGTATTGGGAATTTAATTCTTTGTGCCACAATTTTGATGTGATGCATATTGAGAAGAATGTATGTGATAATTTGATTTTCACATTACTTAATGAGCATGGAAAGTCGAAGGATCATCTCAATGCTCGCAAAGACTTACAAGTAATGAACATAAAACGTGATATCTAGGCAGATGAGAATGAAAAGTATGCTCCGGCCATTTTTTCAATGAAAAATAGGGATAAAGATACGTTCCTTCAAATTTTAAAGAATGTGAAGGTATCTGATGGGTATTCGAGTAACATCTCGAGGTGTGTTGACTTGAAGAATCGTAAGTTATATGGATTGAAAAGTCACGATTCACATATTTTGTTACAACAGTTACTACCATTGGCATTGCATACATTATTACCTGAAAAAGTTACTGCTGTTGTACTCCAATTCTGCACATTTTTCAGGCAATTATGTGAGAAAGCTCTACATCCATTTCAGCTTGACAACCTACAGGAGAGGTTTTTATTGACCCTTTGTGCAATGGAGATGATCTTTCCTCCATCGTTTTTTACTGTCATGATGCATTTAACTGTGCATTTGGTTGACGAAGCTAAATTAGGAGACCCCGTTCATTATCGATGGATGTATCCAATTGAGAGGTATTTTATTTATATGTTTCCAATTAAGTAAACAATTTTTGGCATTTAAATAAATGCATAATATTATTATTATTTTTCACATATATCTTGGGCATTTGAAAGCATACGTGAGAAATAAAGCTCAACCAGAAGGCTCTATTGCTGAAGGCTATTTGGCCGAGGAGTGTCTCACCTTTTGTTCCAGATATTTGGATGATATTCAGACAAGATTTAATCGAGTTGGACGTGTTGACGAAACATCAACTCATTCTCAAATGCATCAGAAATCAAAAATATTTCCTGCTATTGGCCGATCAGTTGGGAGGACCTCATACGCGACACTAACAGAATTGGAATTATTACAGGCACATAGATATGTGCTGCTGAATAGTGAAATTGCAGATCCATTTATTGAAGAGTTGAGGATACAAACAAAGAGACGAATGAGAGGCCGAACACGAAATGAAAAATATATAACAAAAGCTGTGAATAAAGAGCTGGTAGAATGGTTTGCATGACGTATAAGTTTATAAATATTGCAATAAATACGAATATTAGTTTGACACATACAATTTACAAATCTATTAATTTTTTTTTTCAGATCATGAATACTGATACTCGAGAAGACTTGTCAGAAGATTTGAAGTTTCTTGCTAGAGGTCCTATAAAACAAGTTAGAAAGTTCGGCGCTTATAATGTGAATGGTTTTAGATTTCATACAGTCGATCGAGAAGTGGGTTTGAAAACACAGAATAGTGGTATATTTACATTTGTTGAAGTGGAATACTATGGAAAGCTGCATGATATTATTGAATTAAACTACCACAGGCATTTTTCTGTTGTTTTATTCAAATGCAAATGGGTCGATATTATCAGAGGTGTTAAAAGAGATTCCTTGCAATTTACTTCTGTAAACTTCTCTCGCTTGATGGATGTTGGTGATCGTGAACTGCATGATCCATATATCTTAGCATCGCAGGAAAAAATGGTATATTATGTGAATGATGTTGTGGATGAAGGGTGGAGTGTAGTTACTCACGTAATACAAAGAGATTTGTATGATATGGGTGATGAAGTGGAAGATTTGACCTCTGCAATTGAATTTCATCAACAACAGGAAGCCGAATTATTTTTCCATCAGTGGATGCCTCATTAGAGGATGAGTCATCACCTCCCCCTAGAGGAGCCTCAGCAGTGGGGCAGCGACACGCCCCTTCCAGTTCATCACGGACATTCTGGAGGGTCACAGTAATAGGTACAAATTTTAATTAAATAAATTTATTGCATTTTGTTTATAGTAATTGTTTGCTCATTGCAGATGAAAACAATGCAACTGTGGAAAAACACATAAAAAGTTCTGATGTTTGGAACATGCATGGCAAGAAGATAGTGGTGTAATTTGATTCTTATAGGGTCCCGACGGATGACGCCGCAGGTTTACTTGGTCAGATTATAGGTCAGCTGGCAGCGGATCCCATTTCCCTGCCTATTTCATATGATGATTGAAGACATATGCCTCCAAACTGGAAAAATAAAGTTTATGATTCTCAGATAAAGGTAATTTTATTACATTATGGTTTAATTAAATGTCATGTTACTAATATATTCAAAATGAATTTCTGTATACAAATGTTCTTCCACTTTACCGTTGCTGATGTGATAGCACGGAAGTGGACATTGAAAAATCTTGGAAAAAAATGGAAAGATTTCAAATGGAGGTTGTGGTGTGATGTCAACGATACTTCGTTGACCTTGCAGCAGATGTATGAGAAGCTACCCAGTGGGGTACCGAAAGAATAGTGGAAGGTTTTTGTCGATAGAATTCGTGATGAGAAGCGGATGGTATTGAAATATATATTATTATATTATCCTCATTTTACATTTATCCATGTACATGAAGAGGAGATAGACATTGAATACAATACTGTTAAATTGAATTTTATTTATTTCAGGATCTCTCAAGACAGAATGCTTCAAACCGGGCAAAGCAGGTTATCCCGCACACTACGGGTTCAAAAAGCTTTTCAAGAAGCCGAATGTCATTGGTAATATTTTAATTAGTTTAAATATTTATAAGATAATATTATCTATTTAACATATTTAATTGTTGATTTATCTTTGTTTAATGCAGTCACAGAGTTTAGGGCACGACGCATCCCGAACAGAACTGTGGCTGGATGTTCATAAAAAAACAGATGGAAGTTTTGTTAATGAACCTTCCAGAGAAGTTGGGGTATGAAGTCAATTATTTATTATAATAACTTATTATCAGTTTTTACTGTGTTAATATATATTGATATTTGATTTATAGGTAAAAATTAAAGAAATATGGGATGCCAATCCTGGGCAATCCTACTCAGTCTCCCAGGATGACCCGGTTGGTAAAGTCCTTGGGAAGGAGCATCCTGGTAGAGTGCGTGGGATGGGTTTGGGACCTGTACCATCTGAGGTCTTTCGCATGCCATCAGGGATTTCAGCTACATCTACTCCTGCTTATAGTCATTTCATACCTAAAGATGCTCAGAGGGAGATGTATTCTCTACGAAACACAGTTCACCAGTAGGGGGATCAGATATCTGCTTTGCAGAAAGAGTTGCTTGAAATACATCATTATATGAGCAGATATGCCCCCGATGGTAGTGCATCGGGTAGTGGTGAGCAGGTAAATCACAAAAAAATCAAAATCATTTAGTTTGCAAAATTTTATTGGTTTTAAGTTTTATTATAAATATGCAACAATATTTAATTTTCAATATAATGTTCTTACAGGTGGCAGCAGGTGGTGGAGATGAAGGTGGAGAGGGTGACGATGTAGCATCAGATGATTAGTAGTAGTATTGTTGATGTGTTGAACAAGTATGATAACAGTTGGTTTGTATATGTAACATTTATGGCACATAGTTGCCACCAAACATTTCCATATATGTAACCCATATTAATACCATTTCTACTATATAACAGCATTCAGGTAGCCCCATTGTGTAAGCTCGATTCATAAATGGATTGGGTGTTCTGACACACTGGTCGGGTTGGTTTCATCTTTTATGACAAATGTTATGGAGTTTGTGAGTGTGAATCAGATAAGTGTCACATGTGCGATTAAGGTGAATCTAACCTAGTTCTCTTATGAGCAGTTGGTCTATCTCTTCTTTTCATGACTAGGACACTCCTAATTTGGGGAACATCGTGTCAGATATAGTAAAAATGTCCTTCTAGGTAGTAGAAGTGATGGAAGTGTCTTAGAGGTGATGGAAGTGTCTCCAATATTCTGATAATATTTATACTCTCTTAGTGTACTCTTGCTTAGCAACGAGCATGTCCCCTATCTTTAAGTCATCCTCGAAACACTAAGAGAGCATCGGTTATATGGTGGGTCGAAAATGTCTTCTGAGAAAGATTGCATGACTAGTTTCAGTTAGGCTGATTGACATTTGACTGTTTCTTTATAGTAAGGTCCCTATTATGGCCTCAGAAGTATTTAGGATTTCCCAATTAGAGGAAAAATTCCAATATTATCATTGGAAATCTTTGGATATTCTTTATAGGAAATTACAATGGTGGAGAATACTATGGTTCATAATTTTCTGTTAATGTTAAAACCTATGGTGGGGAGCACCATCGGTTGGATGCTTAAAGGGATGACGATGTGATCATTTATCTAGTTGAACGGGACTAGGTAAGAACCAAAAATATCAAGTTTGGGTGGTATGATAGGTGCACACAGTTTGTCTAAAACTGTGCGAACCTGTAGTAGAAAACCATGCGGCTGGAGTAGGTGAGAAGAAGTGCCCCACACGGGCTGCACACAGTTTTCCAAACTGTGTTCCTAGCTCACATGGTTAGTGCCACTTAGGCATTATTATCACACAATTCATTACACATTTGTCACATGGTTAGGGTAAACTATGTGGGGAAACCATGTTAGGTAGGATTCCTAAGTAGTGGGAGTCTCACGGTTGGTGTACGGTTTGAAAATTCATATAGCCAAACCATGTGAACTATTCTTAAGGGTAAAATTACCATTTTTCCATTAATAGGTTAAATGTTTTAACTCCCTTTCTTTCCTCCTCCTTCTTCTCCAGCATTCACAGCTCCCTCCTCTATGGGTTTCTCCACCTCCCTCCATTAGGATTTGATGGTTCTCCTTCATCCATCATTAGATTTTATCACCATCGATCCCTAATTTATCAAGGTACAATATCTTTTCCCCTATTTTCAGGGTGGATGTATGTTTCTTAGATTTCTTCCCTTAGGGATTTTAGTTATTTTATTTATTCATGTACTAATGTGTTTCATGCTACCTTCTATATGTATACTATTTTTTAGTTTTTTATCTTCATCTAGACATGAATTCATGGTTGTAAATTGTCATTGGCCTTTTATATTTAGTTTATATTATTCATCCAATGCTTTGTCTTTCATTTATTGTTGATTTAATTATTGTATGTTGTTTCTCTATTTATTATACCGCTATCCTACACTACCAAGAAGGGAGTCGAGATCCCCATGAAACCTAGGTGATCTCTATATTATGGTTTGATTTATTTTTCAGGGCAGTGGTGTAGTAGAACCAATTTTTTTTTCCAGTTCAGCATTTAGCGGCGGTTTTAACCGCCGCTAATGCCATACTTGTTAGCATTTAGCGGCGGTTAAAACCGACGCTAAATGCCTTGCTGGGCAGCATTTAGCGGTGGTTTTAACCGCCGCTAAATATATTACGTTTATATTTAGCGGCGGTTTTTACCGCTGCAAAATAGGCGCATCAAACGACATAATTTTGCGGCGGTTAAAACTGCCGCGAATAAAAAAGTGTGGCATACCCATAAAACCGTCGCTAAATGGAGAGAAACCGTCGGGAAATGAGGCATCTACGACACATTTTTTAAACCGCCGCGAAATAGAAAAAACCGCCGCTAAAAGATTGCCGACACCAAGTTTAGCGGCGGTTTAAACCGCCGCTAAATGGGAAAAGAACTGCCGCTAAGGGCTGCTTTTGTTGTAGTGAATCTTGTACATCATGTAATTCCCTAATATCGATCTCTTCAACCATCCTTGAGAGGGATGGGAATTTATCCTTTGAATATTCATCATCCCAATGATTGTACATGTCACCAGGTGTGTGGTAATTAATCAAGGGTTGATCAAAGAAATTTACTAATTTAGGGGATTCCTAATATTGATTTTCTATTTGATTCCAGCATGGGTTTGTGACATGGTAATTTGGAAGATACTCCATTGGAGAAGACTGAAAGTTGGATTCTAGATTCTCAAGACACACACAAATAGAAAGGGGTAATGATAAGAGAGATGGGGGTGATAATAGTTAATGGGGGGGGGTGAGAAAATGATTATAGTGTCTAATATAACTTACTTAGGTCCCCGACAATGATGCAAAAAATTGGTCTCACCCAAATTTACCCAAGTTTTTAGGGTTAAGCGGTCGTTTGTAGTTTAGCTTGGGTTGTCGAATCCTCAGAGACCTAAGAAGTAACCTACAGACACGTACATTCTATGTGTTGATTTTGGATATGAAGTCACCAACTTGGATTTATTTTAAATGGGTTTAAGTGAACTCTAAGAGACTTAAGTGAATTCAATTTAAAAGAATGAGTTGATCCTTGGTTATCACTTGGGGTGGATTGGATGAAATTCTTTTTTAACGGTTTCAATTTCTTATATTCGAGATGAGTTTATTCAAGAAGATCAAACAACTTCATCACTTATTGGTTTAATACCAAAAAATCATAATATTAATCACTTATACACTTGAAGGATCAAATTAATGATCACTCCAAGGTAAAGGTTCGTATTAGCACTTGAAGTATGCGACCTTAAAATTCAACAAGGACGAAGAAGTTTTAAAATCATCAAAAAAAATCTCAATTAAAAGAAGTGATTAGACATTAATGGGGTGATAAATAACTTCTAATTCATCCCCTTGCTACTCCTTTGGATCAACCCATAATAGGGTTATCCCTCCATTGATGTTATTGTTTCAATGGAAGCAGGAAGTAGACTCATGAGAGAGGAAATAAAAAAGTAAAAAAGAAAACAATGAATGAACTATCACTCCACCATTGTGTGATAATTTCACAAGGTTTGGTGTGAATAAATTCACACCTTGAGCCAACGGTATCAACATGATATGAATAAGAATATAATAAGAGGAGAATAATAACTTTTATTAAGAAACTAAGATGAATTAGAACAACGTACATGTGAAAGAAAAACTTGAGATAACAAAATTACAGCATAACATTACAATGAAAGAAAGCACCAAAGATAAATAAATCCTCCAACACCAGTGACTTAAATAGGAATTTTAGGAGTCTTGGGTAGAGCCTACAATAGTGAAAGTTATCCTACTTGTGTATTGTAGGCTTAGGGTGGTGGAAAGTTTGTGGAACTGAGACTTTTCCACCCTTGACCCGAAGTGGAAGGCAACTTGAATTCATTGAACAGACGGGTCTAAATGACCTTCTATATTACCGAATTAGAGTGGGCCATAAAATAATAAAATTGAGCACCGGATACCACCTAACCTCCTGTAAAATTTCAGCCCGAATGGAATTTTAGTTTGTGAGATAGTATCGAAACGGTGAGATGTTTTTTTGGGCCGCAGAATCTGGCCCAAGATTTTATATCTAAATTGGGCCGCCTGAAACTCCATTAAAAAATCCGAATTAGTTCTTTTCACTGTTGGATGAAATGTTCTCCATGATTTCCTATATCTTCAGTTAAATTTTGAGAATTATTGGGCTTGTATCTTGTCTTATACAGTCTCTTTATTGGGATGCTATCCAGTTTACTTTGCCCAGAATGTTGTTGGTTCAAGGCCAACTTTGGTGGTCTTCTAATGTGAATCTTCTAGTACTCCAAAAACATGAATTGTTCCTTATAGCATAGAATACCTGAAAATAAAATATTAAAATAAAATCATGACCATTTTTTATTTTAGGATGTGTTTAAATATGTACCAAGTAATAGTGCACTTTAACAAAGAATTACAATCATAATGTGAAATAATGTTCAAAGTGTAAAATGTACTAAAATGGTGTTTATGAATAATTAATCTAATGAATATTATACATATTAACAATGAATATCATCCTATTTCAGTGGCTAATCAACAACATATATCCCACGGAACGCTAACTCAGTTTTATCTGAATCTAGATAAGGGGTAAGAATGTAATCCAAGAAGCGTAATCCAAGTCATTTCACAATAAGGCGTCTACTGAGTCAAAGGTGATTGACCAAGTTAAAACGAGGCTAAGCAAGGACAGTGCCCTATGAGATTTAACCATGGAACCTACTAGTCAATGATTGAACCAAGGAGTGTATCCGTGGTATCATGTAATAAGGTAAAGGACCCTATGGTAGTATATCGGGCATCCAAGGAATAGAAAAGAACCAGAGTCTAGGTGGGTTTCAACCTCAGAAAACCACATCCTTGAATCAGAATGGGGTTCTCGAGTCCCAAGGTATTATTCTCTCAGAATCCAAGGTGAGGTCGAGTCAGTCCATTCCTATTTGATATTCTAATCATGTAATCATTCACTAGGTTCAAGCCTTGTATTCCATTAATGTGGATAGGCTAAGTAGTGTTGCAACCATTTAATCAAGTATTAATTAACCATTAAGGCATATTCAATTATTGAGGTTTACTCTGCTACCTTCCATCAATATGGAAAAAGGTACTACAGACATGTAACCTTTATTCAATCTCATTTGATAAGGCCAAGTTATATACTTAGTATACTTTCCATTTTACATTTAACATTTATTAATCAATTTGAAGCACTTACCTTAGGCGGGTCAAGTGGTGAGCATACATGGTACATGACATTATGCACTTCTCATTAATAACAACCCATTTATTATAGGAAGACCCAGCTTTAGGAAGGTCAAGTGAAGGTACACCCGAACGGTGGCTCAAACGTGCCAAAACACTAAAACCCAAATATGGAATAACCTTCGACATGGGGCAAATTGAGTTGTGGGTGTAACCAACAACAACTAATCACATAATTGGAAAGATCATAACCATATGATTTTAACAAGTATAATCATGACATGTAAATTTAAGAAACGACTTCTGATGAAATCAGCAACCCCACACGGATATTCCAAAATCAACAAACTTTAGGGATTAGTTATATACCACCCACCTTAGGGTTGTACAACTCTCCTCTGGTATCATACCTTGATTTGACTCAGATCAGAGTAAATCTAGGAAAATGTTAAAAAATCTCATACCATGATATCTCGGTTGAGAGCAAAAGAGAAGTAGAACGACTCAAGAGGACTTGAGTACTTACCGCCATGCATCCAACATGATAAACGAAAGCTCGATCGGTTTCCGGATGATGGAGATCTCTTGATTCTAAGTTTAGATCTTCAAAAATACCCAAATTGAGAGAGAAATAGGTCAATCCAACATGAACTCAGATTAGGGAAGGAGGGAGCTTAATTAGATCATTAAGGGTAAAACTTGAATTTTACGCAAAAATTAGCCTGTGCACGGTTTGTCCGCATGGTTTGAAAAATCGTGCGCAAACCCTACACGGGTACCTGGGAAAAAGGGGCGCTTTCACGGTTAGGCCGCACGACTGTGCGCTAACCATGTGATGTGGCTATGTCCGAAAGAATACAATCTGCACAGTTTTTCCAAACTGTGCGGAATTCCTGCACAGTTTCCTCTAAGCTGTGCGCCAAACCTGTTTTTCCCAAAAAGATGGGTTTCGGGATCTGAACTTTCCCCAGACACCCCTGAGACCTTTTCTAACCCATTAGGCATCCATATTAGGTCCAAAGTAAATATTTAGACTGAAAATTAAAGGATCCATACCTGAGTAAAAAATCAGGTTCTTACAGTCTTCCCCCCTTAAAAGAACTCACCCCCCCGAGTTTACCTTCCAAAAGGTGGAGAAAAATTGTCTGAGAACAACTATGGCCATTGAGCATGTATGTCGGCTTCCCTCTCTCAAGTCTTATCCTGTACTTAGCCGTGCTGACATAACACCCGTACTAGAGGGACAAACCGTCCTCATAGAGCCTTTGTGCTTTGATCGATGATGCGTACTGGATACTCCTCAAAGGTAGCATCAACATATAACTAAACTTCCTCTAGATCAAAAGTATGAGATGGGTCGACATGATATTGGCGAAGCTGTGAGACATGAAAGACATCGTGCATGACACGATACCTTTGAGGTAGTAACAACTGATAGACTACAGGCCCGACTCTCTCTAGAATTTCAAAAGGCCTTACAAAATGAGGCGACAACTTCCTCTGTGTTCGTAACCATCTATTCCCTAGCCTGGATGATACCCGAAGAAAAACATGATCCCTGACCTCGAACTCAAGAGGTCGTCGATGATGATCGACATCAGATTTTTGTCTAGGATGAGCAGTAGTCATACATTTCCTAATCAGATGAACCTTTTCTAAAGTCTCCTGAATGAGATGATGACCTAATAGGGCTGCCTCACCTGCCTCTAGCCACCACAGGAGTGAACAGAATGACTTACCATATAAGGCCTCAAAAGGATCCACCTAGATTGTGGCTTGAAAGCTGGTATTATAAGAGAACTAGATGAGAGGGATATGCTTCTCCCAAGAACCGCCGAAATCAAGGACACATGCCCAAAGCATATGCTCTAAAACCTGTATTTTCCGTTCTGATTTTTCCATCGATATGAGGGTGAAAACCTGTTCTTAGAAGCACATGAGTTCCCATAGATTTCTTTAATCCCTACCAGAACCATGACATGAAATGAACATACCTATATAAAACAATAGTACGTGGAACCCCGTGTAGTCATATGATCTCACGGGCATACAGTTTTCCTAGCTCATAAGCTAAGAAAGTCTCCTGAATTGGAATGAAGTGGGATGATTTTTTTAGTCGGTCAATGACTACCCATATAACATCACTACCCCTTGGAGACCTAGGTAAGTTGACTATGAAATCCATTGTAACATCTTCTCATTTCTATTCCAGGACCGAAAGCGGCTGTAACAAGCCTGCAGGTCTCTGGTGCTATGCCTTCACCTGATGATAGGTGGAACACCTAGTGATGAAGCCAACAATTTGACGTTTCATTCCAAGCCACCAATACTGGCGTCACATATCTTGATACATCTTCAAGATGCCTGGATGAACTGACCACTGAGAAGTGTGAGAATCCTTTATCAACTCCTCTCTCATATCTGTAGGAACCTAGGTACGTCCACGTAGATGTAGGACGTCATCTCTATCCACAGACCAATCCAGAGGCGGGTTATCTCCTGATATACTCTCATGGAGAACCAAGCCTTCAGGATCTAAAAACTGTCTACTATTTACCTTCTCAAGGAGGGAATATGTAACTGTCAAGGCTGAAAAGTAAGAATTCTTGTGACTATCATGAAAATATAGACGAAGTTCAGAAAAGAGGGACATTAACTTCCATTCATCAGTAGCTTCCTGTATGACCTGTGTTTTATTTTTCTGACTTAGTGCATCAACGACCACATTGCCCTTTCCAGACATATAGGCAAGATCAAAATCAAAGGATTGAAGATATTTGACCCATGTTCATTGTTTGAGGCTCAATTCACACTGTGAAAAGATATATTTGAGGCTCTTGTGGTCTGTGTAAACCACAAAGCGCTCACCCAAAAGACAATGTCTCCAGCAACGTAAGACATGGACAACTACTACTAGATTGAGGTCATGCGTCAGGTAGTTTCCCTCATGAGCCCTCAACTACCAAGATCCGTACGCAACTACTTTGTTATCCTACATCAGCAATGCTCCTAGGCTAATGCCTGATGTGTAACAGAAGACAGTATAACCTTTTCCAGGTTCTGGAAGAATCAGAACCAGTGTGGAGATAAGTCTTCCTTTCAGCTCCTGAAAGGATTTCTCGCATGCTTCTGACCATAGGAACTTAACACCCTTCTTTGTAAGTCTTGTAAGAGGTGATTTAAGACGTGATAAATCCTGTATGAAATGCCTATAATATCCAGCAATCCCCAAGAAACTCCTGATATCAAACATGTTCTTGGGATGCTCTCAATAAAATACAACACTAACCTTTTCTAGATCAACAAATACTCCCGATTCTAAGATAATATGACCCAAGAAGTGGACTTTGTCGATCTAGAAGTGGCACTTAGCAAGCTTGGCATAATGATGATGCTCTCTCAGTGTACTCAGAACGATCTTAAGATGTTTGGCATGGCTGCTACGAGTGTGAGAATACACCAAGATGTCGGCCATAAAGACCACGACAAAAAAGTTCAAATAAGGGTGGAAAACCCTATTAATCAAATCCATGAAAACAACAGGTGCGTTTGTAAGACCGAATGAAATAACAAGGTACTCATACAGACCATACCTGCTATGAAAAGCTATACGAGGTATGTCTGATGGTCTAAATTGCACCTAATGATAACCCGATCTCAGGTTGATCTTAGAGAAACCCTTTGCTCCTTGGATCTGTTCAAAGAGATCATCTATTAGAGGAAGTGGATACTAGTTTTTTCTCGTAAGCTGGTTCAATCGTCTGTAATCGATGCACGAACGAAGAGTTACATCCGTATTCTTAGCGAAAAGCACGGGTGAACCCCAAGAGGATGTACTGGGTCATATAAAACCTTTGGCCTCTAGATCCTCTAACTGCCGCATGAGTTCCTTGAGTTTGGTAGGTGCCATCCTGTAAGGAGGAATAGACATTGGAGCTGCTTTTGGAACAAGCTCGATTGTAAAATCTACTTCTCTCTTAGGAGGTAATCCAGAAAAGTCATTGGGAAAGAAATCTCTGAAACGATCCACTACTGTAAGGAAAACATTTTTTCGTAAATCCTTATCCCCCATGAAGAGATTTGGAATCTAAGCGGTCACTCCACCTAGCCCATGATTCTCTGGTCCAGCTCTACTAGCCTAGACATCCCACTCACCTTTGAAAAGATAACTGCTGCCTTCTAGTGATGTAAAAGAGACCCTATGGTGATAGTAGTCTACAAAGACGTGAAAACAGACTAACTCATCCATCTTGAGAATGACATTGAATCCCGTCATCTCGAGAACAAAGAGATTCCACAAGAAAGGCTAACTGCCTACCTCAAGGGGACAGTCCCTGCATGGGCGTATGACCTCTGTCCGTATTCCCAATGGTGTATAAAGGTTCATTACACCGTAGTGATACTGCATCTATAGTTATAGACTTTCCACGATAGATATAGAAATAAAAGAGTTTAAAGCACCTATATCAAACAAAACAGAGACTATAGTAGAGGCTACTAGAATAGTACCTCGTACTGTAGATGGTCCCACATCCCGATCCTCGGGTATCAACTATAAAACATACATCTAACTTGATCCACGACCCTGTGCAGAAGATGGACTACCACGATCATGACTGATCTGTTAGCGCTGCTGGTAATCAGGGGTTAGACTACCACGACCACAACCTCCTCTTCGACCATACCTTCCGGTGCTATTCCAACTCCCCGCCTGACGTGGTGCAAAAGAACTCACTCTTGAAGGTGGAGCTGATGTTGATCCTTTTCCACTCGAAGCTGGTGGAAAGGTCATGCAGAAATGTTTAAGATGACCTATACGGATGCAAGACCGACACTCTATAGGGTCTCTGTCACATTAGGGATTCTTATGCCTCAGTCTTCCACACCAGTGACACACCACAGAGTTATCAAACTAGATACTCTGGCTACCACTTCCCTGATGAGAAACCCCAAGGGAATGTTTCTTGCCACTGGAAGAACTACTGGCCTGACGTGACATTGATCCTTTAAACCCGGTACTCGTGCTGTTTCTCATGTTAGGCTCAGTGATAAGAGCTTGATCAACTATTGCATAAAAGGTAGGCAGACGAAAGATATTCACCTGAGTTCAGATGATGTACTGGAGCCCATCCTCAAAACGTCTAGCACGTGAAAGATCATCATCAGATTGAATCAGTGAAAAGCACTGTAAATCAGTGAAACATGCTGAATATTTCATAACTGACATAAATACCTACTCGAGATGCATGAACTCTGGCTCTATCAGCTCTCAGTGCCTGAGGAAAGAACTGATCATAGAAGGCAGTCTGGAAATCAACCCATAACATGCCCTGATGATGACCGGCCTGGGTAACCACATCCTACCAACGCTTGGATGAATCCTGAAACATGTATGTAGAAAGATTGACTCTCCGATCTGGAGGAGTTTCCATATTCCCAATGATAGAAACATGACCTCTATCCAAGACTCAATAGCCCGAGAACCACCATCCCCTGAAAAAGTAGGAGGATGCTGCTGTTGGAACTTGCAGGTCAGATCAGTCATCATAGGTGCAACCCATGGAGCACCATGCATGGATTGCATCAGACATATGGAACTATCACAGACTTGGGCATCAGTGCCTGAATCAGGTACAACAGGTGGTTCCTCATGTGGCACTCTTGGAGGTAAGACTGACGGCTCAGGGCCCACCATATCTGGAGCATGGTCGTCACCACCTTCCTGGCGTATGACATGAGGACGTCTTGGCGGCATTGGTCTAAAAATTCCAAGCACACGCCTTAAAACATGAATTAAGTAGATGGATGGCATCACTTATGGAAGCTAAACAAGGAAGGCTTCACTACCCAAGATATACTACCCCAACTACCCGTTTAGACGACCAAGTATCAGTAAGTGCATATATATATATATAAGTTTCATTTCATTTCTCATTTAGTCATTAGGTTTACTTCTTTACCTTTAATACACATGACAAGGTGGGATAAGGATGTGTAACCATTTTATTTAAAAGTCATTATTCACCTTATAATAAATATCCATTTCCATTGAATCAGCTTCCATACACCTATCACTGAAAACAACACCCATTTATTTATAGCATAATGGTTTGATTCGGTAAATTACTCATCCCAACCCATGAGGGTCCATATACCTCATGAATTGAGACAAGAAATCACTCAATCAAAATCAAGAATAGTACAAGCATAAGCTAACTACCACAACATCACTCAACAATCATAGGCATATCAAGCAATGCAAAGCAGTTAAATGCACCTATATGGCATGGAACCATGTATAACATGTGGATTTTAGGTGCCTATAATGATGCATGTAACAATGCTCCATACCCTCATATCATCGGGCCAAAGATGAAGGAAAATATTTAACCAGAGTAATAATCAACAACACCACACAACATGTGCGTCACCCAATGGTGAAATAATATCAACTATAACAGGAAAAAAGCAGAACAACAATTACATTTTGGGTAACTTGGATTTCCCCTAAACATGAGTTCGTGATGCCCAAGCATGACTTATGACTAGGTATCAAGCGTTCCTAATCTCCAATCTATTATCTCCAAATAGTAAGGCAAGAAAAGAAAAACCCTTTGATATCACTTTGTAATGTCCTGGACCCGGATGCCACTTAATAGGTGCCCTGAGCCCGGTGGGCTACATGGCCTTAAGCACATCTCCCCGAACAACAGAGGCTTTCGACTAGCAGCGAGGGCCTAAGGTGTGTTCATGGGGAGACTATGCCCTCATTAGCAGAGTGTAGCATAGTGAAAAGATATAAATAGTAGTAAAAAACAGAATCAATATAAATAAATAGAGGAAGCAAACTGATGCAATAGATAAATGAGAATAACAATAACTGTATCAACTGGAACAATGATGATGTAATGCCATGTCACTAGAAAACTAGAAAAAATGGATATAATACATATGAATAACATGTTCCACAAAGCATAAAGGAAATCAAAGACTATCCCAAGCATCCCGAGTTTCAACTCGGTCCTCTGCTATCAAGCTCCATACTAAACAACAAGCAATCAAGTGTTTGAAGCTGTATGCTTTCCTTTGTCAACACCTGCACTATATAATCTACTCCGGGTACCAAATGACACCCGAAGAGTTTGATATAAATCTTAGTGGGCCACCACCAACGATGTCTATAACATCCGGTCCGTGTAATGGAATATAGCAGTGTGCAGGCATGCATATATAAAGTAAAGCAAGAAGTGAAATATAACTAAATACCCAAGTACCTACTTCATCCCTCGGCTGGTGTCTGAACATGTGACTAGTTCATTAATTAAGTAATTACCATTTAATTTTAATAGGTCACATGAGACATATCCATCACTAACATTACCTCATGATAGTATAAGTAGTGGAGGTCCCAAGACGTAACAAAGCAACCTGAAAATTATATATGGTGAGAGAGTTTCATGGTAATAACCAAGGTAATGTAGATCTCATGGAACGCTAACTCAGTAGTATCTGAGTCTAGCTAAGGTGTAAGAGTTTAATCCAAGGAGCATAATCCAAGATATTCCACAATAAGGCGCCTACCGAGTCCAAGGTGATTGACCAAGGTAAAACGGGGCTAAACAAGGACAATACCCTATGGGATTTAACCATGACACCTACTAGTCAATACCGGAACCAAGGAGTGTATCCGAGGTATCATGTAATAAGGTAAAGGACCCTACAGTAGTATATCGAGAATCCAAGGAATAGACAATAACCATAATCTAGGTGAGTTTCAACCTAAGCAAACCACATCCTTGAATCATAATGGGGTTCTCGAGTCCAAAGGTAGTCTCCTCTCAGCATCCAAGGTGATCTCAAGTCAGTCCATTCCTATTTGATATTGTAATCATGTAATCATTCATTAGGTTCAAGCCCCGTCTTCCATTAGTGTGGATAGGTTAAGTAGCATTACAACCATTTAATCAAGTCTTAATTAACCATTAATGCATATTCAATTATTGAGGTTCACTCAACTACCTTCTATCAATATGGCAAGGTGTGATACAGACATGTAACCTTTATTAAATCTCATTTGATAAGGCCAAGTTATATACTTAGTATACTTGCTATTTCACCTTTCACATTTAATAATCAATTTGAAGCACTTACCTTAGACCGGTCAAGTGGTGAACATACATGTGACATGCCATTATGTACTTCTCATTAATAACAATACATTTATTATAGTAAGGCTCACCTTTAGGAAGTTCAAGCGAAGACACACCCGAATGGTGGCTCAAACGCGCCAAAACACTAAAACCCAAATATGACATAACATTCGACATGAGGCGTACTGAGTTGTGGGTGTAACCGCAACAACTAATCACATAATTGAATAGAGCATAACCATACGATTCTAACAAGTATAATCATTAAATGTAAATTTAAGAAATGACTTTAATGAAATCGGTGGGCCCCATATGGATATTCCCAAATCAATGAACTTTAGGGATGAGTTATAGACCACCCACCTTAGGGTTGTATGACTCTCCTCCTTTGGATCGACCCTTAATTTGCCTTGTATTAGAGTAGATCTAAGAAAAGGAGAAAAATGCTCATACCACGATATTTCGGTCGAGAGAAAGAGAAGGAGAACGACTCAAGAGGACTCGAGTACTTACCGTTGCACTTCCAATATGACGAATGAAAGCTCGATCAGTTGCCGGATGATGAAGATCTCTTGATTCCAAGTTTAGATCTTGAAAAAGATCCAAATTGAGAGAAATAGGTCAATACTTCATAAACTCAGATTTGGGAAGAAGGAGAGATCTTAATTAGAACATTAAAGGAAAAGATGGAATTTTACCCAAAATTTATCTTGTGTAAATTTTGTCCGCACGGTTTGACAAACCGTGCGTAAACCATGCACGAGTACCTGGGAAAAAGGGGTGCTCGCATGGTTAGGACGTATGACCGTGCACCAACCATGTGAGATGGATTTGTCCGAAAAAACAAAATCCGCACAGTTTAGAAAAACTGTGTGGAATTTCTGCACGGTTTACTCTAAACCATGCGCCAAGCTTGTTTTTCCCAAAAAGATGGGTTTGGGGCTCTAAACTTTCCCCAGACACCCCTGAGACCTTTTCTAACCCATTATGCATTCATATTAGGTCTAAAGTAAAGATTTACACTGAAAATTAAAGGATCCATACCTATGTGAAAAACCGGGTTCTTACACATCGGAGGAGTCCTAGTGGTCCACAGAAGGGACCACCGGTGCAACAGTTTAGCGTGCCATGAAGACGACGCTAATGAGGTAAGGCAAGGCAGTGGCGGTGGCCGGAGGCGGCGGATGGAGCAGCGGTGGTCAGAGGTGACAACGTGTGGCAGTCAACAGAGGCCGAGCGGGACGCGGTAGGTAGACCATGTGGGAGACACGGGACGCGGAGGCCCGAGGCGAGCGGGGTCATGGGCGGAGGCTGTGAAGCTTGTGGGAGCCAGGTATGACGGAGGTGATGAGTGCGTTGGGGGTCACGGGCCTGCGGGGTGCGGCATAACGCGGAGGGCTCGCGAGACCAAGAGGAATGCGGTCAGGGTGGACCACATGCGATGGACCAAACCAGCCTGCGTGCATGTGGGCCAGGCCCGGTCTGCCGAACCGGGTCGGCCGACGGGTTGGGTCGGGTCCGACGGGTTGGATCGGACTCAGACCGGATCTGGGTCAGTCCTTTTTATGAAAACAACCATAAAATTTTAACCGTGTGTCTGTTTGATGAGCCATTTGCGGAGTTGAGATCCTTGTGACAAGACGGTCCTTTTGAGATACTCTAAGTGAGTTTTAGTGAAAGTGTGAATACAGCATAAGGGCTTGAGGAGTGAGTTCTCCTAGAACAGGGAATGCTTTGAGCAGAATATTTTTGCTGGCTGTGACCTTGAGACTACATGACTTTCTGAGACTACGTGACTTACTGAGGCTACGTGTCTTAACGAGACTACACATATTATCGGGAAAAAGTGTCTTATCGTGACTACACATCTTATCGATACTGGGTGTTTTGTGGATTACATCAGATAATCCTGTTTTGTGTACTATCAACCTATACCTATGTGGGCTGACTATGTATCTTCTTTATGGTATACTTCATGTATTTCTTGGTGGTATACCTCGTGTATTTCTTCATGGTATATTTTTTGTATTTATTCATGGTATACTTCGTGTATTTATTTGCGGTATACTTAGTGTATTTCTTAGTGGTATTCCTTTGTGGTTTCTGGGTGTCCTACTGAGTATTGTTTTACTCACCCCTGTATGGGCTTTGCCCGCACGCGTTGGGTCTTGTGCAGACGATCAATGATTTGACAGAGTCCTAGGTGGACCGGGGCCAGGTGGTGCTTAGAGAGACTAGACAGTTGAGGTGTGCTCTTATAGCTTCATACAACTATCCAGTACCTTGCCCTTTAGGTAGGGTTTTCTGCGGATGAGTTTTAGGAACTTGTGCATTCACTTTTCCAGACTCCTTTTTAGGTGGGCTTGTATTCTTACCCTGTTTAATTTCCAACTTTCTACTTTCATTCTCTGTTGTTGGTATCTTAGTGTTATGCATTCTTATTTACTTGGTGTTTTACATTTCAGCATTTTGGGCTTGGAGATGTGTGTGTGTGTGTATAGGTACATAGGAAAATGCCTTCTATTTGTGAGATATGCCTACTCGGTGCTAGTCATTATCCCCTGGCCTATTGGAGATGAGTTTGGGGTAGTCACGACACAGGACCCTCTGGGATGAGTCGTGATAGAGTGGTATCAGAGAAGGTAAGTTCTATTTAAGGACCAAGAGTATGTGAGATTGGTTTGGGGTAATAATGTTAAGTGTTTCGAGATTGACTTTTAGGCCAGAGAATCTAGTGTTGGTGCAGCGGCCAACGTATCCATACACTAGAACTCTGAATTATATTTTTTGACTCGGTACATGAAAACACTGGTTGCATGGAAAACAATGGTGCATGCATTATATAGGATTTTGGTGTGTTCTCATGTCATTCTTGAGTTAGCTCACCAGGTATACTTTATTGATTATGGTACATCTTGTTCCATTTCAGGATGCCTCCACATAGAAAACCTTTCAGGTTTTCATTGCGTGATCACGAGGATGATCCGACTAGTGATGAGGTGTTAGTACAAGGGCCTGTACCAGAAATAGCACCTCTGGCTGGTTTACTAGAGATACCACCACCCGTCGAGCAATAGTTACTACCAGCGCTACCGGTTGAGGATGTACGTAGGTTGAGTGTGTTTAATGAGTTCTCGAGTTTAGGACACCCTAATTTTTGGTTTTATAAGGCATCTACCTGACCGTTATCCCTTGGGTGACCATTGAAGATGCTTGTCACCGTTGAGATCTAACGGTTATAATTATAGCTGTTGGTCTTTTCAGTGGTTTAATAAAAAATATCTAATTTAGTTTTTCAAAAAATTTAAGTTATGAAAATATAATATAACCTCTTATTATGAAATTTAAAAGGACAACGATGTAATATTTTGAGCTACACTTAGTGTAATTTTAAAATGAGGTGAGAATTTCAATCACCTTTCAAATATTTCAAATATTTCAAATATCTTGTAAATGTTTTCATTCTTAATGCTTAAACAAGGTCTCTGATAATACTAGAATATTTTTCATATAGAAATATTAAATTTTAAGTCATAATTTTGTGTTTAAAGGGAGGTATGCATTTTACCTCTGAATTTGGAAACATGTTTATAAATAATTTTAGTAATACTCTTAAATAATACAAAGTATAATTTAATTAGTGTACCTTAATATTTTAAAATTTAAAATGAAAATCAGGTTTTATAAAAGGTAAGATATTCTCCTTATAGTTAAAATGAATATATTTATTTTTCTATGATTTTATGGTTAATTTTATGAGTTGGCTGTTTATAAAAAAATATACCCACCTTGGGCCAGCCCTCTAGTCGGTCCGAGGGAGGCAACACATGCTAGGCGGCCGAGCCTAGTTCTCAGCCTCAGCACAGGCCGACCTATGGGTTTAAGTGCATGCACAGTGCGTGGTAGGGGGCATAGCTACCTCGAGGGGCACACAAAAGCGCACAAGGGAACCAGAGGTGCCACCGTGTGAGGAGGCACAGTGGTGTGGGTGGGTGCAGGAGTGCGCCCGCAGAACCCGGTACGGGACAATACTGGGAGGGGGGAGGGAGTAATCTGAGCCATAGCTCGGAGCTCCCAACTTATAAGGAGCCATGCAAATTCCCTCCGATTCGATGTGGGACAAGAATTTTTAGGCGAAATGTGATCCAGGCTGTTAGATCGCGTTGCACATGATCTGGGCTGTCGATTTCGATCCGGTGCTCAATTATCTGCAGTCGCGGAATCCCCTATGTTTTTTGTGCGCTGTCCGATCCAACACAGATATAATCTCGGTTGCTCGAGATTTTTAAAACACAGCGTTAACCAGAGCCATCCGATCAAGCCACAGATCTAATCACGACTGTCCATTTCTTTTTAATCTCTACATCATCCATGGCCATACGATCTTCTCCACATTTAATCCCCACCGTTCATTCTTTCTTTATTTTTCTCCCCCGCGCTGCTTGTAACGTCCCGAATCCGGGTGCCACTCAACGGGTGCCCCGAACCCGGTTGGTCACGTGACCTCAAGCGCATTTCCCCGAACGCTAGAGGCTGCTGACTAGCAGCGATGGCCTAGGTCTGATAGTGGGGAAACTATGCCCTCATTTGTCAAAGTGTAGCGTAGCGGAAAAATGCAAACATACCAAAAGCAGAAGTAGTAAACAACACCCAACTGTAATGGATAATAGTACAGAAGTAAAAGTTAACAACAGTCATATATATATGATGATGAAATATGTCTCTAAGTCTAATAAAACAGCCAAAACAGGATACACTACAATCTAAAATAATACAGTACAAGGTACAAGTGCAACAAAACAAGCAAAACAGTGCAGCAAGAGCTCAGCAGCATCGCAAGCCTAAGCTCGGTCACATGCTCTCCTACTCATCTGCAACAATCAAGTACATGCATAGGGACTCTTTCCCTTATCAACACCTGCAAAAATATAATCTATTTGGGCCCAAGACATGACCCAAACAGGGTGTGAGAAATAAATCCCAGTAGGCAACCACCAAAGGCTCGTGCCCAACTGTCAGTGAAATTGTGCAACAACAGTGTGCAATATTGAAATGCAGTAAGCTAGGAAGTACTCAGAAGAAACTACTCCTACCAGTTATATTTCCATTTAATTATTATTTAACAATTCAATATAATCGAATTATAAGTTCCTGAGACTCATCCTCAGCCGACAATCACATATACAGTGCCGCAGTAAAAACCACAACAAGCTATCTAACAAGTACAAGGTAAAACAATACCAATCCTGTGCTTTATCTTGACAGATATAACTTGTGAAATCAGCACAATGAATATTTAAAGTAATCAATGTCCTCATACATGCAAATCCTTACCCTCAGGTAATCATAATCAAAACCCTCAGGCGATTTCCCTCAGGCTAAACAAATATTGCCCTCAGGCATACGAGATAATGCCCTCAGGCACAGAAGCTACTTCCCTCAAGCATAGGAAAAGTTGCCCTTAGGCTAAATGAAACAATTCCCTAAGGCTAAGAAAAACACCGCTCTCAGGCTAAAAAAGTAACCGAGCTGAGCCCAACACATAAGCAAGCAATTATATATATTTTCTTGCAAGAAAACTCAAATCATGCTACAATCACGGCATACCCGCTGGTATCCTAGCCAATCGACTAAACAAGGTAAATGCACCCACGGGGTGGCCCTGGATCAAGGCAGCGATACCAAACAATAATTTATACATATTCATTAAATTACCTATGAAATTATAGGTATTTTATCAGTCAATTCCTCAGCCATACGACACCCCAACCATGGGCATATAGCACAATGGTACACAAAAACCACATGACAGTTGGAATTAAACATCAGACCACCCACCTCGATCTCCACTGATCGATATACGCGAACGACACCTCCCAAAACACCCAAGAACGATGTAGATCTGGGATAAATGAAAACTCTTTCAAACCCAAATAACTTCCCCTCGAGAAAGAATTGGAAGGAAGGGTTCAAGAAGAGTGGAGAACTCACCCGCGCGATTCAATCGAGACCGTCAGTGAAGGATTCTGAGTTCCGGTGTGCAGTAGGGAGCTCCTCCAAGCCCCGAACTTCTCTCCCGCGCCCTTCCGACTTTCTAAGCTTCCTCTGTTGAAAGAGGAGTCTACTGCCTGTTTTAAGTGAAAAAAACAATCTACACAGCGTGTACTCTCAAGTACACGACATGTACTTTTCATTTTGTTTAATTGTTCCTCTGACGACTACTTTTCACCGCCACACTGTTCATCTACTGACTTGATTACATGACGTGTACTACTAAGTACATAGTGTGTACTATCATTCTGCTGGCGGCTACTCCCACCACCTTACTGCTCACCTTCCGACTAATTACATGGAATGTATATATTAAGTACATAGCGTGTAGTCAGTTTTTACACCCTTCATTGCCGAAATGCCTACACACCCTGTATACTCATCCCACACGGCCAAAGTACACAGCATGGGGAAAAGTACATGGCGTGTACTCACAAAATTTGGTATTTTCCCCCATTTTTCTTATTTTATCAAAAACACTTAAGGAAAAAGGAAAATAAGAAACCCGTACCTCAAGAATAAGAACCAGGTTCTTACAAACTTCCCCCCTTAAAGCAATTCATCCCCAAATTTACCTTCCAAGGGTGGTGAAGATAAAGTTGAGAACAACTCTGGCCAATGATCACGTATGTCGGTCTCCCGCTCCTAGGTTTTGTCCTGTACTCGTCCATGCTGCCATAGCACCCGTACAAGAGGAACTGACCGGTCTCTGAGAACCTTCATGCTCCTATCAACAATACGAATCAGATGCTCCTCAAAGGATGGATTGACTTGAAGTTCAACCTACTCGGGCTGAAAAACGTGAGACGGGTCTGAGTGATAATGACGCAGCTGAGATACGTGGAAGAAGTCATGCATGGCCTGGTACCTCTGTGGTAACTGTAACCGATAGGCAACCGACCCAACTCTCTCCAGAATCTCAAAAGGCCCCACATACCTTAATGAAAGTTTACCCTATCTCCTGATCCGCCTATGTACCAACCTTGGTGAAACACGAAAGAAAACCTGATTCCTGACCACGAACTCCAAGGGTCATCTGCAACGATCAACATAAGATTTCTAACGAGACTGTGCAGTAGACATCTGCTTCTGTATCAACTGGACCTGCTCTGAAGTATCCTTTACAAGACGTGGTCCCAGTAAAGCTGTATCTTCTACCTCGAACCAACACAAAGGTGATCGGCATGGCCTACCATATAAAGCCTCGTAAGGTGCCATCTTAATAGTTTCCTAAAAACTATTATTGTAGGAAAACTTGACCAGGGGTATGTGCCTCTCCCAAGAGATCCCAAAGTCCAGGACAATGCACGCAACATGTCCTCAAACACCTGTATCGTACGCTCTGACTGGCTATCAGTCTGAGGGTGGTAAGCTATGCTCAGAAGCACCTGTCTACCCAGTGTCCTCTGAAAACTCTGCCAGAAATGAGACGTAAAACGAGCATCCCTATCTGAAACGATAGAACGAGGGACCCCATGAAGATATACTAACTCTCAGATATACAACTTTCTGAGATCGTCAACACCAAAGGTCTCCTTGATCGGAAAAAAGTGAGCTACCTTTGTAAGTCTTTCCACAACAACCCACACGACATCATTGCCTCGAGGCGACCTCAACAACCCGGTCACGAAGTCCATCGCGACATCATCCCATTTCTACTCTGGAATGGGTAACTATTGCAAAAGTATAGCTGGCCTCTGATGCTCCATCTTCACCTACTGACGGGTGGAACATCTCGTAACAAAACCAACTACCTCTCTTTTCATACCCGGCCACCAATACTGACACCTCAAGTCACGGTAAGTTTTGGTAACTCTGGGATGTACTTCCCAAGCTGAAGCATGAAATTTCTGCATCAACTCCTCACGTATACCCCATGGAACCCACACTCATCCATGGATACACAGTACCTCATCATCGCTTATCGTCCAACTGGGAGGGGGTTCCTTACTTTCCACCGACTCCCGTAGAACTAGGCCTTTTGAATCCGATAGCTGTCTCATCCTCACTCTATCGAGGAGGGTAGAAGTCACAGCTAAGGAATAAAGTTAGGTTTGCCTCTGACTATCGTGCACCTCCAAATGCATCTCAGAGAACAAAGTCATAAGCTACCACTCACCACTGGCCTTCTGCACTGCTTGTATCTGAGTCCTCCTACTCAATGCATCAGCCACTGCGTTACCCTTACCAGGTGTATAGGCAAGATCAAATTCGAAGGACTGAAGGTACTCAAACCACCTTCGCTGTCTCAAATTCAGGTCACGCTGAGTAAAGATATATTTAAGACTTTTATGGTCTGTAAACACCAAAAAATGTTATCCCAAGAGATAATGTCTCCAATAACGTAACACATGAACAACTGCAGCCAACTTGAGGTCATGCATCAGGTAATTCCTCTCATGTGGCCTCAACTGTCGAGACCCATAAGCAACCACTCGATCGCTGTAACAACTGGGACCCGCCCACTAGTTTCCCCGCAGACACGTGGGCCCCACCCTAGGTCCCACCCACATGCCCGAATGGGTTATCTGACTAATGAAAGTCCCCAAAAGCCAACACATGTCCTTTCCAGTGTGTTTTTTCCTCACTCACACACACCAACAGCGTAACGCATGAACAACTGTAGCCAACTCGAGGTCATGCATCGGGTAATTCCTCTCATGTGGCCTCAACTGTCGAGACCCATAAGCAACTACTCGATCGCTGTAACAACTGGGCCCTTCCCACCAGTTGCCTCGCAAACACGTGGGCCTCACGGTACGTTTTGGTAACTCTGGGATGTACTTCCCAAGATGAAGTATGAAATTCCCGCATCAACTCCTCACGTATACCCCATGGAACCCACACTCGTCCATGGATACACAGTACCTCATCATCTCTTATCATCCAACCGGGAGGAGGTTCCTCACTTGCCATCGACTCCCATAGAACTATGCCTTTTGAATTCGATAACTGTCTCATCCTCACTCTATTGAGGAGGGTAGAAGTCACAGCTAAGGAAGAAAGTTAGGTTTGCCTCTGACTATCGTGCACCTCCAAATGCATCTCAGAGAACAAATTCATAAGCTACCACTCACCACTGGCCTTCTGCACTGCCTGTATCTGAGTCCTCCTACTCAGTGCATCAGCCACTACGTTACCCTTACCAGGTGTATAGGCAAGATCAAAGTCGAAGGACTGAAGGTACTCGAACCACCTTCGCTGTCTCAAATTCAGGTCACGCTGAGTAAAGATATATTTAAGACTTTTGTGGTCCGTAAACACCACAAAATGTTATCCCAAGAGATAATGTCTCCAACAACGTAACACATGAACAACTGCAGCCAACTCGAGGTCATGCATCGGGTAATTCCTCTCATGTGGCCTCAACTGTCGAGACCCATAAGCAACTACTCGATCGCTGTAACAACTGGGCCCCGCCCACCAGTTGCCCCGCAGACACGTGGGCCCCACCCTAGGTCCCACCCACATGCCTGAACGGGTTATCTGACTAATGACAGTCCCCACAAGCCAACACATGTCCTTTCCAGTGTGTTTTTTCCTCACTCACACACACCAATATCGTAATGCATGAACAACTACAACCAACTCGAGGTCATGCATCGGGTAATTCCCCACAAGCCAACTATCGTGCACCTCCAAATGCATCTCAAAGAACAAATTCATAAGCTGCCACTCACCACTGGCCTTCTGCACTGCCTGTATCTGAGTCCTCCTACTCAGTGCATCAGCCACTGCGTTACCCTTACCAGGTGTATAGGCAAGATCAAAGTCAAAGGACTGAAGGTACTCAAACCACCTTCGCTGTCTCAAATTCAGGTCACACTGAGTAAAGATATATTTAAGACTTTTGTGGTCCGTAAACACCACAAAATGTTATCCCAAGAGATAATGTCTCCAACAGCGTAACACATGAACAACTACAGCCAAATCGAGGTCATGCATCGGGTAATTCCTCTCATGTGGCCTCAACTGTCGAGACCCATAAGCAACCACTCGATCGCTGTAACAACTGGGCCCCTCCCACCAGTTGCCCCGCAGACACATGGGCCCCACCCTAGGTCCCACCCACGTGCCCGAACGGGTTATCTGACTAATGACAGTCCCCACAAGCCAACACATGTCCTTTCTAGTGTGTTTTGTCCTCACTCACACACACCAACACCGTAACGCATGAACAACTGCAGCCAACTCGAGGTCATGCATCGGGTAATTCCTCTCATGTGGCCTCAACTGCCGAGACCCATAAGCAACTACTCGATCGCTGTAACAACTGGGCCCCACCCACCAGTTGCCCCGCAGACATGTGGGCCCCACCCTAGGTCCCACCCACGTGCCCAAACGGGTTATCTGACTAATAACAGTCCCCACAAGCCAACACATGTCCTTTCCAGTGTGTTTTGTCCTCACTCACACACACCAACAGCGTAACGCATGAACAACTGCAGCCAACTCGAGGTCATGCATCGAGTAATTCCTCTCATGTGGCCTCAACTGTTGAGACCCATAAGCAACTACTCGATCGCTGTAACAACTGGGCCCCGCCCACCAGTTGCCCCGCAGACACTTGGGCCCCACCCTAGGTCCCACCCACGTGCTCGAACGGGTTATCTGACTAATGACAGTCCCCACAAGCCAACACATGTCTTGACAGTTGAGGCCACCCACGTGCCCGAACGAGTTATCTGACTAATGATAGTCCCCACAAGCCAACACATGTCCTTTCCAGTGTGTTTTGTCCTCACTCACACACACCTTGAGAAACTTCCCAGGAGGTCACCCATCCTGATCACTAATCCAGGCCAAGCACGCTTCACTGTGGAGTTCTAATCATGTAAGATCCTGAAAAGGAAGTTTCACCTTGTTGACATGAGTCATATCATTTAGTTGTTTAACCCTTTATCATTGTTACAATCACCCCCCTTTAGAGAACAACGTCCTCATTGTGGGCCCTACATCTCATCCCAGGCAGTGCGCTGCACTTAAGGCTGGGTACCACCTCTGATACCAAATGTGACAACTGGGTCCCGGTGACAGCACAAGCACCCCGCCTTAACATGGTCTTCGGGTCCTGGCCTACCAGGTACCACCAGTTGCCCCGCAGAAACGTGTGGCCCACCCCAGGGTCCACCCACGTGCCCGAATGGGTCATCTGACTAATGACTATCCCCACAGGCCAACACATTTCCTTTACAGTATGTTTTGTCCTCACTCACACACACCCTGAGAAACATGGCCGTCGGGTCCTGGCCTACCAGGTACCACCAGTTGCCCCGCAGACACATGAGGCCCACCCTAGGGTCCACCCATGTGCACGAACGGGTCATCTGACTAATGACTGTCCCCACAGGCCAACACAGCCAAGCACGCTTCACTGTGGAGTTCTAATCAGGTAAGCTCCTGAAAAGGAAGGTGCACCTTGTTGACATGAGTCATATCATTTAGTCATTTAACCCTTTATCATTGTTACAATCACCCCCCTTTAGAGAACAACGTCCTCGTTGTGGGCCCTACATCTCAACCCAGGCAGTGCGCTGCACTTAAGGCTGGGTACCACCTCTGATACCAAATGTGACAACTGGGTCCCGGTGACAGCACAAGCACCCCGCCTTAACATGGTCGTCAGGTCCTAGCCTACCAGGTACCACCAGTTGCCCCGCAGACACGTGTGGCCCACCCCAGGGTCCACCCACGTGCCCGAATGGGTTATCTGACTAATGACTGTCCCCACAGGCCCACACATGTCCTTTATAGTATGTTTTTTCCTCACTCTCACACACCTTGAGAAACATGGCCATCGGGTCCTGGCCTACCAGGTACCACTAGTTGCCCCGCAGACACATGGGGCCCACCCCAGGGTCCACCCATGTGCCCGAATGGGTCATCTGACTAATGACTGTCCCCACAGGCCAACACATGTCCTTTCCAGTGTGTTTTGTCCTCACTCACACACACCCTGAGAAACTTCCCAGAAGGTCACCCATCCTGATCACTACTCCAGGCCAAGCACGCTTAACTGTGGAGTTCTAATCTGGTAGGCTCCCGAAAAGGAAGGTGCACCTTGTTGACATGAGTCATATCATTTAATCATTTAACCCTTTATCATTCCGGGGTGTTACAATCACCCTGCATCAACACTGCTCCCAGCCCAATACCTGATGCATCACTTAAACAGTATGGCTCTTCCCTTGCTATGGAAGTATCAGGACTGGTGCTGGTGTCAACCTTCCCTTCAGCTCCTGAAAGGATATCTCGCAAGCTTCTGACCAAATGAACTTCATACCCTTCTTTGTGAAACCCGTCAACAACGCTGCTAAGTGGGAGAAGTCTTGTATAAAGCACCTGCAGTAACCATCCAGCCCCAAGAAACTCTGTATTTCAAACACGTTCTTAGGCTGGTCCCAGGAAACTACTGCTCTCACTTTCTCTGGGTCTACAACAAATCTTTCCTCTGAGATAATATGACCCAAGAAGTGTATCTGGTCCATCCAAAAGTGGCACTTTGAGATCTTAGCATATAAATGATGCTCTCTCAGTGTACTCAGCACGATATCAAGATGGGTGGCATGGTCGTGTCGAGAGTGAGAGTACACCAAGATATCATCCATGAAGACTACCACAAAAGAATCCAGATATGGGTGGAACACACGATTTATCAGATCCATGAAAACTGCTGGCGCGTTCGTGAGTCCGAACGGCATAACCAAATACTTGTATAGACCATATCTGCTCCGAAAAGCTGTAAGAGGTATGTATGATGGTCTAACGTGCAACTGATGATATCCGGATCTCAAGTCAATCTTAGAGAACACTCATGATCCTTGAAGTTGATCAAAAATATCATCAATCCTTGGAAAGGGATATCGGTTCTTGACCGTCAACTGGTTCAGCTTCTGATAATCCATGTAGAGTCTGAGGGTACCGTCCGCCTTTTTCGCAAATAGGACAGGTGAACCCTGAGGAGAAGTACTGGGTCGGATGAAAAACCCTTTTCTTGTAACTCCTCTAAGTACCTCTTGAACTCTTGTAACTCTGGTGTAGCCATCCTATAAGGAGGAATGGACACTGGTGCCACTCCTGGAACAAGCTCAATAGAGAAATCCACCTCTTGATCGGGAGGTAGACCTGAAAAGTCGTCTGGGAAGACATCCCTGAAATGATCAACCACTGGAGGGAAATCCTTCTGAAAAGTTCCCTGGTCATCTAGATATAAACTCGTAATCTGGACTGTCACTCCACCTCACCCACGATGCTCGGGTCCAGCTCGGCTCGCCTGAACATACCATTCGCCCTTGTATAGAAACTCTTCGCCATCTGGTGACGTGAAACTCACCCTGCGATTATAGCAATCTACAAAGGCTCGAAAGGGTACCAACCAGTTCATCCAGAGAATGACATCATAGGCTGTCATCTCTAATACATAGAGGTCCCATAGAAAGTGACACCCACCAACCTCGAGGGGGAACTCCTTGCACTGATGCACATACACCATTCTAATTTCCAACGGAGTGTCTAGTGTCATAGTATCAGAAGAAGAAGAAACACAGAGCCCAAGGCTCTCCAAAATGGGCACAGATATAAAGCTATGTGTAGCACCAGTATAGAAAAGTACTAAAGACAAAACAGAAGCAATGAGAATAGTACCTCTGACAGTGGAAGGTCCGGGATCCTGCTTCTGTTGGGTCTATTGCACTGCATATGCCTACCCAGTGCCGCGACCATGCGACACAACCTGGCTACCCAGAGATGACCCTCCCTGCTGTCTCTGAGAGTCTGGTGTCTGGATACCATGAGCACGACCACCACCTCGGCCTGAACATCCTGACGTATTCCAATTCCCGGACTGGTAAGAGGCTGCTGACCCTACTCCCGCACGCGCAGTCTGCACAGAACCCCTATCACTAGTTACTGGTGGAAACGCCTTGCAAAAACGTTGCAAATGACCCCTCTTGCTGCAAGATCGACACTCCACTGGGTCACGTGGACACTAAGGTCTCTTGTTCCCATCTTTACCACACTGGTAACACATGACCTGACCACCTAAAGAATTCTTCTGGCTAGTACTTCCACCGTGAGAGAAATCCATCTGCCTCTTCCTCTTACCGGTAGAAATAGTACTAGAGACCGGTGCCGAACTACCCTGGTTCACACCACTAGCTTCCCGAAAGTTTCGCTTAGTAATCAGTGTCTGGTTCACAATAGCATGCACGATTGGCAACTTGAAAACATTCACCAGTGCCAGAATGTCATATCCAAGACCATCCTCAAAGCATCTATCCCTTAACATGTCTTCACCCACCAGAACAGGGTAAAAACACTGTAGCTCGGTGAAGCGAGAAGAATAATCCATCACTGACATGGCGCCCTACCGCATATTCATGAACTCTCGAGCTCGATCTTCCCTCAGCGTCTCTAGAAATAAAGTCATAGAAGACTTCCTATAAATCTTCCCACTCCATGTCTCGGTGATTCTCAGTCTGGGTGGTAACATCCCACCATCTCTTGGCATAATCACGAAACATATAAGTAGCGAGCTTGACCCTCCTCCCTGAAGGCATCTCAAGATGCTCGAAGATTGTCTGCAATGAATCCAGCCATGACTCTGCATCCTGTGGTCTTCTATCTCCTGAGAAAGTAGGCGGATGCTGCTTCTAGAATATACGTGTCAGCTCTTCCATAGATGTGGCAGCTGGCGGTGCTCCTTGTAAGGTCTGCATAAACTGCATGAAGCCTTCACGGAACTGCGCATCCGTGCCTGCATCCGATATAACGGCTGGCGCTGCATCTGGCACTGCTAGAGGATCCATAGGTATCCCATGGCCTACCATCTCAGAAGTATAATCGTCACCGCTCTCTTGGAGAACAACTCGTGTTCGTCTCGACGACATGAATCTACAAGGTCAAATACATTCCTTAGATTATGATCATCAAAGAACAAGCACTGGAAACGTAAGAAGGGAATAGGGAAAAGAAAAAATCTAAGTTTTACAAAACAAGACTAAAAAGCATGTATAATAACTACATGGCGTGTTCCCGTAAGTCTTTCACATGGGCATGTACCTCTACCAGAACTGGTCGTATAACACCCCAAACACATGGCGTGTTGTCCTTTCACACGGTGTGTACTTGAATTCTCATCCCCTTCCTGAGTCCTTCTACATAGCTTATCCACATGACTCTCTTTCTAACGAGACTACACGGAGTGTATAAGGTCTACACGGCGTGTACTAGATGAGATTCACCGACCCGTGTTGTCCGTTACACGACCGGATACACAACTCACTCTACACGGTGTATTCCAGATAGACATGGCATGTAAGACTTAATTTCCAACTGACCATGTTGTTAATGACACGGCCAGCTACTCGGCTGACACTACACGGTGTGTTACACCCGCACACGGCGTGTACACCACCTCGTTTTCCCATCCACACGACCAAGTCCACACAGCCTCTCATCGATCAAGACTACACGACATGTCCCTCAGGTACACGACGTGTTTAAGAAGAGGTAACACCGACCCGTGTTGTTAGTTACATGGCCGGATACACGGCTCAACCCTACACGGCATGTACAACCGGTACACGGCGTGTTTACCACAAGAACTTCCCTATCCCGTGTTTCTACCCACATGGCCTGGGACACGGTTAGAGAATACGCAACGTGTACATAGGGTACACGGTGTGTACTTAAAATTTTCCATTTCTTTCCGAATAGAAGAACACATGACGTGTGTTCATAGAACCACATGCCATGTTGTCTGGGTTTCCAGACAGTACACCTCAGAAACTACTCCAGAGCCCCTTTTTCTTTAATTTCAAGCATCGGTATGCCAAATTCCGATCCGTGGGGGCCCATACTCCCCACGAATCAAATTTAATCACCTGAACTTTCACATTATAGTACAAAACATAACAAAATGCTGGATCATGATCCGCTAAATTCTGGTCCAAGAGAGCCCATACTTCTCAGGAACAAAAGTTTAGTGTCTATTAACCCAACCGTAACATGTACCAATACCCTATCAACAGTAGGCGTATCTATCAAGGTACCTATCACAACAACATGCATTTTCTAGAAAAACTTATATCACAACAACATGCAATTTATAATGCACCTATATGGCGTGGAAACTATGCATGACATGTGATTCTAACATGTGCCTAAATGATGCATGAGATGACATACCCTCATCTCATCGGGTTGCAACTAAGTAGAACCCAGGTATAAAAATATAAATAGCACACAACAAGTGCATCACCCAACAGTGAAAATTAGATCAACTGTAAAATTACAAAACCAGATAAATTGAAATTAAACAAGGTAGTTTGGATTTTACCTGTACACGGGTTAGCTACTCCCAGGCACAACTTATTACAAAATACAAATTCCATCCTATCCCTGACTAGAGGCTCCAAACAGTAAGTCAAAGAAAAGAAACCCCTATGATACCACTTTGTAACATCCCGGATCTGGGTGCCACTCAATGGGTGCCCCGAACCTGGTTGATTACATGACCTCAAGAGCATTTCCCCAAATTCCAGAGGCTGCCAAGTAGCAGTGAGGGCCTAGGTCTGATAGTGGGGAAACAATGCCCTCATTTGTCAAAGTGTAGCGTAGCGGAAAAATACAAACATACCAAAAGGGGAAGCAGTAAACAACACCCAACTATAATGGATAATAGTACAGAAGTAAAAGTTAACAAAAATCATATATATATGATGATGAAATATGTCTCTAAGTTTAAGAAATCAGCCAAAATAGGATACACTACAATCTAAAATAATATAGTACAAGGTACAAGTGCAGCAAAACAAGCAAAACAGTGCAGCAGGAACTCAGCAGCATTGCAAGCCTAAGCTTGGTCCCATGCTCTCATACTCCTCTGCAACAATCAAGTACCTGCATATGGACTCTTTCTCTTATCAACACCTGCAAAAATATAACCTGTTTGGGCCCAAGACATGACCCAAACAAGGTGTGAGAAATAAATCCCAGCAGGCAACCACCAAAGGCCCGTGCCCAACTTTCAGTGAAATTGTGCAACAGCAGTGTGCAATAATGAAATGCAGTAATCTAGGAAGTACTCAGAAGAAGCTACTCCTACCAGTTCTATTTCCATTTAATTATTATTTAACAATTCAATATAATCGAATTATAAGATTCTGAGACTCATCCTCAGCCGGCAATCACATATCCAGTGCCGCAGTAAAAACAAAAACAAGCTATCTAACAAGTATAAGGTAAAAAAATACCAAGCCTGTGGTTTAACTTGACAGATATAACATGTGAAATCACCAAAATTAATATTTAAAGTAATCAGTGTCCTTAGACATGCAAATACTTACCCTTAGGTAATAAGAATCAAAAACCATCAGGTGATTTACCTCAGGATAAACGAATATTGCCCTCAGGTGTATGAGATAATTCCCTCAGGCACAGAAGCTACTGCCCTCAGGCATAGGAAAAGCTCCCCTCAGGATAAATGAAACACTTCCCTCAGGCTAAGAAAAACACTACCCTCAGGCTAAACAAGAAACCGGGCCGAGCTCAATACATAAGCAAGAAATTATATATACTGTAATGCCCCGACCCTAGTTACCCAAAGTCAGTGCATTATTACATAAAATTGGCATGATCACAAGGAAATCATGTCTCAAAAGACCGATCAGTTTAGTATTATTTGAAACAAGATTAATACATAAGTTCAACTTTACAACTTGAAAAGAAATACAACATGAATTTATTCCGTTGGAAACATCCAAGACTCCTAGATAATGTCTGCAATTCACTCATAACTAACTTCTTCATATCCTGGGAAAATGAATCATATGAAAGGGGTGAGCTCAAACGCTCAGTAAGGGTAAGTAATACAGTGGAAGATAACATAAATATTAAGCATAGTGAATAATTGAAACCACATGCCTTTACTAATAATAAACATGAATACTTTTATGGCAGGAATATGAGATGAGTAAATAATGCCATAATAAAACATAATCATGGGTATTCTACTAGTCAAATGACCACATGAACCATTAATATTATTTCCATCATAAGGGAATGTATAGTGCCGGACATTCTGAAACATTTTGTCAAGGCCTCGGCCAGATCGTCTAAAATTGATTAAGGCCTCGGCCAAAACCATATATCAAATTGGGAAGGGCCTCATCCAATTCCACGTCCAGTTCTCTCATGAAATCTACCGATACATCGAGGAGCTATAGCAGGCTCCACCCATCACTTACTAAGTCCAATACATTCCTCATATTAAAAGGTTGAAATATAACATAAACATTCGTATTAAAACTAGCATACGAAATGTCAATACTTTAACCATAAACCATGAATGGTATACAAATAGCACATCCAAAGTCAAACATATCACAAAACCTTCAATATAATATGGAAGTTTTGTATCATAATAAATCAACTTCAAATAAAATTAAAATCCATCAAAGGATGTTGACATAGATGAAATCAAAACTTTTTTAGAGAAATATATCTTTATATTTTGAAATCATTTAAGAGTCACATAATTTTAATGAAAACATTTATTTTGAAAATATTCTTATAAGCTTGTAAGGGAAGCTTTGAAGATGTTATAACGACGTAATATAGCCGCACCCTCCGTATAAGTTAAAAACATTCCTACCTTAATTTTGTCGAAAAGGTTAAAAAAGATCTTGTTTGGAAAATGATGGTAATATTCCTTTATAAACATCTTATAAAAGTCAAAAAAGGGTATAAATGTCTTTAACCCATTGTATATTAAATAGTAAAAATGTTTTAAAATATATTTTTAAGAAACATGGATGTGGATGATAAAGAGGTCCCAATAGATAATTACGTATAAACAACCTCAAATAATGAAGAGATTGTGAAATAAACCCTTACCATGTACTTTTCCTTGGTCGAGGGTAGGTTAAACTCTTGTATAATGGTGAAATAATTTTTATTAAATTATACAAGAATTATATACATTAATATGATATCATATATGATCTTTTAACATTGCTTTGCTAACAATATCTTAGTATTATCATTGTTTCGGGTGTTAACAGATTCGTTTTCCTTTATATTCTTTGTTATGTGAGTCATATTTGTTATGGATGAGATGTATCTTATTCATATCCAGAATGAAATCATGTCTTTAAACATTATTTTTAATCATCTAATTAAAATTAGTCTTGAATGAATATGATGAGGAATGAATCTCATCGCTTTCGTGGAGACGGTAATCCGTACGTACGCACGAGCGACAATATCATTCTTTTGATGTTAAAATAATATATAATTGAATGGTATATCATATATACATAATCATTATCATGTTATATTTATTATTTACATCAATTACACATCATTATTATACCCATCCAAATAATAAGGCATTGAATAACAATTACACCACGACGTGGAGACGGTAAGCCGTACGTACGCACGTATGGTGACATGTCATTAAAAGAATGGATAGAATAATGAATATGGTTGTACCATATTTATAATAAAATAACAGTATATAGAATATACTTTAGTTATCATTTTAGAATGGAAACAACAAAGAAGGAGGAAGTGGAAGAAGAAAGAACTTGAAAGAGGGTGGTGAAATTATTACCTCTTCTTCGGGTTCTTCCTTTTGATTTGATCAAAAAGGGATCCTTAGGTTGGATTTATGACTAAATTAAGGCCTCTAGGATGAAGTTAGGGAAATTGAGAGGATATTTGGGTAGGGGTTGGCTGAACCAAAAGGCTTTGAAGGTATGAATTTGAGAGAAGAGGGAGTGCCCTTTTATAAGAGGGGTGATGGACACCTTAGGAAAAAATTTAAATATTATTTTATAATAAATTCATATTCGGTTTATAATGGCTCCAAACTGATTTATTTAGAGGATAAGGTGGGGATGGGTCTAAATTCACTCAACCAATAGGTTTTAGACAGGTTTGGGTCATTATATTAACCTTATCTTTTAGATTTAACTCTTAGTTAATTAGTTTGACATTTACCATGTCTCTTTGTATTTTTATATTATTTGGTTAATAAACTTACTATAAACTACCAAGAGAACCCCAAGTGGTTCATTAATGAAATAAATATCATCATATAAGTCCTTTGGACAAACCTTATATTTTTAGGAATATTATATCAATTAATAATATAATATTTGTTTTAAAAACTCTTTTATGTCAAATTTGACACTATTTAATAATTGATTTTTGTTAATGTCACAAAAAATTTATTAATTCAAACTAAATTTATTTAATAAATCCTAAAATTCCATAGTAACCTAGAAAATTCATGGATGGCATCAAAATATTCAAATTATATTTATTTTAACATTTGTAATACCATTTATTTGATTATTTCATTAATAAGGAAAACACTGCATCATCATTGTGTCATAAATAAATTTAATTATTCAATGTCTAAAAATTATAAATAAAATAAAATTATGTATTAAATATTTTTATATTTCTAATGAATATTTATAGTCAAAAATATAACTTATATAACACCTTGTATAAATTATTTTACTAAAAGATATATGTTTATGTCATTTTTGCCTTTACTTTAAATTAATTAATATAAAGTGTCATTATCACTCTCAAGTGGCTCCAAGTGGTCCCAAAATCGACCCAAGGATTCCCATGGTCGGACATGTATCATCAAATAGGGTTAGGACACGTGTTAGAATAATTTAATATTATTTTAATATTATTTCTTTACCCATATTTACCGGATTTACCCTTTAACCATGGTAAATATAATATTTACCGAAGTAATTATTCACAATTTCTAAATATAAAAGTTACCTATTTACACAATTTGGACCTCATGATCCCAAATATGGAATCCATTTTTCCAAATTCCTAACACATAAGTGGCAGAAATTAATTTAAAATTAATTCCCGCTATCAAAACAAAAAGCGCGTTTTTAAGAAATAATAACTATCAAAAGATTGACACTTGTTTATATCGAGTTTAAATGTGAAATTACATCCAATGAACTACATTATATTAAATGATAAAAATATAATCTAATGAAATACTAAAACCACTCAAATGTATAATTTAGTACTATAAATTATTTTGATTAAAAAAGTTGTTCTTAGTTAAAATTTAGTAATTTTCACCATTCAACCAAATATGAAAGTTATCAAAAAGACACAAAAAAATTCTCGAAACTAAATTTTTATGTACCGATTCTAAAGAAGAAGTTTATTTTTCCAAATTGAATATATAAAAGTGTCAAATATTGGATTTAAAAAGGGTTCACCATTAAAAGGCGGTAAAATTGCATTTTTTTGAAAAATACTTTTTTTATATGAAAAAATGAATTTATTCTTATATTATGTCTAAGAAATTCATAATATGTATTCTAAAATTATAAGGATTATATAAAATTAAAAATTCTGTTAATACTATTCATAACCGCTTTTGAACGGCTAATTGGGTAAGTCGTTGTGCGCTTGATCTCAGTGTTGTGTGTAGTGAAAGTTATTGAATTACTTTGAAGAAATAACGTACTATGAAATCTTGGGGTGTTACATATATTTTCTCGTAAGAAAACTCAAAGCATGCTACAATCACGACATACCCGCGGGTATCCTGGCCAATCGGCTAAATAAGGGAAACACACCCACGGGGTGGCCCTGGATCAAGACATCGATCCCAAACAACAATATATACATATTCATTAAATTACCTATGCCATTTGTGGTATTTTATCAGTCAATGACTTAGCCATACGACACCCAAACCAGGGTCTCATAGTAAAATGGTACACAAAAACCACACGACAGTTGGAATTAAACATCAGACCACCTACCTCGATCTCCACTAATCGATATATGCGAATGACGCCTCCCAAAACACCTGAGAACGACGTAGATCTGGGATAAATGAAAACGTGTTAAAACCCAAATAACTTCCCCTTGGGAAAGAATTGGAAGGAAGGGTTCAAAAAGAGTGGAGAACTCACCTGCACAGTTCAATCGAGACCATAAGCGAATGATTCTGAGTTCCGGTGTGCAGTCGAGAGATCCTCCAAGCTCTGGCCTTCTCTCCCACGCCCTTCCGACATTCTAAGCTTCCTCTGTCGAAATAGGATGCTACTGCCCATTTTAAGTGAAAAAACAATCTATATGGCGTGTACTCTCAAGTACACAGCATGTACTTTTCATTTTTTAACTGTTCCTCTGGCGGATACTTTTCACCGCCACACTGTTCATTTGTTGACTTGATTACACGACGTGTACTACTAAGTACACGGCATGTACTATCATTCTACTGGCGGCTACTCCCACCGCCTTACTGCTCACCTACCGACTAATTAAATGACATGTATATACTAAGTACACGGTGTGTAGTCAGTTTTTACACCCTTCATCGCCGACAGACCTACACGTCCTGTATACTCATCCTACACGGACAAAGTACACGACGTGGGGAAAAGTACACGGCGTGTACTCACAAAATTTGGAAATTTTCCCCATTTTTCTTATTTTCTCAAAAACACTTAAGGAAAAAGGAAAAGAAGAAACCTGTACCTTAAGAATAAGAACCAGGTTCTTACACTACTTCCTTCTTCTTCTCCACCTGCGCTGGACCAGTAACCCTACCCTCCCTTTCTCTTTGTTTTCCACACCCGTGACCCCACTGCCCCCTCCTATCACGCATTTTCCACAAAGACTTACCCGATCAATTAATAAACTGTATAGGACCTAGTTTTTCTAGCAGTAGCATTTAAAATATTCAATATATTTTATACATAATATAGTTTATAAACAACCCATTGCACCCCAAGAACCCCTCGGTTCTTCCCCCATTCTAACCTCCAGCAAGCTCCCACAAGTCTTCCTCAATCCTCTCCTCCTCCTCGAACCAGGTAAGGGAATTTATGTTTCCTTTCTTGTTGTGTTGAAAGTTTACATAATTATATATATATATATATATACTCTTATATGTATATACACCCTTGCAGTTTGGACATAAACCCTCTTATTCCTAAATCAGGACTTTTGGATTTCAGGTTTATGTGGTATTCTTAGAACTAAAGGATAATTCTTTTCTCATATATAACTTGTTTACATCCCTAGTATATTCGGATATATATAGATATATATACAACCATAAAGTTTTATATAAACCCCCTTATGCCCGGTTTTAAGACTTCTAAACTTTGAGCTTCAAAGTTAATATAGAATTTCAAAATGCAAGGAATTATATTTTGTACAAAAACTTTATATATATATATATATATTGTATACACGGTTTCATATAATTATATAGTTTGTAAGACTCTCCTTCTGGACTGGATATAAGCCTTTTAACAATGAACTCCAATGGATAATTTATTTTTTTGATAAACTTATAAGTATAAATCAATTTTTGTATAAGACCCTTATATATAATCGGTTATGCATATAAGTTGTATATGTTTACATAAAACATTATGTAAGTTTGTTTAATAAATATACCTTTTAAAATTTATGTTATGATTTAAGATATAGGGACTCTTGTCCATTAATGTGATTAACATATTAAAGTCATATGAGTTTCATTAGATTTATTTTTGGTTTAAACCCTTTTAATACATAATGTATATTTGAATATGTGAATGTATGTGTATGAAAATGAAATTTGATTCTCAATTTTACTTAGAATTTTTCAAAGTTCACAAAGAAATAGTGAACAAGTTGTTTTTGAAATATGAACGTTCTATTTTAAAATACTACTCTTTATATACACCCTTATATATAAACAGATTTACACACCACTAAACCCTAAATTTGGATACTCCAAATATTATGCTTTTGATGCGTTTAGTATTAAATGAGAATTCATGAGTATAATATTTGGGGTTTGCAACTTTTATATTCATATGTATGAATTACTTATTTATATATATTAAATGGTGTTAGTTGTGGTTGAATCTCATGCTTAACATCTTTTAGTATCATGTATACCCTTGTGATGTGTTACACTAAAGCATATCAGTAATAAATGTATAAACATTTGTCTGTTTAATAATCCACAAGAAATATTTTCTTTATCTTTTAATTTATTATTCATCTAGGTGAAATTACAATATGTATTGATTACTAAAGTTTTAGAATTTAAAGTTATCATTTTTTGTGACAAGACTTGTATTGATTTTTTGTGTTAGTTGTCATCACTTATTCCATAATCTGATTTTCATACTCACCATTCAATGACATAGCCATGTAGTTGATAGTTTTGTAATTAATACTTACATGCCTAATTCACTATATATATGCAAATGATAATGATGGTAATTAAAAATATTATGACCTTTTGTGGAATTATGAATTAAATTATTCAAGGTGGTATGTGACACCTTGAATAATATGAAATGAGAAATTAAATATTCAAAGTGGTATGAGAAATTTTGAATATATGACCTGACTTGGCATATGAGTAATGTATTAGACATAGTAAGTGTTGGGTAGGGCCCACTATAGCCCCTTGGTGTATTATTAGGTCTCATGAGACAAACTACGGTCTTAGCATAAGGCCTTGACAAAATGAGTATTTTTGGTCTTGGCACGAGGCCTTGATGTCATGGTTATGTTGTCCTGAATTATACATCCCCTCATTATGTTTATGATAATTAATTAACTAAGTAGATATTTGACTAGTAGAATATCCATGGTTAAGAGACAATACTTATGAGTATCGGAAGAAGTAAATGCTTATGGAATGATGTGTATGTTTCACTCAGTGATTTATTAGTCAGTGAATGTTTCACAGTAGTAAAGAATGTCATTAATGTTATTACCTTTATGTGAAACTCTGATTATGTTTTTCTCATAGTTATTAAACTTTTACCTGCATATTCATAAGTTATACTTATTTAGAATGTATTTTACTTATTACTCTGAATGAGAATGCCTATAATTGAATCATGTTCCCTTGTAATCCTATTAGTATGCTTTTAATTGTGCTCCTCAGAAAATTGTTATGATATGTTACATGTGTTACAACATTCTTTAAGAAAATATTTTGTGGAAAATTTTTAGAGTGTTTTCAAATGTTATAGTAGTATATTATGTTATTTTAAAACCCTTTACTGGGCATTCATATGCTCACCCTATGTTTTTTAAATAAGTTTTTCAGGTATCAGTTTTAACAGAAGAAGCATGTGAGAAGAGGCTGGTTTCCCAGAACCTGAACCGAATCAATCCTCTATATGGGGCATGATGTGTAAAATATTAGTGCATGGTTTTTATAAAAACTTACACATCATGTTTCAAGGCACCGACTCTGGGTATTCTGGGGCTGGGCTGTCACAGTTGGTATCAGAGGGTTCAGTTTAGATAACTCTAGAAAACCATAACTGAACAAAGAAAAATTTACTTAATCATTACTAGGTATGACATTTTTGTAAATTTCAGATGGAAAACGTAAATACCAATCTTTTGTATCTTCCTATTGAGGCTCTAGAAACCATAATTTCCATAGCCAACCACAATAACTTTGTAAACTATGCCCATCTTCCTATGACATGAAAACACCTCTACGATGTGTCCAACTATCCCCGTGTACTTCAACTTTACCAATGAACGGGTTTGGACTACCTATTTATGATGCAAACCCAATTTCCATCCTACGCACGTCAGGAAAAGTACTACGAGGGACTTTTTAGATGCTTCACCACAGCCGAAGGCATCCAGTCCCTTACGGATTTCCAAGAAGCTGCAGCAGCGGTAGACCTTCGCGCAACATATATGTGACAAGTCTTGTCCTATGGCTATTATGGTCAAGTAGTGGACTTTGAAATCCTTGAATTTGAAGGCTCCCATTATGTTTACAGACATCAAGTACATACTGATGTCTCTTGGTTATACACCCCTCATGTCACACTCTGAAGACACTATAAGTGCACCCACGAGATTAAACCGGACTGCTCGGGTTGCATTTGGTTCAGGGAGATTGAGAGTTTTGAAATTATTTTGAGGATTCGTGTAACTGGGAACTTGGGAAACCATTAGTTCTGGGTGTAGTGTACCAATGTTTTTATGAAAATAGAATTTGTTGTTTTTTCTTTCTTCTACCTTTTCAGTGTTTGTGTTTCACAGAATGGACTTTCATGAAAAATTTCTATTTACAGATGGAAGGAAAAACCACATTTTATCTCTTTCCATTGAGGTATTGGAGACCATCATGTTCAGAACCTGTGAGGGAGAATACATTTTCTTTGCAAACCTGTGAAGAACATGCAGACACATTTACGGGATATCAAACAGTCCATACATTCTCTGGTCCTGCCAAGGGAATGCTTATTTCTACCACCGCATAGCCACCACCTAACTCACTGAGTATAGGTGAAGGGGAAAGTACCATGAAAGACTTTTTCTATGCTTCACACTATCTCAAAACTTCACGGCCAGGGTAAGGGTTCAAGAGGTTTCCTTGGAAGGGTATCTACACATAGCCTACATGTAGAAAATCCTGAGCATCAATTTGTATGACCACATCGATGTCATTGACATTCTCAGACAAGAGACGGTTTGACGAGTCCTTAGAGAGTTTGTCCATTCAAACATCTCTGAACTCTCTACCATTTGAGCCTCCCTTTGGAAGCCCGAGTGTACACTGCATGAGTTTAACCCGTACTGTCTGAGGTGTGTTTGGGCCAGAGAAGTAGAAGAATTGAACAACAACTTGGGTATTCAGCTGACCACACCTGAGGATCCTCCATGATGGAGGATGTGGTGAAGAACGTCAGAGAGTTTCTTTTAGCGTGGTTGTACGAAATGAATTGTGAGGACACAATTCTTTGTAGGGGGAATAATGTAACTCCCCAAAACTTATTTCTCATGTAATAATAATATCATGATTTTATTTACATGTTATCCGAAAAAAACATACAAACTGAATACCAGACATTTTATTTAAATAAAACACCGAAGTTTTTACATTACAGTAAGACCAAAGGAAAGCTATATTAACCAAAAAACACCTACTAAAAACCCTATCAAATCCATAGGGAGACCACCTTACACAATGGCGAGACCCAGTAAATAAAGAAGATCCTTCAGGTCAGTCACAACGAAGAACATCACAACCAGAATCATGAAAATTGTACTGAGAATCAGTGGTATAACAATCACCATATTCTTCAATTGTCTTGAGTTTTATACACCCTAATGTTTGGTTTTATAAGGCATCTACCCGATCATTGCCCCTTGGGTGACCGTTGGAGATGCTTGTGACCATTGAGATCTAACAACTATAATTATAGCCGTTGGTCTTTTAGGTGGTTTAATAAAAAATTTCTAATTTAGTTTTTCAAAACATTTAAGTTATGAAAATATAATATAACCTCTTATTATTAACTTTAAAAGGAAAATGATGTAATATTTTGAGCTACACTTAGTGTAATTTTAAAATGAGGCAAGGATTTAAAACACCTTTCAAATATTTCAAATATCTTGTAACTGTTTTCATTATTAATTCTTAAACAAGGTCTCTTATAATACTAGAATAGTTTTCATATAGAAATATTAAATTTTAAGTTATAAATTTGTGTTTAAAGGGATGTATTCTTTTTTTACCTCTGGATTTTGAAACATGTTTATAAATAATTTTAGTAATACTCTTAATCAAGGAAAAGTATAATTTTATTGGTGTACCTTAATCTTTTAAAGTTTAAAATTAAAATCAGGTTTTATAAAAGGTAATATATCCTACTTATAGATAAAATTAATATATTTAAATTTCTATGATTTTATGGTTTATTTTATGAGTTGACTATTTATAAAAAAGTGTACCCACCTTGGGCTAACCCTATAGCCGGGCTGAGGGAGGCAGCACGCGCTAGGCGGCCGAGCCTAGCCCTCACCCTCAGCACATACCGACCTATGGGATTGAGTTCATGCACAGTGCGTGGTAGGGGGCATAGCCACCCCGAGGGGTGCACATGAGTGCACGAGGGAACCAGAGGAACCACCATGCAAGGTGGCATGACGACGTGGGTGGGAGAAGGAGCGTGCCCGCAGAACCTAGTACAGGGAGGTATCAGGAGGGGGGAGGGAGTAATCTAAGCCGTAGTTCAGAACTCCCGACTTATAAGGATCCATGAAACTTCCCTCCGATTCAATGTGGGACAAGAATTTTCAGGCGAAACATGATCTAGGCCATTGGATCGTGTCGTGCGCGATCTGGGCTGTCAATTTCAATCCGACGCTCGATCTTCAGCAGCCGCAGAATCCCTCGCATTTTTTGTGTGCCTTACGATCCAACACAGATCTAATATCGGCCGCCTAATATTTTTAAAACACCGCGTTAACCAGAACCATCCGATCAAGCCACAAATCTAACCACGACCATCCATTTCTTTTTAATCACCGCATCATCCGTGGCCGTCTGATCTTCTCTGTATTTAATTCCCATCGTTCATACTTTCTTCATTTTTCTCCCCTACACTGCTTCCTTCTTCTTATCTGCCTGCCCTGGATGAGTAACCCTACCCTCCCTTTCTCTTCATTTTCCACACCCGTGACCTCGCTGGCCCCCTCCTCTCACGCATTTTCCACAAAGACTTCCCCGGTCAATTAATAAACCGTATAGGCCTCAATTTTTCCAGTAGTAGAATTTAAAATATTTATTATATTTTATACATAATATAGTTTATAAACAACCCATTGAACCCCAAGAACCCCTCAGTTCTTCCCCCAATCACACCTCCTGCAAGCTCCCATGAGTCTTCCTCGAGCCTCTCCTCCTCCTCGAACCAGGTAAGGGAATTTATGTTGCCTTTCTTGTTGTGTTGGAAGTTTACATACTTATATATATATATATGTATACTCTTATATGTATATACACCCTTGTGGTTTGGACATAAACCCTCTTATACCCAAATCAAGACTTCTGGATTTGGGGTTTATGTGGTATTCTTAAACCTAAAGGATAATTATTTTCTCATATAAAACCTTTTTACATCCCTAGTATATTCAGATATATATAGAAATATATACAACCATACAGTTTTATATAAACCCCCTTATGACAGGCTTTAAGACTTCTAAACTTTGAGCTTCAAAGTTAATGTAGCACTTTAAAATTCAAGAAATTATATTTTGTACAAAACCTTTATATATATATATATTGTATACATGGTTGCATATAATTATATAGTTTGTAAGACTCACCTTCTGGACTAGATATAAGCCTTTTAACAATGAACTCCAATGGATGATTTATGTTTTTGATAAACTTATAATTATAAATCAATTTTTGTATAAGACTCTTATGTATGCTCGGTTATGCATATAAGTTGTATATGTTTACATAAAACATTATGTAAGTTTGTTTAATAAATAAACCTTTTAATATTTATACCAGGATTTAAGATATAGGCACTCTTTTCTATTAATGTGATTAACATATTAAATTCATATGGGTGTCATTAGATTTATTTTTGGTTTAAACCCTTTTAATAAATAATGTATATTTGAATATGTGAGTATATGTGTATGAAAATGAACTATGATTCTCAATTTTACTTAGAATTTTTCAAAGTTTGCAAAGAAAGTGTAAACAAGATGTTTTCGAAATATGAACGTTCTATTTTAAAATACTACTCTTTATATACACCCTTATGTATAAAAAAATTTACACAACACTAAAACCTAAATTTGGATACTCCAAATATTATTCTTTTGATGCATTTAGTATTAATGGAGAATTATTGAGTATAATATTTGGGGTTTGGAAATTTTATATTCATATGTATGAATTACTTATTTCTATATATTAAATGGTGTTAGTTATGGTTGAATCTCATGCTTACCATCTTTTAGTATCATGTATACCCTTGTGATGTGTTACACCAAATCATATCAGTAATAAATGTATGATCATCTGTTAGTTTAATACCCCAAAAGAAATATTTTCTTTATCTTCTAATTGATTATGCATCTAGGTGAAATTACAATATTTATTGATTACTAAAGTTTTAGAATTTAAGGTTATCATTTTATGTGACAAGACTTGTATTGATTTTGTGCGTTAGTTGTCATCACTTAATCCATAATCTTCTTTTCATACTCACCATTCAATAACATAGCTATATAGTTGATAGTTTTTTAATTAATACTTACATGCCCGATTCACTATATATATTCAAATGATAATGAAGGTAATTAAAACTCTTATGACCTTTTGTGGTATTATGAATTAAATTATTCAAGGTGGTATGAGACACCTTGAATAATATGAAATGAGAAATTAAATATTCAAAGTGGTATGAGAAATTTTGAATATACGACCTCACTTGGAATATGAGGAATGTATTAGACATAGTAAGTGTCAGGTGGGACCCGCTACAACCCCTCGGTGCATCGGTAGGTCTCATGAGACAAACTACGATCTTGGCACAAGGCCTTAACGAAAATGAGTATTTATGGTCTTTTCACGTGGCCTTGACGTTATGGTTATGTTGTCCCGCATTATACATCCCCTCATTATGTTTATTATAATTAATTAAACAAGTGGATATTTGAATAGTAAAATATCCATGGTTAAGAGCCAATACTTATGAGTATCAGAATAAGTAAATTCTTATGGCATGATGTGTATGTTGCACTCAGTGATTTATTAGTCAGTGAATGTTTCACAGTATTAAAGAATGTCATTAATGTTATTAATTTTATGCGGAACTCTGATTATGTTTTTCTCTTAGTTATTAAACTTGTACCTTCATATTAATAAGTTATACTTATTTATAATTTCTTTTACTTATTACTCTGAATGAGCATGCCTATAATTGAATCATGTTCCCTTGTAATCCTATTATTATGATTTTAATTGTGCTCCTTAGACAATTGTTATGATATGTTACATGTGTTACAACATTCCTTAAGAAAATATTTTATGGAAAATTTTAAAATAGTTTTTTCAAATTTTATATTAGTATATTATGTTATTTTAAAACCCCTTTCTGGGCATTTGTATTCTCACCCTACGTTTTTGAAATAAATTTTTCAGGTATCAGTTTTAGCAGAAGAAGCATGTGAGAAGAGGATGGTTTCCCAGAACCTGAACCGAATCGATCCTCTGTATGTGACATGATGTGTAAAATATCAGTGCATGGTTTTTGTAATAACTTACACATCATGTTTCAAGGCACTAGCTTCGGGTATTCTGGGGCTGGGTTGTCACAGTAGTGGATGAGATGAGTCCCCAATTTCGTACAGTGGTGGAGTACGATGACATCTTTCCTTAGGATGTTCCAGGATTACCTCCCCACAGGGAGGTAGACTTCTGAATTGATCTATACCCCAGGATGACACCGATATCTACACCTGAATATCGGATGGCTCTCGTAGAGATTTGTGATCTGAGGGTACAGTTTGAGGACCTGCAGAGGAAGGGCTCCGTGAGACACAGTGTTTCACCTTGGGAAACCCCAGTTTTATTTTCCAATTAGGCATATGAGAGCTTGAGGTTATGTGTATACTTCCGGCGTGTGAACTAGGTGACCATGAAGAACAAGTATCCACTAATAAGGATCGATGAAATCTTCGATCAGTTGAAAGGGACGTGTTGGTTCTCAAAGATAGACCTCAGATCTGGCTATCATCAGCTTTGACTACGGGATGAGGATATATTGAAGATGAATTTTAGGTTTTGATACGACAACTATGAGTACTTGGTGATGCCATTCAGCATAATGAATGCTCCAACATTGTTCATGGGACTCATGAATAGGATCTTCCATCCTTACTTAGATTGGTTCATGGTGTTCTTCATTGATGGCATCTTAGTGTACTCAGAATCTGAGGAGGAGCATGCAAAACACTTGAGGATGATCCTAGATATACTCTGAGAGCACCAGCTTTATGGTAATCTCTCGAAGTGTCTATATTTGAGAGGTCTATTTTTTGAGACACGTCATTTCAGAGGCTGGAGTTGCGGTAGATCTAGTGAAGATTGAGGTGATGCTTTCTTGGGAGCCACCCAAGAGTGTTATCGAGGTGTGGAGTTTCCTTGGTTTGGATGAGTACTATCGGAGGTTTATATCTAAATTTTCCAGAGTAGCAATATCCTTGACAGTTTTGACATGAAAGGGGAAGCCTTTCATGTGGACATAGAAGTTCCAGGAGAGTTTTCAGCAGTTGGGGCAGAGATTAACGAGCGTTCCCATCTTGATATTTCCAAAGGAGAGTTTCGAGTACGTAGTATTTTGTGATTCATTAGGAATCAGGTTTTTTTGTCTCCTGATACAGGGGAAAGCGATGATTGCCTATGGTTCACTCCAGTTGAGACCACACAAGTAGAACTATGCAACCCATTATCTTGAGTTAGCAGCGGTAGTTTTCGCATTGAAGATGTGACAACACTACATGATGTGAGAGATATTTATCATCTAATATGACCACAAGAGTTTCAAGTATATATTTTCTCAGAAGGATCTAAACTTGATACATAGGTGATGTCTAGAGTTCCTCCAGAACTATGACTTTGATATTGTCTATACTCTTGGGAAGGAAAACATGGCGGAAAATTCTCTCAGCAAGAGATTGAGTTCACAGTTGCTGAACAAGGCATTAGAGCAGTTAGACTAATTGCAGATATCCTTTGTGGATGGAGATAGAACAACTTACCTCCAGTTGATGGTTGTCATCCCTCCACTCTTACAGTGAGTTAGGGAGGCACAACTCAGAGATACCGACTGTGAGACTTTACATGCTCAGATGTCCATAGGGCATGCCCCTAATGGATATTCAAAATGTGGGGATCATATCGTTCTTTTCAGAGGATGCATAGTGGTACTGGTGGAATTACGAGAGGAGGTCTTGAGGGAGTTCCATACATCCTCTTTGGCGGTACATCCTGGTGTGGTGAAGATGTAAAAGGGATTCAGACATCAGTTTTGGTGGCCGGGGATGAAAAGGACAATGGCAGAGTTCGTTTCTAGATGCCTCACTTGTCAGCAAGTGAAGATTGAACACCAGGTTCCAGCGGGTATGACTTAACCCCTTGAGGTTCCATAGTGGAAGTGATATGGGATATCAATAGAATTTGTGATAGGGTTACCATGTATGTCTAGGGGGCATGATACCATCTGGGTGATCATTGACCGACTCACCAAGTTTTCCCACTTCCTAGCGATTCAGAAGCAGAGTTCATTAGAGAGCTTGGGACGCCTCTACGTGTAGGAGATAGTTTGACTCCATGGAGTCCCATGAATGATAGTCTTAGATCATGTTTCTCACTTTACATCCCAATTGTGGAAGGGATTTCAGGAGGCATTTGGGACTTAGTTTCACTTGAGTACAACTTTTCAACCACAGATGGATGACCAGACCGAGCGGACCATTCAGGTTCTAGAGGACATGATACGTGCTTGCATTCTAGATTTTTCTCACATTTAGGAGGATCACCTACCTCTGGTGGAGTATGTGTACAAAAAAACTTACCATTCCACTATTGATATGACACCATTCAAGGCCTTGTACGGGCAACCCTACAGGTCACCACTTTGTTGGATGGACTCAGGAGAATCAACACTCATGAGCTTGGAGTTGGTGCAGGTGACTATAGATAAGATGAAGGTCATCCAGGAGTAGATGAAGACTGTACAGAGCCATCAAAAGTCTTATTATGACTGGCGATAGAGGCCTTTGGAGTTCAAGGAGGGAGACCATGTGTTTATTCGGGTCTCTTCTTAATGTGGGATACAAAGATTTATCAAGGGCGATAAGCTATCTATGAGGCTCATCAACCCTTTCCTGATACTACATAGAGTTAGAGAGGTGAAGTACTGCTTATCTCTACCTCTGCATTTAGAGTGGGTGCATGACGTCTTCCATGCATCACATCTGAGGAGATACGTGCATGATCCATCACACGTCATTGACTGGGGAGAGTTGAACATTGACAATGGGGAGATTTTTGTGGAGTACCCGATAGAGATTGAGGATTGACAGGAGAGGATCTTTCATGGGTGGTCTTTTCCTCTGGTGCATGTTTGGTGGCAACACGAGAATCTCCAGGAGAGCACATAGGAGCCGGAGGCTCAGATTCATGCTCAGTACCCCCATTTGTTTGTATAACCTTTTGTTTTAGATTTTGGGGATGTAAAACCCTAAGGTGGGGAGAATGTAACATCTTCTAATTTTCATGTATTATTTTTATATATTATATGGAGTTATTATGAGGCTAGGAACTGAGAAAACATGTGAATTCAAGACCCGGTGTGCTCGAAACAATTGCTTGAGGAATATTAAAATATTCAATAGCAAGTGCACACAATTTTCCTGAAAAAGTAGAATAACTTCTAAATGGGTGCCCAGATCTGAAATTCGATGCCACCATTGCGTTAAGAGCAGGGAATTTACCTTAAGCGGGGCCTAACATCGACCGGCATAGGTCGATCGTGAAAAGTAATTTTTGGACGTTTAAAGAAACAAAATAAATGAAGTTTTATTTTGTTTAACATTACGCAGCGATGCAAAAACAATTTTATTTTTAATAAACCTTGTCAGAGAATTCAGGGCTATCTTCATAACCCTGGAATTCGTCTGAAAGGAGGAGAATGAGCTCTCTCCAATGAATGCCGGCAGATCGAGGATCGATGATGACACGACCTTTGTTCTTCGTCAGTAAAGGATCCAAACTCCTGGTAGGACAGTTTTTTTTTGATTTCACCATTCTTGATTTCTATGATGAACACAAATAATCCATAAATATATTAGCCCTCAGACTGATCATATTTTACGGGAGAGATTTGTTGTGGGTTAACGAGATTCGATTTAATCCGTTTTCTAACCCAAATTTCCCGAATCCTAATCATTGGCCAATAATGCTTGGATAATGATGTTAAACCTTTTCTATGAACATCTCTCCCTCCGTTCTTCATGTTCTTTACTGTTGGAACCCTGTGGTTCTTGGCTCGACGTTGTTGGGTGGTTCCGAGCATGATCGGACCCCCATATTTGAGACGAACTAACAGTAGAGGTCGCAGTAGGGTAGACCGGGTCACAAGGAACCCAAATCTACGACCGCACCAAATTTCAAGCATCAGATGAGCCCTGATGGTTCGTGGAAGGGACCACTGGTGCGGGTATGACGCAATATTCTGTTGTGGCATAGCGGCGGTTCTGATGAGGCGAGGCATTGGCGGCTGGAGTGATGGTGGCTGGCGGCGGCGGCGTGCGGAGGTCATTGGAGGCCGAGTGGGGTGCGGAAAGCGGGCCATGTGGGAGCCATGTGGAGGCCACGGGACGTGAAGGTCGGATCGGAGTGGATCCATGGGCGGCGACCACAAAGGGAATTTTATTTGGGGATGACAGAGGTGGCGAGCGCTTGGGGGCCCGCATGCTATCAGGGTGAGGCACAATGCAGAGGTTACCTGAGACCAGGAGGCATGCGATCATGGTGGATCGTGTGCAATGGACCAGACCAGTCCACGTATGTGCAGACCGGACCAGAGGAGCTGGGCCGCTATAGCGGTCCAGCAGGCTGGACTAAGCGACCCAGTAGGCCGCGGTCCGGTAGACCCAGTGGGCCGGGCTAGGCCGGCCGAACCGGGTTGGACAAGGTCGACTGGACCGGGTTGGGTCGGGTCCGACGGGTCAGATCGGCCCTGGATCAGACCCGAGTGAGACCTTTTTACGAAAAAACCATAACTTTCAAACCGTGTGTCTGTTTAATGAGCCGTTTACGGTATTGTGACTCTTGAGATGAGACAGTCATTTTGAGATACTCTAAGTGAGTTTTCTGTGAAAGTGTGCATACGACCTAAAGGCTTGAGGAGTGAGTTCTACCAGAATGAGCATGCTTTGAGTGGAATCCTGTGGTTGGCTGCGACCTTGAGACCATGTGACTTTCTGAGACTACGTAACTTACTAAGACTACATGTCTTACTGAGACTACGTGTCTTATCGAAAATTAGTGTCTCATCGAGACTACAAGTCTCATCAAGACTATGCGTCTCATCGAGACTACGCGTCTCATCGAGACTACGCGTCTCATCGAGACTACGCGTCTCATCGAGACTACGCGTCTCATCGAGACTACGCCTCTCATCGAGACTACGCGTCTCATCGAGACTACGCGTCTCATCGAGACTACGCCTCTCATCGAGACTACGCGTCTCATCGAGACTACGCATCTTGTAACATCCCCAAATGATAAAGGGTCAAATGGCTAAATGATATGACTCATGTCAACAAGGTGCACCTTCCTTTTCGGGAGTCTGTCTGATTAGAACTCCACAGTTAAGCGTGCTTGGCCTGGAGTAGTGATCAGGATGGGTGACCTTCTGGGAAGTTTCCCAGGATGTGTGTGAGTGAGGACAAAGCACACTGGAAAGGACATGTGTTGGCCTGTGGGGACTATCATTAGTCAGATGACCCATTCAGGCATGTGGATGGACCCTGGGGTGGGCCCCACATGTCTGCGGAGGGCAACTGGTGGTACCTGGTAGGCCAGGACCCGACGTCCTTGTTAAGGCGGGGTGTCTGTGCTGTCACTGGGACCCGGTTGTCACATTTGGTATCAGAGGAGGAACCCAGCCTTAAGTGCGGTGCACTACCTGGGTTGAGATGTAGGGCCCACAACGAGGGCGTTGTGCTCTAAAGGGGGGGTGATTGTAACATCCCCAAATGATAAAGGGTCAAATGGATAAATGATATGACTCATTTCAACAAGGTGCACCTTCCTTTTCGGGAGTCTGTCTGATTAGAACTCCACAGTTAAGCGTGCTTGGCCTGGAGTAGTGATCAGGATGGGTGACCTTCTGGGAAGTTTCCCAGGATGTGTGTGAGTGAGGACAAAGCACACTGGAAAGGACATGTGTTGGCCTGTGGGGACTATCATTAGTCAGATGACCCGTTCAGGCATGTGGATGGACCCTGGGGTGGGCCCCACATGTCTGCGGAGGGCAACTGGTGGTACCTGGTAGGCCAGGACCCGACGGCCTTATTAAGGCGGGGTGTCTGTGCTGTCACTGGGACCCGATTGTCACACATCTCATCGAGACTACACCTCTCATCGAGAATACGCGTCTCATCGAGACTATGTGTCTAATCGATACTGGGTGTTTTGTGGATTATGTTAGATAATCCTGTTCTTCTTACTATAGACCTATACCTATGTGAGATGACTATGTATCTTCTTTGTGGTATAATTCGTGTATTTATTTGTTGTATAACTCATGGATTTATTCATGGTATAATTCATGTATTTCTTTTTGATATAATTCATGTATTTCTTAGTGGTATTACTTTGTGGTATCAAGGTTTCCTACTGAGTATTGTTTTACTCACCTCTACACAGAATTTTCTCGTACATGTCATTTCTTGTGAAGATGATCGATGCTTTGATGGAGTCCTAGGTGGACCAGGACGAAGTGGTTCTTAGAGAGTCCAGACAGTCGAGGTGTTCTCTTACGGCTTTAGACAGCTATCCCGTACCTTGCCCATCAGGTAGGGTTTTCTGCAGATGACTTTCAGGAATTTGTGTATTCACTTTTCTAGACTCCTTTTTGGGTGGGCTTATATTCTGATCCTGTTTACTTTCCATTTTTATACTATTGTACTCTATTGTTGGTATCTTAGTGCTATGCATGCTTGTTTACTTAGTGTTTTACATTTCAATATTTTGGGCTTGGATATGTGTGCGTGTGTACAAATACTTAGTCAAATTCCTCCCATTTATGGGATATGCCTACTCAGTGCTAGTTACTAGCCCCTATCCTATTGGAGGCGGGCTTGAGGTAGTTATGACACGAGCCCCTCTAAGATGGGTCATGACACTTCTTCCCCATTCAACTCTATTACCCTTCACATGGAGGGGTAAAACTTTTGAGTGATTGGGGAAGGAGGAGTTTTCCTTTTGTAATGTCTGAGTCTTGTACTTTAATGTAATTTTTTTCTTCTATTGATTGATTTTTATTTTTAGTGATTTTTAATTATCTAAAAGCAATCATATTTAGGATTTTGGTGTCATTCATTATTTATAGTCTGGTTGAAGATTTTTGAACTCCCTCTACTCAGTGCAGTTTGTCTCGATTGAGCATATTGTGTTAGGTGGTGACTGTCTAGCGATTGTTGACACATGTGCAGAATAAGTGAACTGTTTCTAGATTTTGAAGGAGAAACAACTCTCGATCGAGACTTTCCTTAGTTGTTTGAGAATGATTTATGAACTTTCATGCACACAAGAGTGGTTTCTATTACTTCCTTCAACCAAAGGTTATTGACAACTAGATCGAGAAGTATTTCATTTATCATTAAATAGAAAGAGAGAGGAAATTATTTTTATGACCATGATGACATTGAAAAGGTGATTCTATCCTGACCTCATCACCCTCTTCCTCAACTTGTGTCAAAACTTCATTTTGATTGCTTTCTTTATTTTTAAAATCAAATAATTTAAAAAACAATCTCACTTATTTATCTAATTTCAAGTGAAAAATGTGATTGTTGTGCGTTCTTCTCTAGAGACAACTTAGGTTGACCACTTTACTGCATTTTAACTTAGGAAATATTTGTTTTTTTTCACCCCATGAAAAACACATGTCAAACACCTATCACTTTTGGTTTTATTCTATCTTCTTATGTTCTTCATTCTTCTCATGTTGTTTAATTATAATCCTCATTATTTTTCTTATTAATGTGTTGTGATCTCCTTTTCCACCCCATGTCATACTCTTCTTCTTCACTATTTGTGACCTTTTTTTTTGTGAATTGTGTGTTTCTTCCTTTATGATGCATGCTATCCTCTTTTCTTCATGTTCCATATTCTTCTTTTCATCCTTAGTTTTGTGATCTCCTACCTCCATCATGGAGGGATAATCAGATTTTCTAGCATAAGGAGTTTAACTCAGTTACAACTCTTGGTTTGAATGTTATTTTTTATTACTCTACTTCAATACTTTCACTAATAATTATGGAGTTTGGGATTATTAATGAGGAGACAACCCATGAGTGACCTATTGTTATTTTCCTTCCCTCTTCCATCTAATTCAAGTAGCTTACTCACTCCTTTCCATACCACCTCCTTCATTGGAGGGTTCAACCTTGTTTGTGTTTGGAATGATGACTCAGATCCTTCCTCCAATAGTACTTTTTTGGTGCAAATACTGGGGATGATGTAACACCCCCAACTCGAACCAAAAATCAGTGTTGTTCCCAATGGAGCCACTTGACCTTAGGCACGCCTCCTTGTATTCCAGAGGCTTCTGACTAGTAGCAAGAGTCTATAGTGTTATCATGAGGAGACTATACCCTTATATCAGAGTAAAACACAGTGGAAAATAACCAAGAAACATCCATAATAAATAATCAGAGTATGTGAAAGCAAATAAACTTCAATGTTATACCAAATGTTAGGCGGAATAAAATAGTCATATAAACACATGAACAAAGTGTCTATAGTATCCCACTAAGCCAATAAAACTACATATCTCGAAGAATTTTTTTGATATTTTCTAAGATATAACAACTTCTATATTTTCAAAATCCATTGAAATTCCTTTTTCACAAATGAAATGGACAAGGAAACACACCTTTTGTATCCAAAAATCACACTTTGATAATTTAGCATAAAGACAAAGCTCCCACAAGAGACCCAACATTATAGCTAAGTGTTGCTCATGATCCGATTTTGTCCCAGATTACAGTAGAATATTATCATCAGACACCACCATAAAGGAATCTAGATACCTCTGAATGATTTGATTCATCAATGTTATAATGATGGCTGGTGCATTCGTAAGACCAAAAGGCATAATGATATATTCATAATGGTCATATATGATTCTAAAAAGTATCTCAGAATATCCTTCTTCTGAACTCACAGTTGGTGATATCTCGTACGTAAGTCAATTTTGGAGAATCACTGAGCTCCCCTAAATTGATCAAAAAAGTTATCGATTCAAGGAAGAGGATATCAATTCTTTATCATAACTTGGTTAAACTTATGATAATACACACAAATCCTAAGACTTCCATCCATATTTTTCACAAAAATAATTGGCATTGTCTACAGAGACGTGCTTGGTCAAATGCAACCTTTGATTTTCAACTATTCCAACTGAACTTTTTAATTCCTTCATTTCTGTTGGTGTCATCCTATAAGACGGAAGTGAAATCAGGTAGGTCCCTGGTATGAGATCAATTTCAAACTCCACTTCTCTTTTGGGTGAAAACCCTGAGAAATTATTAGGAAATATGTCAGGAAATTGGTCAATGATGTTTGGAAAATATATATTTCCGATATCCTCTATAGATTCCAAAGTTAGCGATATCAATTGATAATATATAGTTCCAACCACTAGTTCCAAAAGTCATATTCTACCTGCCTTTACATCACAATCTCCTCTAAAGAGATGCTCGATGTCATCAAGAGATGTGAAACTAACCTTTTGGGCATAACAGTCGATGTGAGTTTTAAACGTTTCCAACCAATCCGTACCCAAAATCAAGTCATAAACATCCATATCAAGCACAGATAAATTCAAAGAAACTCATCCCCATCAATAGTTATAGAACACGCTTTAAATATAAAGGCTCGATACTCTATTTGGCCAAGAGGAGTTTAAAGTTTCAAAACAGAATACATCATCTCAATATGAAAATCCATATGATTAACAACACGAGAAAAAATAATTGAGTTAGACACATCTATATAATACAAAGCTTTCATAAGGATAGAATTCAAAAGAATCATATTTCTCACCATCGAAGGACCCGATTGATCATTCAAAATCACTTGATTAGCTCCATAAAACTACTTACTCATTGCACTTTTCTCTTTATCACCCTATTGAGATTGCATAGGTTGAAGAGTGTCCCTAAAATCACCTTAGATCACTCAATTATAATGAAAAAAATTATTCTGTTGAGCTCATCCAGTTGAAGCATATGATGTTTGAGAAACATGAGATGTGTCTCAATCACTAAAACTATAGCACTGAAGATGCCCCATCTGATTACAATTTTGAAAAGATTTAGGTGGTATCATACAATCTCAATTCATATGCTCAAAAGAACCACATTGGATACATCCTCACTTACTTTTCAGTTGATGAGTAATGTTTAATGATCCCATGGTCTGATTCTGACATATCCCACCTATCTAGAAGTAGGTGTCCCTCTTCCACTTATTTTCAGCATTAGAGTTCCCAACTATTCCCGTAGGAATAAACATGCTTCTTGCAACTGCATTATCATAGTTATCCTTTTCTACCAAAATCAGTATATTAACCATTTATTTATAGTCTATAATACAGAGAATGAGAATTTCCAACTACTACATATTCAACTTCAGTAGTGGAAAGTGCTATTGAGTGTTTCATACAAGTTTCAAATGTGCTCTTCTTATCCATTTTATATCCACCAAAGTCTGCATCTAAAAATATTTTTAATTCAAAATCATTTCTAGAAGAATAGAACAATCCAATTTCAAAAGTTCCCTGAATATAAAGAAAAATTCATTTAATAACTTTAGGAAGAGATTATTTAGGATTTTATTGAAATATCACACATAAGAATATAGAAAAAATTAATTATGTTTGACTAGTTGTAAGTGATATTGAACTGTCAATCATTCATCTATCTATTGGTTTCTCAGATTCATCAAGATCTAAAGTTTTTGATATTTTCATGAGATTACCAATACTTTTAGAATTATCATAACCAAATCTTTTAAGTAAATATATTATATACTTTTGTTGAGATAAAAAAATTCCTTATGGTCTTTGAGAAACTTGAAAACCAAAGAAATATGTTAGTTCTCCCATCATGCTCATTTCAAACTCAGATTTCATAATTTCCGTAGATGAATTAATAAGAGATTTATGAGTTGAACCAAATATAATGTCATCAATATAAATTTGAACAAAGATGGTTTTTTTAAAAACCTTTATAATTTTTTTTCCATCATCACATCCCTTAAAAAAATTGTTTTGAAGTAAAAATATGGTAAGTCTATCTTACTTGTCTCTTGGTTATATGAATAGATTCAAGTCTGGATACTAGAGAGAAAGTTTCTTCATAGTAGATGCCTTGTTATTGATTATAACCCTTAGTTGCAAATCTCACCTTATTTCTCACTGTAATTCCATTTTCATCTTGTTTATTACAAAAACCCATTTTATTTTAATCATAGGAATATATTGAGTATGTTCCACTAAAGTACAAACTTTGTTCCTCTTGAATTCATTAAGTTCATCTTTCATTTCCCTATCCAATATTAATCACCTAAATACTCATCAGGGGTTTTACATTTAAATAGAGATAAAAATACACAATGTTCACATTCATTTCTTAAGAAACTTCTAGTTTTGACTAGTTGATCTAAATCACCAATGATATTATTAGTGAGATAGTTCCTTAAGATTGTTTGATTTATTAGGTTTGTAAAATTCTATTCTTAAAAAATAGGTTGGGTTTCTTCTAGAGGTATGACTTCAAAAAATGTTTCTTCAATTTTTCTCTCATGTAAATAATTTTTCAACACAGGTTGAAAACCAGTTTTAAAAAGATCATATGAAGATGTGGTTTTAGGTAATTTAAAAATATAAGGATCAGTTTCATCAAATTTGATATGCACTATTTCCTCAATAGTGTTTGTTCTTTTGTTGAAAACACGATAAGATTTACTTGTTTTAGAATATCCAAGAAAAATTTATTCATCATATTTTTGGAGGAAATTTATGTAAATTATCTTTAGTATTCAAAATGAATACTTTACATAAAAAAACTTTGAAGTAAGAAATATTTTTATTTCTTCAAATCCATAACCCATAATGAGTTTTATTAAAAAAAGGTCTGACTAAAACTTGATTTATTATATAACAAGAAGTATTAATGACTCAATCCCAAAACTTTTTACCAATTGAATATTCACTCAACATGGTTTTAGTAGTATTCTGAAGAATTTTATTTCTTTGTTTAACTATACCATTTTGAGGAGGTACTATAGGAGCTGAAAAGTTATGTATAAAACATTTCTTACTAAAAAAAGTTTCAAAATAATTTTTTTCAAATTCTCCACAATGATCACTACAAATAGTAACCAAAGGTAGATTTTTCTAATTTATAACATGGGATACAAATTTTTTAAAATAGAAAAGGAATTATGACTTTTTAGAAAGAAAATAGACTCACGTATATCTAATGTAGTCATTAACCAAGACATATACATAGTATTTTCCTTCAATAATTATAGTTTGTATTAAAACAAATAATTCCATGTGTACTAACTATCAAGCTTCAAAAGTTGAATATTCACTAATAGATTAAAATATTGACTTATGTTGCTTACCAAATTGAAAAGGATCACAAACTTTTGAAAAATTGAACCTAATCTCCAGTAGGTCTCTAACAAGTCCTTTCATGGAAACTTTATCAAAATTACTTACATTATAGTGTCTTAACCCTTTATTCCATAACCAATATTTATCTTACAATTCAATTAGGAATAGTAGATCTTGTATCCTAAGGTATTCTATGTTTAAAGTATAACCATTATCTTGCCTGTTGGCAGCAAGAAAAAGTTTACCTTCTGAACTTTGAACAATATATCTATCATTACTGAAGTTCACAAGATAACCTTAATCACATAATTCATTTATGCTGATAAAATTATGTATAAGTCCTACAATATACATAACATTTGAAATTAAGGCTTTTCCAATAAGTTTGATATCACTAATACCGTAAATCTCTCAATCATTGTCTCTGAAAGTTAATTTTACACCTTTCATCTTAATGATCTTCTGGAAAAATTTCTTATTGTTAGTCATATTATTAGAGTGACCACTATCCATGTACCAGATATTTTGGTTATTTATAATCAACCTTTCTCCTTGAAATAGAAACATTAGAATTTTGGTACCCATACTTTCTTGGGTCCAAAATTATTAGAGAAAAAGAACTTTAGGAATCCACATCTACCCAACTTTCTTATGTTGAATATTTTATAATATTTTAACGATATATGCTTTATGAAATCCAAAATATTATACCTTATTCAAAGAAAATTTATTTTCCCAATGACCTCTTTTACATTTTGTACAAAAGGGTGTACTCTTTAGAACAAAATAATTAGATTGAAAATGTGGTTTCATTGAAGTAAAACCAATTCCATAAGTATTTTATTGTGGTTTCAAATTTTGGTAAAATTGTCTAAAATTTTATTCCTAGAAGTAAAATTTGATAAAAGATTATTCAGCCTAAATATTTCAGAATTTAGTTTTACAACCAGATTCTTATCTTATTTAGTTGAATTAGAATTACATTTTTTTATCTAACTCCAAAGTAAAATTCAAAATCTTTGAAGTAAGTTTTGAAATTATAGATTTTTCTTGGGAAAGTTTTGTATTGGCACATTCATAGTATTTCATATCTTTATTTTTCTATTTTTCCAGTAAAGTATCATATCTAGTTACTTCTTCAAAACTAGGTAAAGTATCCTCACCATCGAATGTAACAATTTTTTCTTCTTCCGAAGCCCTCGATCAGAACAATCATACAAACCCTACTTCCCTATTCCTAGGAACCCTCAATCCAGCTGATTAGGCTAACTTATATATCTCTAACCTCAAGATCCCTCAATACAACAGATCAGACACAACAATAATTACAACAAAATATCTTAAGGCATTTAAAAATATCACCTCACAAGCGATGATTTAAGAAAAACTCTCTAAAAGTTACGAAGTGCACTAGGTAACAAGGTGTTACATAACACTTCATGAGAAACTTTAGATTGTATATGTGTAAAAACTTCTCTTTGAGGATGTGAATCTGTTTATAGATGAACTACAATGGTCATATTCCACATTTCTTGGGAGTAGTTTCAAAAACATCAGATGAACTCCTTCACTTGATTGGTTCAACATAACAATATTATTTCTGATGGTTGTCATGATGTAGCACAATTACAATGCTTGAATTTTCCATCCAGTATAATGAAAAACTTTGTTTGGTAACATTGTTTTTCATTGTCTGATAGTCTTAATAAATATTTATCTGGTGGAAATGTCTATCTTTGTCTGATAAAGTCTGTTCGGTAAACTTGGTAGAACTTCATCCAATAGACTTCGTTGTACTCTATCTGCTAGATTTTTTAAACCTTTCATCCAATGAACTTGTTGTACTCTATTTTCTAGACTTTGTAAACCTTTTTTCCAATGAAATTTTTATAATCTATTTGCTAGACTTTGTAAACCTTTTGTCCCATGAACTTATATACGTCCGTCTAATGTACAAAGTACATGTCTGTCCGATGTACTTTGTAATGTAATTCACTCGTGGATTGTTACTCAATCATTTTACTTTTATAAATATGATTAAATAAATATTTATAGCCATTATTCCTTTTTAAAGGAAAATATATACCTATTAACCTTGAGAAATCACATTATAATGTTTAAAATAACTATATGAGAGAGTCATCTATAAAAAACATATGATAATAAAACTATACCAAATATAATGATTAAGGTTTGGTTGATACAATCCCCTATTATAATCATAAAACTCCAAAATCCTCAAGCATCACTATAAGGGAAAATGATATTAACAAGATAAATTCTTTGAACACAAAAGGGTTATGCTGGACCTCTACTTTTTGGTTTTGGGATGTTGGATTTGTTTTGAGGAAGATTGAAAGTGGTGAAGGTGACGTGGAATTTTAGATGAAAATTCAGCTAACACCAAACACACCATGACCAGGGGTGTTGAACTATAGCTTGATTGGATGGAGAAGTTGGAGGAGAGGATCTGCCAGCTGATATGTGTTTTTTCTAATTTTTTATTTCAACTTTATTAAAAATATCACCCTTTTTCATGTCAATAACAATGGTAGACAACAATTTTCTTGTTTTTATTGCTTAGAGCTAAATATATTTTTGAATTTAATCTAAAAATATCACGTGTTTTTTCTTTTTTTCCAGAAATATTTATATTTTTGTTAGAATTGAATTGTGCAAACATGAATATATTTTCTTGGTAATTTCTTGTGTAAATATAGTTAAATATCTGAAAATTCACATGGAATGATAAGTTGTTAAATGTATTAATCTCTAAAAATGCTATTGTTTTGGAAACTGAAGTTTTTTTGATTTCCGAAATACATTTTGAATTTAAATTATAAAATCATTTTGTGTTGACATTTTTATAAGTGAATTTGTAGGGTTTAAAATTTTCAAGTTGAATACGATGAAACCTTTAGTTTATTTTAATATAGGTGGGTTGGACTTGGTACGTTTATTAGGATAAAAGCTTTACACCCATTATATTGTTCCCACCACATTTAAACTAAGTATCATGTGGGTTTAGTCGCTGCCCTTACTCCACCACTATAGGATTTCAAAGGTTCCCCCGAGCCAACTCTCATTCCACTAAGAGAATCAGACAATAAACCATGATACCATGGAATGAAGGAGGAATAACTACCTCTTGGGGATGCAGTTGGAATCAACTGTTGTTGTTGAAAAGAGAGGCCCACAACTAGTCCGTGGAGGTCCCTATTCATCGAGGTCCTTATTTCTGGTTGTCCTTCTGTGCAACAGAAAGAAGGTCCTTCATGGTAAAATCAAAAAGGGTTTTTGTAACGCCTCGACCCCAGTTACCCAGAGTTGGTGCATTATTACATAACATAGGCATGATAACAAATGATCAAGTCTCAAAAGAACGATTAGTTTAGTAGCCTTGGAACACTAGATACATTCATAAGTCTTACAATACATCATAAAGTACAAAAAATACAACAACATATTGTCTTCATATCCCCTCATACTATCCCTGCAGGTCATTCATAAAATACTTCTTCACATCCTGGGAAAAATAAAACATCGAAAGGGGTGAGCTCAGATGCTCAGTAAGGATAACAATATAGCGGAAACTTTCATAAATAAACATAAACATTTAAGGCAATGTATAACTAAAACAAAATCCTTTTAAACTTGAACTTAAGCATAATATGGAAATAATAAAATGACATAATTCCATTTACTCATTCACATGGATATTCTACTAGTTGAATAATCACATGCAATATCAATAACCACTTTCATAATGATGGAATGCATAATGCCAGACTATCATAACCACGTATCCAAGGCCTCATGCCAAGACTACAAATAAGATTTTGTTAAGGCCTCATTCCACGACACTAGTTTGTCTCATGAGACCTACTGATGCATCGAGGAGCTATATCGGGCTCCACCGGTCACTTATTAAGTCCAATTCATTCCTCATATGAATAGGTTTAAACATATCATAAACCATAACATAATCGTATCACATAAAACATGCATAAAGAAAACATAACATTTCCACAATTCAATCACAAGATATCAATACAAAACATTGATATAATAAAAACATTATCAAAAACATTTTCAATACCAAAATAAAAGAAAATTAAAAATTGGTATTTATTTTTCATTAAAAAAAAGTTATGGCTTTTAGAGGAAGCCGAAACTCAAATAATGGTCACGGCGGTGGAGAAGTCATTGTCGCCACATATGTAAGACAAAACATTCCTTTTGTCATTTAGTAAAAACTCTTCGTATAAAAATATTTCTTTTGAATAAAAGTAAAAGTCAAAGGGGTTAATACACCGTATAAAAGAAAGTTGTGTATAAAACAAAATATTCCTCAATAAAAGGAGATTGAGACGAAGTCCCTTACCTCGTGTCCGACATGACTCGATCGTTCTTTAATATCCTGAATAATAAACTAGAGTTAATCTATACTTTATTAAGAACCCTTTTCACTTTCATTATCCCTTTTATATCACTTATTACCATGTTATGAAAATTATGTAGTCATTTAAGTTAATAATGGTCGTTTTGTCGATCTTTGGTACTTGAGTCAACAATAAACTTCTTATAATTAAAAGTTGTTTATGTGGTAGAATATACATTATATCTAGAATTATATTAATTATGTAGATATCATATATATCATATATATACATTATATACATTCATTTATAATATTACATAACATCTAGAGGTAAGAAATGAAATGCACCGTTCATGGAGACGGTAAGCCGTACGTACGCATGAACGCTACTTTCATTTATATTTTGTATTTAATGGAATGAAATCATAATGATATAAAGGTATATTTTAATTCCAGTATAATATCATATATAATATCATTAACTCCATCCTTTATATGTCCCACATATGGCATTAACGATTCAAATCACTTTGAGGGGGCGGTAGTCCGCACTTCCTAAAATGAAATTATCGCTTTTACCCATAATGGAAATCATAAAGGTATGTCATAAATGAAAAATACATAATTATAAAGAAAACATAAACATAATATATATCATATATAGAAATAGTGTCATCATAATGGCCACCATGAGAGGTGTTAAAAGAAGATTGAACAACCATCGTTTCGTGAGGTAGTAATTCACCACCCACAGAAAAAGTATGTTCTTTAACCATTAGACGAAGGTGTGTGTAAGTGTAAATAAAATAATTCTCATAAAAACATCCTAGTATATTTAATATACTGGAGTTGTTACAAAATAAAGTAATAAAAAGAGTTTAAGGGGTTAGAGAATCAAAATAAAACAAAAGAACACAAGTGAAGACATTACCTTTAAATCGGGTAACTCTTTTTGATTTGAGCCAAAGTCTTCCTTGGGAAGACTTATTACCAAAGTGAGGATTATAGGAGTAAGAGAGGGAAGTTGGTAGAGTATTTGGGTAGAGTTTGGATGAGCCAAATGGCTTGAAGGTGTGAATAAGGTGGTAGAGGTGGGGGCCTTTTATAAGAGGAGAGGAGGGACACTCTTGGAAAGTCATAAAATGTTACATTATTATGAAGTGATTTTCGGTTTTAAAAGGTCCCAAAATTATATATTTCGAGGATAAGGTGATAAGGGTTATAAATATACTCATAAAATAGGTTTTTTACAAGTGTAAGTCTTAGATTTTATATTATCTTTTCATTTTATTTAAATCGTTAATTAATGAGGTAATCACTGCATCATCATGGTGTCATAAGAAATTCAATTTATTTAATGTATAAAAATTATAAAAAAATACCATGATGTAGGAAATATTTTTATATTTCCAATGACTATTTATAGTAAAAAATATGACTTTTATAACCCCATGTAAAAATTGTTTTAGTAAAACAATACATGTTTGTGACACTTTTATTTTTACTTTAAATAAAAAGTTATTAATGTCATTTTCTTACCCAAGTGGCTCCATGGGGCCCCCAAGTTGACCCATGGATTTTCTTGGTCGGCCATGACTCATCCAATAAGTTTAGGACAAGTTTAAAGGTAATTTCATATTATTATATCATTATATTTACCTTAAATAACACTAATTACCTTTAATCGCGATTAATAGAACTTAAAAGTTACTACTCACCAAAAATTATTTTAATCCCATTGAACCACATTTTACTTCCTAATAAAAATGATGTATGTTGGATTTTTGAAATACAAATCACAGAGGTGGTAAAATTTCATTTAAACGAAAAATCAGTTTTTAAACTACCACTTAGTGGTTTCACTATTCATCAAAAATCGATGTTTTTCAGAAAAATACCAAAAATTCACTCTAAGCTATAATTGATATTCAAAATTCAAAAATGATGTCCATTTTATAAAATTCAAAACATAAAAGTTGCATTAATTATTTTTATATTTAATTCCCACTGTCAAAACAAATAACGTGTTTTTATGAAACAATATCTATCAAAAGATTGACACTCGTTTATGTCCAATTTCAAAGTGAAATTAATTCTAATGACCACAATTGGATAAAATTGTAAAATTATATTATAATTATACTTTAAAACCACTCAATATTATAATTTATCACTATAAATTATTTTTATTAAAAAAGTTGTTTTTAAGTACTTTTCACTATTCATCGAAAATTGGAAGTTTTCAGAAAAACACCAAAAATTCAAAATAGGCTAATTTCGATATTATGAATACAAAAATGAAGTCCATTTTGAAATATAAAATTTATATAATTCAAAAAGTGGGTATTAATATTCCTAACGGCTAATTTGATTGGTCGCGGTGTGTTAGAATCTCAAACTAGCGTACAATGCAAGCTATTGCATTATTGAAAGAGAAGCGTATCATGGAAGCTTGGGATGATACATTTTAACCTCCTTAAATAAATTGCGTCCTCGCAATTTTAAATTGTTCTTTGAAAATTAAAGTTTGAAAATAGAAAATACCTTTGTGGAAAACCCATATCGGAAATAGGGTTAATAAAAATATAACTTTAAAAGAAAGAAAGGGAAGTACAAAGCTCACCCGAGATAGCCCATACTAGGATTCTATGAAAACATAGATATGGAGGAGAAAAAAACCATCAAGGTATGATGGAGAGTTGTAGAAAGCAGGATTAGGAGAAAGTTAACTACAAGAAAATCACAAACTTGTGATTGGTTAAACGGTCATTGATTCCCCAGTTGAAAAAGTTAACCGATAACGTTTTTTTAAGTTACCTTTCATAAAGTTGAGGAATTTATTTAGGAGATTTACTAAGAATGTAAGGAAATATACTTACATGTCATGTAGACTTTCATTCTTTAATAATTTTTTACCACAAACCCATCTTTCACTCTAAAAGGTAATAGAACAAAAAAAAAATTATATTTATCCTAATCGTACAAGGTTCTAAATATTAACAAATACCATTTAGATTAGGAAAACTATTTTATAATAACTAGGGACTTCCTATATGCTAGTGGTAGGTAATAAAGGCCTGTCACACTATGGTTGTGGGTTCGATTCCTGCAGCTTTGTCTGACACGACGGGTTATCCCCTGACCCGCAGGTTATCCTTTTCCTAAAACTATAGTATTATAATATTTCAAAAATAATATTTATAAATGTTTTAACCTTAAAAAATACTATCCAAAGTTCAACATAATCCATTCCAACCTTTATAGTTATCTAAAATACCTCTTTCCAAACTCACAGTCCAAATTTTATAAGGAAGGTAAACACAATGAAGATCCTTTTTCCGCGTAATAACTTGTGAACACCTTCATCATGTATTCTTTTAAAACACTACAACATCCTGAATTAAGGTAAATCCTTATAGATTACATTCATGATCCCTTATTCCTTATAGAATACTAGATATACTCCTTCTATCCAAAAATTTATACAAATCATTAATCAGCTTCATGGAAGTCAAGAATATCCAATATAATTTATCCAAATCAATCATGTATTATTCCAAAATCACTATCTCGGTATCAGAACCATATTATGGTTTATCTTCCTCTTAACCATATATTTTCCAAAAAAATAACATGCTATTGAGTCACTTTTCTTGGTTCCACACAATCTCAGGTCCTTAATGAAATAGTACTGAAGTACAATCCTTATATACTCCATAATTATTATAACCGGTACATAGTTGATACAACACTAAAATGACATAATTATTTAATAACAATATAATAACTCTAATCATTCCCCCTCATATGTGGTAGTATCATAACTTTATTATTATCTAATAGCATCATTTGGGGCATACTCTGATGATTTGGACATTGGTTTACGTAGTGTCCCCACTCATTGCAGATGAAGCAATGTACATTTGAAACTGTTTTCTTACCCTTTCAGTCACACACTTGGTGTACTTTTTCTCCAAAATTATAAAAAACTCCCATTCCCTTCAGGAAAGTTCCAAGGTGTTTCTTCCCATAGTTATCACATATTGGAAAATTCTTCTTTTCTCTCTTCCCTTTATCCATCTTTCTCTCTTACATCCTTTTCTTCTCTTTCTTACCTTAAAATCCATTGGACTCAAAGAATTATTTACTTATCTTATTAACACATGATACTATTTCTTCATATGTTGAGAACACATGGGAGACTATTTCCCTTCTAAATGTCGGCTTAATACCTTGAATGATATGATCCTTCTTACTCTTTGGATCATACGCATTATTGGAGTTCACATTACTTCTACTGGGTGCCATTTCTATACAATGGCATAAACTAGGTCAGTTTATGAATTGAAATGAATAATTCCAAACTTGTAAAATACTTAACGTAAATTTAACGGTTTATGGATATAATCCATAATCATAAAAATGTTTTCTTTGAGGAAGTATATACTCATAAAACCTTCATAATGGTTTTTAAAGAAAATGAGAATTATCCTAAGCATATCCCCCAGGATTTTCATAACCAAGAGTGCAGCAAGGCCCGTTGTCGTGCACCAGTTCCCGTTCGAGTCTAGCTCAAAGTGGTGTTTTCGGGTTTTACCCCTAGTTAAATCTGTGCTAGAGCCTTCTCTACCTGCTTGTATCCAGACAGGGATGTATTTCTCGGAAAACTCACAAAATCTCTATAATACCAAAATTCTAGGAAGTTATTCTATACTAATCCTCAAAGTCTATCTTAGGGCTATGTGCTATAATCAGAGTTTATCTAAATCTAGCTTCCAAGGTTAGTACTAAACTGCCTATGATACCAACTGTAACGCCCCGACCCCAGTTACCCAGAGTCGGTGCATTATTACGTAACATAGGGATGATAAAAAATGATCAAGTCTCGAAAGACTGATTAGTTTAGTAGCCTTGGAACAATAGATACATTCATAATTCTTACATTACATCATAAAGTAAAAAAACTACAACAACATATTGTCTTCATATCCCCTCATACTATCCCTGTAGGTCATTCATAAAATACTTCTTCACATCCTAGGAAAAATAAAACATTGAAAGGGGTGAGCTCAGATGCTCAGTAAGGATAACAATATAGCGGAAACTTTCATAAATAAACATAAACATTTAAGGAAATGTATAACTAAAACAAAAGCCGTTTAAACTTGAACTTAATCATAATATGGAAATAATAAAATGAAATAATTCAATTTACTTATTCACATGGATATTCTACTAGTCGAATAATCAAATGCAATATCAATAACCACTTTCATAATGATGGAATGCATAATGCCAGACTATCATAACCACATAGCCAAGGCCTCATCCCAAGACTACAAATAAGATTTTTTCAAGGCCTCGTGTAATGACACTAGTTTGTCTCATGAGACCTACCGATGCATTTAGGAGCTATAGAAGGCTCCACTGGTCACTTATTAAGTCCAATGCATTCCTCATATGAATAGGTTTAAACATATCATAAACCATAACATAATCGTATCACATAAAACATGCATAAAGGAAACATAACATTTCCACATTTCAATCAAAAGATATCAATACAACACATTGATATAATAAAAACATTATAAAAAACATTTTCAATACCAAAATAAAAGAAAATTAAAACTTGGTATTTATTTTTCATTAAAAAAAAGTTATGGCTTGTAGAGGAAGCCGAAACTCAAATAATGGTCACGACGGCAGAGAAGTCGTTGTCGCCGCATACGTCAGACAAAACATTCCTTTTGTCATTTAGTAAAAAATCTTCTTATAAAAAGATTTATTTTGAATAAAAGTAAAAGTCAAAGGATTTTATACACCGTATAAAAGAAAGTTGTGTATAAAACAAAATATGCCTCAATGAAAGGAGATTGAGACGAAGTCCCTTACCTCGTGTCCGACTTGACTCGATCATTCTTTAATCTCCTGAATAATAAAATAGAGTTAATATATACTTTCTTAAGAACCTTTTTCAAGTTCATTATCCCTTTTATATAACTTATTACCATGTTATGAAAATTATGCAGTCATTTAAGTTAATAACGGTCGTTTTGTCGATCTTGGGTACTTAAGTCAACAATAAACTTATTATAATTACAAGTTGTTTATGTGGTAGAATATCCAATATCTCCAGAATTATATTCATGATTTAGATATCATATATATCATATATATCCAGTAGATACATGCATTTATAATATTACATAACATTTATAGGTAAGAAATGAAATGCACCGTTCATGGAGACGGTAAGCCGTACGTACGCATGAACGCTACTTTCATTTCTATTTTGTATTTAATGGAATGAAATCATAATGATATAAAGGTATATTATAATTATAGTATAATATAATATATAATATCATTAACTCCATCCTTTATATGTCCCACATATGGCATTAACGATTCAAATCACTTTGAGGGGGCGGTAGTCCGCACTTCCTAAAATGAAATTATCGCTTTTACCCATAATGGAAATCATAAAGGTATGTCATAAATGAAAAATATAGAAGGATAAATAAAAAATAAACCTAATATATATCATATATATAAATAGTGTCATCATAATGTTTACCATGATAGGTGTTAAAAGAAAATTGAACAATCATCGTTTCGTGAGCCAGTAATTTGCCACCCACAGAAATAGTATGTTCTTTAACCATTAGACGAAGGTGTGTGTAAGTGTAAATAAAATAATTCTCATAAAAAAATCCTAGTATATTTAAGATAATTGTGTTGTTGCAAAATAAAGTAATAAAAAGAGTTTAAGGGGTTGGAGAAGCAAAATAAAACAAAAGAACACAAGTGAAGACATTACCTTTAAATCGGGTAACTCTTTTTGATTTGAGCCAAAGGCTTACTTGGGAAGACTTCTTCCCAAAGTGAGGCTTTTAGGAGTAATAGAGGGAAGTTGGGAGAGTATTTGGGCAGAGGTTGTCTGATCCAAATGGCTTGAAGGTGTGAATAAGAAGGTAGAGGTGGAGGCCTTTTATAAGAGGAGAGGAGGGGTACTCTTGGAAAGTCATGAAATATTACATTATTATGAAGTGATTTTCGGATTTCAAAGGTCCCACAATTATATATTTCAAGGATAATGTGATAAGGGTTCTAAATCTACTCATACAATAGGTTTTTGAAAAGTGTAAGTCTTAGATTTTACATTATCTTTTCATTTTATTTAAATCGTTAATTAATGAGGTAATCGCTGCATCATCATGGTGTCATAAAAAATTCAATTTATTTAATGTCTAAAAATTGTAAAAAAAAAACCACGATGTAGGAAATATTTTTATCTTTCCAATGATTATTTATAGTAAAAAATATGACTTTTATATCCCCATGTAAAAATTGTTTTAGTAAAATAATACATGTTTGTGACACTTTTATTTTTACTTTAAATAAAAATTTATTAAAGTCATTTTCTTACCAAAGTGGCTCCATGGGGCCCCCAAGTTGACCCATGGATTGTTGGTCGGCCATGACTCATCCAATAAGTTTAGGACAAGTGTAAAGGTAATTTCATATTATTATATCATTATATTTACCTTAAATTACACTGATTACCTTTAATCGCGATTAATAGAACTTAAAAGTTACTATTCACCAAAAATTATTTTAATACTATTGAATCACATTTTACTTCCTAATGAAAATGATATATGTCAGATTTTTGAAATTCAAATCACAGAGGTCGTAAAATTTCATTTAAACGAAAAATCAGTTTTTAAACTACTACTTAGTGGTTTCACTATTCATCAAAAATCGATGTTTTTTAGAAAAATACCAAAAATTCACTCTAAGATATATTTGATATTCCAAATTGAAAAATGATGTCCATTTTACCAAATTCAAAACATAAAAGTTTTATTAATTATTTTTATATTTAATTCCTGCTGTCAAAACAAATAACGTGTTTTTAAGAAACAATATCTATCAAAAGGTTGACACTTGTTTATGTCCAATTTCAAAGTGAAATTGATTCTAATGACCACCATTGGATAAAATGGTAAAATTATATTCTTATTATACTTTAAAACCACTCAATAGTATAATTTATCACTATAAATTATTTTTATTAAAAAAGTTGTTTTTAAGTACTTTTCACTATTCATCAAAAATTGGAAGTTCTCAGAAAAACACCAAAAATTCAAAATAGGCTAATTTTGATATTCTGAATCCAAAAATGAAGTCCATTTTGAAATATAAAATTTATATAATTCAAAAGGCGGGTATTACTATTCATAACGGCTACTTTGATTGGTCGCAGTGTGTTAGAATCTCAAACTAGCGTACAATGCAAGCTATTGCATTTTTGAAAGAGAAGCGTATCGTGGAAGATTGGGGTGTTACATTCTCCCCTACTTTAATAAATTGAGTCCTCGCAATTTTAAATCGTTCTTTGAAAATTAAAGGTTGAAAATAGGGAATACCTTTTGTGGAAAACCCATATCGGAAATAGGGTTAATAAAAATATAACTTTAAAAGAAAGAAAGGGAAGTACGAAGGTCACCCGAGATATCCCATACTAGGATTCTATGAGAACATGGATATAGAGGAGAAAAAAACCATCAAGGTCTGATGGAGAGTTGTAGAAAGAAGGATTATGAGAAAGTTAACTACAAGAAAATCACAAACTTGTGATTGGTTAAACGGTCATTGATTCCCCAGTTGAAAAAGTTAACCGACAACGTTTTTGTTTTAAGTTACCTTTCATAAAGTCGAGGAATTTATTTAGAAGATTTACTAAGAATGTAAGGAAATATATTTACATGTCATGTAGACTTTAATTCTTTAATAAATTTTTACCACAAACCCATCTTTCACTCCAAAAGGTAATAAAACTCAAAAATATTATATTTATCCTAATCGTACAAGGTTCTAAATATTATCACATAACATTTAGATTAGGAAAACTATTTTTTAATAACCAGGGACTTCCTGTAGGCTAGTGGTAGGTAATAAAGGCCTGTCGCACTATGGTTGTGGGTTTGATTCCTGCAGCTTTGTCCAACGTGACAGGTTATCCCACGACCTACAGGTTGTCCTTTTCCTAAAACTATAGTATTATAATATTTCAAAAATAATCTTTAGAAATGTTTTAACCTTAAACAATACTATCCAAAGTTCAACATAATCCATTCCAATCTTTATAGTTATCCAAAATACCTCTGTCCAAACTCACAATCCAAATTTTATAAGGAAGGTAAACACAATGAAGATCCTTTTTCCGCATAATAACATGTGAACACCTTCATCATGTATTCTTTTAAAACACTGCAACATCCTAAATTACCATAAATCCTTATATATTACATTCATGATCCCTTATTAATTATAGAATACTAGATATACTCCTATCAAAAAATGTATACAAATCATTAATCAGCTTCAAGGAAGTCAAGAATATCCAATATAATTTATCCAAATCAATCATGTATTATTCCAAAATCACTATCTCGGTATCAGAACCATATTATGGTTTATCTTTCTCTTAACCATATATTTTTAAAAAAATAACCTGCTATTGAGTCACTTTTCTTGGTTCCACACAATCTCAAGTCCTTAATGAAATAGTACTGTAGTACAATCCTTATATACTCCATAATTGTTATAACCAGTACATCGTTGATACAACACTAAAATGACATAATTATTTAATAACAATATAAGAACTCTAATCATTCCCCCTCATCTGTGGTAGTATCATAACTTGATTATTATCTAATAGCATAATTTGGGGTATACTTTGATGATTTGGACATTGGTTTGCGTAGTGTCCCCACTCCTTGCAGATGAAGCATTGTACATTTGAAACCTTTTTCTTACCCTTGCAGTCACGCACTTGGTGTCCTTTTTCTCCAGAATTATAACAAACTGCCATTCCCTTCAGGAAAGTTCCAAGGTGTTTCTTCCCACAGTTATCACATATTGGGAAATTTTTCTTTTCCTTCTTTCCTTTATCCATATTTCTCTCTTCCATCCTTTTCTTCTCTTGCTTACCTTCAAATCCATAGGACTCAGAGAATTATTTACTTATCTTATTAACAATTGATACTATTTCTTCATATGTTGAGAACACATGGGAGACTATTTCCCTTCTAAATGTCATCTTAATACCTTGAAAGATATGATCCTTCTTACTCTTTGGATCATACGTATTGCTGGAGTTCACATTCCTTATACTGGGCCCCATTTCTATACAATAGCATAAACTAGGCTAGTTTATGAATTGCAATGAATAATTCCAAACTTGTAAAATACTTAACGTAAATTGAACGGTTTATGGATATAATCCATAATCATAAAAATGTTTTCTTTGAGGAAGTATATACTCATAAACCCTTCATAATGATTTTTAAAGAAAATGAGAATTATCCTAAGCATATCCCCTGGGAGTGTCATAACCAAGAGTGCAGCAAGACCTGTTGTCATGCACCAGTTCCCATTCGAGTCTAGCTCAAAGCGGTGTTTTTGGGTTTTACCCCTAGGTACATCTGTGCTAGAGCCGCCTCTACCTACTCGTATCCAGACAGGGATTTATTGCTCGGAAAACTCACAAAATATATATAATACCAAAATTCTAGGAAGTTATTCTATACTAATCCTCAAAGTCTATCTTAGGGATATGTGCTATAATCAGAGTTTATCTAAATCTAGCTTCCAAGGTTAGTACTAAACTACCTCTGATACCAACTGTAGCGCCTCGAACCCAGTTACCCAGAGTCGGTGCATTATTACGTAACATAGGCATGATCACAAATGATCAAGTATCAAAAGGCCGATTAGTTTAGTAGCCTTAGAACACTAGATACATTCATAAGTCTTATATTAGATCATAAAGTTCAAAAACTACAACAACATCTTGTCTTCATATCCCCTCATACGATCCCTTCATGTCATTCATAAAATACTCTTCACATCCTGGAAAGAATAAAACATTGAAAGGGGTGAGCTCAGATGCTCAGTAAGGATAACAATATAGCGGAAACTTTAATAAATAAACATAAACATTTAAGGCAATGTATAAATAAAAAAATCCTTTTAAACTTGAACTTCAGAATAATATGGAAATAATAAAATGACATAATTTTATTTACTTATTCACATGGATATTCTACTAGTCTAATAATCACATGCAATATCAATAACCACTTTCATAATGATGGAATGCATAATGTAAGACTATCCTAACCACGTAGCCAAGGCCTCTTTCCAAGACTACAAATAAGATTTTGTCAAGGCCTCGTGCCAAGACACTAGTTTTTATCATGAGACCTACCGATGCATCGAGGAGCTATAGGGAGCTCCACCCATCACTTATTAAGTCCAATGCATTCCTCATATGAACATGTTTAAACATATCATAAACCATAACATAATCGTATCACATAAAACATGCATAAAGGAAACATAACATTTCCACATTTGAATCAAAAGATATCAATAAAACACATTTATATAATAAAAACATTATCAAAACCATTTTCAATACCAAAATAAAAGAAAATTAAAACTTGGTATTTATTTTTCATTAAAAAAAAGTTATGGCATGTAGAGGAAGCCGAAACTCAAATAATGGTCACAGCGGTGGAGAAGTCATTGTCACCGCATACGTAAGACAAAACATTCCTTTTGTCGTTTAGTAAAAACTCCTCGTATAAAAAGATTTATTTTGAATAAAAGTAAAAGTCAAAGGGGTTTATACACCGTATAAAAGAAATTTGTGTATAAAACAAAATATGCCTCAATGAAAGGATATTGAGACGAAGTCCTTTACCTCGTGTCCAACTTGACTCGATCATTCTTTAATCTTATGAATAATAAACTAGAGTTAATATATACTTTCTTAAGAACCTTTTTCAAGTTCATTATCCCTTTTATATCACTTATTACCATGTTATTTTTTTTGAGAAGTGGTGACATGAACTGGTGTCCCAATCCATGCCCCAGAATGAATTTATTAAAATCAAAATAAGATGTGTTACAAAATCAAGGTGTAATGAACTTACACCAGCAGGGAGTAAGTCAAGGTACATGATAAAGGAATTCAACTGTACCAAAGAAAAGCCAGCCAAAATAAAAAATCCATAGAACTTGTCCTCCACCAAGGCTTCAGCGTCATCATGAGCACAAGCAGAACATAGTGTAAAAACGTGAAGACAACTAGGACAGCAGCCTCCAATATGATACATCAACCTGGAAATCAATCAATCAAAAGCCCTTCCAAACAGCATCTAGTTTAACTGCTCATTATATGAGCACAACAGAGTTACTTCCATCTAGTTTAACTGCTCATTATATGAGCACAACAGTGATACTTCCAAACAGGTGATCTCTTTGAAGGCAAAACAGAATGAGAACTCCAAAAAAAAAACCGCAACCAAAACAAGAAGATAAACTGGAAAGCATGATAGGATCCTGAATCGAAATGAGTGAGATCTACACTGAGTTGATCCAAAATCCTCAACTCATACTCAATCAGAATACCACTGACCAGATCAGAACCGGTTCCAAGAAAGAAGATAAAATAACTCAGAAGCTCAGCAAAAAACCAGAATATAGAAGCCCAGGACAATAGAAAAAAACTGAAATAACAATCTGCAGACCAGAGTAAAATATCCAGCAGAGAATGAACCATGTAAGTGGACTCAAACAGACCAAAAGAGAGCAGTCTTTTACTGAAAATCCTTTGAATTGATGGCAGTCAGTAAATCTGGAGAATGGGATAGAAAACTCCAAAACAGGGTTAATCAAGACAAAAGCATCAAACAGGTCAGATTCAATTTGATTTGCTGTTCATCCTTGATTTTTCAATGGAGATGGATCTTTTAATATAAATATATTGCTCCTTTGAAATCTTACCTTCCTGAAGCTCCTGCTGAGCAATCTGCTGTTGCGTATCCATATGCTTGATCCACTCTTGAAGATCATGTTCATCAAAATGTGGTGAAAATTAGTACAGAACTGTACTAGAAAGCGATTCTTGAGGCTTATCCTGAGGATCATTAGCAGGTTCTGATTTGGGAGTCTCAACTTGAGTATTCTCTTGGGAAGTTTCTACTTGCTCAGCTTTAGAGATGTCCACTGATCTAGTAACAATGGTACGTTCTATGTTTGAGTAGTCTTTGCGTCTTCTATTTTTTCTTGGATGTGGAGTGATGTATCCATCCTCATCTACCAAAGGTTTTTTACCTTTTTTAGCCATATTATTTAAGAAAGATTCTTCCATCTGAATAGATTGGTCAGCTTCCTCAGCAATGGAGTCTAATACATCATGATCCTCTTCCCCTGAATTTTCATTAGGTATAGCGAAATCCTTTTGTTCTTTAAGGGTAAGGGGATTCTGAGGTTCAGTTTCCTTAGAAGCACTAGAGTGTTGGGATCCAATAGGTTCAATCCTAGAGGGAGTAATCGTATTTTCAATAACCGCATTAGTAAAATCTGAAAGTTGATTTTCAGAATTATGAGCATGATCCAATCCACTCGCGCAAACTTTTAGATCAAATGGAGCCTTATGACCTTTTTCAACCCAGGTAGGTTTTTTCACCTTGGGACAACCCTGATTCTTGCTACAGAAATTAGGGGGATGGCCAAGCCAGAGACAGTTATGACAATAGTCTGGCAATATCTCATACAGAATCTCCTGAGAGAAGCCAAGTTTATCACTCTGAATCCAAATATGTGAAGGCACGTGTTTTGAAACATCCACTTAAACACAAATTCTTGCAATAGAAGGCCTAGAAAGTGACTTTGTGGCAGAATTATGTAGTCATTTAAGTTAATAACGGTCGTTTTGTTGATCTTTGGTACTTGAGTCAACAATAAACTTCTTATAATTACAAGTTGTTTATGTGGTAGAATATACATCATATCCAGAATTATATTCATGATGTATATATCATATATATCATATATATCCAGTAGATACATGCATTTATAATATTACATAACATTTAGAGGTAATAAATGAAATGCACCATTCATGGAGATGGTAAGCCGTACGTACACATGAACACTACTTTCATTTCTATTTCATATTTAGTGGAATGAAATCATAATTATATAAAGGTATATTATAATTATAGTATAATATCATATATAATATCATTAACTCTATCCTTTATATGTCTCACATATGGCATTAACGATTCAAATCACTTTGAGGGGGCGGTAGTCCGCACTTCCTAAAATGAAATTATCTCTTTTACACATAATGGAAATCATAAAGGTATGCCATAAATGAAAAATAAAGAAGGATAAAGAAAAAATAAAAATAATATATATCATATATAGAAATAGTGTCATCATAATGGTCACCATGAGAGGTGTTAAAAGAAGATTGAACAATCATCGTTTTGTGAGGCAGTAATTCGCCACCCACAGAAATAGTATGTTCTTTAACCATTAGACGAAGTTGTGTGTAAGTGTAAATAAAATCCTTCTCATAACAACATCCTAGTATATTTAAGATACTGTTTTTGTTACAAAATAAAGGAATAAAAATATTTTAAGGGGTTGGAGAAGCAAAATAAAACAAAAGAACACAAGTGAAGACATTACCTTTAAATCGGGTAACTCTTTTTTATTTGAGCCAAAGGCTTCCTTGGGATGACTTATGCCCAAAGTGAGGCTTCTAGGAGTAAGAGAGGGAAGTTGGGAGAGTATTTGGGCAGAGGTTGGCCAGGAAAAATGGCTTGAAGGTGTGAATAAGGTGGTATAGGTGGGGGCCTTTTATAAGAGGAGAGGAGGGGCACTCTTGGAAAGTCATGAAATGATACATTATTATGAAGTGATTTTCGGATTTCAAAGGTCCAAAAATTATATATTTCTAGGATACGGTGATAAGGGTTCGAAATATACTCATACAATAGGTTTTTGACAAGTGTAAGTCTTATATTTTACATTATATTTTCATTTTATTTAAATCGTTAATTAATGAGGTAATCGCTGCATCATCATGGTGTCATAAAAAATTCAATTTATTTAATTTCTAAAAATTGTAAAAAAAATAAAATGATGTAGGAAATATTTTTAGATTTCTAATTACTATTTATAGTAAAAAATATGACTTGTATAACCCCATGTAAAAATTGTTTTAGTAAAACAATACATGTTTGTGACACTTTTATTTTTACTTTAAATAAAAAGTTATTAATGTCATTTTCTTACCCAAGTGGCTCCATGGGGCCCCCAAGTTGACCCATGGATTGTCTTTGTGGGCCATGACTCATCCAATAAATGTAGGACAACTGTAAAGGTAATTTCATATTATTATATCATTATATTTACCTCAAATTACACTAATTACCTTTAATCGCGATTAATAGAACTTAAAAGTTACTATTTACCAAAAATTATTTTAATCCTATTGAACCACATTTTACTTCCTAATGAAAATGATGTATGTCAGATTTTTGAAATTCAAATCACAGAGGTGGTAAAATTTCATTTAAACCAAAAATCAGTTTTTAAACTACCACTTAGTGGTTTCACTATTCATCAAAAATCGATGTTTTTCAGAAAAATACCAAAAATTCACTCTAAGCTATATATGATATTCCAAATTCAAAAATGATTTCCATTTTACTAAATTCAAAACATAAAAGTTGAATTAATTATTTTTATATTTAATTCCTGCTGTCAAAACAAATAACCTGTTTTTAAGAAACAATATCTATCAAAAGCCAACGAGCCTGTACCCAAGTGGTACAGGCTCCTGCTTGGCATCCAAAAGACCCGGGTTCAAATCCAGGTTGGGATGAATTTCCGGGGTACTGTAGCGGGGGCACTGTATCAGACACTGTAGTAGCGGTGGTACTGTAGTGGCAGAGGAACTGTTGCAGGATACTGTAGCGGCGGTGGGTACTGTAGCAGGTACTGTAGCTGCACAGGGTACTGTAGCAGTACTGTTCACAGTGGGTCCTTTGGGCCAAAAAATGGGCTTTCAAGCCTTGTATTCAGGTCACTTGGCCTTGGGCCTTTGGGCTATGTATTGGGTCTCCCTCTACCCTCTAAAGAGGTCTTTGCTTTAAATAATAAATTGAGGCTTCAACCCCAACCTTTGAAAAAAAAATATCTATCAAAAGATTGACACTCGTTTATATCCAATTTCAAAGTGAAATTAATTCTAATGACCACCATTGGATAAAATGGTAAAATTATATTCTAATTATACTTTAAAACCACTCAATAGTATAATTTATCACTATAAATTATTTTTATTAAAAAAGTTGTTTTTAAGTACTTTTCACTATTCATCGAAAATTGGAAGTGCTCAGAAAAAAACCAAAAATTCAACATAGGCTAATTTCGATATTCCGAATCCAAAAATGAAGTCCATTTTGAAATATAAAATTTATATAATTCAAAAAGTGGGTATTACTATTCATAACGGCTACTTTTATTGGTCGCGGTGTGTTAGAATCTCAAACTAGCCTAGAATGCAAGCTATTGCATTATTGAAAGAGAAGCGTATCGTGGAAGCTTGGGGTGTTACATTCTCCCCTCCTTCAATAAATTATGTCCTCACAATTTTAAATTGTTCTTCAAAAATTAAAGGTTGAAAATAGAAAATACCTTTGTGGAAAACCCATATCGGAAATAGGGTTAATAAAAATATAACTTTAAAAGATAGAAAGAGAAGTACGAAGGTCACCCGAGATATCCCATACTAGGATTCTATGAAAACATGGATACGGAGGAGAAACAAACCATCAAGGTCTGATGGAGAGTTGTAGAAAGCAGGATCAGGAGAAAGTTAACTACAAGAAAATCACAAACTTGTGATTGGTTAAACGGTCATTGATTCCCCAGTTGAAAAAGTTAACTGACAACATTTTTGTTTTAAGTTACCTTTCATAAAGTTGAGGAATTTATTTAGGAGATTTACTAAGAACGTATGGAAATATACTTACATGTCATGTAGACTTTCATTCTTTAATAAATTTTTACCACAAACACATATTTCACTCCAAAAGGTAATAGAACTCAAAAATATTATATTTATCCTAATTGTACAAGGTTCTAAATATTAACACATACCATTTAGATTAGGAAAACTATTTTTTAATAACCAGGGACTTCCTGTAGGCTAGTGGTAGGTAATAAAGGCCTGTCGCACTATGGTTGTGGGTTCGATTCCTACAGTTTTGTCTGACGTGACGGGTTATCCCTCGACCTGCAGGTTGTCCTTTTCCTAAAACTATAGTATTATAATATTTCAAAAATAATCTTTAGAAATGTTTTAACCTTAAAAAATACTATCCAAAGTTCAAAATAATCCATTTCAACCTTTATAGTTATCCAAAATACCTCTATCCAAAATACCTCTATCCAAACTCACAGCCCAAATTTTATAAGGAAGGTAAACACAATGAAGATCCTTTTGCCGCGTAATAACATGTGAACACCTTCATCATGTATTTTTTTAAAACACTGAAATATCCTGAATTACCATAAATCCTTATAGATTACATTCATGATCCCTTATTCCTTATAGAATACTAGATATACTCCTTCTATCCAAAAATGTATACAAATCATTAACCAGCTTCAAGGAAGTTAAGAATATCCAATATAATTTATCCAAATCAATCATGTATTATTCCAAAATCACTATCTCGGTATCAGAACCATATTATGGTTTATCTTTCTCTTAACCATATATTTTCCAAAAAAATAACCTGCTATTGAGTCACTTTTCTTGGTTCTACACAATCTCAAGTCCTTAATGAAATAGTATTGTAGTACAATCCTTATATACTCCATAATTATTATATCCAGTACAACGTTGATACAACACTCAAATGAAATAATTCTTTAATAACAATATAATAACTCTAATCATTCCCCCTCATCTGTGGTAGTATCATAACTTGATTATTATCCAATAGCATCATTTGGGACATACTCCGATGATTTGGACATTGGTTTGCGTAGTGTTCCCACTCCTTGCAGATGAAGCATTGTACATTTGAATCCTTTTTGTTACCCTTGAAGTCATGCACTTGGTGTCCTTTTTATCCATAATTATAAAAAACTCCCATTCCCTTCAGAAAATTTCCAAGGTGTTTCTTCCCACAGTTATCACATATTAGAAAATTCTTATTTTCCCTCTTCCCTTTATCCATCTTTCTCTCTTCCATCCTTTTCTTCTCTTTCTTACCTTCAAATCCATAGGACTTAGATAATTATTTACTTATATTATTAACACATGATACTATTTCTTCATATGTTGAGAACACATGGGAGAATATTTCCATTCTAAATGTCGGCTTAATACCTTGAAAGATATGATCCTTCTTACTCTTTGGATCATACGTATTGTTGGAGTTCACATTCCTTCTACTGGGTGCCATTTCTATACAATGACATAAACTATGTTAGTTTATGAATTGCAATGAATAATTCCAAACTTGTAAAATACTTAATGTAAATTGAACGGTTTATGGATATAATCCATAATGATAAAAATGTTTTCTTTGTGGAAGTATATACTCATAAACCCTTAATAATGGTTTTTAAAGAAAATGAGAATTATCCTAAGCATATCCCCCGGGAGTGTTGTAACCAACAGTGCAGCAAGGCCCGTTGTCGTGCACCAGTTACCGTTTGAGTCTAGATCAAAGCGATGCTTTCGGGTTTTACCCCTAGGTACATCTGTGCTAGAGTCTCCTCTACCTGCTCGTATCCAGACATGGATGTATTTCTCAGAAAACTCAAAAAATCTCTATAATAGCAAAATTCTGGGAAGTTATTCTATACTAATCCTCAAAGTCTATCTTAGGGCTATGTGCTATAATCAGATTTTATCTAAATCTAGCTTCCAAGGTTAGTAATAAACTACCTCTGATACCAACTGTAATGCCCCAACCCCAGTTACCCAGAGTCGGTGCATTATTACATAACATAGGCATGATCACAAATGATCAATTCTCGAAAGACCTATTAGTTTAGTAGCCTTGGAACACTAGATACATTCATAAGTCTTACATTACATCATAAAGTACAAAAACTACAACAACATCTTATCTTCATATCCCCTCATAATATCCTTGCAGGTCATTCATAAAATACTTATTCACATCATGGGAAAAATAAAACATTGAAAGGGGTGATCTCAGATGCTCTGTAAGGATACCAATATAGCGGAAACTTTCATAAATAAACATAAACATTTAAGGTAATGTATAACTAAAACAAAAGCCTTTTAAACTTGAAATTAAACATAATATGGCAATAATAAAATGACATAATGCCATTTACTTATTCCCATGGATATTCTACTAGTCGAATAATCACATGCAATATCAATAACCACTTTCATAATGATGGAATGCATAATTCCAGACTATCATAAACATGTAGCCAAGGCCTCGTGCCAAGACTATAAATAAGATTTTGTCAAGGCCTCGTTCCAAGACACTAGTTTGTCTCATGATAACTACCGATGCATCGAGGAGCTATAGTGGGCTCCACCCATCACTTATTAAGTCCAATGCATTCCTCATATGAAAAGTTTTAAACATATCATAAACCATAACATAATCGTATCACATAAAACATGCATAAAGGAAAAATAACATTTCCACATTTCAATAACAAGATATCAATACAACACATTGATATAATAATAACATTATCAAAACCATTTTCAATACCAAAATAAAAGAAAATTAAAACTTGGTATTTATTTTTCATTAAAAAAAAGTTACGGCTTTTAGAGGAAGTCGAAACTCAAATAATGGTCACGGCGGCGGAGAAGTCGTTGTCGCCGCATACGTAAGACAAAACATTCCTTTTTTAGTTTAGTAAAAACTCTTCGTATAAAAAGATTTATTTTGTATAAAAGTAAAATTCAAAGGGGTTTATACACCGTATAAAATAAAGTTGTGTATAAAACAAAATATGCCTCAATGAAAGGAGATTGAGACGAAGTCCCTTACCTCATGTCTGACTCGACTCGATCATTCTTTATCTATTGAATAATAAACTAGAGTTAATATATAATTTCTTAAGAACCTTTTTAAAGTTAATTATCCCTTTTATATCACTTATTACCATGTTATGAAAATTATGTAGTCATTTAAGTTAATAACAGTCGTTTTGTCGATCTTTGGTACTTAAGTCAACAATAAACTTCTTATAATTACAAGTTGCTTATGTGGTAGAATATCCATTATATCTAGAATTATATTCATGATGTATATATCATATATATCATATATATCCAGTAGATACATGCATTTATAATATTACATAACATTTAGAGGTAAGAAATGAAATGCACCGTTCATGGAGACGGTAAGCCGTACGTACACATGAACACTACTTTCATTTCTATTTCGTATTTAATGGAATGAAATCATAATGATATAAAGGTATATTATAATTCCATTATAATATAATATATAATATCATTAACTCCATCCTTTATATGTCCCACATATGGCATTAACGATTCAAATCACTTTGAGGGGGCGGTAGTCCGCACTTCCTAAAATGCAATTATCGCTTTTACCCAGAATGGAAATCATAAAGGTATGCCATAAATGAAAAATAAAAAAGGATAAAGAAAACATAAAAATAATATATATCACATATAGAAATAGTGTCATCATAATGGCCACCATGAGAGGTGTTAAAAGAAGATTGAACAATCATCATTTCGTGAAGCAGTAATTCGCCACCCACAGAAACAGTATGTTCTTTAACCATTAGACGAAGGTGTGTCTAAGTTTAAATCAAATACTTCTCATAAAAACATCCTAGTATATTTAATATTCTGTTTTTGTTACAAAATAAAGGAATAAAAAGAGTTTAAGGGGTTGGAGAATCAAAATAAAACAAAAGAACACAAGTGAAGACATTACCTTTAAATCAGGTAACTCTTTTTGATTTGAGCCAAAGGCTTCCTTGGGAAGACTTCTTCCCAAAGTGAGGCTTCTAGGAGTAATATAGGGAAGTTGGGAGAGTATTTGGGCAGATGTTTTCTGATCCAAATGTCTTGAAGGTGCGAATAAAGAGGTAGAGGTGGGGGCCTTTTATAAGAGGCGAGGAGGGGGATTCTTGGAAAGTCATGAAATGTTACATTATTATGAAGTTATTTTCGGATTTCAAAGGTCCCAAAATTATATATTTCTAGTATAAGGTGATAAGGGTTCGAAATATACTCATCTAATAGGTTTTTGACAAGTTTAAGTCTTAGATTTTATATTATATTTTGATTTTATTTAATTCGTTAATTAATGAGGTAATCACTGCATCAACATGGTGTCATAAAAAATTCAATTTATTTAATGTCTAAAAATTGTAAAAAAAATACCATGATGTAGGAAATATTTTTAGATTTACAATTAATATTTATAGTCAAAAATATGATTTTATAACCCCATGTAAAAATTGTTTTAGTAAAAAAATACATGTTTGTGACACTTTTATTTTTACTTTAAATAAAAAGTTATTAATGTCATTTTCATACCCAAGTGGCTCCATGGGGCCCCAAAGTTGACCCATGGATTGTTTTGGTCGTCCATGACTCATCCAATAAGTGTAGGACAAGTGTAATGTTAATTTCATATTATTATATCATTATATTTACCTTAAATTACACTAATTACCTTTAATCGCGATTAATAGAACTTAAAAGTTACTATTCACCAAAAATTATTTTAATCCTATTGAAACAAATTTTACTTCCTAATTACAATGATGTATGTTGGATTTTTGAAATTCAAATAACAGAGGTGGTAAAATTTCATTTAAACGAAAAATCAGTTTTTAAACTACAACTTAGTGGTTTCACAATTCATCGAAAATCAATGTTTTTCAGAAAAATACGAAAAATTAACTCTAAGCTATATTTGTTATTCCAAATTAAAAAATGATGTCAATTTTACCAAATTAAAAACATAAAAGTTGAATTAATTATTTTTATATTTAATTCCCACTGTCAAAACAAATAACGTGTTTTTAAGAAACAATATCTATCAAAAGGTTGACACTCGTTTATGTCCAATTTCAAAGTGAAATTGATTCTAATGACCACCATTGGATAAAATGGTAAAATTATATTATAATTATAATTTAAAACCACTCAATAGTATAATTTATCACTATAATTTATTTTTATTAAAAAAGTTGTTTTTAAGTACTTTTCAATATTTATCGAAAATCAGAAGTTCTCAGGAAAACACCAAAAATTCAACATAGGCTAATTTTGATATTTCGAATCCAAAAATAAAGTCCATTTTGAAATATAAAATTTATATAATTCAAAAAGTGGGTATTACTATTCATAACGTCTACTTTGATTGGTCACGGTGTGTTAGAATCTCAAACTAGCGTACAATGCATGCTATTTCATTATTGAAAGAGAAGCGTATCGTGGAAGCTTGGGGCATTACAGTTTTTATGGTTCAAACCATGTACTGCAAGTTCAATTGTGTATTTCTAGGGCTCTGCTGTAGATTAATTGGAGGTGCTTGGGAGGCCGGGGATGTTTAGAGATACTAGACTCATAGAGGCTACATCTGCGGGAGGGTTTTGTATAATTGAAAATCAGAGGCTGAACTGTTGGTGGATCGATGTTTTCTTGAGTAAAGGAGGATGCAAGTTCGATACTACATTTTTATTCTTTCGCTTCCCCTACCTATGGGTTGAGTGCCTCTAATCTCGAGGGTTCATGATACATAGATTCATCACCTCCCTCCACTTTCTAGATGCAATGCTTCAAAGGAAAGTCAATCTTGGAAGTCTAACCTATTTCATAATCCACCAAAACAGCCCCTAAAAAAACCAATACAACCTACACTTTGAGGCCACATGACCACCACATCTATCACACACCAACACTCCTTCCCAATACCACAACCATTCTAGGATCACCATTTGATCCACCTTTATCCCAATACCAGCTTGAAACCAGCCCCATGAAAAGCCATCACCAAAACTGTGGCCAAATCAAAAATGTATCCAACCCCTTCCACATACCTGGAATCCCATTAAAAAGGTCCAGAAAGGCTATCCCGACACCCCAATAAATTCTAGTCCATCACTCAACTCATCTTGGGAACTTGAAAACATCTACAGTAGAGAGAAGAAATGGATAATATCCTTGTTAGGCCATTACAATAGGATATTGATGGAAAGGCTCCCACGTACCTATGAGGTGACAAAAAAAACTTATATCATCATATAAAATAAGGTAATTTATTTATAAAGAGATAACTCCCCAAAAATTATCATCCTTTTGTGATTATTGTTTCTTTTTTCATTGGATCATAGGAAACAAAGGGGTTTGGTGTGAAACTCTATGGAGGAGTATATTACCGAACTGCTAGGGGTAGGGGTAATTCCTTAGTATAGTTATTGAGGTGTGAGGAATTTTTTAGGGGAATATTATAAATGGAGAATGAAAACTGGGGACTAATCCAGGTATTTAATCCCAACAAAGGACCCCCGTAGTTATATTTGCAAAATAAGTTATATTGGATAGGTCCTTAATTGGGTTCAAATCCCTAGATTGGTCCCCAAGTTTCATTATACCTATTATAAAGGTAGGGAATAATAGTTAGAGGGGTGAGATAAATTGGTTAAAGGTTATTCAGCATCATCCAAGGGTGGGTTAGGCCATCGACCCTGAGGTGTAGTGCAGTATTATCTTGGTATCTCTTCTTCATCTCTGTTATTATTTTCATTTCTCTTTCTCCTCCATCTATCTCCATAGTTGAGTCTATCATGACCCGTCCCCCAGGGCCCGTGCCATGACTACCCCAAGCCCAAATTCCATAGGCCAGGGGCTGGAGACTAGAACCAAAAGGCATACTCCCTAAAACAGGAAGGCATTGCCTTTAATCCTGTACAAACATCCAGTCCAAGAACACAACAAGAAGCAACTGTGAAGTAAAATGCTGTAGTAAATGAGTGCTGAAAGTAAAAGGGGCCAGAATACCAGCCCAACTACAAAGGTACAAGTACAACTGAAAATACTATACAACTGAAAGAAATAGTAAAATAGCTATTGGGTCATCTTCTGAGGTTCCTACCTGCAGGGTAGGTACAGATCACCTCTTCATCACTCCACGACCATCCGTCTCCTCCACGTCACGTCACGCCAAATAGACCACCTCCATTCACCATTTAGTCCTAGCTCCCTCAGCCTCGATCAATGTTGTATGTTGTCTGCATAAGACACAACAAGGTGCGGGCGAAGCCCGGGCATGGTTGAGTATAAAGATACTCAGTAGGGACCCCGAGATCCCATAGGTCTCCCAAAGTTCCACAATGGAAAACCACAAAGAAAGACATCAACACTACTTAGGTATATTCCCATACATACACTTAAGTTATCAAGATAAACACATCTCATACATGAGGGATGAATACCACAAAGGTATCACCACGAAGATAATACCATGAAAATAAAAGTACCACATAGGTATCACCACGAAGAAAGTACCACAATGGTAAAAGTTTTAGTTCAAACATAGTCTCATCTCAAACCAGGTTTTCAGTGAAATATAGAAGTACAGATGATTAGTCCCAAATCTAGATCATCTTATTCTATCAAGTGGAACTGCTGCTGATTATATGGAGTTTGATCCACACAGGATCGATAGGTATTAACCCCTACAATGACCCACACAGGATCTGACCCACACAGGATCAGTATGTGCTGACCCACACAGGATCACTGATCCCTGACCCACACATGATCTGACCCACATAGGATCGGTATGTGCTGACCCACACAGGATCACTGAGCGCTGACCCACACAGGATCTGACCCACACATGATCGCTATGAATTCTGATAGCCAACCACATGATTCTATAGGGATAATAACAAGTAACACTCCTAGTACCAATGTCGAACACCTCAGTTGCATGAGAAATCCTCTTCTAATGAGTACAATGGGATTGCCGCGTCACACTGAGGCACTTCCCACTAACCTTGGACTGCTGAGGTACTCCTCCTGTCGAGTACCTTGGGTCTGCTGTGTCATACAGAGGTGCTCCCCACCATGGGTCTCACACATCACACAGAGGTGCTCCCCCTCATGGCCTTCTGAGGTACTCCTCCTATCGAGTACCGTGGGTCTGCCACATCACACAAAGGCACTCCCCACCGTGGGTCTGCCGCGTCATACATAGGCGCTCCCCACTGGGCCTGTCGAGTCACTCCGAGTTGAAATGGTCAGCAGTCGTCAAGTCTCAGCCAGTCGCAGGGTTCCGTACGTAGCGTGCTTGGGAGAACCACTCCCCAAGCCATAGTTCATACCTCAACCTCCCCGAAGTTCCATGAAGAAGTATCCCAAAGGTCTGTCACTTCATAAGGGACTGAACGCAACAGACGACACGTCAATCAGATGCCCGTTTTGTAAGTTATTAGTGTTTCCGCTTCGAGGGCCCAGTTGGATTTGGGGTTCGATCCAACCCATCCGTACTCCAACATTATCCAAAGATCAAGTGGATTATTCCAATAGGACCATATTGATCCAAGGATTCCACTTTCATAGATGGTTCTTCAAACGGACGCCCGATTCACAAGTTATGGCCACAAAGGCGTAACTGGGTCTAGATGGGCCCGGGTCTAGTCCAACCCGGTCGGACCGACCCGACCTAGGCTTACTCGAACTGGTTTGGGTCGACCCAGAACAATTCGGGTCTATCCCGGTTGTCCTGGGCTGTGGTGGGCCCAGCCTGCTAGGCCGTGGTCTGGCCCGAACCGCGAAGGGGGCGGCCTGGCCCGTCCTGCTAGGTGTGGCCCGGTCCGTGCTAGGCGCGGACCGGTGGAGCGGTCCTCCTGAGATGGAACTGAAGGGGGAGAATCCACCTTACATTCGTAATGGCAACGGGCAGGGCCTTTAGGCGCTGCCAAGTCACCACGGGACCCAAGCGGGTTCGGCCGAACCGCAACAGCTGGCCGGTGCTCCGGTCGGCCGGGTGCTGGCCACCCTCTATCCTCCGCCACGGCCTATCGGTCCCAGCCTCCTGCTCCACCGGTGGCGCGGATGCATGCCGCTGCTCCGCCACGCAACCGGCCGGATGCTAGCCGCCACCCTCCCCCGCTGCGACTTCCTCATCATCTGGCGGCGCAGACGTGCCCCACATTTCCTTCCTCATGACCGACCGGGTGTCGGCCACCACCTTCTTTCATGAGCCATTTCGGCTTCGTTCCAAGCCCTAAAATTAAAAAATCGCATATTTGCGATCCTTGTGTCGAGGTCTCTATGTCCATATATCGCACTCAGCAAAAATTTGTGTTTCTAGCGTCAATAAATATTTGGCATTGAAGAACACATGAAGAACGTGCGGAGAATAAAAAGAAAAAGGAGCAAGGTTTATGTGCAGGATGATGGCCATGTTTGTTTGGGCATCGTCGTCTTGAATTTAGGATATGAAGAATCAATAAAATAAATTCAACCATATATAAAACCCCTACCTCAAGAACGATGGTGAGCACGTGTTTGTGGAAGCGGGTCGGTGTTCTCCGTCCCCCGAAAGTAGCCTCCAATGACGTCTCTCAATCGTCAATCTCAGGTTCGGGGTTTCAATATCGCTCATCACCTCTCGTTGGTACCGACTTTGTGCTCCAAGGGTTTGACATCACTGCACTTTGTCAGCACTTCGTTGCTTGGCAAAGCAGTTCCAACACCTCTCCCCAAACTCCATATAAATAGGAGAGGGGGAGGGTGTGCAACGTTTGTTGAATTAATGAAGGCCCCTTCATTAGAAACCTTCCTAATTACCCAACAATGCAATTACTTAGAATGAAAGGTCAAGACATTGATTGGATTGACACGTCATCGGTCCCACTTTTCCTCTTGTCCGTTGGAGGAAAAGAAAGAAAATAAAAATTAACTAAGTTATTTTTATTATTCTTTTAAAAGTCTCAAATTATAACTTTTTCTCTAGAACTACTGCGGTCGAAGTGAATCCTACTTTAAGAGAATCATGGAACTGAGTATTCAACGGTGCCCTCATAATTTTAATCCGAACACCAGTTCAAAAGTTACAGAACGTCACTCGCGCGTTTACTTAACGTACCCGAAAAAAAGTTTGGAAAATTATTAACAGTCACCCTCAACCCGTGCCAGTAGAGGTTAGACTATGCCTAAGTGAAAAACAACTCAAAGAACCCAATGGAACTCTCGTATTTCCAATCCGAGTTACCTTTTAAAAGTTATATATTTTACAAAAAAATAATTGTCACTTAATTATTTTATTTACGACCAAAAACTAACTTTCACTGGTGGCCCGTACCGTCCAATGTTAGTATTTTACTAAAGAAATCATACCCTCACGAGTTCAGCGGTGGTCTCAGATTTTTAATCCAAGTTACCATTTTTGAGTTATCAACATTTGAAAAATAAAATAACTTTATTTAATTATTTTATTTACGGTTATGCCATTTTCTAGTTTTCTCACAGGAGGCCCGCGCCGACTAAAGTTAAGTTGTGCCTAGGCTAAACCCGTCATCCTGAGCACAACAGTGCCCTTAGATTTCTTATATGAGTAACCTTTTAAGAGTTATTCCAATTTTTTAGGAAAACTACTTACATGCGCTAATTAAAGCTTAACAAAACTTAACAGATCATTTCGCGCACTCCGGGCCTCAGAATCGCATGCCATCAAATTTTTCAGTCTCAAAATAATTCCATATAATTAGAAAAAATATACAGAATTTCTAGGACATCACATTCTCCCCACCTTAGGGATTTACATCTCCAAAATCCACAACATGGAGTAATGAAACAAATGGGGATACTGAGAACGGATCTAAGACTCCCGCTCCAATGTTCTCTCCTGGAGGTTCCCATGCTTCCAGCAAATGCGCACCAGATGTATCGACTACCCATGAAGGAACCACTCTTGTCGATCCTCAATCTCTACTGGAACCTCCATAAACGTCGCACCATTTTCTAAGTCTAGCTCCCCATGGTCGATAATGTACGATGGATCACGCACACATCTCCTCAGCTGTGACACATGGAAAACATTATGCACACAATGCATTTGTGGGGAAAGAGATAGATGTTATGACACCTCACCCACTCTGTTGAGAATCTAGAGGGGTCCGATGAATTTCAGAGACAACTTTCTGCCCCGGCCAAATCTCTATAAACCTCGTCGAGGTGATACCCATAGGAAGACATGATCTCCCTCCTCCTGTCGGCATAATAATTCTTCCGGATCTGAAAAAATTTCACTTGTTAACAAGTGAGGCATCGTGATACAAAATCTGCCACTACTTTCTTCATCCCTATCCACTGGTACTGACGCTGGAGTTCTTGGCACATCTTCACCACACCAGGATGTACCGCCAGACGGGACGTATGGAAATCCCTAAAAATATCCTCATATAGCACTATTGGCACCATGGTACGTCCTCTGAAAAGGATGACGTGATCCTCACCTTCAGAAAATATATCAAGTGTCTGCCCTAAGGATATCTGAGTATGTCGAGCCTCACAGTCAATGCCCCCCAAGCTGCGCCTCCCTGACTTTCTGAAGGAGTGGGGGAGTGACAGTCATAGAATGGAGGTAAGTAGCTTCATCTCAATCCATGAAAGATATTTGCAATGTGACTAGCTACTCTGATGCCTCACTCAGCAGTTGTAGACCAAACCTATTGCTGAGTGTGTCTGCTACCACGTTCTCCTTCCTAAGAGTATAGAATATATCAAAGTCATAGTCCTGGAGGAACTATAGTCACTCATGTTGGGAACTAAAAACTAAAAACTCTTGCTACCACGAGGGTAAGGCTGGACGACTCACGAGTGATAGGATGCACCCTCCTTTGCATGAATTTGTCCTGTGCTGCCTGGGTTTCCTTTTTCGCCAACCAAGGAAAATACCATTCCAACATTGTAGGTAAAACCCAACCTTTTTACCTAATACAATCAATCTGAGTATGAATTGTGGATGTCCAGTCCATACCCAAACTAATGTTGTAAGGCCTTGATGCTGCCACCAAGAGGTCCCAACTGAAACTCTCATCTCAAGGGTTAGATCACACCGTCAGTGTAAGTGTAATTATCGAGTCTCCTCCCAAAGGTATCTCTAGACATGAGGGTCAAGTCAATGGCTTAACCGGAAAATCTAGGACTTGATCAAGATTCGTGGAAAGAAGGAATGATTGGTATCTATTTCTATTAATACGACAACTAGTAGTAGACACATACCATATCTCTAACCATTCTTGGGGCCCTTGGGTCACACTCCTTGACTGTATGAAGTTACTCCCTTCCCTTGTCCTCCAGCTCCCTGAGCCTGGTGGGGATAAAAAAGGGGGGTGGTTGTAACATGTCAAAATGTACACCACCTCATGCTGATCTCCTAGCTCCACTTCCATGTCTGAAGCCCTATATATTCATCTGTCCCTAACACTTATTCTTTCAGAAACATTTTTAAACGCCCATCTCTGAGACTCGTGCCATTTTCCTACTTTCCCACTACTAACATTCCCTAGATATATTCTCTCATCCAAAGAACATTCAACCAAAAAAGTTCTCTCTAGAACCCTAACATAGGCAGGAATGCATAGAAGAATAGTGCTTTCTCAGACATCCTTAAACACACCACGTTGGGAAGTTCGAACCCCAAAGTACTGATCGTATCGTATTCATAATGTACCAGGAATGGTCGATACGCCTCAATGAATACTCATTTACCGACATGTCATCCAACCAAAGCTGTAGAACCCTAGGGAACTCTCATCCATTAGCTATTTATGGAAAGAGATCCTCTTCTCTAATAAAGGTTCTCAAGCTTTTCTACAAAAAATCCACCTCTTCACAAGATCAGGGTAACTTAAAACCTATCATTGTCCTGTAGAACCATGTAGAAGGGTCTCTACTAGGACCAACATCTGATCAAATAGTGCCCTGGTTAGATGGAAACTCAGCCACCTCCTTAAGCCAGTCCTTAGCCGCCTATGAGTCGGGCTTGCCTCAGAACCTGAAGGGTATCTGATACCGAAACTCGTGTATGACACTAGGCAAAAATGTTTCCTCTACCGGTACCACCATTTGTAACTGCTGCCCAATGGGTAGTGATATAACTGAAACACTACCCAAAGGTACTATCTCAAGAAACGATCCACGTACTAAAGCCTCATCACTATGCGAACCATACTCATGGTCACTCACTAGAGAAGACTAGAAGCTAATATCACCATCTACTCTACTAGTGTCTCAAATAGGTGGAAAACTCTAGCAACAACCTCTAGACAGTCCTCAGCTGCCTGGGAATCTGTCTCGCCTTGAAACTTTGGAGGCCTCTACCACTGGAACTTGTGCAATACACTCAGTCAGCGTCCATCCTCTACTAGTGGAGCTGGTGGTAACTACTACCCAATGGGTGGTGGTGCTGCTAGTGCACCACCCGAAGGTTCTAACATAGTAAGAGGGCCCTGCATCGGAGCCTCGTCGCTCGGTGGGCCTTCATCGTGTACTCTCTCAGGAATCCTAGCTGGCTATCTACGTGATGGAATACTGATAAGGAAAAGGTGCAACATGGTCATTATGTTATACCTGGTGAGCTGACTCCAAAGAAATCAAAAGAAAAACTTTTCAAAACACACACGCAATCAGTGTTTTCATGCTCTGAGTCGGAAATCAGAATTCAGGGTCCTGGTGTATGGATACGTCAACCGCTGCACCAACACTGGACTCCCCAAACTGAAAACCACACTCATAAAACTTAACACTATTTATTCACAAAAAAGATTAGAGTCCTAGTTCTTCGTTAGGACCGAACTCCTTTGATACCAATTTGTCACGACCCATCCCTCGGGGCCTGTGCCGCGACTACCCCAATCCCACCTTCCATAAGACAGGGGCTGGTGACTAGAACTAAAAGGCATACTCCCTAAAACAAGAAGTCATTTCCTTTAATCCTGTATAAAAACCCAGTCCAAGAACACAACAAGAAGAAACTGTGAAGTAAACTGCTGTAGTAAATGAGTGATGAAAGTAAAAGGGGCCGAAATACAAGCCCAAATATAAAGGTACAAGTACAACTAAAAATAAAGTACAACTGAAAGAAAAATGGAAATAGCCACTAGGTCGTCCTCCGAGGTTCCTTCCTGAAGGGTTGGTACATATCACCTCCTCATCACTCCACGTTCTTCCTTCTCCTCTGCGTCACGTCACGCCGAATAGTCCACCTTCATTCACCGTCCATTCCTGGCTCCCTCTACCTCGATCAATGTTGTATGTCGTCTGCACAAGACACAAAAATGTGCGGGTAAAGCCCGTGAATGGGTGAGTATAACGATACTCAGTAGGGACCCCGAGACCCCATAGGTCTCCTAAAGTTCCACAAAGGAAAACCACAAAGCAAGACATCAACTCTACTTTGGTATATGCCCATACATACACTTAATTTATTAAGATAAACACATCTCATACATGAGGGATTAATACCAAAAAGTTAACAACACGAAGATAGTACCACGAAAATAAAAGTACCACACATGTATCACCATGAAGAAAGTAACACGAAGGTAAAAGTCTTAGTTCAAACAGTGTCTCAGCTCAAACCAAGTTTTCTGTGAAATATAGAAGTACAGAAGATTAGTCACGAAGCTGGATAATCTTATTCTATCAAGAGGCACTGCTGCTGATTATACAGAGTCTGACCTACACATGATCGATAGGTACTAACCCCTGCAATGACCCACACAGGATCTGACCCACACATGATCAGTGTGCGCGGACCCACACAGGATCGCTGATCGCTGACCCACATAGGGTATGACCCACACAGGATCAGTATGCGCTAACCCATACGGGATTGCTGATCGCTGACCTGCACAGGATCTGACCCACACATGATCGCTATAAATTCTGATAGCCAGCCACATGATTCTCTAGGGATAATAACAAGTAACATTCCCAGTCTCAACGTCAAACACCTTAGATACTGGAGAACTCCTCCTATAATGAGTACAGTGGGCCGACCACATCACATAGAGGAGATTCCCACTAACCTTGGACTGCCGAGGTACTTCTCCTGCCGAGTACCGTGGGTCTGCTGCGTCACACAGAGGCGCTCCCCATCGTGGGTCTGCCGCATCACACAGAGGAGCTCCCCCTCATGGCCTGCTAAGGTACTCCTCCTATCGATTAATGTGGGACTGCCACTTCACACAGAGGTGATCCCCACCGTGGGTCTACCGCGTCACACAGAGGTGCTCCCCACAAGGCCTGTCGAGTCACTCCGAGTCGAAGGGTCAGTAGTCATCAAGTCTCAGCCAGTCGCATGGTTCCGTACATAGAGCGCTTGGGAGAACCACTCCCCAAGAAATTTTTCATACCTCAACCACACTAAAGTTCCATGAATAAGTATCCCAAAGGTCCGTCACTTCATAAGGGACCCAACGCAATAGACAACGTGTCAATCGGACGCCCGATCTGTAAGTTATTAGTGTTTCCGCACCGAGGGCCCGATTGGATTCGGGGTTCTATTCAACCCGTCCATACTCCAAATTTATCCAAAACTCAAGTGGAGTATTCCAATGGTACTGTCTCGATCCAATTATTTTGGTTCTACAGACGGTTCGTCAAACGGACGCCCGATTCACAAGTTATGTCCACAAAAGCGTAACTGGGTCCAGATGGGCCTCGGTCTGGTCCGATCCGGACCGACCTGGCCTGGGATGACCCAAACTAGTTTGGTTCGACCCATCCTAATTTGGGTCCATCCTGGTTGGCCTGGGTTGTGGTGGGCCCAGCCCGCTAGGCCGTGGTCCGGCCCGACCCGCGAAGGGGGCGACCCGACCCGACCCGCTGGGTGTGACCCGACCCGCCCTGGGCGCGGCTCGGTGGTGCGGTGATTAGACACTAAATGATACTAATATTAATTATTAATATATATAATATTCATGTTCTTTATTATTCATAAACACTATTTTATTGCATTTTACACTTTGAACATCATTTCACATTATGTTTGTAATTCCTTCTTAAAATGCACTATTATGTGATACATTTTTGAACATAATTTAAAATACCCAATGATCTTGATTTTATTTTCATATTTAAATTTCAGGTTTCTAATTATATTTTAAATAATTCATATTTGTGGAGTGTTGGAAGATTCATATTGAAAGACCACCAAAATGGGATTTCATGCAAACAATTCTGGGTAAGGCAGATTGGACACTAGCCCACTAATGAGAATGTGGGGCCCAACATACAGGCCCAATGAAGCCCAAATTTAGTGGGATCATATAATACATGTATATGAACAAATCATTATTGAGGAACTAGTGATAATTCGGTCTCCATGGTAGTTATTAAGGCATCCCAATTTGGAGATAAAATTCTGGGCCATATTTTGTGGCCCAGAAAACATCATACTAATCTAATCATATATCGGAATACACAACTCTAAATAGGACCAAATTTTACAGGCGGTTAGGAGGAATCTGGAGATCCATTTTCTTCTGATATGTCCCACTCTAATTCTGCCATATAGAATGTCTTACAAACACTTCTGTTCGATGGTTTCAAGCTGGATGCCACCTTGGGTCAAGAGTGGAAAAGTCCAAGTTCCAGAAGCTTTCCACCACCCTAGGCCTACCATAATCAAGTGGGATGCTTTGTAAGATTGGAGTCTCTACCCAAGGCTCCCAAAATGCCTATTTAAGGTAGTGGTGATGGAGTAGTTTTTCATCTTTGGTACTTGGTTTCATTTTAGTGTTATGCTGCCACTTTGTGTTTTTAATCACATTTCTTTCTCATGTAAGTTGTTTAATTCACCTTAGTTTATTAATAAAAGATCTTCCTTTACTCTTATTCTGTTCTTATAAATATCATGTTGATACCATTGGTTCAAGGTGTGAATTTATTCACACCATACTTTTTGATATTTATCACACAACGATGGAGTGATCGATTTTTGTTGTTGTTTTTACTTCTTCAATTCCACCTTCGTAAGTCTACTTACTACTTCCGTTGAAGACATGTCATCAATGGAGGGATAAATATTTTATGGGTTGATCCAAGGGAGTAGAAAGGGGCTGTATTGGATTTTATTTCTCACTCCATTAATGGCTAATCACTTCTTTTAAATGAGATTTTTATTTGATGATTTTAAAACCTCTTCATCCTTACGGAATTTAAGGTCACACATTTCAAGTGCTAATACGAACCTTTACCTTGGAGTGCTCAAAACATTTATTATTAAAGTTTATAGGTGATTAGTATTAGGGTGTTTAGAAATTAAACTAGTAAGTGATGATTTTGTTTGATCTTCTTAAATGAACCCATCTCAAATATAAGAAATTGAAATCATTAAAAAAGGAATTCATCCATTCCACCCCGAGCGATAACCTAGGATCAACTCATTACCTTAATTTGAATTAACTTAAATCTGTTATCGATCCTTTAAAACCATCTTAATTCAACCCACGTTGGACACTTCATATCCAAAAACAATCCATAGAATGTACGTGTCTGTCGGTACTTCTTAGGTCTCTGAGGATTCGACAACCCAAGATAGACTATAAGGACTGTCCTACCTTCTTCTTTTAGGTAAATTTGAGCATGAATAAAATTTTGGAACTATTTATGAGGATGTAAGTAAGTTATCTTAGACATTATCATCCTTTGTTTTTCATCCCTATTCTATTTTCTCACCATCTCACTCCTATGGAATTCAATTATGAACAAGTCCAAACATGGGAAAACTATCCCTACTTTGATCACACAACCCCACGTGTGATGTACAATGACCATCCTAATTTATACTTGTGGGATCATCAACAACCTAATGAACCACAATTTTTTTACTCCTATTATACAAAAAACATCCCAACGTATAATGATTTTCAATCCCCACAAATCCAATCTAAGCACCCTCCTACGCAATTCCAACAACTTAATTATCCACCTGGAATAGACCATCTTTATAAAACCCTTTCCCATCATGATCCACAACCATTACTTGAAAAATTGTTTCAAAAAATGGAGAAAATTAATTTTTAGTTTTCATCTTTGAGATTAGAACTACAAAGCATTAAAACTTATAAAGAACACCTCCCTACACCAACTGTCCCTTCCATAAAATTATGTGACGTTTCTTGTTTCCCACAAACCCCACATGAATTTATTGAAGAAACAACCTTTGGATTTGGGATATATGAATAGGATCAAGGAGTTGTTGAAGGGTCTTTAAATCAAGAGGAAATTGACTTTTTGGATTCAAAAGAGGAGAATTTGACATCATGGATTGAGTATCCTAAGTATAACTCCATTGATAAATTTTCAAAAACACAAAATGTTGAACCATTGAGAGAAATCAAAAACATTGAGTCCATACCCATTCCTAAAATTGATATTTCCAATTTTGTGGTTGGATATTCTATTCAAAATGAACCAATTATTTTGAGCAATTTTTAAAATGAAATTGAGTTTGATTCAAAGTCCCAACATATGTCTGAAAGTGTTAGCCTACCTGAACTTGAAAGAAAGTAATTTACATCCACCATAAAGTTTCCATTCATTGGGGATATCCAAAAACTTCCAATTTTCACAATTTCTTATCTTGAAACCAATAAAGAGGTAATGATTATTAATGTCTTTGGAAAGACTAAAAATGAAACTGGATCAACCATTTATTATAATCGTTGGATTTTACCACTCATTATAGAACATAGGTTTGCACATGACAAAAATTGTAAACAAATAATCAATCTCAATATAGTGTACATGGAGAAATATGGGGTCCTTAAAATGTTGAAAATTGGTATTGGGTAAGTTGTGGAGTTCATGTCGAGCTAATGACGTTAAACAAAAGCGCTGTACGGGAGGTAACCTGTGGTTTTCATGTTTCCAATATTTGTGAATCTTCTTTATTTTTAAAATAGGATTAATAAATCATTTTGATATTTTAAAAATAAAAAAATAAATAAAAATATTGTTCACCTGTTCTTCTATTATGAGTATGGATGGGTATAAAATGAGAGAACCATAGTCATCCATGTCACGTGGTGTGATCCTTGAGTAATACCTTACCCAGAAATTTAAAAAGAAGAAAATGTATCATAAGTTCGTTTTATTTTTATGTGTTTTTAGGTTAAAAAAAAAAATATATTAATAAAAAAGGACACATCATAGGTTGTGGGTCAAACCCCTTCACAACCGGCGAAGCCGCAGGGAATCGAACTCGGGACTGAAGGGAGATAGGGGCGCACGCTTACCACTGACCTACAACTTTTTGTGCTTCCTTATTCTATAATTTTAATATATATACTTATATTTTACTTTATTTATTATATAAATATATATATATATATATAGTTTTTTTGTTTTTATTGTTCTTTCCTTTTTTTCCACTAGGTAATTCTCAGAGTGACATCGAGATCAAGGGGTTAAAAGGGAGCAACAAGAATTTCAACTTCAACCACCAGGTGACTTTATTCCATGATCATAGTTTTAAAATTCCTTTTTGAACTCCAATTCTCTACCTCTACCCCTTCTAAATTTCTTTTTCTTTAAACACTGGGTACAATGTTATTTTAAGTTGGGGGGAGATAAAATAAAAAATACTTTAGTGTCAAAAAAATGAATGATTTGAAAAAAAAAGTGAGCCTTAATGGAAGGAAAAATTTCTTTAACCTTGAACATGGTAATAAACATTCCACACTTTGAAACTGAATATCAAATAATTTAGCATGCCCTGATTCTGATTTTAATCCTTGTAAAATTTCATGATCATATATTTTGGAAAGTGTGGTTGTGCAATGTGATATTTCATCGTTTATATTTTCATCCAAATAAAAAAAAGATCACAATGCATGTCCTTTGGATAGTGGGGTATTAGTTTGAGTTCATGGGGTCCCCCAAATAAATATCATAGGTTTGGTGATCATTTTAGTTTTAATATGATAATTCAATAATTTTTTTTAAATTTGTGCGTAGAGAAATGAAATGACCTAATGTGTGGCTTTCGGCACTTGGGGATCATGACTCCTTAGTTGTATGGTCCAAAGTAAGTAATTTTATCTCTATTTTTGGTAATTTGAATTTTTTTTTGACTGAGTTAACTCAAGATGATTCCCGAGTATGTGGGCTTCACTTGGTGCCCTAAGGTCTTTGAGCCTGGGAGTCATCGATAAAGTTTCGCTATAGGGGTTGAATCTTTTGAGTGCAATTTTAATTAGCATGGAAAAATTGAAAAAATAAAAATACAATAATAATTTTTTTTAAATACTCATCTTAATATTGAAATGTCATTCCATATAGCGCTTCCATCATTTCCCTCTTGAATAAAGATGAACCCCCATGTCTAATGTGATGCACAACACATCATCACTCTTAATTGATATTGGATGAAATATTGTGATGAATTTGAACAAAGGAATGGGATTAGGATTGGGATATGCCTATGAAAATATCATGTATTAAAATATTTTTATGGGTTTCATGATTTTTTGGTATAAGGGTTTTTGGTGAACATTGTGTATTAAAATGTTTTTGGAAAAGGAAATTCAAATTTCATATTGTTAGGATATATTTTGCTCAGGACTAGAAAAAATCAAGTTGGGGGGGTGTGATTATCCAGTAAATGAGGCTAATATTAATTGTTAATATATATAATATTCATGTGATTTATTATTCATAAACACCATTTTAGTGCATTTTACACTTTGAACATCATTTCACATTATGTTTGTAATTCCTTCTTAAAATGCACTATTATGTGGTACATTTTTGAACATCATTTAAAATACCTAATGATCTTGATTTTATTTTCATATTTAATTTTCAGGTTTCTAATTATATTTTAAACAATTCATAGTTGTGGAGCGTTGGAAGATTCACATTGAAATACCACCAAAATGGGATTTCATGCGAATAATTCTGGAGAAGGCAGATTGGACACTATCCCACTGATGAGAATATGGGGCCCAACATACAGGCCCCATGAAGCCCAAATTTAGTGAGATGCTATAAGACATGTAGAGGAACAAATAATTATTTATGATCCAGTGCTAATTTGTCTTCCATGGTGGTTATTAAGGTGGCCCAATTTGGAGATAAAATTCTTGGCCAGATTCTGTGGCCCAGAAAACATCCTACCAATATAATCATATCTCGGAATCCACAACTAAAAATGAGCCCAAATTTTACAGTAATTTAGGATACATCCGGGGATCCATTGTATTATTCTATGGAACACTCTAATTTGGACATCTAGAAGGTCTTAGAAACACATCTATTCGGTGGTTTCAAGCTGGATGCCACCTCGGGTCAAGAGTGGAAAAGTCCAAGTTCCACAAGCTTTCCACCACCCTAGGCCTACCATAATCAAGTGGGATACTTTGTACTATTGGAGGATCGACCCAAGGCTCCCAAAATTCCTATTTAAGTCAATGGTGATGGAGGATTTTTCATATTTTGTGTTTGGTTTCATTGTTGTGTTATGCTGCTGCTTTCTCATGTAAGTTGTTTAATTCACATTAGTTTCTTAATAAAGTTCTTCCTTTAATATTATTATGTTATTATAAATATCACATTTATACCGTTGGTTCAAGGTGTTAATTTATTCACACCATACTTTGTGATATTTATCACACAACGGTGGAGTGGTCGATTTTTGTTGTTGTTTTTACTTCTTCAATTCCACCTTCGTAAGTCTACTTCCTGCTTCCGTTGAAGAAATGTCATCAATAGAGGGCTAAATCTTTTATGGGTTGATCCAATGGAGTAGAAATGGGTTGGATTGGATGTTATTTCTCACTCCATTAATTCCTAATCACTTCTTTTAAATGATATTTTTATTTGATGATTTTAAAACCTCTTCATCCTTATTGAATTTAAGGTCACACATTTCAAGTGCTAATACGAAACTTTACCTTGGAGTGCTCAAAACTTTGATCCTTCAAATTTAGAGGTGATTAGTATTAGGGTGTGTATACATTAAACCAGTAAGTGATGATTTTTTTTGATATTCTTAAATGAACTCATCACAAATATAAGAAATTGAAATCATTAAAAAAGGAATTCATCCTATCCACCCCGAGCGATAACCTAGGATCAATTCATTACCATAATATGAATTAACTTAAATCTATTAGTGATCCTTTAAAACCATCTTAAATCAAACCAAGTTGGCCACTTCATATCAAACAAAAATCCATAGAATGTATGTGTCTGTAGGTACTTCTTAGGTCTCTAAGGATTCAACAACCCAAGCTAGACTACAAGGACCATCCTACCTTCTCCTTTTGGGTAACTTTGAGCGTGAATCACACTGTCTTCCCAAGATGGCGCCAAAGGGGGAGCATCCACCTTCCATTCAGAATAGCAATGAGTTATTCCTTTAGGCACTGCCAAGTCACCGCGGGACCCGAGAAGGTCCCACCGAACCGCAACAACCAGCTGGGTGTCTACCACCCTCTAGCATCCTTCACGACCGAGAGGCCACGACCTCCTGCTCCACTGATGGCGCAGACACGTGGCACTGCTCTGCCACGTGGCCGGCCAGATGCTGGCCCCCACCCAGACCCACCGTGGCCGATGGGCCGTGGCTTCCTTATCATCCGGCGGTGCGTATGCGCGCCCCCTTCCTTCCTCGTGGCCGACCAGGTGTCGGCCGCCACCTTCTTCCACAAGCCATTGTAGCTTCATTCCAAGACCAAAAAATTAAACAATCACATATTCTCATTCCTTGTGTCAAGGACTCCGTGTACATATATCGCACTCAAAAAAACTCCATGTTTCCAGCGTCAATAAATATTTGGCGTTGAAGAACGCATGAAGAACACACAAAGAATAAAAAGAAAAAGAAGGAAGTTTTATGTGCAAGATGATGACCATGTTTGTTTGGCCATCGTCATCATGAATTTAGGATATGAAGAATCAATAAAATAAATTCAACCATATATAAAACCCCTACCTCAAGAACGATGGTGAGCGCATATTTGTGGAAGCGGGCCGATGTTCGCCGTCCCCCGCAAGTAGCCTACAACGACATTGCTTGATTGTCGATCTCGGGTTCAGAGTTTCGATGCTTCTCGTCACTTCTTGTTGGTATCAGCTCCGTCCTCCAAGGGTTTTTCATCACTGCACTTTGTCAGCACTTCGTTGCTTGGCGAAGCAGTGCCGACACCTCTCCCCAAACTCCATATAAATAGGAGAGGGGGAGGGTGTGCAACGTTCATGGAATTAATGGAGGCCCATTAATTATGAACCTTCCTAATTACCCAATGGTGCAATTACTTAGAATTAAAGTTCAAGCCATTTATTGGCTTGACACGTCACAAGTCCCACGTTTCTGCTTGTCCGTTGGAGGAAAAGAAAGAAAATAAAAATTTACTAAGTTATTTTTATTATTATTTTAAAAGTCTCAAATTATAAATTTTTCTCAAGAACTACTGAGGTCGAAGTGAATCCTACTTTAAGAGAATCCTGGTGCTGTGGATTGAACAGTTCCCTCATATTTTTAATCTGATCACCGGTTCAAAATTTACAAAACGCCACTCGCCCGTTTACTGAACGCACCTGAAAAAAAGTTCGGAAAATTATTTACAGTCACCCTCGACTCGTGCCAGTTGAGGTTAGGCTCTGACTAAGTGAAACACATCCCAAAAAACCCAACGGTGCTCTCGTATTTCCAATTCGAGTTACCTTTTAAAAGTTATAGACTTTACAAAAAAATAATTGTCACTTAATTATTTTATTTATGGCCAAAAACTAAATTTCACTGGTGGCCCACGCTGGCCAATGTTAGTATTTTACTAAAGAAATCACATCCTCACAAGTTCAATTGTGGTATCAGATTTTTAATCCGAGTTACTGTTCGTGAGTTATCAGCATTTGAAAAATAAAATAACTTTATTTAATTATTTTATTTATGGTTATTCCATTTTCGGGTTTTATCATAGCAGGCCCGCACCGACTAAAATTAAGTCGTGGCTAGGGTAAGCCTGTCATCCTAAGCGCAATGGTTCCCTCATATTTCTGATCCAAGTAACCGTTTAAGAGTTATTACAATTTTTCAGAAAAACTTCTTACGCGTGCTAATTAAAGCTTAACAAAACTTCGACAGATCATTCCGGGCACTCCGGTCCTCAGAATTGTGCACCATCAAGTTTTGCGGTCTTTAAATAATTCCATATAATTAAAAAGAATATACATAATTTTTGGGACATTACAGAGTCTGCTGTAATTGTTTCTGATACTTTCCCTAGAGCCCGCCTGCGTGTCAACATAGGATGTGAATGCTGCAGAATTGTTTCTCCACATTCTCGCTTTCCAATGACGGGCGAATTTCATCACTTTCATCGGTGATGTCTTCTCCTTGATTGAAACTTTATGATGGGATGTCAGTTCCTCCTTCCATGGATTCCTCCTTGGATATTGTTTCCTAGTCCGAGTCTCCCTCATAGAGTTGAGTCATGTTCATGGAACTCATTCATGGTGTCATATTTTTGTGGACACCACTTAATTACACTGCTTTTTTATGATAGGGTAGCAACCTTTGGTCAAGAGATTAGTCACTTTGGGCATCTCTGGGCATGTCTGGACATTGAGCGCATTGGTCACATGTGAATATTCATCGTGTGAGATAATCTCATATGAGGTATGTTAGACACGAAACCCACGACATCCTATGTTGATCACGAGGTAACAATGTCAGGGGAATAAATCTTACATTGATTTTTACCTCGTGAATCCCATGTTTATTGAATAGGTTAACTGTTTTTGGGGTTAAGTCACAATTTCTAAATCTTGTGAAGATGGATCGAAACGTCTGGTTGGGACATATCATAGCATGATTTTACCTTCTTGTGGAGATGAGATGAAGTTGATCAGAATGCCTTATGAAGGTGGATCAATAAGGTCTGTCCCTAGGAGGGAAGATGTCATACCCGAATAGTTTACCAATGGATTAGAACACCTCGTGAAGGTAGATCTGTGGAACGAGTTTGACATCTTGTGGAGACAGATTGGATTGATGATAACACCCAATAGAGGTGGATCTAAGACGTGTGCCCCTAGGAGGGAAGATGTCATTCCTGGAGGTTGGATCAAAATACCCCTTGAGACAGATTTGAGATGGTTGTATTTGAACACCCATTGAGGTGGATCCAGGAGGTGTGTATCTAGGAGGGAAAATGTCACACACTTGAAAGTTTGGATCATAATGCCCCTTGAGGCGGATCCAGGTGGTGTGTCCCTAGGAAGGAATATTTCACACTTGTATTGTTGGATCAGAATGACCCTTAAGCCAAATTAGATATGGATGGATTAGAATTACCCTTGAGGAGAATCCAGGAGGTGTGTCCCTAGGAGGGAAAATATTACACCTGGAAGGTTGGATCAGAACGCCCTTTAAGGGAGATCTTAGATGGATGGATCAGAACACCCCTTGAGGTGGATCCAGGAGGTGTGTCCCTAGGAGGGAAATTGTCACACTTGGAAGGCTGGATCAGAACACCCCTTGAGATAGATCCAAGAGGTATGTCCCTATGAGAGATGATGTCACACCTAGATGGTTAGATCAGAATGCCCCTTGAATACGATGAAACCTTTAGTTTATTTTAATACAGGTGGTTTGGACTTGGTATGTTGAATAGGATAAAAGATTTATGCCCATTGTATTGTTCCCACCACATTTGAACCAAGTATCTGATGGGTCTGGCCACTGCCCTTACTCCACCACTATAATATTTCAAAGGTGCCCCCGAGCCAACTTTATTTCCACTAAGAGAATCGGAGAATGACCCCTGATTCCATTGAACAAAGGAGTCATAAATTCCTCTCCATGAGATAGTTGGAATCGATTGGTGTTGTTGAAAAGAGAGGCCCAAATCTGGTCTATGGAGGTCTCCATTTGTGCAATAGAAAGGAGGTCCTTCCTAGTGAAATCAAAAAGTATCTTGCAGGTTCACACCATCTGCTGCAAGTTCAACAATGCCTTTTTGGGGCTCCAATGTAGATTAATTGGAGGTGAATGGTAGGTTAGTTCATTTCTGTTATAGATTAGTACAGAGATGTTTGGAGATACCAGACTCATGGAGGCTACATATTTTGGAGGGTTTGGTATAATTGAAAATTAGATGCTAAACTGTTGGTGGTTCGATGTTTGCTCGAGTAAAGGAGGATGTAGGTTCACTACTACATTTTGATAGCTTCACTGCCACTTCCACTGTCTCTACTCTTGAGGGTTCTCACTACGTATATTCATGGCATCTCACCACTTTCTAAATGAAATTATTAAAAGGAAAGTCCATCTTGGAAGTCTAGAATACCACATCACTCACAAATTTATAGACCATCTCTAGAATTCCCATAATGTTCACCACAAAACCTTCATACCTAGTCCCTACCAACCAATCAAAATCTCCCGATGCATCACACCTACAACCTCTCTTCCTCCACCCTTATCTTGTCAATACTAGAAGTACCTTCCCAATCCCAGCTTCATAAATTACTGCTCCACTTCATCGACACCGAAGAATGACCTAATAAACCCTTTCTAAGAAAACTAAGCCTTAAAATCCTCTAACATATTTCATAATCCACCAGACCTTCTTCAAATAAAACCAATCCAACCTACACTTTTATCCCACATGACCACCACATCCATCACACACCAACACTCCTTCCAAACAACGCAACCATTATAGGCTCACCATTTGACCCACTTCTATCCCAATACTAGATTGAAACCATCCCCATGAAAAGCCATCAACAAAACTATGACAAAATAAACAATTTATACATCCCCTTACACATACCTAGAATTACATTAGAAAGGTCCAAAAAGGCTATTCTAGTATCCCAATAAATTCTAGTCTATCACTCAACTGATCTTGGGAACTTGGAAACATCTACAACGGAGAGATGAAACAGAGAATATCCTTATTAGGCCATTGCAATAGGATCTTGATGGTGAGAATCCCATGCACCTATGAGGTAACCAAAAACTCTTATATCCTCATATAAAATATAGACATTTCTTTGTAAAGAGATCCCCCTCCATAAATTATCAGCCTTTTGGGACAAATTTTTCTTTTTTATTAGATCATAGGAAACAAAGGGTGTTGGTGTGTAAATATATGGGGGAGTATATTCCTTAATTTCCAGGGGTTGGGGATTAATTACTTAGTAGAGTTATTGAGGTGTTAAATTGTTTTTAGGAGAACTTTATAAAGGGATAATGATAGCGGGGGAATAATCTAGGGATTTAATCCCAATGAAGGACCATCGTAGTTATATTTGCAGGATGAGTTATAACTGACCAGGTCCTTCGTTGGGATTAAATCCATGGATTGGTCCCAAAATTTCATTCTACCTATTATAAAGGTAGGTCCCAACAGTTAGATGGGGGTGATGAATGGGTTGAAGGTTATTCAGTATCACCCAAGGGTGGGTTAGGCCATCGACTATGGGGTGCAGTGCAGTGCTATCCGGGGATCTCTTCTTCATCTCTATTCTTATTTTCATTTCTCTTTCTTCTCTATATATCTCCATTGTCGGGTCTGCTATAATTGTTTCTGATGATTTCATCGAGGTCCACCTACATGTCGATATACGATGTTCATGCCAGCAGAATTGTTGCCCCACATTCCCGATTTCCAAAGGTGGGTAAGTTTCATCACTTTTATCAGTGATGTATTCTCCTTGATCAAAATGAGATGATGAGATGTAGGTTCCTACTTCCATGAATTCCTCCTTGGTGATTGTTTCTTGGATTGAGTCTCCCTCATAGAGTCAATTCATGTTCATCAAACTCATTCCTGATGTCATCTCTTTGTGGATGCCGCTTAATTATACTGCTTTTGTCTGGTAGAGTAGAAAACTTTGGTCAGAATATTAGTCATGTTGGGTATCTCTGGGAATGTATGGACATTGGACGAATTGGTCACTTTTTAATCTTCCTTATGTGAGGGCATCTCATATGAGGTATCTTAGGTGTGAAACCCAAAGCATCCCATGTTGATCATGAGGTAACAACACTAAGGGTATAAATCTTCCAAGGCTTTTTACCTTGGGAATCCCATGTTTATTGCACAAGGTAGTTGTTTTGGTGGTCAAGTCACAATTTCTATGTCTCGTGAAGATGGATCAAAACATATGGTTGTGATAGATCAAGGAACAAGTTTAACATCTTGTGGATACGAGATGAAGCTGATCAGAAGGCCCTGTGGAGGCGGATCAAGGAGGTGTGATTCTCGCTCAAATTTACCCAAGAGAAGAAGGTAAGATGACCCTTGTAGTTTAGCTTGGGTTGTCGAATCCTCAGAGACCTAAGAAGTAACCTATAGACACATACATTTTATGGACTGTTTTTGGATATAAAGTGGCCAAATTGGGTTGATTTTAGATGGGTTTAAAAGAACTCTAAGAGAATTAAGTGAATTCAATTTAAAATAATGAGTTGATCCTAGGTTATTGCTCAGGGTGGATTGGACATATTTCCTTTTTAATGATTTCAATTTCTTATATTTGAGATGGGTTCATTTAAGGAGATAAAACAACATCATCACTTACTGGTTTAATGCCTACACCCTTTAATACTAATCACCTATACACTTGAAGGATCAAAGTTTTGATCACTTCAAGGTAAAGGTTCGTATTAGCACTTGAAGCGTGTGGCCTTAAATTCAACAAGGATGATGGAGTTTAAAAATCATCAAATAAAAATATCAATTAAAGAAGTGATTATACATTAATGGGGTGATAAATAACATCCAATCCATCCCCTTGATAATTCCTTGGATCAACCCATAAGTGGGTTAGCCCTCCATTGACCCCATGGTTTCAATGGAAGCGGAAAGTAGACTCATGAGGGAGGAAATGGAGAAGTAAAGAAAACAACAAAAATAAAATAATCACTCCACCGTTGTGTGAATAATTTCACAAGGTTTGGTGTGAATAAATTCAGACCTTGATCCAATGGTATCAAAGTGATATTAAGAACAACAGAATAAGAGTATAATAAGAACTTTTTTTAAGAAACTAAAGTGAATTGAACAACTTACATGTGAAAGACAAATTTGAGACAACAAAATAGCAGCATAACATTACAATTGAACAAAGCATCCAAGATTCTTAAATCCTCCAACACCACTTAATTAAATAGGAATTTTTTAAGCCTTGGTTCGATCCTCCAATAGTCCAATTATTCTCAATCAATCTTGGTAGGCCATAGGTGGGTGGAAAGTTTAGGGAGAGTTGATTTTCCACCTTTGACCCGAGGTGGAATCCAACTTTCTTTCGCCGAAAAGATGCGCCTGGAATACCTTCTAGATCTCCGAATCAGAGTGGTCCATAGAAGAAGAAAATGGAGCCCCGGATGTCTAATAAAATAATTTAAAATTTGGGCCCAGTTTTATTTGTATAATCTGAGATATGATTATATTAGTGGAATGTTTTTCTGGGCCACAGAATCTGGCCCAGAATTTTATCTCTAACTTGAGCCGCCTAAATGACTACCATGAAGACCGAATTAGCATTGGTTCCTGAAGAGTTATTTGTTAATATACATTTATTATAGCATCAAAAGAAATTTGGGATTAATTGGGCCTGTATGGTTGGCCCCACATTTGAATCAGTGGGATGATGTCCAATCCGACTTCTCCAGAATTGTTTCCTTTCATCACAAAATATCCGCATCTTATTCCATGAATTCTCCATTGATCCCTGAATGAAACATGTTAATATTGAAGTATAGATCAATTTAAAAAAAATATAAAATTGAAAAATGGATAATTATATTCCTTAAAATCAGATGAATCATTGGGTACTTTAAATGATTTTAAAAAATGTACCACATAATAGTGCATTTTAAGTAAGAATTACAATCATATTGTGAAATGATGTTCAAAGTGTATAATTCACTAAAATGATGATTATGAATAAAAAAACACATGAATATTATATATATTAACAATTAATATTATCCTCATTTAGTGGTTAATCACACCCCCCAACTTGAGTTTTGCTAGTCCCGAGCAAAATAAATCTCAACAATATGAAATTCGAATTCCTTTTTCCAAAAACATTTTAATACACAATGATCACCAGAAACCCTTATACCAAACAATCATGAAACCCATCAAAAATATTTTAATACAAGATAGTTTTATAAGAAGATCCCAATCCCAATCCCATTCCTTTGTTCAAATTCATTGCCATATTTAATCCAATATCAATTAAGTATGAGGATGTGTTGTGCATCAAAATAGACATGGGGGTTCATTTTTATTCAAGGGGGGAATGATGGAAGCGCTAGGTGGAATCAAATTTCAATATTAAGATGAGTATTCATTTTTTTTATTGTATTATTTTTTTTTGTTTTTTTTTTCAATTTTTCCATGGTAATTGAAGTTTCACTCAAAAGAGTCAACCCCTGTAGTGAGACTTTGCCGATGACTCCCAGGCTCAAAGACCTTAGGGCACCAAGTGAAGCCCACATACTCAGGAATCATCTAGAGTTAAATCAGTCAAAAAACAATTCAAATTACCAAAAATAGAGATAAAATTACTAACTCTGGGCCAGACAACTATGAAGTCACAATCCCCAAGTGCCGAAAGCCACGGATTAGGTCATTTCATTGCTGTACGCGCAATTTTTTTTTAATTTTTTTTGAATACTCATATTAAACTAAAATGATCACCAAACTTATGCTATTTATTTAGGGGACCCCATGAACTAAAACTAATACCCCACTATCCAAAGGACGTGCATTGCGATCTTTTTTTTATTTGGATTAAAATATAAATGATGAAATATCACATTGGACAACCAAACTTTTCAAAATATATGCTCATGAAATTATAAAGGGATTAAAATCAGAATCAAGGCATGATAAATTATTTTATATTCAGTTTCAAAGTTTGCAATGTGTATTACCATGTTTAAAGTTAAAGGAATTTTCCTTCCATTTACACAATTTTTTTTTTCAAATCATTCATTTTTTTTGACACGAAATCATTTTTTTATTTTATCTCCCCCCCAACTTTAAATAACACTATCCCCAGTGTTTAAAGAAAAGAAAATTTAGACGGGTGTAGAGGTAGAGAATGAAATATTAAAAAGGGAATTGAAAATGAGTATCATTGAATGAAGTCACTTGGTGGTTGAAGTTGAAATTATTACTCCTCCAATTTAGTCCTTTGATATCCATGTCACTTACAGAGTTCCCTAGTAGAAAAAGGAAAAAAGAAAAAAAAACAAATATATATATATATATAATAAAGTAAAATATAAGTATATATATAAAAATTATAGAATAAGGAAGCACAAAAAGTCATAGGTCAGTGGTAAGTGCGCGCCCCTATCTCCCTTCGGTCCTGGGTTCGAATCCCTGCGGCATTGCCGGTTGTGACGGGGTTTTCCCCATGACCCATGACGTGTCCCTTATTATTATTAGTAGTATATTTTTATTTTTTTATTTTTTTATTTTTATTTTAACCTACAAAAACATTAAAATAAAATAAAATGATGATACATTGTCTTCTTTTTAAATTTTTGGGTAAGACATTACTCAAGGATCACACCACGTGACACAGATGAATATGGTTCTCCCCTTTCATACCCATCCATACTCATAATAGAAGAACAAGTCAACGGTCTATTTTTTTAAATATAAAAATGATTAATTAATCCTATTTAAAATATAAATTTTATTAAAACAACAAAATGATAGAAAACTTGAAAACCTTGGGTTGCCTCCCATGCAGCGCTTTGGTTTAATGTCGCTAGCTCGACTTGAACCCAACAACTTACCCAATACCAACTTTCAACATTTTAAGGACCACATGTTTCACCAATTATACTAGGTTGAGATTGATTCTATGTTTATAATTTTTTTCATTCACAAACCTATGTTCTAAAATGAGTGGGTAAATTCAAGGAATATCAGAAATGGTGGATATAACTGCTTCTCTAGTATTTCCTAATACATAAATGTTCATTACTACATTATTAGTTTCAAGAGAAGAATTAATTACATCAGAAAGGTCATGGTTATACACTATGAAGGGATACTTGAGAGAGGAAAGAAGAACACTACTTTTGAGCTTGGTTTGGATAGGAATTTCAAACATAGGTTTGCACTTTGAATCAAACTCAGTTCCATTTTCAAAATTTCTCAACATAATTGGTTCCTTTTGAATAGAATATTCAACTGCCAAATTGGAATGATCAGTGTTAGTAATGGGTATGGACTCAAAGTTTGTGATTTCTCTTAATAGTTTAGTGATTGGTGTTTTTGAAAAATCATCATTGGAGTTATATTCAAGAGACTCAATCCATGATGTCAAATTCTCATCTTTTGAATCCAAAAAATCAATTTCCTCTTGATTTAAAGACCCTTCAAAAATTCCTTTATCCTCTTTATCTATACCAAATCTAAAGGTTGGTTCTTCAATAAATTCATGAGAGGTTTGTGGGAGAAAAGAGTCTTCTATCAATGATGAGGAAGGGATAACATGAGTGGGAATGGGTTCCATAACCGTCTGAAAGTTTTGTAATTATAATCTCAATGATGAAACCTCAAAATTAATTATCTCCATTTGTTGACATAGTTTTTTAAGTAATGGATGTGAATCGGGATGGATAATGGGTTGTTCCAAATGGTCTATTCCAGGTGGATAATTAAGTTGTTGGAATTGCACAAGAGGGTGTTCAGATTGGCTTTGTGGGGATTGAAACTCATTATATGTTGGAATGTTTTGTGGATAATAGGAGTTAAAACATTGTGGTTCATTAGGTTGTTGATTATCCCACCAGTAGAAACTAGGATGGTCATTGTACATCTCACTTGGTGTGGAGTGGTCAAAGTAAGGAGAGGTTCCCCATGTTTGGATTTGTTCAAAAGGGGTTTCCATAGGAATAAAATTGGGATGATATAAGATAAGTGGGATGAAAAAAAGGCTGATAGTGTCTAATATAACTTACTTAGGTCCCCGGAAATGGTTCCAAAATTTTATTCTCACTCAAATCTACCCAAGAGAAGAAGGTAATATGGTCCTTGTAGTTTAGCTTGGGTTGTCGAATCCTCAGAGACCTAAGAAGTAACCTATAGACACGTACATTCTATGGATTGTTTTTGGATATGAAGTGTCCAAATTGGGTTGATTTTAGATGGGTTTAAAGGAACTCTAAAAGAATTAAGTGAATTCAATTTAAAAGAATGGGTTGATCCTAGGTTATCGCTCGGGGTGGATTGAACGTATTTCCTTTTTAATGATTTCAATTTCTTATATTTGAGATGGGTTCATTTAAGGAGATAAAAAAACATCATCACTTACTGGTTTAATGTCTACACCCTTTAATACTAATCACCTATACACTTTAAGGATCAAAGTTTTGAGCACTTCAAGGTAAAGGTTTGTATTAGCACTTGAAGTGTGTGACCTTAAATTCAATAGGGATGATGGAGTTTAAAAATCATCAAATAAGAATCTCAATTAAAGAAGTGATTATACATTAATTGGGTGATAAATAACATCCAATCCAGACCCTTGATACTTCCTTGGATCAAACCATAAGTGGGTTTTCTCTCCATTGATCCCATGGTTTCAATGGAAGCAGAAAGTAGACTCATGAGGGAGGAAATGGAGAAGTAAATAAAACAACAAAAATAAAATGATCACTCCACCATTGTGTGAATAATTTCACAAGGTTTGGTGTGAATAAATTCACACCTTGATCCAATGGTATCAAAGTGATATGAAGAACAATGGAATAAGAGTATAATAAGAACTTTTATTAAGAAACTAAAGTGAATTGAATAACTTACATGTGAAAGACAAATTTGAGACAACAAAATTGCAGCATAACATTACAATTGAACAAAGCATCCAAGATTCTTAAATCCTCCAACACCACTGCCTTAAATAGGAATTTTTGAAGCCTTGGGTCGAACCTCCAATTGTCCAAGAATTCTCAATCAATTGTGGTAGGCCATAGGTGGGTGGAAAGTTGAGGGAGATTTGATTTTCCACCTTTGACCCGAGGTGGCAGCCAACTTGCTTCCACCGAACAGATGCACCTTTAAGACCTTCTAGTTGTCCAAATCAGAGTGGTCCATATAAGAATAAAATGGATTCCCGGATGTCTCCTAAACTCATGTAAAATTTGGGCCCATTTGGATTTGTATAATCGGAGATATGATTATATTAGTGGGATGTTTTTCTGGGCCGCAGAATCTGGCCCAGAATTTTATCTCTAAATAGGGCCACCTAAATGAACACCATGGAAGACGAAGTAGCATTGGTTCCTGAAGAGTTATTTGTTACTATACATAGATTCTATAATCCAAATAAATGTGAGATTTATTGGGTCTGTATGGTGGGCCCCACATTCGAATCAGTGGGCTGGTATCTAATCTGACTTCTCCAGAATTGTTTCATTTCATCACAAAATATCCCTATCTTCTTCCATGAATTCTCCATTGATCCCTGAATGAAACATGTTCATATTGAAGTATAGATCAATTTCACAAAATATAAAATTGAAATATGGATAATTATGTTCCTTAAAATCATATGAATCATTGGGTACTTTAAATGATGTTAAAAAATGTACCACATAATAGTGCATTTTAAGTAAGAATTACAATCATAATGTGAAATGATGTTCAAAGTGTAAAATGAACTAAAATGATGATTATGAATAAAAAAACACATGAATATTATATATATTAATAATGAATATTAGCCTCATTTAGTGGCTAATCAAGGTGTGTCACTATAGAGGGAAGATGTCACACCTGAATAGTTTACCAATGGATCAAAACAACCCATGGAGGTGGATCTGGGGAACAAGTTTAACATCTTGTGGAGACAGATTTGATTGATTATAACACCCAATGGAGTTGGATCAAAGTGGTGTTCCCCTAGGAGGGAATATGTGACACCTGAAGGCTGGATCATAATGCCCCTTGAGAGGGATATGAGATGGATGGATCCGAACACCCCCTGAGGCGGATTCAGGAGGTGTGTACTTAAGAGGGAAAATGTCACACACCTAGAAGGTTGGATCAGAATGCCCCATGAGGTGGATCCGAGAGGTGTGTTCCTAGGAGGGAAGATGTCACACCTATATAGTTGGATTAGAACACCCCTTGATATAGATCTAGGATGGATAAATCAGAATTCCAATTGAGGCAGATCTGGGATGTGTGTCCCTAGGAGGGAAAATGTCACACCTAGAAGGTTAGATCAGAATTCCCCTTGAAGGTGAACTGAGATGGATAGATCAGAACGCCCCTTGAGGTGGATCTGGGAGGAGTTTCCCTAGGAGGGAAAATGTCACACCTGGAAGGTTAGATCAAAACTCCCCTTGATACAGATCCAGAAGGTGTGTCACTAGGAGGGAGGATGTCACACCTGGATGGTTGGATATGAATGCCCCTTGAGGCGGATCTGGGATGGATGGATCAAAATGGCCCTTGAGGAAGATTTGGGAGGTGTGTCCCTAGGAGGGAAAATATCACACCTGGAATGTTGGATCAGAACGCCCCATGGGGAAGATCTGAGATGGATGGATCAAAATGACCATTAAGGTGGATCCAGGAGGTGTGTCCCTAGGAGAGAAAATGTCACACCAGGAAGGTTGGATCAGAACATCCCTTGAGGCAAATCTGGGTGGTGTATCCCTAGGAGGGAAGATGTCACACCTAGATGGTTGGATCAGAATGCCCCTTAAGGTGGTTCTGGGAGGTGCATCCCTAGGAGGGATGCCACGAACCAGCCTAGGTACCTTGGTAACCTGATAACTGAGCTGGCCCTAACATAGACCGAAGGGTTTTCATGAACAACATGGGTCAACAACTAACACCCACCATCATACAACATGCAAGTGAAAATGAATTTTCCACAAAACATAGTGGAAGCAAGACAAGAAGGTCAATATGCATATAAAAGAAACTCCACTAGGAGTAATGAACCAGAAGTCAAAAAGACATTAAATCCCAAAGTACTACAACCCAAATACCAAAATAAGAAAAAAACCCAAGTCCCTAAGGAAACAAATCATCAAATCCATGGTTCAACAACTGGATCCACCTCTAAGAGATCCTTTCCCCTTGCTTGAACCTGGAAGGAGATAATCTAAAAACACTTGAAGACAGAAGTATGGTGTGAGATAAAAATACTAGTAGGGTATCACCATAGGTTCCATAACAAGTTCCAACAATATATTAACCAAAGTAATGATTTCAATTTAAAAATAAATAGGTTTGGAATTTCAAATTATATTTAAACAAATCATGCTATATAATTCAAATGATGGAAAAATATTTTAAGAAAAGGATTTACAAGTGAATAAATATTTCTAAAATAATGGATTAAATAAAACATTTATATAAAATAGATTATATAAATTCTAAAGTCATGTAAATAAGTTTTACAACATTTTCATACATTTATATCTCAAATATAAATAACAAGTGAGCAACATGGTCATCTTCCAAATAGGTAAGTATATTCCAGGCTATATGACTCTGCACTCTCTAAGTGATGTCAGCAATATGTGTATCCACACATCTCCTAACACTTTCCAAAGGCAACTCATCACCGTCCCATCAGGAATGTGACCAACTACATGTATGTTTTAGAATGTTGTATAAACATAGAGTATGTCCAAATAACTCACAAACTACCTAAATATTTCATGTGATATTAAAAAATCAATGACGAAAAATTTATTTTAAGACATATTAAAATATAATTAAATCCCATTCCTCTCATTTTAAATGCCAATTTTACATTTAAAAACCAAAATGAGTTTTTAATAAAAAACATGCATTTTTAACAAGATAAAACCATAGAGTTTCTATCAAAACACTTTAATCCATTTTCACAAGTTTGAAATAAATTCAAAACTAATTCCATCAATTTTAAAATTCATTTCCACAATTAAATTCGACAATTTAATTGAAATAATTTCCATCAAAAATCTAATTTAAATTAAACAATTTAAATCAACCAGTTTCCATAAACACACCCTAATTGAATGTAATTGGGGGTTTTCCCAATTCTCATGCCAAAACCATTTTGAATATCCCAATTCAATAGAATTTTATTTTATTAAATCAATTGAATTAAAGTTTGAGCAATTGAATTTAAATAAAAAATTGAAATAAATCAAGCAATTCAAAGTTAATCAATTTGGCTAAATAAGACGGAATCATCTATCATTTTTTCAAAACACAACACTTGCAATGACACCTGTCAATGAGAAAGAATGTGTAAAAGGCCTCAAAACAAAACCTAGAGACTAGATTAAACATCATGGAGCATTGATACATCAATTTCATGATGATCTATTGAAATCCCAAAGGTGTAGAAAAAGAGAAAGATGAAGGAGGGATAAAGCTTACCCGAGAATCACATCGCCAACACAACGATGATCGAACACTGAACGAGAGGATACCAAAGAATTGGAGAGCTTCAATATTGCTTGGGGAAGGTTTTGGTTTGATAGAAATGAAATTAGAGAGGAGAGGAAAAGAGATATCAGCCACAATGCTTGTTTAAAAAACCATAGTCAGGGTATTACACAATGTGTAAAATGATTTCACGTCATGAAATAGTTAATATCTGAAACCGTCAAAAAATGAGTCACTTTACTATTCATTAAATAAATCATGACATGTAAAGGATAGTCACAAATTGTAACCTTTCACGGTGTGAATCTTATCATGACATGAATCTTCACATGGTATGATCCTAATGACCATTACATGTCGCGTAACCTAGTTACACGATATGTAACCCTCCAAAAACCTACATAAAAGATCAGTTAAAGCTGAGAGTTCAATAAATCTACGAATTCACCATTTTAGGTATCCTTACAACTCATTCTCAATCCTACCTAGTAAAAAAAATGGAAAAACCATGATAAAGTTAAAGATGCACCTATCATATCGGTAACAGGATGTTACAACCTCCCCACCACAAAAAAATTCTATCCCTAGAAAAACTATAAATAAGATTCCATGCCAAAAATATGAGGCTATTGATCTCTCATCATTTCCTTTCATTCACACATATCATGAATATTAGTACCATGTTTCCATAGAATGAGAACCAGAGGTATTTTCCTCCCATGAAGTACCTTGGTCTCAGAATCAATTATCCTGACTGATCGCTCAATCAAAGATAAATGATGTTCAATCTCAAGATCACTTCAGATCAAAATGTGATATGGATCCGAGAGATACTTTATCAGCTACAATACATGAGACACGTTATGTATCGATGTCAGCTGCGGTGAAAGTGCTAAACAGTATGCAACTTTCCCCACTTGTTCAATAACCTAGAAAGGTCCCACAAAAAGGGGATCAATTTTTCCTAGCCTCCCAAGCCGTCGATGAACCAACTAGGATGAAACTTTCAAGCATACCTGGTCACCAATTGAGAACTCCAATGGTCTATGGTGACGATTGATATATGACTTATATCAGATCTGTGCTGTCAACATTCTATGAAAAATTAACTCAGTCCAGTTGGTGAGGTCTCTTTAAGTGAATCCACAAGACCCAGTTTCAAAACCAGGTAGAGGCATAATTTTGGGGGAATTGTAGTAGTTACTGTAGTAGTACTATAGCATGTACTGTTCGGTACTGTAGCAGCCAGAACTATTCACCTTGGGCCACCAGTTTGGGGATTGGAGTCCTTAAGGCCTTAGGGCCACCCGTGGACTTCAGGTCAGTAACGATTTCAGGCCACCTCATGGCCTTCATGCCACCTCAAGTCCCTCAGGGCCACCTAATTTGTAGTTGCATAGACAGATTCTACAAGGAACCACTGTAGAGGAGGAAAGAGCAGGGCACATCCACCAGAGAAAGGCTAAACAGACTTTGGAAGAATGAGAGGGTATGTAATTTTCCATCGGTACTGCACCTGTGCACCCCTGCACATGGACATGCTAGCTGAATAGTCATGCAAAGGTGGAGAGTTGATCACGATGCAGATGTTGGGGAGGAGCAGTTTCAAGTAGTCATAGTCTATATGATTTCCTTAAGACCTACGGGTCATGTAATGTCTCCAAGCCTATGGGAAATGTAATTATTAAGCCTATGGGTCTTGTAAGGGTTCCCCCTTATCCCTTGAAATGGGGGTTATCAGAAAATCAATAAGAAAAGAAGACCTTCGGGCCATTCAGTTAGTCTCTTACACCAAGATTGGTCCAACCAAGGAACCTTCACCAATCTTCGACCAACATAATAGAGATTTATAAGTCTGACTATACAAGTCCTCAAAATATGTCATTATGATCACATACTAATATATATTATTATAATAAAACTCAACCATCCCAAAATGATCATCCCATGATCCACCAAAGTCGAGAAAACATGCGCAGAGTATATCCTCTATAATTTTTATAGCTCTATCTGTCTGTCCATTTGACAATGAATGATTGGATATGATCAAACATAGCTAATATCTTAGTGCTTCCTGAAGGCCTCTTCAAAAAAAAAAAAAATAAATGAACTGAATATCCCTATCAGAAACTATAGCAGATGGAACTCCGTACAAACATAAAATCTTTTTCATGTAGAGACTTCATAACTCCTCAAATTTGGCTATATCATGGATGGGTATAAAGTGAGAAAACTTGGTCCGCATGTTGATCACAACCAATTTCACATTCTTATTTCTCTAGGCATGTGGAAGCACATCTACAAATTCCATAGATATCTCATCCCACTTCAAAACAGAGATTGGAAGTGGCTGAAGTAAACCTGGAGGTTTTTGATGCTCGACCTTAACCTACTAGAATGTATAACAATGCAAGACAAACTCAGCAATGCCCCATCTCATACTTTTCCACCACAACTTCCACCACATATCATAAAACATCTTAGTGGTTCCTGGGTTCACAACCCACTAAGAATTATGACAATCCCCCATTACAACATTCCTTGAAAAAAATGGTACAACGAATTGATCCTAATAGCATAGAACACCTTCTTTGGAGAAATAACAATGGAAAAATATCTCCCCACTATAAATATAGTCTTTAATGCTATGGAATTCATCACAAAGATCTTGATTTTGAAGAATCATCTTGAGAAGAGAAGATTCAATGTGAATGTTGGCTAAAGAAACTTCAACCCCTTTTTTCTGAACTCCAATATGCTACTATGCAAAGTGAGACATCAATTTCTACTCTTCTGAAGACTCCTTCACTGCCTGGGTTATAATTTTCCTACTTAAAACATTTTCAATGAAATTCCCTTTCCCCAGGGTGTAGGCGATTTCAAAGTTGAAAGATTTCTGGTACTCCACCCAACACCTCTGGCAGAGATTCAAATCTTTTTGAGAGAAGATAAAACTCAAGCTCTTATGGTCTAAAAATACGTTAAAACTTTCTCTATAAATGTAATGCTGCCACGTCTTAAGCACATGCATCACAGCTTCATTTTCAAGGTCATGGGTAGGATAATTCCTCTCATGTGGCCTAAGATGTTGAGATCCATAAGCCACTACATGATCGCCCTGCATAAGAACACAAACCAAGACTGAACCCAATGCATCACATAAGACCACATAGCCCTGCCCGACCTTTGGAAGAGTCAACACCGGTGTAGTAGTAAAAAGACATTTCAGATCAAAAAAATAATTCTAACATTTATCATTCAAAGAAGACTTCACCCCTTCCAAGTTAGAACAATCATTGAAGAAGAAAACTTCAAGAATTCCTTCACGAATGGGTGATAATATTCGGCTAAGCCCAAAAATATCTAAATCTTGAAGACATTACATGGTTAGTCCCAAGTCATAACAGTCTCCAACTTCTTAGGATCAACTGATATACCCTATATAGACACTACGTGTCCCAAGAATTTCACTTTCTGAATCCAGAAATCACACTTTTAAAGCTTGGCATAAATTTGGTGATTTCTCTACAGACTCAGAAATGTTCTCAGATGATGCACAAGATCCTCCTCAGGCTTAGAGTAAATGAAGATTCCATACACAAAGACTACTAAAAATTTATTCAGATACTCATGGAAAATACTGTTCATCAAAGCTATGAAAACTACATGAAAATTTTTTATACTATAGGTCATAACAAGGTACTTATAATGACTGTACCTGCTCTAAAAGGCAGTTTTTCTGAATGTCATATTCTTTTATCCTCAACTGATAGTAACTAGATTTAATGTTGATCTTTTAAAACCAATTCTTCCCTTTAAAATGATCAAACAAATCATTAATTCGTGGAAAAAGATACTTGTTTTTTTATCGTAACTCGATTGATCTTTCGGTAGTTAACACATAAGCAAAAATAACCATAATCTTTATTAGCGAAGAGAACCAACACCACCCAGAGTGATGCACTCAGGCACATAAATTCTTTCTCAATAAGATCATCCAATTGGGACTTTATCTCTTTCATTTTTTGTGGATCCATGCGGTAAGAGGGAATAAAAACAGGTTGAGTGTCAGACATCAATTCAATAGAAAACTTGATCTCCCTTACCAGTGAAAAAATAGAGAAGTTAGAAGGAAACATGTTGGGAAAATAAATGACAACTGGAGAGAGATCAACACTCAAATATTCCCTCTCTAGATCAAAAACAAACATTGATATTACTTTCCCCATCTCTGGATAATAAGGTTCGACTCTGCTCAACCTTGGGTCCCATTATTCTTGAAAGACAAGAGACACACCACTGGGTGTAGTGAGGTAGACCCGCCGAAGATAAAAATCAATCTAGGATTTATTGACAATGATCCAATCCATTCTGAAAATGATGTAAAGAGTTTTCATGTTGAGGACTAGAAAACTCCAAGCTAGCTCTACATCATATATAGAGAAGACAAAAGTGGGAATATGAAGACCCCACTCTCTCTTTGCACCAAGGGGTGTAGTAATATTTGTTACATAAGATAAAATCACCATAGGAAGATTAAGTAGGCTTAAAATAAGGTTTGAAATAAACGAATGAGATAAACCAGTATCAAATAGAGCATCCACTAAAAATGATGCTATAGTAATGGTACCTCTCACAGTTTCTAGACCCATGTTTTCTTCCTCTAGAGACTCTTCCACTGCATGAAGTTTCTTCGTTCTAGATGACTGTGCCTGTTTCCCTTTTATATGTGAAACATATAATTTCCTCATAGTTTTAGGAGGAGATGATCATGGAGTAGAAAATAAATAATAGAATCTATGTAAGTTCCCTAAACATCCGTAGGAGCTACAGTTCTTGGGTGTCTAAGTGAAAACCCTCTTAGAATATCCTGGCTTGCCATACTAATAGTAAATCAAAGGACTTCCTCCTGGCGCTGTAGGAAATCTGTAATGACCCTTCCGTCGAGAAATGCTGTGAGAATAATCACACTTACATTTTCCTTTGAAGGAATTAATGCTACCACTGGAAGAAAAAGGAACTTCCGTCAAACCTGACTTTCCAATTAGGTCAATCTCTACCATAATCTCCCTATCCATCACATCAGTATAAGTGGACAAATTTAGTAAGAAAACCTGAGAACATATATCTTATCAAAGTCCCAACTCTAACTGTCGAACCTTAATCCTATCATTAGATACAATCTCAGGTGAAAACTGCACAAGTTCAGTAAAGCAATTCGAATACTCAGTCACAATTCATTCGGCCTGCTCAAGCTTGAAAAACTCCATAGCCTTGACCAATACCATAAACTCTGGATAGAACTGGTTGGTGAAAAAACCTTGAAGTATTTCCATGATAAACCCTCATATTTCCTTTCCATCAACATCGTGTCCCACTATCTCCTACCCGGTCCTTCCAGCATGAAGGTGACACACTTAACCTTGATCTCTTCTAGAGTCTATTAAAACTTAAACATACATTATATCCCACCCAACCATTCCTCAGCATGTTGAGGATCGGTGAAGCCTTTGAAAAAATGGTGGCTTCTGGTGATGGAACTCTTGAGAATGATTTTAAAGAACATCCCCCTGAGGATACACAACTAGAGAATGAACAAGTACTAGAGGAGGTACCTATTATAAAGCTTGGATAGTGTGCACAACCACCTCAACTAGATTTGAGTCCACTGGAGGATTCAATTGTTGCGGTTCAACAAAAAATTTCTTCTGGATTTGATTCACACATCTTCTCGAAGTAATGATGCTACAAAACATCAACAGAAAACACGGAAGACATCAGACTAACAATCAAACTGAGAAACAAGGGAAATTATTCCCAATAGATGGAACAATGAGATTTGTATTTCACTCTATCCAAATCACAATATGGAAAATACTAGAAATAATCCACAAGACGTCTTTCCCTAACCACCCCTAGCGACTTAAGATTCATTGCAGTGAGAGCTGACCAGACACTCAATTACAACTACCTCCTAAGTCCTAATAAGATTTCGAAAAAGCATACCGACTTCAAGACAAAAGCTCAACAACCTCCCTTTGATACCACTTTGTCACGAACCATCCTGATTACCCTGGTAACCCAATAACTGATCAGACCCTTTCATATCCCCAAGGGAGTTCCTGATCCCCACGGGCTGAAGACCAACAATCGACATCATACAATATGAAAGTGAGAATGAATTTTACAAAAAACATAGCGGAATCAAGACAAGAAAGTCAATATGCATACAAAAGAAACTCCACTAGGAGTAATGTATCAGAAGTCTACAAGGAATTAAATCCCAAAGTACTATAACTCAAATACCAAAACAAGAAAAACAACCCAAGTACTTAAGGACATAACTTACCATGTCCACGATTCAACATATGGATCCACCTCCAAGAGATCCTTTCCCCTTGTTCAAACCTAGAAGGAGACAATCTAGAAACACCTGAAGGCACAAGTAGGGTGTGAGCTAAAAATCCTAATAGGGACTCACCACATATTCCATAATAGGTTCCAACAATATATTAACCAAAAAAATGATTTTAATTTAAAAATAAACAGGTTTTTCATTTCAAAGCATATTAAGTTAGGTATAATTGGAATGTTTAGTTTTTTTTATTCAAATAAATTATTTATTTAAAAAATAAGTTACTGTAATACAAGTAAATTATAATAACAGAATAAGATAAATATAAATGGTGTAAAATTCATCATATAATATCTAAAATATTTTGTTAAATGGTTTTCATGACCCATTCATCATAAAACCTCAATTTCAACCAAATATTCTACTTACATTCCTTGAATAATTACTTATCCTTCTATATGTTTACAAAAATGCCACTCCATAACTGAAAAAAGGAAACTTCCACTCCCCCTTTTCATACACTCTAAAATTAATAATTACTGTTAACAATATTTCCATTTTACTTCCCCTATCTATCTATACAACTTTTTCTAGTCCCTTTATCTATGAAAAAAACCCAAAATTCACTTTTTTCCAAGAGATCCTCTAAGAGATGGTCACATTCTCAACACGAGTACTAGTCAATTCTTAATATTTTTTGTTTATTAATAATTTTCATAAATTTTTAACAAATATAATATATTGAAATAAATAGTATATTATATATTGAAATTTTATTATGTTAATGTTATAATCATTATGTACCGATCTCCATTACTTATAATAATGGGAATATGGCATGTCCATATGTGTAGACTGTCGTCTCCACAAAGTGAAATATTCTTTTTTTCATATTTTACATTCATGGATGGTTATAAAAGGGTATTTAATGAATATAAATGTTTTTTATAACATGTTTAATATTATAAAAATATAAAATATTTTCTACTTCCTCCCGACCATCTAAAAAATGAAAACATTTATCGAGTATAGGTGATGTCTACCACATCCACGAATGTCATATCTCATTTTTCATCCCCACCATACATGGATGGTTTTAATTTTTTTTTGATGAATATAAATGATATTAATGATTAATATATTTCATTATTATGGTTCTCAATTTATAACAGAAAAAAATTTGATCATTTTAAAGTAATCTGTTGGTATAAGTAAATTACTCGAAACTAGATCATCAATGATTTGATCTTAATGTATCATTACCAGAAATATATGGGAATTATATTTTAATATTATAAATAATTATGGAAATTAAATTATATTACATTTAGTAATATAATAATTTTAAAAATTTTAACAAATAATGAATATCGATATCATCTTTATGAAACCCATACAAAATGTATAAATTACTAACATATATTAAAAAAAATAAATCTTAACTAAATAATAAATGCGTAATAATGATTATAATTGTAGACTATATAGGGGAATAGATATGAATAATATTATGAAATTATTTATTGAAATTATTTATTTTTATTTTGAAAGTAGTTAAATCAAATTCATAGAAGACTAGATTTATGTTAAGGGTTTCTCATCAAACACTACTTTTTAAGACATATTTTAATTTTTATCAATTGTTATATTATACAATGTATATTAAGACATTAATATTTTTTATAACATTTTTACTCAATTATTGGTAATTAAAAATCAATAAAATGTTTTACATTTCATGTGACATTTATTCAAGATATATTAATCATCAATGGGATTTTGATAACTTAATCATAATTTTATTGAGTTATGATGAAATTCATTGAATATCACTCTTCTATGTTAGTTTTCTTCCATATTAATATTTTAATATCATATAATTTCCCTTTTTCCCAAGGTAAAATTATATATTTAATTAAATGAAAATTTCTTAATGAATTTATTTCTCAATGAACTATACCAAATTTTAGAATAATTCAAAACCTTTTTAATGACTATTTTCCTATACATCTCTATTTATTCATCTTGATATTTTTTTATTTCCAATTAATAAATTTGAAATATGTATTCTTTCATGTGATATTATTATTCATCTTTATTCTAATTTTAAAATTATGTTTTATTAAACCATTTTTCAATGTGGGTTTCAATATTGGTATTCTTAAAATTTTGAAATATCTTTTCCTTTCCTGATTGAATACTTTATATTCCACTCCAAATTTCCTTAGGATGAACTATTTATCCTCTAAATTATATATTATTAATATTAATTTACAAACAATGATTGAAAAATTATTCTTTTTAATTTCTATGTAAATAACACTTCTAAAATAGACTCATAACCTCTTCTCCATACAATAATGTTAACAAATGTTTTCTAATGTCTCATTTACATTTCCCTTCATTTGTTCTCTTTATCTAAAAAATATGTAGATCTTATAGAGTTAATTTTTTTGAATCTCTATCTTAAAACCATTATGAAATTATACTTTTGGGTGATTTAATTTTTGGTACCAATAGATCCACTTTTAATATCATCTTAGGAAACACTATTTTAAAATGATATGAAATTTATTTTACATTTAGGGTTTCAAGAATGTGATTAATAATTGATATATTATGGAACACAGAGACACACACACCCACAAACACACACACAAAGATATATATATATATATATATGGATTATGAATGGTGGGGGTCATATATATCCCTCCAATGAATTGGTTAAGGTTTTATATCTCATTATATAATATATCATGGAAATGCATGGATTTGTTCATAACTTATAGGGTGGACCTCCTTAGATATTATCACTATTAAAATGGTAGGAATTCATAGAAATTCTCACAAGATGATGATTATCCATGCTTATGTTTTTTCCATTGACCCCCTTTATTCACTATTATAATGACAGTCCACATTTTTATATCATATGTCTATGATTATGCACTATAGATCATGTTTATTATCTCAAAATCTTATACAATGGAACAATTTTTCTAATTTGAGATCATATGTACTTCAATCAATACTTACAAATACCTATTATTCTTACACATTCTTTTGGACATGATATTTATCTGATGCTGGTTTTTTCTCATATAATAATTATTTAACACATCATTACATGTTGATATGTTTTACCCTGACTAAGAATCTGATCTCACTATGTTATTATGTTTCTATTCCCCCTGTTATGAATTTTATTATAACTTATAACAAGTATAAACAAGTTTATAGTGGGGTAAAATTATGGAGGAATGTTCACAGGTGTTTTAAAATATGTTTTTTATTTAAATAATATTATAATACACCAAACCTTATATTTTTGGGGATTCAGGATTAGGTGTCTGGTAAAATTATTATTCATATAAAATAATAGAATAAGTGTGTTTGTTGTGATTGGTTCACTTCCATTATTATCAATGATTTTATGTAATGTATGTGTTTTTAGCACCATTTATGGGAGTGAATGTTTGGTTAAACTAGTTACTATCAATGTTTGGTTTTAGTTGTAATGGGGATTAGTTTATTAATTATTCACGATTAGTTATGTTTATATTTAAATTATGATGATATAAATTTTGTGAAAACCCAAAGGATACATTTATGAATAGGATAATATCCTAATGTTTTTATTTAGAGAGTTTATGATTTACATGAAATTAAATCCATATATGAATAAAAAAAGTAGATGATATCTCTAGCATAAATGGAGCTAGGGGTAATAACCCTGAACATGAGATTTGGGTATTAACTAAATATTCAACCATTGAATGTCAAAGTGGATAAACTACACACCTTGATTGAAACTCCTATAGGATATGTATTATTGATCTTTGTGAAATTTATGAAACATAATTATGGGGTTGAGAAATATTCTATGTTATGGATAGAGAAATTAATATGAATGAAACAATGAATAAACTAGATTGAATTATAGAAGTTTATATGTTTCAGTACACGCGTAATTCATAAATTGTCCCTTATAAGTTAACAATTTTACTTTTTATAATATTATCTCATTATTATATTTAATATAACTTTATTTGTAAAATGACTATAAATATGGGGAATGATGTTAAAAAAGGGTAACATGGGTAATTCCATGATTTCCAAATGAACCATCAAATGAGATAATAGATTAGGTGAGAAGTATTATTGTGATGCCTAACTATAAATTATGATTTATGAATAACTACATGAACATTTTACAATTTCTAAACACACCAAATAGAGTATGGACATAGTTTCATGCAAGTTAAAGTGATATAGACCATATGAGAAATATGGTTAAATTTCTTACATGTGAATAATTTGGGAAGAATAACCTAGGGAAATGCCTCAAAGAATTTGAAGATAATTAATATGTGGAAGTAGAGGGAATATTTAAAATAATTTCTAATGAGAAATTAAAAGTCTAGTTATTGTAGTAAAGGTTAATAATTTTATTCATAAGGTACCACTAATAGTTTAATGAAATTAATTTGGGGAACTAAGAAATTATATAAGTGAATACCCTAATGTAGTGGAAAATAAGGACAATAAAAATGTACAACTTCCATGACCAAGGGAACAAGGAAAATCTTATTCTATGACTACCACTGAATTGGATTTGGATAAGTAAGGTACACTTATCCCCCACTATAGAGTTTTGGATGTCTTGTTATTGTTGGTTTCTAATCACTCTAGTCTATCTAGAATGATTTATAAAAAAAATTAAATCACCACCTTGATGGTTTTATTATCAAAGATACTTTCCATTTGTATGATTATTTCATCTCATGATAATGTTTATAGGAACATAATTTTTTAGATCTTACTAAACCTCCCATTATATGAATGTGACCTAATTTTTTAAATGGACTTTTTATCTCTATTGGATCCATAATAATTACTAAAATAAGGAAATCATATTCCATATTTCAAACCAACCTATTGTAATCTATAAGTGAAAACATGAATATGAAATATCTAGGAAAACTAATTATCTTATATGATCCTTAATACACAATCATAAGGGATTTTTATTTTGAATGATTGGTGAAAAACACATTACTAGAATTATTGTTGTTCTAAGTTAGAATATATGATCCCTATGTCTGTATGGTTGATATCTACAAATGAATTATATATTCTGTCATGTATATCTTGTTGGTATCCATATAAATTTTCACCGGTGAGTGATAAATAAAATTTTGAGGACAAAATTTATTTAAAGGATGATAATGTATCACCAATAAATGTTATCATTAATTTCTATTAAAATAAATACTTTATTGAATAAAAAAGTTTTACAAGAAACACCAAACTAAAATGAAACTATGATACTTAAAAAAAAATATAAAATTTGATATTTATAATACTGTTATTAAATTAGAGATTATAAATAAAATTTAATAGATCAATAAATCAATATTGTAAATAAATTAATTGGAATCATGATGTAGATGTCTTCCTTATAAATATCACCTGTGTGAGAATGGAAATGAGGTAGATTCAATAGAGTTTTCCATTGACCAATATCAAGATAGTCTTAAAAAATTAAATTATGAGCATAATAATTTACAAGAGAAGTTCATGCCTATAAATATTTATATGAGATACAAGCTAACTGAACCACACCCTGCGACTACCACAAGTGATTTCATTGTCCTTCGGTCTTGTATATAGATCATGATTGGTTATGGAAGTATAAATGGAGATGATATAAACATCTAATTATTAATGTAATATTTTTTTTAATATATCACATAATTTTACACATTCCAACTTTGGAATTTTAAAGAAAAATAACATTAATTTTTTTATAATAATACATTAAATGAAAATATATTAGTGTAGCTAAGTAAATAGAAAGATCATTTTAGGCATGAAAACATATTTGTTCTGAAATATAATTTCTATATGTTTTACTTTTTTATTTATTGAAAACAAAAATTTTATGGTTAAATAATGATAAATTATACTTTTTACATGAATAAATAATTAAAATTTATTTTATTAATAATTTTCCGGAAATAAAAATAAGAAAATTATAATATTTGAAATAGGAAATTTCACAATAAAATGGTTTTCTTGAAATTTATTATTTCCATTTATAATTTATATTCTGAAATTTGAGAATTATATTTTTTTCAAAATGAAATTAATTTTTCAATTCATAACAAAAAATTATATTAGGTTGATATTTTAATATTTCTTTCTAGAATGATTATGTAAATAATAAAAAAATATATTTTTCTTCCAATATAATAGTTTATATCACATTATCAAAATGTAAACATGAAAAAATATTATTAAAATATTATTATCAAAAAATATTTCTCAACGTAGTAAAATTATTCATTTAATAATATAATGAATATATTATAAAACCAATTTTTAATATTTTTAAACTCAAATAATATTTTATTCAAAAAAATAGCATTTTCCTTTTAATTTTATTAAAAAATAATATGGTGTAATTTTGTTTTTAATTTATATAAAAGATAAAAAAGTAATATATTGTTAGTAATTTTCCAGTTAATACTATGAAAATAAACAACATTGATAATTTTATTATAAACATAGCTTTTATTCCTACAAATACACATAATCTAAAAAAAAGTTTTACATATTATGTGCACTAATATTAAAATTATTTTTTTCACCATTGAACTTTTTGTTATAAAATTATTTTAATATTTTAAATTAGAATATTCATGAATAATTATAATTTAAAATTTTTTAGTCCCTAAACTAACTTATCAAGGTTAAAAATGGAGTCATTATGTTAATAATAAATTATTATTAATTTTAAAATTAATTGGAAAACCATAAAATTCTCTAACCATATAACTAAATGTGTAGTTAATGGTTTTTATGACCCAAGCTTTATAACAAATCTATTATTTTCATATTTTGGAACCACATTGCATGAATAATTTATTGTAATTTTATGTTTTTAAAAAAATTCCACTCCACTCACTTATAAAAGGATACTTCCACAACACCGTTACATAGTCTAATAAATGTGGAATTCAAATTGAATCATCACATATTTCACATCCTTCAGTGTAATACCTAAAATTTTATCTTCTTTGTACAAGGAAAATCCATATATCATCATTCTCTCAGACATCCTCTAAAAAAAGGTTCAAATTATCAATGTTAGTGATAATCACTTCTTAACATTTTTTCTTATATATATTTTTCATAAAAATTTATTTTACCCATTTTAATAAAATTATATAAGGATTATTAATGTAATTAAAATTTATAATGTAAATGGTACAACATGTTTCTACTCATCCGTCTTCTATAGTAAAATTAGAATATCATTCATGCATACATGTGGACTACCACCTCCATGAAGCAATGAAATCCCCCTCCAAAACATCGAATCGTGGATTATTTAAAAATGGATTTTAATGAATAAACATGATATTTATATCGTCTTTAATATTATTAAAATCTAAAATGTTCTCTAACTTCATCCTAAAAATTTAAAAAATAAAAATTTCACTCTTGTGAATGCAAAGACTACCACCTCCATGAACAACATATTTAATTTTTAATCACTACAATACATGAATGGTTATAAAAATTCATTTCATGAATATATATGTTTTTAATGAGTAATATATATCATGAATTTGGTTCTAAAAATATGAAAAAATTAACTATCATTATAATATAATTCATCGATATTAGTAAATTTCCTGAAACAAGCTCATCAGTTATATTATATTTGAGTATCATAACTAGAAATCTAATTTAATGATATTTTAACATTATAAATCACTAAGTAATAGAAATATGAGTACTTTGAATAAAAATATAATGATTAAATTTTTAAAAAATAAAATGTACGAATATCTATGTTACACAACGCATACAAAATGAAAAAAATTGTAAACATTTGATGATGAAAATGAAATTTTACTACATAATAAATTTATAATAAATGTTTATAAATGAAAAGTATATATTTTAATTAAAATGAAAAAGGTTCTGAAAGGGGTTTTTATGATATTTCTTTTTTTTATAATGGATATTAAAGTTCTTTCAGGGACATTGATTGCTACAATAAGAGTTTCTCATCTCACTTTTATTTCAGTGACATATGTTCCATATTAACAACTTGTTTATATAGTGTAGTGAATACATAGACCTATGGATTGTTTCAATATAATATAATGAAATTCATTGTAATTAAATATCCATCCCATGATTTATCTTTCAAGGTCTTTCAATTCAAGAGATTCCAATGTTGTGATATATTTTTAAAATTTTAACCTCCTTTAATGGAGTTATAATAATTTTCCATGAACAAAATTATTCATTTTATGTATTAATACATTATAAAATTTTATTATATGAAATTTTAATTCCTATTTATCTGTAGTGAAATAAGAATTTTTTTATTACAGGCCTCATCGCTGATGAAATTTTTTATTATAAAACTATAACAATGTTAAGATTTATTCCTATCCTTTTTAATATTTATTTTCCCTCTAAATAAATATTATTTATTTCTTCCAATGTTATATTTCCATATTTTTAAATAAAAATTCATATTGTTTGATATTATATTTAAAATTCTCTTTAAAACATTTATAATTATGTTATATTAAAACTTTTTATTATGTGGGTTTTAGTAAATGTGTTTTTAAAATGTTGGAAACGTTTTACCATTCCTAATCATACATTTTATCTTCCATGACATATTTAATTTGGATAAATGTTATGTATTTTTAAGGATACTTTATTGATTTTTTTTCTAAATAATTCATAAATAATTCTTACATTCTATTTTTATGTAAAATGATATTTTGGAAAGTGACACATAACATGTTCTCTCTATGGTAATGTTAATATAGGTTTTTAAATAATTAATTATGTTTCACATCCATTTTTATCAATAACTAAAAATGATATAGTTATTATAGAGTTATGTTTTCTGAATCATCTTCCAAATTCTTTAATGATTTTTTTGGGTGATTATAATTTTTGTATTAACCAATCTATTTTTGATATCTTGTTATGTGTTAACATTTGGAAATGATGTGAAACCAATTTTCATTCCATGTGTTTTCATGATATGTTGAATGACTGATAACTTTTAGACCACATTTATATGGATATTCATTTATGGGGTCCTATATATATCTATAATTAATTTCTAAAGGTTTCATTTTTTATTAGGTAATATAGCATGGAACTACTTAGATTTCTTCACAATGTAAATAATGGGCCTTCATGGAATTTCTATCAATTAAAAAAGTTCAAATTCTTGGATTTTCTCAAAATATAATGATTCAATATCCTTATGATTTGTTACATATTTCCATATTATTGTTTAATAAAATTACACATTTTTATGTCATATGCCTTTGATTATGGTCCATGACTCATGTTTATTATCTCACACTATTATTAGTAGGTACATGATTATTTATTTGAGATTAAATGTCATTATGTCATTAATTATAATCAAATATTATAGTTCCATGTTTCTTTAATAACATATTTATAACATTTCAATGTTTTCTCCCATAACTATGATCTAATTCTTGATGAAATGTTGATAATTTTTTTCCCAAATAAGAATTTGATCTCAATAATTTCCTATATATCCATTCCAAAAGTTATGAAGGTGAGTATAAATTATGAAAAGTATATAAGGGTTTCTAGAGAGAAATTATTATGGGGTAATGTTAACAATTATTTTAGAATAAGTAATATATATATAATAATCAAAGACACAAAAAATTCGTTCTCATGTTTGTGTGATTCTGTCTTAAATGAAATGGTTATCATATGAACTAATGGAATACATGATTTTATTTATCTTTGGCCTCCTCAATAGGTATATAAAATAAAGAGTTATAGGAATGATTATCATGTCACATGAGAGTTACAACTAGGGTTGTTTGGTAAAGGATATAATGAGAAATAAACCACCCAAAGGACTCATGATTTTGGGGAAACTGGTTTACCAGGAGGCCATGAGTCTATGTTTCCATACCAATATACCTAATAGTATTAAAGGGTAAAATAAAGAGCGTTAATGTTATAATTTAGGGGATGGGAGTGGATGATGATAAATTATTCCATATAGAAATATAATTATAGTGGGATAATAAACATTATTAGGATTACCTTTGAAAAAAAAATTAAAATCTTGTATTTTACTAGAATACCATCAATAATGTAGGTAAAAAAATAGGGTTGATTGTTTAACATGTCTTCGAAACATGGCCCCCATTATGTTTCTTTAGTGAATCCTCTCATAATTTTAATTTAAATGTGAGGCATTAATTTAGAGTGTTTTGATGTTTTTTTAGGAGTTTGTGTCTTCAAATGAAAAGTTGTTGGGGAAAATTCACATATTAGGTACAAAAAATGTGGTGACAAAAAAGGATAGTTTTGAAGAACATGGGGATATAATTTCTTTTATTAGGAATACTAATGGGTTGAATAGATTTTTATGTGGAGTTAAACCAATAATATAAATATAAAATATGGTTAAATAATCACTAGGGGAACTAAGCTAGTCAATGGAATTGTAGGGTTTATATTCATCTATTTTGGACAATTAAGTGATACTACTTTATGGTCCTAGAGATCGAGCTTATCTATGGGGGTTGGTCTATATATAATTACAAAAAGTTAAAAATCATGAAACTAATTTTAATCCCAATTATAATACTGATGATCTCCTGGGGAAATGTCATGAAATTTATAGTCAAGATATCTGGACCTAATAGGGGATACTATTTTCCTTTCATGAGTGAAAAAACACCACATGAATTGGAAATCACATTTTCGATGTGAATTGTTTATAGTGGAGTGCATAAAATTTAAGGTAATTATTATTATAATGAATATGGGGTTATCTATTTTGGTAGAGAGGAATAAATATGATGTTAAATAGAGTGATCGATTCCATTATAGATATACCATATATGATGTTAACATAGCTTACAGTAATGAATCATGGACCACTGGGGAGTGCCTTTTAAGGTCACGGTAAAAGAATTTACACCATCCATTTTATAATAGTATGTAAAGGAAAATATTAAATGTAGTTTATAATTATATATATAATACTATTGGGGGAAATGGGATGATTATTTAATCTAACATTTTTATGGAATAGTGGGATACATGGGCATGGAAATCATTTCTCTATAGTTAGATACGAATCCCCACAAGAGTTTTTCTTTTTCAAACATTGATCTTAATTTTTCCCAATTCATGGAACTGTATGAATTGGTGAGTGAAGTCTTGACTTTTTTTTTTCAGTTTTAATAATAATGTTTTTATCCCTACATACCTTTTTTTCCACATTACTTGGGTTGTTTGATGACCATTAATTATGATGGTGGTGTGATGGGGTTTTATTCCTCACATCATTGTCCATGTGGATACTATGGTTTAAGGTTATATGACCTTGATAATGGAATTCAATCAGTTTAAGGTTAATGAATTTTGACCATGTGTGAAAATGTACATATAACAAGGGGAAAATAAAAACCTAATGTAAATTGGAAAACCCGCATGCTATTGTATACTAAATTCAGGGATAGCGGAGCACAATTTCAGGTTATGATCCTTAAAATAGGGGTTTACTTATATTTAATGTCATAAAAATTCCATGAGGGAACTTTCTATTTTAATATAATGGAACTAAAATTATTGGTGATGATATATCCTACAATGTACGTGGTCCATGTTAAAAATGAAGCAATATAGAAAACTAAGGCTAATTTATAACCAACTAAAGAGTGGATTAACATAATTTAAATTCATGATTTTTAGATAGTGTGATGTTTTCTATATAGTAGTAGGGATGAATAAAATTCAATGTTAATTAAATATAATTTATGATAGAATAAAAAACATTAGGGTAAAATGTACACAATTTTATTTTCACGATGCCAGAACATAAGTGAGATAGAATTTGAGTTCCATTTAACTCAAACCACTTCAATGTAAGTGAAAAACAACTTTTAAATTTATTAGAGTAATGAGACATAATAAATATGTCTCAACAATCAAGATAATGAAGAGGTGACAAATGTCTTGTAACTGGGCCTGAGATAGGAGATTTCAGTGTCAGTACATATCTTGTGGAATATAACTTAAGCCACAAGTTTTTCTAGAAGATGGAATTATTAGTAACCAACACCAAAAGTGGGTATAATACTTGGATATGCTCCATCATACCATAAAATTTTATGGCATGTAGTGGGAACTATGTTTATTAGTTTAATATCATGTGGTGGTGATGTTGGACACACCATTTAACACCATATCGTGAGGATGAGAAAGGGGTTTCTAATGTTTAAGGTCATAGAGATTTAACCAAAGGGGTGATGGATACCATATAGAGAAGTGGAAGTATAAAACCCCAAAAGGGAATCCAAAACCATTATCTATGTAAGGATCATTATATAATTTTTGGTCCATTTTTTTACATTTAAAGAATAATTCCCAAAGAAAAGACAATCTATATAACACCGTGTATAGGTAGAACCCAACTAGAATAAGAATCCCTATGCGACTATAAAGAATCTCAAAAGGGGTTAAAGAGGATTCAAAGTTTCAAGTCACACATTATGGAAATTTACCATGTAGTTTAATTCCATAATATGAGGATGAGAACATGATTTCTATATTTATTGGTCATATAGCTTGGAATTAAGAGGATAGGTGGGTCTTGTTGTCCATAAAAAGGTATTTAAAACCTTATGTCAATGGCGGTGAAAAGAGATTGGTTCCACATATACATCTTCAAAAGTATATGTATATAGTTTAAGGTCATGTATGTTTAACTAAATATGATACTAATATCAGGTCTATAAATCTTTGATCAGGGAAGAATAACTATTTTTGGTTGTATTATAATTTTTGATTGTTGAGAAATAGTCTATTTTAACCTAGAGTAATGAAAAAAATAATGTGAATAGTGATCGATAGGTATAGTAGGATAGATGATAGAATAAATCCTAACATGGAGAGGAGGCATACATTTTTTTAATATCTTGATGCTCAGAAGATAGGTTGATTTCATATATTAAAGTCATATATCTATGAACTAGTGGGATCCTCCCTTTTTGTCAACATGGTATTCCTGGATTATATCGTAGAAAAATATACTAAAATCAATGACCCCATGTGAGTAATGATTGGTTTTTAAAGAAATTATTATAACATGAATACACACATAATTTGAGAGAACACAATAGTGGTGGATGATGTGGTTCCAGAACATGGAATCATCCACCGAAAGTAACTCTCCAATAAGAAAAGATGGCCAATGAAGAACCATAAAATTAATTCAATAAAGAAACATGCATAGATTCATGAGTCTGGTAACATTAAGGGTTTTTAATTCCCCTATAACAATGGAGGGTGATGGTGTTCTCTAGAATTTAGATCGGAATGGAATTATAAATGGGTCAAGGAAGACTATTGACCATGTTCAAAACATAGGTTCCACTACCACATTATAGTGCTGGTATAAGAGAAATGGGTTTCAATGACTAAAATTTCATATAATATTTAGACCTATAATGTTGATTCTTAAAATCCTATAGTACATATGCCTGATATGGGAGGAAACCCTTTCAAGAGTAGTGTTGTCATCATAGTAGAGTATTCTTGGGCCCAAAAGATGATGAAGATCCACATAAAAAGGATAAAAGTGTGGAAGTGAATTTAAAATGAAGTTCAGTAATAGTTCAACAATATCATTGTTACGATAAATTATTTAGTACATTATTGGTTGTATTATTATAAGAAAGGATCACACTCATCCCCTGATAGGAGTGTCATCTCAATGATAAAATTGGGGAAGGAAAAAAATAATGGTGTTATGATTTCTGATACATTATGGGTGGAAATGAAATTCTAGTGGGTAATTTTACCAATATAATGATATGGGAATCCCTATGTATCCTAAGATATGGGAATAATAAAAAAATATGTTAGTAGGAGATTGGAACCAAATGAGGGCTATCATCTTGGTTGAGTAAGATGCACCCATTGCATAATTTAAGCGTCATATAAAAAGATATTATATATATTGATTAAGGTTGTTTATCCTGATACATATTACATAGTTTTTAGGGGTATGTAATGAGGACATATTTTAGGTAATTTTATGTCATGGGGAGTGAAATTGTTTTTTGTGTAGTTTAATATACATAATTTTAAACCATTACTATAAAATTTAATATCCTTTGGTGAGGATATATGTGGATACAATGTTTAAAGTATTGTTTTTAGGACTATAACCATGTACTTTAACATCACATATTGAGGCTGTTAATCACATAGTTTAATATCATATAATTAGGATGAAATTGTTTTCATTTTAATGTCACGCATATTGGAATGAGAACCTCTATAATGGTTATGAAGAGTACTTTTTGAGGATCCATAATTGTGTGGGAGGTGTGATTATCTTCTTGTAAATGGTGATCAATGAGTAATAAACATTAGAGTAAAACAAATAATAGATAAATGACCATCCCATTTCATCTACAATATATATTAATTCCTTCCTAGAATAATAAAAATTATGTTTTCTATCACCAATACACCTTTCAATAAGGGGAAAAGGTAGATATTTTTGTATAATTCTTGGGCCACTCTATTTTGATTAAACCTGTTGTTAAGTAGTTCTTTGATCATAATCTTATAAAGGGAATATATATATTCTAAAATAACTTTGGAAATTTTTTAAAAAATATATTAATCACAGATAGATATTTAGACTAATGGTAGTTATACCTCCATGGGAAGTATTTCATCAGTTCTATATACCAGTGTGTAATTAGTCGCACGAGTGGTATTCAATATCATAATATGATATGATCACGAGGAACTAGAGAATTTATTAGGACAAATTTTCATATTATACATAATTTTATAGAGGGAATTATTTAATTCTTCAATCTTCACATTATCTTATACATGAATAAAATAATATTGTTTGGACCATATATTTTACATGGTATGTTCTTTATTCATATTAGTGGCTTTGAAATTGTTCATGATTTAAATTATTATTATGTGAGGGATCCCAAATTTGTGGATGGTGTAGGATTTCAAGAAGATGACTACAGATCTTGTCATGATCCCCATGAGTGGAATTGATTCATCCCACATTGAGAAGAGGTTAGTGGTATTGTGGATGAATACGTATATTGGGCTTTCACTAATGGGTTGGGACCCATGACATTAAGTACCTAAAGAAAAAATAGAAATGAATATTTGGTGTCATGGAGAAACTATGGTTATTTATTGAAAAACTAGGTGGAATCATGAATTCAAGAGACTTATTACTGAGTTCTATACAATCATGAAACATTGAGGTCCAAATATAACCCAGTCACTTGATCTGGTGGGAGAGCTTCAATACTAATCATTTAGACATCCATGTCCCATTATGACCCCCAAAATTATGAGAGAATTTGTTTCCATGAATAAAATATAGAAGTAATATATCATAGATACATTTATAAAAGTCATGCTCTGAGCTGGGACCATTAAAAAAGATGAACTTCACCACACCATGGAATATTTTCTCTAATGTATCCCAGTTATAAAAAAGAATTTCCACACTAGAGATACTAAATTATAGGATTAAACCACTTGGTTTCTACTTCTGTGATAGATCAATTTGAGATACCCTTGAATACAGATCTAGGAGTGAGTCGATGTACCTCCATTATATCATTACAGGATATTATCCGAGAGATGAATTTATTAACAACCAAATATATGAGTAATTCATCTTAATCACTCATATAAGGAGATATAACCAAGAATTATAGAGTATCGTGCTGAATCATTCCTAGACCATGGCACAAGAGTCAACTTCATCTCATTGAGAAATCATGCCACCAACTAATGGGTGTGTTAATGGAATGTAACAAACTTCTTTTTCCAAATAATTTATTAACCACTTATTTGGTTAATGGATTTCATAGAGTCTCCATTCACATGAAATTGAGGAACATCTATTTATATTGATATCTTAATAAAATTGATGGGTTATTGATACTCAAAATCATTTTTATTTCATCCCATCGAAAGGAGAAACACATATAACATGGGTTCCATAAAGGGAGTAATGAAGACAACACAAAGGCCGACCCTATTAAGATTAGGGTTGTTATACCTTTATCTATTCAGTATTCTAGAGGAAATATAATGGTAAATAATCCAATATAGAATTTATTATTTGTAAAAATGAATATGCTCATTAAATAAGTGAAATAATAAGGGAAAATCCTCAAAGGATTTGTGTACGACCAAGAAATCTATCAGTTCTTGTCCCTTGAAAATATTTTATGGTATAAAATAGCTATTGAACCCTAGAAGGTTCACTTATCACTATGATAATACTATATTAAAACTATGATGATTGAGAATATACATTAATGGGTTGGTTAAGTAGATAAATCATACCTCATGATACTGCAGATAGCGATATAGCTTCTGAACCATAAAGAATAAGAAAAGGTTGTTCTTCTCAATAAGAGAACATCTAGGGTCAATGTTATGAATTATGGAATTGAGATTGTATAAAATTTTCTATTTTCCAAGATTTTTCATCAATTATAAGTGTGAAATGATATTTTATTATAGTTTAGTCACATAATAGTCTAAAGCATTCCCATGGATAGGTGGAATTTGATTTTAAGTAATATTTATATACTTATTTATATATTCAAATATAGATTAGAATTATTCATCACATTGATATCTGATTCATTTCTTTAAAAAAATTAAAGCGAAGAAATATTCCATCTAGATAGACGATGATTTTTCATAAGAATACTAGATGGATTTTATTTACTTTCAACACCTATAGATTTCATATAGGAATAATTTCACTAGTGATATTAAATTTTCTAGGTCTATATTGACTATTTTTTACTATATAACAATGCCCAAAAATTTTAAAGATCTTACCCCAAATAAACACCTTTAAGAGGTTTTATTTAGGTTTTGTGGATGGATCATGTCCATCACTTTTTCAGTGACCTTGAGGTGGTCATGGTGTTGGTAGGATTTGACCACCATGTTTTCCATATAGCACTCAACCATTGTTCTATATAGGTTTGTAAATTTAGAATGAATGGAATATTATTATTTTCCCCAGTATTACTTATCAAAAGGGGAAAAACATTATAGAAACATGTTCATTGAGTTTCCCTAAAAGTGGTGGAATTTTCATCTTCCAGAGTTATATAGATTTGATTATTCTTATAATATACATCCATGAATGAGATGAACTGAAAGATATTATTTGTATAATAATATTTTTTTAATAATTATATGGATTTTATAACTCATAAAATTAAAATTGAACTCAATAAGCTTGATAAAAACTTGGATTTCTCTATTCTTCTTCATGATTGGAAAAATGTTGGGAAATCGTATGGGATACTGAACATACCTGATAAAGTTTTATCGAATCAACATATCATATTTGGGATAAATAATTGAACCATGTGTGGGATGTAACTTTCTAGGAACTATTTGAAATACTTGGTAGTTAATGGTAAGTTTAATATGGTGTATGATGTCCTAAGGATAAAGAATGTGCATCTTCTTATAGTTCAATTTAAATAAATCTGGATACTTCTTTTGGGAACACAATTTACACACATGTTTATTGAGATGATTGAAAAGAACAATAAATGATAGCTTCATATCTTACAGGTTTCTAAGTTTCACATATTCCAGCTCATAAACTATGGTGTAAATTTCTCCTTTATATATAGGGGAAGATTTTCACAATTCCTCTTCATTAGAATAATATGTAAAATATATAGGAGATAAATCCTTAATAACATGGGACATAAGTGGGTAATTTTATTCTTATGTAGGTATATAATTATTAAGAATAGACTGACATACTTCTGATTTCATATACACCACGTTGATAGAGTTTGTGGCTCCTATATGGTGAGGCCATCACTAGTGGGGTGTTTCCTTGATGTTGAAATAATATGGTTTGGTCAACTACCAATGAGTAAATATGAATATTCATTATGTACAATGGATACACTAGTTGATGAACAAATCATTAACCCTATGATAAATAATGATAGAGGTATCTCATGGCTTCAAATACATTTATCCATCATAGGAGAAATAATTGATCTATGTGAACTCATTATTGGGAACAATGAAATAGTTCCAAAGGTCTAGGGTTGTTCCTTCTAGATGGTGGACGAGAATGATGAAAATAATCTTCAAGTCATTCTATCGTTTTATTAAGGTGGGTGACATGTCGTTGGGAACATTGAAGGGGATGGTTTTCACCCCTCTTGTAATATTTAACATCAAGGTATTTGGCTACACATGAGTCAAAGAGGGTGGCATCACTATGGAACACTACCACTCAAACACTAAGGGATTATTTGTGGAACTGGTGAGATAATGAAGGGATACATCCATTGAGGTCACCTGATCATAAAATACATTCATATATATTTATTTTAAATAAAAATATTACATATTACACAAATATTTCTCCAACCAAAACCATAATGATTTATAATGTATAAAGATTAGATACATAACAAAATAATTTCATGAAATATATTCAATACATCCTATAAATTTATTCCTAAAAATTAAACTTCTTAGAAATATCCTAATTAAAAACATTATTTATAAATATAGAAAATGGAAGCATAGGAAATTAGGAGTTCATATGTTCAATAATGGTAAACATGGGTGATATAAATATAGGGTCATAAGTGAGAATAATATAGGCATAAGCATATGAGATATGACAACCCTTCAATTTATTACACATTCATTCAGATTTTATTACATAGATGTAAAAATAATACAGCTAAAAATATCGATAAGTCTAGTGTATTTGGGAATTATGTATATATAATACAATGTTGAACATGGAATACAACAAAAATATTGAAAACTTACTTGACACGCTTTTGAAATTCCATGGCTTTTAAAATTGCATAGGACAACCTAGGGACATACATAAGAAAGGGGTGAGATCTAAATACTATAAGGTAATTAACATGTAATAAGGTGATACATGTTAGAAAATGGTCATAAAAATGGGGCATAAAAGGTGTGTAAATCATAAACATGAATAATAAGGCATGATATATCATGATAATCATAACATGGGAAATGTGAGAAAAAAATGAAAACACTACATCATAAACATAGGTCAAGGATAACTGCTGATACATAATGATGGAAAAAGTCTCAAAAAGGAATAAGGTTAACTTCATGTCCCAACACAAGACTTCATTAGACTAAACATTACCCAATGCATTGGGGTTCTATATAACTAGTCACATTTATTTCATTCTCACACTTAAGTGTGCCACATGGATCATGCAAAATGGATTCATTCATCATCATATTTTATTACATGATAAATGAGTGTGGAATACAAAAACTTAATCCCTAATTAATTTAATTATAGGTGTATAAATGTGGTAACCCTTGATATGAAATTGTAATGTTATTCATTACACAATTATTTCAGCATGGAAAAATTGTGGTAAAATTTCAACAACAAAATGACATCACATAAAAATTAATAAAATGTGTTGATGATAGAGAAAGGGGATTATAATAAATTTTAAATTAAAGGGTCAGTAATAGGGACATGTAATGACCTATAACATCCTTATTAATTGGAAATATAATGCATAAGATAATACATAAACTTGAATAATTAAGATAATGTGAGGATCTCTTACTAAATTTCGGCATGATAATGGGTGTATATAACGGTTAATGGGAGGACTTAATGATAGTGATATTAAAATCTAATAATTTTGAAAAAAAATGATATTAATGGGAATATTGAATTTCATATCTAAATATGAGCAAATGTAAATTTAGAGACATAATGTAAAAGAGGTGCTTGGTAATAAGATGAGAGTGGAAGATCTGTTACCTTGATAGTGTGAATTCAAATTATTGGGAGGAGGTTCTTGAGAGACTGGTGGAACCTTGGGATGACACTAGAGGGGGGGGGGATGATTAAGGAATTTATAAATGTATTTTTAGTGAATTGAAATTGGAGATCGGGTGGGTTTATATAGGAAATGAGTATGAAATTTTTAATCATTTCTCAGATATCAGTTTTCGACTCCATATAACTAAAACCAAAAACCACACCATTGTGTTTTCCCCTGGTCTCTACAAAAGGGGAGTTTTTAACATTATTTTATAAGTCCAAGGGATAATAAAAATAAAATAATACCCTTTATTCTGTTGAATTGAGCCATACTCTTAAAGAAATGATTTTAAACGAATAAAATATATTAATGGTTTTGGAGGATACATAAAGGATTTATAAAACTAATAAAGTAAACATAAAATGACATTATTGAAAGAGAAAACATATATTTGGTCGAGTTCACTATTTATATTATTTATTTCATAACCTTTTGGTCATTATTATTTCATAGTACACACTACTCATTTATATGGTGCTTATTTTTTTCCTGAAAATTCGACTGTCTCAAAAAATTATGAAAAATTCACCATTCAATAATTTTGATGTTTTGATTCAAAAAATAATATTTTTTTAACAAAATAATTTTCTAAATATGTATCCTTACACTATTCATGTAAGAATCAATATTTATTGAGAAATAATTGGTTTTTAACAGTTACAGTTTTTAAAGAATTATAAAAATTACATTTGACTTCATAAAAATTATATGATCATTTATATTTAATAAAAATTATTTAATAATTATATTTTATAAAATTATTATTTATTTAAAAATACATTAATTCATCAAATGTAATGTTTTAATTTAAATTGAATATTCCTCAAAAATATAATTTGTGTTTTATCATTTCAAAATATAAATTTTATAAACTGATTGCATAATCATTTATAACATAAAAAATAAAAAATAAATAAAGAAATAATTTAAATGAAAATGAAATATAAATATTCATACAATTAGGGTCATTTTTTTTAATCTTTGTAAAATTATCATTATCCTTAATTAACCTATTTTCCTTTTACAGTGGTAATAAATATTTATTATAGTTACTATTTATATAGTTCAAAAAATATGTTGAACTTATGAACTAATATTATTTATAAATATTAAAAAAAAAGGAATCCATTTTTTCTAAATCATTTTGTTGAGGTGTAATAATCTAATTTAATATAAATCCAGCACGAATCATGAAAAGTGGTTTTCCAAAAATGAAATTTTTCAAGGAAAATGGAATTTTACATTAACTCTATGACTAGTAGAAATAATTATATAAATTTAAATTAATAAAAAAAAATATAATATAAAAATATAACTCACAAAGTTTTACATTAGGTGTTTTTTTAAATAATTATATCGGTGAAGCATTATGCATTTTAAAGCAGTTTTTTGAAAAACCATTTTAAGCCTAAAAATAAACTTTCTCTAAAATCATGTATAAAGGTGATATAAATATAAATAATTTTACTAATAATTAATCAATAAAAGTTATGTTAATTTCAAATTAAATTAAAATAATAATGATAATTTTATATTAATTATATCATCATATCATAATATCTGATGGAATGAAAATTTTACATGAAATGGTATTTCACTATTGACTAAAAAGTCAATATCTTATGAAAAATCCCAAAATTTCGCCATAAGTTAATTATGATATGATGATATAAAAAATGGGGTTATTTTATCAAATAAAATTTCTTAATTTTGTAGAAATTAATTATAATTATTTTAATAAAAAGAAATAAAAAATCCTTTTTGATGAAAATGTATTTTTGAAGAGTGAATTGACATTAAAAAAATGAAGGATTGTTTACTAAGAATTTATAAATATATTTAAGAAATATATAAATATATATAAATATATTTCATAAATTAGTTAATCATAATAATATCTAAAAATTTAATGGAAATTATAAAATATAAATGTTTAAATAATCAATGTTTTTTTGGGTTTGATATTTCATATCACATACGCTATCAGACATAGTCTTCTATTTTGAAAACACGTGGCATTAAATTAATACTCCATTTAGTAAATTTATTCCTCAATTTTTTTTAACATGGTTCTACATGCTTCTAGAAATTTATATATAATAAATTTAAAATTATGTATGTGAACTATTAAACTATTAAAGACATAAATGATAATCCAGTGATAATAAAGGGGTAACTTATAAATAATATTTATTTTTAAACTTATGAATTTCTAGGATTCAATTATTGTTATAAATTACCTATTTTCTAACTTATACTCTTATGGGAATACTTTTTCCCTTAATAATGTTTTATAATGATTTTACTAATATACTAAAGTATATCCCCATAGAGTTTCAAACTAGGTGTATAGTAATGCCCATTGTTGTGAAGTAGTTCCTAGAAAGTATATTTCAATGCGGTATCTTTGTGTTTTAACCTTATATACATATGTTCTAGAGCCATAGAAACTTGTAATATCCAGATAGGTATGTATTTTCTTAACAATCCACTTAATCTATATTTACCATAATTTAGGGATTTTTTCTTATAGATATACTTATCCCTAAGTCTTTCATTTGATTTTTCTAATCCTAAACCCAAATATAACTAAACATTTACTTTGATACAAAATTTTACAAACCTTCTATTTTGTATACATTAAATCATGATTTATTATATAAAATTACACACAATACAAGATATGATATCTATATGTCCAGTGTATTTTGGAATTAGGTACATAGAATAACATATTCAACATGGGATATAACAAAATTATTTAAAACTTCCTTAACATGATTCTAAAATTCCATTGCTTTTATAACTGCACGGGATAACTTGGGGACATACATAAGAAAAGGGTGAGCTATAAAGCCTAGTAAGGGAATAAAAATATCATATAGTGATACATGTTATCCAATAGAAATATAAATGGGGAATAAAAGGTATGAGAATCATTAAAATTAATAATAAGGTATGATATAGCATGATAATCATAACATGGTAAATGTGGAAACAACTAAAAAAACTTCATAATAAACATAGTTCAAGGCTAATTTCTAAGACTTAATGATGGAAGAATTACCATAATGGAATCAAGATCACTCCTTATCCCCACATGAAGTCTCATGAGACTAAAAATTACCAAATGCATTGGAGCACTATATAATTCTGGTCGTACCCATCACAATCATTTCATTCACATGCTTAAGTGTGTCACATAGATCATACAACATTGATTCATTCATCATCATATTTTATTCCATGATAAAATAGTTTGGAATACATACATTTAAGTCTTCTATTAAAAAATTATAAGTCTATAATGGAGAACAACCTTGATAGGAAATGGGTATGATATTCACTTCACAAGTGTTTCGGCATGGAAAAAGTGGGGTAAAATTTTGGCTGAATAACGACGTCACATAAATATTCATAAAATGGGTGATTTGAGAGAATAAGGTATCACATCATTTTTAAATGATATAGTTAATAATATGGATATGTAAAGTCATATCCCAACATTATTAATTTTAAATATAATGCATAAGATAAAAAATAAACATTAATAAGGAATATATGGTGAGGATCCCTTACTAAATTTCGGTATGGTAACCAGTGTACATCAAGGATCATGAGATGGATTAATGAGAGTGAAATGGAAATCTAATAATTGAAAAATAAAATATAATCTAATGGTAATATGGTGTAACATATACCAACATGAAAAAATGGGAATTGGGAGACATAACATAAAAGAGGTAATTGGTAAATAGAGGAGAGTGGAAGATCCCTTACTTTGAGAGTGTGACTTCAAATGCTTGGGAAGAGATTCTTGAGAGATTGGGGGGAACCTTGGGAGGAATCTAAATAGTCAAGGGAAGAATAATTATTTCAACCAAGGATTCTGAGTGAAGATAAATGGGATCTTGGTTGGATTTATATAGAAAATTAGCGGGGAAATTCATTATTATTTTTCAAGCATAGGTTTTGGACTCCATATAATAAAGTAACCAAAACAAAAAACATTCCAATTTTCTACCCATGGTATCTAAAAAAGGGTAATTATTTTCATTATTATATAATCCCAAGGTCCAAACATTATAAAATAATACCCTTTCTATGTGGAAGTTATTCATACTCTTAAAGAAGTGATTTTAAAATCTTAAAACATATTAATGGTTTTGGAGGAATCATAATGGATTTATAAAATCAATAAAATAAATATAAAATCACAATATTTTAATTGGAAAACATATATTTGGTTGTGGAAAAAATTTATAGTATTTTTCACGTATCTTTTTCACCATCATGATGTCATAATACACACTATATATTTATAATGTATTTAATTTTTACCTAAAAATTCTATTACCTCATAAAATTATGAAAAATTCATCGTTGGATAATTTTTTTTATTTTAATTCTCAAAATTAATATTTTTCAACAAAATAATTTTCTAAAGATGTGCATTTAAACTTCTAAAATAAGAATCGATATTTATTGAGAAATGTGAGGTTTTTGATAATAACAGTTTTAAAATACTTATAAAAAATTACATTTGACATCATAAAAAATATATGATCATTTATATTTAATAAAAATTATTTAATAATAATATTGTATTAAAATAATATTTATTTTAAAATTTATTAATTCCTTAAAGGAGATGTCTTAAAAGAAATTTCATATTACTCAAAAATATAATTTTTATTTTATCGTATCAATGTATAATTTTTATCAAATAGATTGCTTAATCATTTATAAAGTAAAAAAACAAAGAATAAATATAATAAAAATTAAAATAAAATTAAATATAAATATTCATTCTATTAGGGTTACTTTGTTTCTATTATTTCCTAAATTTATTTTTACCCTTAGATAACTTTTTTTCTTTTTACTATTGTAATAAATATTTACTATAGTTACTATTTATATGGTTCAAAAATTAAGTTGAAATTACTAAAAATTATTAATTAATAATATTAAAATATTGAATCATTTTTATCAAAATCAATTAATTTAGATTGAATAATTTAATTTAATATAAAACCTGCACGCATGATGGAAAGCAATTTTTCCGAAAAGTGCATTTTATTAAGGAAAATTTTATTTTACTTTATATCTATTAGAAGTAATATTCAATATATGAATTTAAATTAATAAATACAGATATATAATATTAAAATTTCATTTCAAAATTTCTTATTTACGGTTATTTTTATTAATTATAATGGTGAAGCATTTTGAATTTTAAAACTGTTTTTAGAAAAAGTATTTTAAGCCTAAAAATAATCTTATTATAAAATCCATTATAAATACGATTTAAATATAAATAGTTAGATTAAATATAAATGAATAATAATTATTTTAATTTCAAATAAAATTAAAATAATAATAGTAATTTTAAATAACTTAACTTATCTAAATAAATGACAATTTTACTTAAAATGGTATTTTCACTATTAACTAAAAAGCCATTATTTTCTGAAAAAACCCTAAATTTCACCCAAAGTTAATTTTTCTATGCTTATATAAAAAATAGAGTCAATTTTTTAAAATATTTTTTCTAATTTTTCTATAAATTAATTAGAATATATTTTCACAAAAAGATATAAAAAATCATTTTTGATGAAAACTTATTTTGAACTATAAATTGACATTACCAAAATTTATTGGTTTTTTACTAAGAAATTTTAAATATATATATGAAATATATATATATATATCTCATAAATTAGTTAATATTACTCATATGTAAAAATTTAAATGAAATAAATAAAACATATTTAAATATTCAATAATTTTTTTAGGTTTAGTGTTGCATATCACATATGCTATTGAACATAGTCTTATCTTTTAAGAAATTAGGGTGTTACATGAGAACACAGTTATAACATAATTAAAAGTAACCAACATCTAATAAACCATAAACCATGAGTCATGGCCTAATGATTTGTCATAAAAAATGGAATGTGTCATAAGAGTAGTCTTTACATTTCAAGGCTTTGTTCGGAGAGGTGGGCTTCCAGAATTGAGTCTAGTATTAGAATTCGTGTTAGGAGCCTTCCAATGGACTACTTGGCTACTTCTATCACTTCTAGGATACATCACATAAAGAACCTTGACAAAGTGGTTGGAAGGATCTATTCTCACATTAACAATTGGAAAAATTGGTTCTTCTCTTTCGGATGGAGGATCACTCTTGTAAAAATTGTGCTAACCTTAATTCCCATGAATGTTATTTCGGTCCTAAAGGTTACCAAAACTATTATTAGGAATATTGAGTAGCTCATGAATAATTTTATACGAGACTCCCATTCAGAGGTTATGTACCATTGGGCCTCTTTATCGAGATTGGTTCTTCCTATTGAAGAGGGCGTCATCGGGTTGCAAAGTGTATCAGAAATGATGCACTGTCTGCATTCTAGGTTGGATTGGGTGGTTGTGGAAGGGAACAATCTATAGGAAAAAGGTTATCATGGAAAAGTATAGAAAGAATCTGGAACTTTGAAGAACAAACCCTCTCATTTATGGAAAATAATTCAAAGCTACATCCCTAATCTCCAATTCCATTCGTGTTGGATCATTGGCCATGGTGAAATCAGATTCTGGCACAATAATTAGTCTGGTAGCTCTCTCGGCTTTCCTAGATGCCCAGTCTCTAAAATAACCTTCAAACAGGCTAGAGAATACCTGTAGTTTATTTAGGTGGTCCTTAATAAGGAAAATAATGATATTTATCAACTCATTGAGCACTCAGATGAGCAAGATAGGTGTGTTTTCAATCCTTCTGCTTCTAGATCCTTTTCTGCAAAGGCCTATCAACCGAGGCTTTATAATTCTCAATACTGAGACTTATGGGGTCATCTCATTTGGTTTAAAGAGTTATATCCTAAACATAATTTCCTCATTTGGCGCATCCGTAACCATGAGATCCCCACTGATGAGGAGGTGTGTCAGGAAGGGGTCCAGATTGCCTCTAAATTCTCTTGCTGCATTCATCAGAGTGTTGAGAGGAATTCTCACTTATTTTTTGGGAGTGATTGGAAAAAACATTCTAGACAACAGTTGGTTCTTTCACTGGCTTGATTTTCCCAGATCATCGTGGCGATAATCTTTTATAGAGGTGGTTCCAAGGAGGGGACAATCATGCCACAAAGAGGAAGGCAAGATCCATAATTCTTTCAGCCAGATGTTGGTGCATTTGGTAAGTAAGGAACAAAGCAAGACACAATAGTCATGCCTGCTCCAAGGTGGACTCGATCACTCAGACTAGGTGGTTGATCTCCTATTTTGGAATTCTTCTAAAAAATTGGGAAGAGGCCCCCTCGATGAGGCAGGTGCCAAGGTTCAATGGTCATTATACAGGTTGTGGAGATCATCCCCAAGGTCAGTGAATCTACTGGATTCCCCCTGCTTATGGTTTGAAATTAATCACTAATGGATCCTATGTTAATGGTTATATGGGGGGGGGGGGGGGGTAGTCCATAATCTAAGAGGCAATGTGGTTGTAGCCTTTAGCGCAAAATTTGGAAGAGGAAACTCCTTACAGGCAGAGTCTTGGGCCTTACTCAGAGGCTTATAGTTATGTTTTTCCAGGAATATCTCCCTCTCAGTCATTGAAATTGATTCCAATATTATCTAAATATCCCTAAAATACCAAATAAACACCCCATAGATCATCTCCTATCATATCCAAATGTGCATGCCTCTAATTGACTTCAGGACCAACTTACTTCACACCTGGTGTAGGGGCAACAAGGTGGATGACTTCCTGGATTCAAGGTACACCCACAACACTAAATTTATTTTCTTCTCTAGATTGGGGTCCTTACCTTCAGAGTGTGTGAGTATCATTATTGGAGATTCCCTTGGGCTCTATTACCTCAGGCCTCCCTGATCCTCTACCCCGTCCCCAGTTTGTTGGGTTCCTCCTTTTTTATGTCTTTGTACTCTTTCATTACTTTAATAAAATACAATATTCTTTGGTGGTCATAAGAGTAAATAATCATTAACAATTAATCATCTTCCAAAATATCATATCAAAATATTAATCTATAAATTTGTGGAATAAAAATAAGAATATTACATAATTTCCTTGGTTAAGGCTAACTGCCAAGACTATCATAGCTGATATAGACCCATAATTTATTAGGTTCACATCCCCATTCACATTATTAATATATAATGATATACCAAATGAATTAGATGGATATATAATTATGGTCCTAACATTCACATAATTATATTCATATATATTTGTAGCCTAATATCATAAAAATATTCTTGATTTTATCATATTATAATTATCCAATGTAAGATAAATGAATTTCATTAAAACATCATTAAAAAACCATCATCCTAAGAAATTAAGGGACATATTGTTTATGATATCATAATATAATATCCGTTTAAAATCATAATATATTAAAATTTTGTGAAAAAATATGGAAATACATTTATCATATCATTATAAGGAAACTTTGAAAAACTACGTGAAATATATTTTTATTTTTGTAACATATATAGACTAAAAATTCCTTGAAAAATGGAATTATTATTTTCATTATTAATAAATGGAAAATTTTGATGTAATTTAATAGGAAAATAAAGTAAATAATTAAAATAAAATAAATAAATTCCACATATGTTTAACAAAAACATTATTTTCCCAATTCTTTAGAAAATTCAAAAGTCAGTCATATTGAATTTTTTTGATAAGATTCATTTTTTAAAAGTTGTAAATGAAGTCAAATATAGTATTATAAAAATTTAAAAAGTATATTTGAGTAATAAAAATAATATTCCTAAATCATTTTAAAAATCATGGACAAAGATGAAAAATATTTTGGACCTAAAAGGAGAAATCAACCCTTCATTTTTTAAAAATGTTCTTTTAGACTGTTTCAATAACAAAGTGGAGTAAAATGGAAATAATAATGTAATATCATTTAAATAAAATGGATAGATAAAAATTTATTTGGTTAAGAAGATATTTAATACATTATTCCCTTCAATGTAAATTGAAACATAATGAATCCCATATAATGTGAGATTATAATACGAACCCTTACCTCAAGTCCTAAATTTATCTATACATTCACTAACATCCTATATAATAAATATAGATTTGTTATAAATAAATATTAAAACAAAATTCATAATTATATTAATATATATCATTCCTTAATATTTTTTAGTTTCCATTTATTATTATTTCTTCATGAAAATCTATTTTTGCTTGTTACTAATTCCATTTTCCATGCATGTTTCCGTTCAATAGTTATAGTACCTTCTCCTTGGTCATGGTTATATAATCCTAATCAGGTAATAAATTTAATTTATATTCATTATATAAATATTTATAATAATCAATGTTTGGTAGTGATGAAAAATTAATTACATCAGTTTGTGGAGGATGTAATCAGTTGGTACACAAATGTGATAATTTTATTTTTAGTTAATGTATATAAATGAATTTATATAATAATATATACTTTTATAATCATAATTAATAAATAAATATAATACATTTTCATTAAATAGAATATATTTTCCATAAATATATCTATCTAACCATCCACACGAGATATTGATGAAAAATTAAACATTTAAATTCATGGAGATGATAGTCCATACATACTTTTGAGTGACACTTTCATTTTTTTAATAGATGGATGATAAATAAACAATGGTCATTCCATAAGCATAATAAAATTTCATTTTATCAAATATACTTATGTAAATATATTAGGATATATATAATAAAATTTATAGAGTTGGAAGAAGAAATAAACATGAAAGGACCTCATTAAGAAGGTTACCTCTTCTTTGAGAATCCTCTTTTGAAGTATACATTAATCCATCATTTAATGTTATTTTCACAATAAAATTAAATCTAGAAAAAGTTTAGGAATGTTTAAAATATATTTTATTAGGTATTTTAAAATATATAGTGTTCAATGTTTATGTATAGGTTTTAAGTGGAGGTTCCCTTTTATATGTGAGGGGACTGGAACCATTATAAATCATCAATGATTTATAATATTATATGGTTGTTTTGAATGGAAAGATAATCCAAGTGGTAAATTTTTTAAATATAGGAAAAATCAGGTTCTATATAAACTAATTATACAAATTTTAGAATTTTTTGTAGATATCGGATGTCTAGTATTTTAGTTCCACCCCAAAATTAGCCCTTTTAACCCTTACAACGGTGTTTAATTTTTCATATAGTAAATATTAATTTTAAGAAAAAATCTAAAATTTCACATATAGAAAAATTTGAACAAGGTTTTTATATATGGAAATAATTTTAGAATATTCAATTCATATAGGTGGTATAAATTAATTCTAATATCCATGCACAAAAATAATAAAAACAAACTTTTAAGAAAAAACTATTCCTATAAATTAAAAAAATATTCTAATTTAAGGACTATTTAAAACCATTAGCATAATTCTAAAATATTTTATTGAATATATTATATATGTATTTGATTTAAATTATTAATAAATATAATTAAATTTAATTTATTAATATAAATAAAATTACACTAATATTTGTTTTTGAAAAATATCACTTTTACATTCAAATTTGTAAATGTTTACTTACAAAAAATTGATAAAAATACATGAATGATAAATCATTTAATACATGTGAAATTGATAAATTTATATATTTTTACTATTCAATATAAAAAAAATTATCATTTTTATAAAAAATATATGATAATAATAATATTTGTAAACAAAATACTTCTGTTTGACTAATAATTACAGGACTTAACATTACATATCATTTCCCAACCATTTCATTAATTCCCTTTACTAGTTTTATTAAAAAAATTGTTTATAATTCCTATTTATAACATTCCTAAAATGTATTATACCTATCAAAAAGTGTTAGTTAATAAAATAATTTAAAACAGTTCCTTTCTAGGATCAAAGAATTTTACTTAAGTGACTTTGACACTTTTATAAAATATTATACGTTATCAATATAACTTTATAATCTATTTAGGAATTTCATTTCATACTATTATAAATGAATTATCCAATTATTTTTGGTGTTTCCTGTATCATAAGATATCAAAACAATAAAATTTATTATACAGAAATAATATTAAAAATCTCTAGGTGTTAAATTTTACCCCACATAATGAAATTCATGGTCAAAATTACATTACTATGATGAAAAAAATCACTATAACTCTACCTAATTATCTAATTGGGTTCCCATGTATTTTACATGGATTTATTATTCCTCTATAGAAACATATCTAGGTGAGTGGTCTTGTTATGTAGTAGTTTATCTCTTGGATCAATGACTTCAACCAGTTGTTTTTCATAAGAAAGATAATTATCCATACGTATAGCCTTTGTGGTTAGAATATATGAAGAATAAATTACATAATTTCTCAAAATTCATAAATGTAACACATTTTTAAATTTATAGAGGTTTATTAGATAAAATAAGTGATATCATACCTTCCCTCATTGATTAATAATCTTGATGGGACCAATGTCTCTATGGCTCAACATTACCTTCTTTCAAAATTGTGTGACATTATTCTAAGGAGATATTCACAATAATACCTTCTCTATAATGTCAAACTCTAGATCACTTTGATGGTTATAAAAATAACTCTTTTGTTTACTTTGAGTTTCTTTGATAATATATTGATTTATTTTAACATTATCTCATATTTACTCAATTATCTCATGTCCCAAAATCATTCACTCTTCAACTTTATCCCATAATTTTTGAGTTATTCAATTATTTTTATAGAGGTATTCATAAGGATTCATCTAAATTCTTTAATTATACCTATTATTGAAAGTAAAATCAACTATATGATGGTTTCTATACCAACATTATTTGAAATCATTAATTTAATCTCTTATAATATATTCTAGGGTTTGAATTTTTCTATCAGACTAACCATATATCTATGGTTAATATGCAATGTTATATTTTGACTCAATATTCAATTCTTGATAAATACTTCTCAATTACATCAATGTAAATATTATATATAGATCAAATACAATTTAGTTTTTTACTCCAAGAATCCTTTCCACATCACTAATATAAATTTAGGAATGTGTTTCAGGAAATAAATATTCCGAGATAAAAATGAAATATGTTGACATATTAAGGATTATAACTATAAATAAAAAGAAATTGTAGACTTTATATTACATGGAGATCCCTATATTGAAATCCATAGAGATATTTTTATATTTAAATAATTTTATGGGTAATGGTTTCTTCATTCCCTTAGACATATAAATTTTTACATTTCCTTACTAAGATACCGGGCATCAAGATACATACTCCATAACATCCATCATCTTGTTATCTAACCATAAATTATATTTTAGATCTCTATATATCATTTTACTTATAATATTGATATATAATGATGATTTATACACATCATACTATTGATATTTATTAAATTTTGGTATTTATGGGACATGTACCCAGTTACTGAACAATATCATTCCATAACAATCATTGTAAAACACATGAACATTTATGAAATTCTTTTAGTTCTCCACATCCTCCTTCAGCACCTCCATAATCTATAAAAATGGATAGTTGAATGTTATATAATGTAATATATGCTAAAAACCCTTCTATTATTATATCAAGATCCATCCTCTAAAAATTAAAAAATAATAAATCTCTTCCATTCCTCATAATGGAACATCTAGCATGGACCTTTAGGATAAAAAAACTAACAACATTGTCTACCTTCCAAGGCTGGTAGTGTGTTGAGCAGTCATAATAATTAATCAATACCAACCAAATAATTTGGTTAATATTCAGTTATTTCTATGTGAATATATATATTAAGATTTTAATACTAGTATATATATCATACATTTCACTAAAAAGATTGTGCCTCCATATTTTCAATGTAAAAAATACCACTGCAAACTCCAAATCATGAGTCGAGTAATCTTTCTCATGAACCTTCAATGATTATGTGGAATACACTAACACTAAGTAATTATTAATGATAACACATTGTAGCCCCATAATTGATGTATCACTCTATATATACCAATCCATTATCCACTACATGGTAGTGTGATTATAGGTTTACTAAACAAAAATCCCTTCATTTTTTTTAAATTCTACCAACATTCTTTAATCCAAATGAACCTGAATACCATTCATGTCAACATGGTTAGTGGATTTTATTTTTGGAATAAAAACTCACAAAGAATTAATATCATCTATCTAATCTATGAATGTTATAGATCACAGTTATTTTGGTTCATCTTGTATAATATTCAACCACTTTATTCTTTGACAGATCCACCAAATTTCTATCGCTTTTAATTACCTAAAAATTGAATTATAAATTTTTGTAGGTAGAATTAAAACATTATTATTATCAAATAAAGATTATCCATTCTCAATTATATCAACATAATACATAAATGTTATTTATTATCATTCATTAACATATAATATATGATAATTTCATCTATAAAGGAAACCAAAACCTTTTCAAGGTATTATATATATAATCAATTCGTTAGATTCATAAAGTTTTGAAATTGGTATGTCAAAATGGAATCAATATAAATTCACAGTTTCCAGGAATCATATAGAATGTTTTATTGGTTATGTAATCTCTTCTAATCATTAACTGATGATGTCTAGATTGAAGGTTAATAATTGAAATGTATTGAAATCGACATAGATAATTAGTAAAATAATTTTTATAGGGTAGAACATACTTATTCTTGATGATGATATTATTAAGTTCAATATAATAAATTTATTGATTCATTAATGCATATTTCGATTTAACAAAAATAATAGGTTCAATCCATGGTGAAAAACATGTCTAAATGAATCCCATATCTACACTATCTTGGATTTGTTTCTTTAATTCCCACAATAATGTTGGGTTTATTCTATAAGGATTCATCATAATGGTTATATAATCATGTATAACATCTATTTGAAACTAAACTTATCAGTTATGGGGAATAAAAAGAAACACTTCATGAAATACATCAGTATATTCTCACACAATAGTTATATATTCAAGGTTGAGTTTCTCCAAAACATTTTGAGATAGATAGTTATATGATGATTTAGAATATAAAATTTTACTTCCATTCCATGAAAAATATTTTGAATGTGATGACCTGTCCTGTAAGTCACTATACTGGAGATCAATAGAGACCTATGCTTATCATACATGTATATTAAATCTTTTTATATTAATATTATTACATTACAAAAAAAAAATCTTGAGCGCTATAATATTTTACTTCAATTGGAAACATGGAACACAATCATCTTTATTCATTAAAGTTATTCAATGTCTCCCATAATGATATTCCCCTTTAATAATCATACTTAAGACGATTATTCGTACCCTGGGGATATTAAACATAAGGAAGGGTGGGATCATATTCTCATTAAGGGTAAAAAAGATATATATGTAATCATAAAATGAGAATAATGGTCCAAGAACATGATAAAAACATCTTAAAACCATACCCTACATATCAAAGATCATAATCATGTGTCATGTTATAATTATTGGCAATTCATATTAATTGAATCATAAGTGAATCAACAAACAATATCCATGAGAGGTTAGCATTAGTATAATACATAAACTTTTGGAATACATATAATTATATAAAATCTTTTGTCAAGGATACCCATATAGACATTCATAACATTTTAGTGTTGAGATAACCACTAGTTTACCTACTTTATGAATGTTATGACCTCCAATGCACCCTATTTTTGGCATGGGATAACCTCCCATGTTCCCTCATTGATGTATATGTTAACCTCTAATATTCTATATTTTGGGTTAGGGAAAACTTCCTCTGTACCCTATTTTTGTCTTGGGATAACCTCTTATGTAACCTTTGATCTCATAAAACATTAATCATTTCATAATTCATTAGAGGGAGATATAGGCCCCACCAATCACATAATGAAATTCATACATACCTATTTCATAAGATCATAAAACATTTATCATATCAACACCCATGAAATCAAATGGGTTTCATAAAAATTTACTCATATCCCAACTTATAGAAAATATCCATTCTTTATAATCATTTAATCATTTAATCAAATCATAACCCTTTAAAAAGAAGTAGTTTTCTTAAAACCTTTATCATGGTATATCACGTGGAAGCTAAACTGGTTTCATAAACATATTTTCATCCTAAACCATTCATTTAGAGAACATAAATTGTATCCTTGGTACATATCCACTTTAAGGATATGTTAAATTAAATGATTTCATCTTAGAAAGATAATTATTTTAAAATATCACATGGAACATTTCACGAGGAAAATAAATTATCACTAAAAATCAATTTCTCAAAAAATAAAAACATTTTTAAAATAAAATAAATTTAATATTACCTTGAAAAATATTAAAGAATACTTAAAATATTTGAGTGGTCATAAAAATGAGAAATACTATTTTTTTGTGCATTTTAAAAATAAAGATGTATTTAACATTTTATGTAAAATCCAAATAGGAATTATTTGTAAAATGACATTAATAATTCATTCAATAGATTTTTTAAAAAGTAAAAATGGGAACATATGTATTTATTAACCCTCTGTGATAATGTTAAAAAAATTATTCTTTTAGAAAACATGGTTTTAGATGAAATATGGTTTTCTACAAAAAGATAATTTTTCTTAAAAACATTCTTTTGTAATTTTGAGTACATAAAGAGAGTAAAATGAATGGAAAACATGTATTCACATGAAATTACCACAGAGGAATAAAATTCATGATTTTCTTGAGATATGGATAATAATTTTTCATCATCATATGTATAAACAAAAATTATCATGATCAATGATGATATTATACTATAAAACCTTACCAATTAACATTGAATCATAATCCCCCATAAAAGAATAAATTTAAATGAAATATTGAATATAAAGAAAAAAATTATTATAAAAAATTTTAAATGATATCTATATAAATCTCATAAAATAAGATAGTTTTATAACATAACATATGTCTAAATGAAAGAAAATTGAGACGAAAATACATTACATATTTGGAATTTTTTTAACCTTAACCCTCTTAAAATAAATGACCTAAAATGTACATGTAAATCAAAATGATTTACATGAGTATAATAATATAATAAATTCATTGGCATTATACACAACACATAAAAAAAATTTGAGGTGAATATGGAATGTGTCTCATGGAAGTAAAAAAGTGAGATTGCAATCTATTACTTCTTTATCAACCATTTTAATCATAATCTCCAATAAATAATAACATCATATGAAACATTAAATTTAATAAAAATAATGATATTAATGATATAAAATTTCAATGGGTATGTATACACACCACTAAAAAGAAACTAGTTGTTAATTTACATATATCTCATAGAAATAAAACAATAAATAAAAATCCATTTCCTTATGTTTTGATTTCCTTCATAAACATTAAAACCTCATAGTCCTATGTTATCCTCCTTAGTATTACACCAAAACCATTCATATATTGGATTTTACACCAAACTATTTAATCTTGGATGGTAGGAGGGATGTTGGGAAGATATTTTTTAGGTCATGGAAAAACCAAAAGTGTTTAAAGGTGTATGGAATAGAGGAGAGGGGGTGCCTTTTTATAAATGAGGTGTGTGACACAGTTTTAATTTTGGAAAGTAGAAAAGAGTACTGATGTTTTTCACTTAAAAAAGGGTTATAATGGATTATTATAGAGACTTGACATGATAAGGTCTAAATATTTCCATAAAATATATTTAGAAACATGTTTAGGTCATTTTAACGCTGATATTTTTAGTTAAACACACATTAAACCTAAATTTCCTCTAACTGAGGTATTTAATTTTTTCAGTTTATATTATTATTTTTGATTTTTTTGTTGAACTTATTATATAATATAAATTATTATGATTAAAAATATTTAATTTATTTTTCCAAATTCATTTCATATAAGCAGCTTAATTAAATTTAAAATTAACCCGACGTATATTATGAGAAATAATATTTTCAATGGGAAAATGTTCAAATGTTTACATAGTTTTTATATCCAATTTTAATATGAAAATGATTCCAATGTCCTAAATTGTATTAACAGATATATAATTGAATAAATTTCTCAATGAAAAATATTTAAAATATAATGTAATAATATAAACAATTTAAATTAAAAGTCAGTGTCCAATTAAAATTCAGTATTTTTCACTGTTTATATGATAAATCAACCCATTCATAAAATTATAAACAATTCACCCTGAGATAATTTTAACATGTTTATTTAAAAAATAATTCTTATTTTATAAAATAAATTTTCTAAAATTTTCATAAATTAAACTTATTGTTATTCAAAAAAATAAAATATTTTTTTTAAAATAATTTTTCTTTCAAAACACATAAATTCTTTACCAAAAAATTAATTAATTTTTTATCAACATGTTTTATTTATATAAAAAAATTATACCTAAAATTTAAAAAGTTTTCATTAATATTCATATATCTATGTTTAATGACTAGGTGAAGGTGTTGATATAAAATATCTTTTAAGTCTAAATTTAAAGATCTTATCATATCCTCAAGGGTTTTAATTCTTCAATTAGACTGAACATCTATCTGAGGATGATATGAAGTGTTGAAACATAACTTCGTGTCAATAGTTTTTTGGATACTTCTCTAAACAATAAAGGTAAACTATAGATCCTGATAAAAAACAATTCAATGTTGTATTCCATGAAATCTTTCCACTTATTTATTATATGTTCTATAAAATAAATTGAAATAAAAACATTTTCTGACAGTAATGAAGTGTGCTAACTTCATAAGGGCATTGTATAAAACCCATAATTTTCTCAATATCAAAGATAAGATAAACCCTAAAGGCTACTTTACCTTTACACATATGACCACGAAGTTTATATTCATTCCACCTCAAATAAATGTTTCTCTATATACATTAATATAGGGTTTGATTTCCAAAAAAATTCTCTTAAAATATCTACAATCGTGATTAAAACCCATCACATAAAACCTAAAATGGGCTATCAACAACATTGAATATTATGATTAGCCTTAAAATAATAAACACTTGATTTTGTCCAGAAATGTTATGTTAATCATACATTGATACATATACACCACCCAAAGTTAATTTACACTTTATTCATGATATAATATTTTATCTTATACAAATACATTTTTATTAGAAGTTGGGTTTCATCCTTGAACTAATAGAATGAAAAATATAATTTTATTAATCCATAATTCATGTATATGGAGATAATTCAATGAAATTTCACTAATGGATGAAAAATAATATTTTCATTGTGAAAATTTATACAAATCTAGACATGAAATTCCCAACTAAAGAGGAGAGGAAAGTGTTCCCTAATTATCATTATCCACTCTTTCTATTGTGATTTTATAATCTTTTCCTTTTTTCTTTGACATCAATGATTTTATATCTTATCATTCAAATTAGACCTTCGATTGGGTAATTGAATCATAGAATTCCCAAACTCCATGAAGATGAATCACTTGGGTGTGGCTAGTTCATTCTATGGATATTTTTCTCTATTTTAATTAATAGAATAATTCTTCCTATCACATCATCATTATATTTCCTGATGGCATTACATTCCACCCATAAAACATTCACTAGTTCCCTTAAGGAAATTTCATCCATGTTTCTTCCCCCAGTTTGATCATAAAGTAATATTTATATTATTCTCTCCATGGTATTAATATTTTAATTTGACTTCAATTTTTCTATTCCTATCAAAACCATGAGATTGATACATAACTCTATCTTCCATGTTTTCCTTGAAATCATATAATACACTCACATCAAAAATAATAAAGTACCTTATGTCTAAATCCAGTCATATACATCATTTTAAACCACTGATGAATTCATCAACCATACATTCATTTTGGATAATAATACTAGAGGCATACCTTGAATGTCTTGTAACATTATCATTATAGGTACCAACAAATTCATTATCCTTTTTCTTTAGTATAAATAAATCCTTCCCCACCATCATACGAAGAATATGAGGAATATTATTTTTGAAAAATGTTTTTTTACAACTCATCCCAATCCATAGAGTAAATTTCATATTGTTTATTTATAGTTTTTATAAGATCCCACCATTTATATGCTTCACATTCCAAATGGTTGGTGGACAAAATAAATTTCTCATTTTTTAGAAACTGGAGGATGGAAGATATATTTTCATTGGTTCTGATCCATTTCTCAGAAAAAAGTGGATCATAATACCCATAGTAAAAGGTGGATGCTGTGTTTTGAAGGACATAATAGAATTATGTTCCCTCATTGTCTAGTTTGAATGTATATAATGATTCAAATATTCAGAATTCTCGGTGAGCATAGAGGCATTATTTTTCATTATAGATCCCAAAAAAATCCATTTCTTGGGAGGAAATTTGTTTATCTATCCATCAAATTATGAATTTAGATAATTTATTCAGGTTCAAATCATTTATTAAAACCCAAACAATAGTGCGAGAAACAATAATAATAGTGGGGAACCACAGAATCATGAAACATCACTTATGTGATGTTTAAATCCTTACACTCTCTTTTTAATATATAAAACTTTCTATTTATCTCATGTTATTAATAGTAATAATATATTTTAATCCTTCATGATGGTTCATAAAGAGTTTATGAATTTCCAATGGATATCCCATGAGAGTGTCAAACAAGTTGTATTGAAAGGACCATTGACCTGCACCAGGTGATGATGAATTCCAGATCAATTTTCCATTTTTGAAGTTATCTCCTCTATGAACCACTATTCTAGAGACACATCCACTAGAAGTATCAAATAATGGAGTTAATTTCTTATAAACCACATGCTCTATCCTTTAAAAAAATTATAGTTCATTTTCCTACACATAGGATTATCATAACACTTATCCTCATATAATTCCTTGGACATATCCATAGAAAAATCCCTAAATATCTCACTAATTTTTTCCCATCCTTGTTTTCAAAGGTTCACTAAAATATTCATAGGATACCAAGTATAGTATCCTAGGATTATAATATATGGACGTTACATATTTTTAGATTTATATTCAATACATTACATAAAAACATGATTAAGGATTATAGTAGTTTAGTTCTATTGGAAATAGGGAACACAATCTTTTTAATTCATGAATGATATTTAATGTATCCCATAATGATATTCTTTTTTAGTACACATATATAAAACCATTATTTGTGTCCATTGGAGAGGAAAAATAACAAAGGGTGATATCAGATTTCCACTAAGTGTAAAAAAGGGACAAATAAACATTACATGAGGATTAGGGTATGATAATATGATCATAACATTTTTAAAATATTCCCTAAATATAAAATACCATAATCATTAGTCATGGAATAATTATTTGTAGTTCATAAGGACTAAATCATAAGGAAATAAAAAAACAAGATCAATGAGATAATAACATTATCATAAGACCTAGACTTGTGTCATAAAAATATGTATAAAAAATATTATGTCAAGGAAACACATGGATACATTTAAAACATGTTAGGCTTGGGATGAACATTCACGTTCCTTATTTTGTATCGGGATGAAATCTGGTGTAACCTCTTTTAGGTATGGGATAACCTCCCATGTAACCTCTTTTGAGCTTGGGATAACAACCTGTGTACCCTCTTTAGAGATTGGGATAACCTCCCATGTACCCTCTTTCAGGATTGGGAGAAGAACTTGTATACCCTTTTTTCTCATATAACAATAATCATTACCCAATGCATTGGTGGGAGATATTGTTCTCCCTTATAACATACTGAAAATCAAACATATGTGTGTAATAAGATCATAGAACTGTTGAGTCAAAATTTCCCTTTTGACTTATATATCTTGTTTTAGAAATAACAAATGTCTTTTTAATCATACTGACCTTGTCAATCGTATCGTATTGACTCTGTCAATCGTATCATACTAACTCTGTCAATTGTATCATACTGACTCTGTAAATCATATCGTACTGACTCTGTTAATTATATCGTACTGACTCTGCTAATCTTACTTTCATTAATTGATTGTTTTTGTACTAAGTAAAAAAAAACACATGTTTCATATTAATCGTACTCTTGTTTATCACTTCATATATTCTGATTTAACTAATATGATGTCATTGAGTTAGTTATAAACTAATCAAAAAATGTCGTGCTTTCTGTTTTAATATGACTTTTATAATTCCAGGTGTCCAAGTCCCTCCGAGTTTTTCGGAGAAATATGATCATTGAAGGAAATGTGACCATTGGGACCTGAGGCCTATAAATGGAAGGTCATTTGAATCCAAGAAGGAAGGACTGAACGTGTGTGAACAACTGTGATACTTTTCTTCTACCAAGTTCTAGAGAGAGATGTTGTGACTTATCTCTTGCTTTGTGCTTTGTGCGCCCGATCATCGTATCGAGGGCTTTCAAGTAATTGAAAGATAGAGGTGCCGATTACCTACAAAATTGAGGGCTGCGAGGGATAGGAAGATAGATGTTCCGATCATCGTATCGAGGGATGCTGGGGATAGGAAGATAGACAGTCCGATCATTGTATCGAGGGCTACCAGGGATAGGCAGACAGATGGTACGATCATCGTATCGAGGGCTTACCAAGGTGGTGGTAAGACAGACCTCTTATCCTAGGTTAAAGGATAACACTTCTCTTTGGGTCAAAAGAATTGTAATACTTTTACATTTCCGCTGCTGTTTTTATTAGAACAGAATTTGTATTGTTTCCTTTCTTCATTACACTTTCAATTGTAATTGTTTCAATTACAATTATTCTATTACATTTTGTATTAATAGATTCTATACGCTTTATGGTAGAATCTCTCACACTTTTATTACTCTGATTATTGTATTCATCTTGAATACAATTACTTTACTTTTCTAATAGTATTACATTACTTCATACCTTTATATTCAATACAATTGTGGTTGTTTGAATTGTATTAGTTTAAAATCTTTTAAACTAATATCTTGAGTGTTTAAACTCAAAGTTTTAAACCTACAATTCACCCCATATTGTATTGTTCCATCTAATATACATATAAATCTACATATTTGATCCAACAGTTGGTATCAGAGCAGTTTTTCCACTGATTTGTATTACTTGTTCTATTTCTTTCATATTACTATTTTTAACTACTTACTACAATAACGTGTGGAGTGGAAAAGATATTTTTTCTTTAGATGGCAGGAATGAACATTGGGTCAATTGATAATATAAACCCTTCTAGACCACCTATCTTTGATGGGAATGATTATGAGTACTGGAGATATCGAATGAATAATTTCATGATCAATACTGGTGTAGACAATTTTATTATGCTTACTGGAGGTTATAAAATTCTTGACAAAGAAGTCAGTACTTTTACTAATCAAGAGAAGCAAGAATATCAACTGAATTACAAGGTACACACTACTTCATTATACTCTATGACCAGGAATATATACAGCCGGATATCTTCATGTAAAGAAGCCAACTGTATTTGGAAGAAATTAGAAGTCACACATTTCGGTACATCCAAGGTTATAGAAACAAGAAGAGCAATGCTTCGAGCAGAGTATCATGGTTTTCTTTTTCCTTATGGAGAGCCAGTATGTAAAGTGCAACAAAGGTTTATGACAATTTTCAATAGTCTACAATCCATGGGAGAAAAAGATCTTGATAATGAAGCTCTAGTAGATAAGATTATAGATATAATGCCGAATGAATGGGAGTCAAAAAGGACAGATATTGATGAAAACAGAAAAGTTTCCCAAATTACTCTTGATGAACTCTTTGGAACTCTTCTACAACACAAGACAAGAATGAAAAGAGATGCTGATTTCAACAAGAAGAAGAATGGGAATGGAAGTGTAGCCTTTACATCTAAAGCTAAAACACCTGAAAGGCTTACAAGATCCAAATCCAATAAAGGTGTTTTATCAGAATCAAGTGATAGTGATCACTCGGATAATGAGTTAGTGAATCTTGCTCGAAGGATGAACAAGATTGTGGGAAATAAAGACTTACAATATAGATTCAAAAAGAAAGATAAGAAGGATAAGAAAGATTTAGAGGTAACTTGTTATGAATGTAAGAATATAGTACAAATAAGGCCTGATTGTCCTTTACTGAAGAGAAAAGACAGAAAGGAGAAACACTTTGAAAGAAACAAGAAAAAGTATTATAAAACAAATAAATTCTTGAAGGAAAATGATACTTGGAGTGTAATTGGTAGTGATTATTCAGAAAATTCTTCAGAATATGAGTCCCCATGACAAATGAATATTGGACTTATAGCCAGATTACCAATTGAAGATCATTGTCTCATGGAAAAGGTACACAATGCTGAAGCAATTACAAATGTATCTTTAAATGCAAGTTATACTGATAATAAATATTATGAATCTTTAAATGATGAATCTTCATCATCCGAAGATGATACATTACCTTCTTTTGAAGAAGTATCTATATTTTCTAAATTACTCAAAAATGAAAATTCTAAACTCAAGAAGAAGCTTGAGAAAGAAAACTCTAGAATTTCAATTTTAACTAAAGAAGTATCGAATCTTTCTAATGATCTTGATATGAAAACTTCTTATTTTGAAAGTATTTTAAAAACCCTTGAGAAAGTCAAATCTGATAAGGATAAACTTTCTAAGGATCTAGAAAATGTGATTTCAAAGAAAAATGTTTTAGAGCCTAACTTTAGTTTAAAATCAAATGTTTTGGTAGATAAAAACATAGTTTTAAAACTAAAATCAGAAATTTTCTCTTTAAAGAAATGTTTTTCAAACTTTAATCATGACAAAGAAAATTTTGAAAAAATGTATTCCCAAATCCGGACTTTGAGAAATCATTCTGGACTTGGATATACACATTCCAAAACTTTTTTTAATAATAACTATTTTTTTCCACAAAAAACCTCATTTTGTTCTAAGTGCCAATGTGGTGGACACTGGAAAAGAGAGTGTTCTCTCAATAAAACTCAATCTTTAGGATTTCATAAAGCTCATTTTGAAAAACAAATGTGGATTCATAAAATTCTGTTATCTAACCATTCTGGATCCAAACAAGTTTGGATTCTGAAAAACTAATTGTTTCTCTTTCAGGAAAATGAGAAGTTTACCAACAAGAATATTTGGTACATAGATAGTGGTTGTTCTCGACACATGACTGGAAATAAAGATCTCTTTGAAAAGGTTATCAAAACAAAAGGTGGAAAAGTTACCTTCGGAGATAATGCTCAATGAAATATTGTTGGTATAGGTAATATTGTTTTTCTTGGAAAAGTTCTTATCTCAAATGTTTTGTGTGTTAAAGGTCTTAGGCACAATCTCATCAGCATAAGTCAATTATTTGATGAAGGTTACCTTGTGAATTTTAGAAATGATAAGTGTCTAGTTCACAATTCCAAGGACGAGTTCATTCTATCTGCCCATAGGCAAGAGAATGTAAACACTATTAATTTAGAAGACCTTAGGAGCCAAAATTTACCCTGCTTAAGTGAAATAGAAGACCATTCATGGCTATAGCATAGAAGACTAGGACACTGCAATCTAAGAAACCTTTGTAAACTCTCAAAGAAAATACTTGTAAAGGGACTACTAGATCTTAGATATGATTCTTCAAAAGTATGTGATCCTTGTCAATTTGGAAAGAAGCATAAAACTAGATTTAAATCAATTAATGAAGTTTCAACTTCTAATGAATTACAGTTAGTACATATGGATCTTTTTGGTCCTTCACAAACTGGAAGCATTGGAGGCAAATACTATGTATTTATTTTAGTTGATGACTTTACTAGATTTACATGGGTCTATTTTCTAACAAAGAATCCGAAGCCTTTTCCTATTTCAAGACTTTTAGAGCCCAAGTTAAAAATGAGAAAAACTTACCATTGATAACTATTCATAGTGATCATGGTGGTGAATTTCAAAATTCAGATTTTGAAACTTTTTATAGTAAGAACAGTATTACTCACAATTTCTCAGCTCTAAGAACTCCTCAGAAAAATGGTGTTGTTGAAAGAAGAAATTGTATTCTTTAGGAAATGATTAGAACCATGTTGAGTGAATACTCAATTACTAAGCACTTTTGGGATGAATCTATTAGTACTGCTTGTTATACTATAAATCGTGTTTTAACCAAACCTTTTCTTAATAAAACACTTTATGAGTTATGGACTGGCCGAAAACCTAAAGTTTCATACTTCAAAGTTTTTGGGTGCAAAGTATTCATTCTGAATAAAAAATATAACTTACAAAAATTCGCACCAAAATCCGATGAAGGGATCTTTCTGGGATACTCCCCAACTTCTAAGGCTTATAGAGTTTTTAATAAAAACACTTTTACTGTTGAAGAAACAGTACATGTAAAATTCCATGAAACTGATCCTTTTGTTTTTAAACCATCCCAATCTATATCCTCAGATGTGTTTTCAAAAACTGATTATCAACCTTTGATAGAAGATCCTCATGATAAGGAAAATATTCAAGAGGATACTTCTGAAACATTTACCACAAAATATTTTCTACCATATGTTGATGAATAGGTTTTACAAAACCCAAATCAATTGTTTCTTAGGAATCATCCTAGTGATAACATCATTAGTGATGTAAATCAACCTGTAAGGACCAGAAATTCCTTAAGAAATGAAATAGAACATCTTTCTTTTCTTTCCCAATTTGAACCTAAAAGTCCAAGTGAGGCCTTAGGTGATGAAGATTGGATCAAAGCAATGCAAGATGAACTAAATGAATTCAAGAGCAATCGAGTCTGGACATTAGTTGAAAGACCTAAAGAAACAATTGTAATTGGTGTAAAATGGGTTTTCAACAACAAATGTGATGAAAATGGAATCATTGTACGAAATAAAGCAAGACTTGTTGCTAAGGGCTATAATCAACAAGAGGGAATAGACTATGAAGAAACATATGATCTGGTAGCTAGACTTGAATATATTTGTATTCTATTAGCCTTTGCAGCATACTTTAACTTCAAACTATTTCAAATGGATGTTAAATGTGATTTTCTAAATGGTTTTGTTCAAGAAGAAGTTTTTGTCGAACAACCTCCTAGTTTTCTATACCCAAAACATCCTAATCATGTGTTTAAACTTACCAAGGCTCTATATGGTCTTAAACAAGCCCCTAGAGCATAGTGTGATAGACTTACATGATTTCTTTTACAAAAAAATTATACAAAAGGAACAACAGATCCAACCCTTTTTATAAAAATGGAAAATAAGAATGTCTTGATTGTTCAAATCTATGTTGATGACATCATATTTGAATCAACTCAGAAATCTTTAACTGATTCTTTTTCCAATTTAATGAAATCTGAGTTTGAAATGAGTATGATGGGTGAGTTAACATTCTTTTTAGGTTTTCAAATTTCTCAAAAACCATAAGGGACATATATATCCCAACATAAGTATATTAAATATTTACTCAAAAAGTATGGTTATTACAATACTAAAAGTATTAGCACTCCAATTGGTACCTCAAATACACTTGATCTTGATGAAACTGGGAAACCCGTAGATCAAAAATTTTTTAGAGGTATGATAGGAAGTTTGCTATACTTGACAGCCAGTTGACCAGACTTAATGTTTTCCATATGATTATGTGCGAGATACCAATATAATCCAAAATAGTCTCATTTAAAATCCGTAAAGATAATCTTTCGGTATTTAAAAGGCACTATGGATCTAGGTCTCTTTTATTCTTCTAGAAATGATTTTGTTTTAAAAAGTTTTTCAGATGCTGACTTTGGCGGTTGTAGAATGGATAGAAAAAGTACATCTGGAACATTTCATTTCTTAGGAGATTCTCTGGTTTCTTGGTCCTGCAAGAAACAACACTCAATAGTACTTTCCACTACTGAAGCTGAATTTGTAGCAGCTGGAAGTTGCTATGCTCAAGTGTTGTGGATGCAACACACACTCACTGACTATGGATTGAGTTTTTCCAAAACTCAAATTCTATGTGATAATACTAGTGCCATAGCTCTTAGTAAAAACCCAACACATCACTCTCGTTAAAAACACTTAGATGTTAGGAATCACTTTCTTAGGGATCACACACAGAAAGGAGATATTATTTTACAATTTATCGGAATGCAAGAACAACTTTCTAACATTTTCACAAAACCATTACCTTCCGATAGATTTGAGTTTATAAAACAGAAGCTAGGAATGATTACATTAAAATAATCATTCATATCCACTTCATGTTTTACATTTATCTTAACATTAGGCAACTCCTCTTAGAAAGGGGGATACCATTTCTTATTATGGTTTCTTTTTATCTTATGGTATGTGTTTTTTGTCTTATCAGTTTTATCGTATTGACAGTTCTATCATAATATTGACTTATCTGTTTATCGTATTGATAGTTTTATCGTATCATTTACTTTTCTGTTTATCATATTGACAGTTTTATTGTATTATTTACTTCTTTTCCATCGTATTGTCAGTTCATGGTAATGAATTTCTTTTCCATCGTACTGTCAGTTCATGGTAATGATTTTCTTTTCCATCGTATTGTCAGTTCATGGTAATTATTTTCTTTTCCATCATATTGTTAGTTCATGGTAATGTTTTTCTTTTCCATCATATTGTCAGATCATGGTAATTAATTTCTTTTCCATCGTTTCTTTAGATCATGGTAATGATTTACTTTTCCATCGGCTTGACCGATCATGGTAATGAATTTCTTTTCCATCGGCACGTCCGATCATGGTAATGAATTTCTTTTCCATTAGTATGTCCATGGTAACAAGTTTTTTTCCATCGGTTTGTCAGTTCATGGTAATGACTTTCTTTCCCATCGGCATGACGATTGATAGTATTCTTTTTCTTTATGTACGATTGTGTTTTCTTTTTATCTCTACTAAAACCAACAATTATCTTACGTTCTCCAACAGGTACTTCTCTTTGTTTTAATTTTTTTTTCCATTTTAATCCTAACCATTGATCTTTTTTCCTCTAATATTGACCGTAGAAGATCCACGGTCACCCCTAGATCACCAATAAATAGCCCCCCTCCCCAAACCCACATTGGTTTTTCAGGTTTTTAAGGCGAAGCTCTGCTCCACTAGTTTTAAGTCATCATACAATCTTTCATCGGCAACACATATATGTCTCAGTCCTCTGCTAATACTCCCGCTGAAATGTATTCAAAGACTTTTACAGAGAAATACTTTTTTAGAGAAAGGTTAGTTTCTAGGGACTTTTTTGATTCGTACAATTCCACAATCAGAAGAACAATTTTGTTTCAAGGATGGGAGCATTTATGTGTTGAAAGACCTGTTTCTTAAGATCCGGTTTTCTTTGATGAAGACAGTCAGTTCTATAAAACCATATCTTTCGACAAATACATGACTATCAATTTTTCTATGTACGATAGAAAATTGTCTATGTCTGTGAAACAAGTGGCTCATTTTCTGAATGTCCCAATAGAAGGTGATTCTTTCTGTCCATCTCATAAAAAACTAGAGGAAGTCGGTACGTTTAATAGAGAAAGTGCTGAGAAGTATTTGTTTGTTACAAATGAAGAAAAGAGAAAAGTGGCTCATCTTTCTCTGGAAAATAGGTTTGTGACTCTTTGGATGCAAGGTTTTCTTATCCCAAGAAAAGGAGATAGAGAAACTCTGAAAGTTTCTGATGTTTTTATGCTTGACTATCTTGTAAATATGAGAAAAGTGAATCTCATGGGATATGTTTTTGAAACTATCAAGAATGTCAAGACATGAGTAATTAAGTCCCAAATGATTATGTATCCAGCTATCCTTACAAAGTTTATTCTTGAGAGCATGAAGTTTTGCAACATTCCTTTTAAAGGAAAGCTGATATATCTGAATCCATCTTGGATTAGTAAGAGTACTTTGAAGAGGTTGAATGTTTGTTTTGACCTGAATTCAAAATTTTTGTAAGAGATTTAGAAGCAGAATCGGATCAGAATCAATCGACACCTATGCCAACCAAAGATAATCCTTTTGTTGGTGTTACTCAAAAGTCTGATCTGCAAACCAGCTCAAAGACAAAGAAGAAGCCAAAGTACAGTAAGGAGGTTGTAGTAAAATGGAGAAAGGATAGGGAATAGAGAAAGGAAGGTGATCCAAAGTTTGGTCTTGACCCAGCTGAAGCTTTTGTAGAAAGAATAAGGGTAGAGGAAACTCTTCAAGATGAAAAGAAAAAGAAGAATGTTTTGAAAAGAAAGGCTCAAGACTTTGGTATCTCTAAAGTACTCAGAATGGTTGAGGATACTAGTGCTCAACTAACGGAAGAAGTTCATCAAGAGCCCATCGTACAGACTCTTCTAGAGAAAGAAAAAGGAAAGCATATGTTGCAAGAAATAGAGGAAGTTGAAGAAGAGGAAATAGATTTTCTTTTAGAATTCCTTTAGAGTTTGAAAAAGAGTAGAGAAGAATCTTATCAAAAGCATAGTGAAGGTATCCAACAAACCCCTCATGCTGATCAAGCACCTATTGAAACTTCTGAAACTCAGGATAAAACACCCCCTCAGGCAAAGCAAGGTGCTCAATCTTCTCATACTGAAAAAGTTATTGTCATTAGTGATAAAGTAGAAGAATAAAGAAAAGATAAAGAAAAAGAAAAAGGAAAACATCCAGTTGTTGACTCAAGCCGATCAAATGAATTGCCTTCGTACGATGAGGATACTGATTCAGAACAAACAATCTCTCTCAAGAAGAGTGATTATATTGTTCATGTTTTAAGAAGGGTTGAAAAGACCATTCTTTACTTTCCCAAGATGGAAGGTAAAATTGATTTCATTACTGACAATCAGAAAAAGAAGTTTGGTTCTGTAAGAGAATTAAGAAAGAAATTTTTGTCAGTTGAAGATGATTTGAAAGTTCTTTCAGAAACTTCGGCTGCTCATAAGAAGGCTTGCAACAGGATGACCAAGTGGTAATATAAAACAGAAAGCTCGGTGAATGACCATGAGATAGCAATTGAAGATATAAGGAGGTTATCAAATGATCTTGCAATTGCTTTCAATAATCTTGACAGAGAAACGGTTGAAATGCTAAATCAGGTAACTCATGGAGCTGATATTCCTTCAGTGAAGTAATTGCAAGAGAGAATGAATTCTTTTTAGTCTGAATTTTTAAAGGTTTCATCTTTCAAAGATGAAATGGTTTTTTTGAAGAAACAAAATTCTGTGTTATCCAAAGATAACATGAATCTGAAAGACAGAATTGATACCCTTGAGGAAGTAATCAGAGTCCAGGAGGAGACTATCAGAAATCAAGATCAAATTTTTGCTGACCAACAAGAGATTCTCAGATCTCAGGGTGATTCAATCTCTGAAGACAAGAAATAAATCAAGAAGATGAAATCTGTTCTTCATGAGGTGATAAAGAAGGAAAAGGAAAGAGAAAACAAATGACTATTGTATTTTTTTTATTTTCTTATGTAACCTGTGTTTTGTAATGACATTTATGTTACTATTTATTTTGTCCTACATTTCTTTTATCTAACTTTTTTAGGCAACCCAAGATTACCCCATTCTTTTTGTAAATCACAAATGGGGAGAAGGTTTCACAAAGGGGGAGAATGTTTTATAAAGGGGGAGAATGTTTTACAAAGGGAGAATTATTTAAATCAATTACTTTGAAACCAAGTAAAAACTGTGAATACAATACTTAGGAAATTATACACCTAATGGGGAGTTAGTTGTATTCAAATTCATATTCAGAAGAGTTTCCAATAACTCAGGGGGAGATAAGTATTTCTTTTTGACTTTACTTTGTGTGTTGTGCTTTCGAAAAAGGGGGATATTGTTGAGTCAAAAGTTCCCTTTTGACTTCTATATCTTGTTTTGGAAATCACAAATGTCTTTTTAATCGTACTGACCTTGTCAATCGTATCATACTGACTCTGTCAATCATATCATACTAACTCTATCAGTCGTATCGTACTGACTCTTTCAATCGTATCGTACTGACTCTGTGAATTGTATCGTACTGACTCTGCTACTCTTACTTTCATTACTCGCTTGTTTTTGTACTAAGTCAAAAAAAACACATGTTTCATATTAATCGTACTCTTGTTTATCATCTTCATATATACTGATTTAACCAATACGATGTCATTGAGTTAGTTAAAAACTAATCAAAACGATGTCGTGCTTTCTATTTCAATATGACCGTTATAAGGCCAGGTGTCCAAGTCCCTCCGCGTTTTTCGGAGAAATATGACTGTTGAAGGAAATGTGACCGTTGGAACTTGAGGCCTATAAATAGAAGGTCATTTGAAGCCGAGAAGGAAAGAATGAACGTGTGTGAACAACTGTGATACTTTGATTCTACCAAGTTCTAGAGAGAGATGCTGTGACTTCTCTCTTGCTTTTTGATTTGTGCGTCTGATCATCGTATCGATGGATTTCAAGTAATTGAAAGACAGAGGTTCCGATTACATACAAAATCGAGGGCTGCCAGGGATAGGTAGATAGACGTTCTGATCATCATATCGAGGGCTGCCAGGGATAGGCAGACAGACGGTCCGATCATCGTATCGAGGGCTGCCAAAGATAGGCAGACTGACGGTCCGATCATCGTATCGAGGGCTGCCGAAGATAGGCAGACAGACGGTCTGATCATCGTATCGAGGGATTACCAGGGTGGTGGTAAGACATACCTCTTATCCTAGGTGAAAGGATAACCTTTCTCTTTGGGTCAAAAGAATTGTAATAATTTTACATTTTCACTGCTGTTTGTATTTGAAAAAAATTTGTATTGTTTTCTTTCTTCATTACACTTTCAATTTTAATTGTTTCAATTACAATCATTCTATTACATTTTGTATTAATAGATTCTATACGCTTTATGGTAGAATCTCTCACACTTGTATTACTCTGATTATTGTATTCATATTGAATACAATTACTTTACTTTTCTAATTGTATTACATTACTTCATACCTTTATATTCAATACAATTGTGGTTGTTTGAATTGTATTAGTTTATGATCTTTTAAACTAATCTCTTGAGTGTTTAAACTCAAAGTTTTAAACCTACAATTCACCCCCTCTTGTATTGTTCCATATAATATACATAAAAATCTACATATTAGATCCAATAAGAACATTAATCATCTCATAACCCATAGAATAAACTGAATTTCATAAACATTTCATCATATCATAACCTATAGAAAATAGATAGGTTTCATAATCATTTCATAATTTTATCACAGCATAACCCGCTGAAAACAAATAGGGTTTTATAATAATTTTAGCATGGTATAACACGTGGAAGAAAAATGTGTTTTATAAACATCTTGTAGTCATAAATCATTCATAGAAGGAATATTAATGATATCCATCATTCATATACCCAGAAAATTATAAGTTACATAAATTTATGTAATCTTAGATGGATAATGATTTTGAAAGATCATATCTAATAGTTCTTGAGAAAAATAAAATTTCTTTGAAAATTATCATTTTTTTTAAATTAAAACATTTTAAAAATAAATTCCTTATTAAATAATCCTGGAATTTTTTTGAAAGTCCTGAAATATTTTAGAGATCATGACAATTAAAAAAATTATACATGAAGAGCATTTTAAAAACAATTATTCTTTTATCATTTTCAGTAATATCTGAACGGTAATTGGTTGGAAAATGAAATTAATGTTCATTTAATTTAAAAAAAATACAAAATGAGGTAATAATATATTTAATAAATCATTTGAATAATGTTAAAAATAAATTTGAAAACATCATTATAAAAAATTATTTAGGAATAAAATGGTTTTTCATCCAAAAAAATGATTTTTCATAAAAACATTCTTTTGAACTCTTGAGTCTATAATGAGAGGAGAATGAAAGGAAAAAAAATGTATTCTCATGACATAAATATATGATAATAAAATTCATTAGTTTCTTGGAAAACTAGTCATAATATTTCATCATTTAATGTAAAAACATAAAAAATCTTGATAAATGATGGTATTATACCAAAAAGACTTACGACTTTGGCAACATTGAAACATAAGCGACATGAAAGAATAACATTAAATTAATATTAGAATACGATGAGTGTAAATAAATTCACGATATAAAATTTAAAACATGTTTTATAAACACCTCATAAATGAAAATGTTGAATAACATAACATATAACTCAAAGAAGGAAAATTGATAAAAAAATCTGTTAATGCTTTGGTAATATCAGAAATGTCAACGTCCGAAAAGAGAGTTCCTAAAAAGAAAATTTAAATAATCATAATATTAAGGTTAAGAATCATAAAATAAATTCATGGTAAGTATAAATAAGACATAAAAAATAATTTCTAAATATGGCATGTGTCTCATATAAGTAAAAATTGAGACAAATATCCATTAGCTATTTATCACTATTTTGAATTATATGCCCCAGTAAAGCATAAAATCGAATGAAAAATTAAATGCAATGAAAATAAGGATATTAATGATATAAAATGTAAAAAATGAATTATATAAATAAAATAATAATTGTTGAATTTTATTATTTATCCTAATAATAAAAGAGAGACTAGAAATTCATCACTGTAAGTCTCGACTTCATTTGGATACATTATACTATCCCCTTCTTTGGGTATCCTTCTTAGGATTCCAAAAAATCCTTACTAGGATAGATTTATACAAAAAATAAGTCTTATAGGATTATAGGAGGGAATTATTTAATAATGTTTTAAAGATTTTTTCTAAACAAAAATTGTATTAAGTTATGGGGAAGAGAGGGGAGGTGCGACCATTCATAAGTGAGGTGAGTAGAACACTTGTAATGTTCGAAATGAAGAAGGTCTAACTGCATTTTCAAAAAGAAAAAATCGACAGAAAATGGAGAATAATTTATCATTAGACATTATAGGGTCTAAATATGTCCATAAAATAGATTTTAGACAAGTGTTCAGGTCATTTTAACCCTCATCTTTTTAGTTTAACCCCCAATAATCAAATTTGTACCTTAATTGCAGTAATTAATTATTACTATTTTCACTATAAATTTTATTAAAAAATCAAGTGTAAATTATTAAAAAATATAAATTATTCTTATTCCAAATATGTGATAATTTGTTTAAAATTTAATTCAATGAAGTGAAAAAGTTTTATTTAAAATTAATCATGTATAGGTGATTGGAATGCACGTTTTGAAAGAGAAAATGTTCATTTTTTTGAAGTTTTCACATCCAATTTCAATATGGAATTTGTTCCAAGGACCTAAATTCTATTAATAGACATTTAATTGAACTTATGTTTCATTAAAATATATTTAAAATACAATTTAAAATTATTAATAATTTAAATAGAAATGCAATTGTGAATTAAAATTTAGTATTTTTCACTATTCATTAAAAAATTACTCTTTTCATAAAATTATCAAAACTTCACCCTAATATAATTTTGATATTTATTATTTAAAAAAATAATTTTATTTTATGAAATTAATTTTCTAATTGTTTCTACAATTAATTTTATTATTATACACTAAAAGAAATTAAAAATAGATTTTTGATAAAATAGTATTTTTGAAACATATAACTACTTTATCATAAAATTATGTACTTTTTTATCAATATGTTTTTCTTATATAAAAATATGATAATTAATATTTAAAATTAGTAGTTACTATTCATATCTATATGTTTAACATCTAGGTTATAATGGTAATGTTTTAATATTTTTAATAATATATCGTGGTTTCGTTAAAAATCAGTGTGTTCTGTAATGCAAGATAACCTATTGTTGTGGGAAATGAAAGATTAAATTATCCATGTTTGTAATGAAATATTTATAGGAAATTTAATTTATTCAAAAAAACAATACATAAAATCTTGGGGTGTTAGGTACCCTAGGTCAGTTCCCCAAAATACATTAGGTGTCACTCCCCGTATTCTTGAGGGTGCTGAACAATGGTGGGGTCATGTGAAACTAATATGGGGTGACTATGAAAAAAAATTAAAGTAAAAAATAATAGTAAAAATAAAATAAATTAATATTTATTCCACATATATATTTAAATCTAGTTAAAGTGTCGATAAATAAATAAAATAAAAATATGAAATAATAAAAGAACATGCCACATATAATAGATCCATTATTAGTGGATAATACTAATATAGTAAAAGAGATAAAGGTAAATAGGGGAAATAAATCTGTCCCTGACTGGGCTTACATCAGGCTCAGTCGAATCAAACAACTATGACCTAGAAATCATAAGAAACAATTTTAATCCTTACACTGAATCACATTCCAATGAAAAATAGCAGTTTCTTCTTACGTACCCATGAACCATGGCATCCAGATTAGGGTCTGAGTATAAATCTGTAGGACACCACTAATGGTGTCCAAAAAATAACCAGTCTAATAAGAATAGTTTGTAAAAGTGCTATATGTAAATAGTTAAATAGTTTTAATACAAATTATATAAAATTGATGACCAACAACTGAAAAACCAAGTTATTAGAGACACTTAAGTTTTGTTGTAATGTTGTTAATATATATTTATGTGACCAATATCAACCTTACTTTCTTCAACTAGTATCAAGGTGTCAGTGAGAAAGTCTTGATGACCATACTTATACATATAAAATTAGGAGTTTGTCAGATAATTTCCAGTATCAAATCAAACCTATATGATCATCCTGAAATTACTATGGAATTCATCCTCTCCCCAAAGAATTTCCCCTTACAAATAATCACTCAAATCAAAGATCTATTCCGTAAATTCTAATGGAATATGATATTTCATTATAGTTTTCCTACGAAATTTTCATCAGATGGGTTGAGTCACTCCATTGGGTCTACCCATATATTTTTCAATCATGTATAACCTAATCTCTCATACTGAAATTCCCAAACATTATTAATAATATTGAATTTTGGAAATCATCCCAATATTACCAAGTATAAAATGTGATATTCAATCTAAGGAGATCATCCCAAAATTACCAAAGAATAAGCATTTATTTTATAATTTAATTAATTAAACAAAACACCTAGACATGTTTACTTAGATAAAGAACACCACTAGTCATGGAAAACATTTCGCATTTTAGGCACCATTCCAAATTCCAAACTCACAATTTTTTATGTTCCAATAAAATTCTACTCATAAAAATTAGGCCCCTAAAAAGAAGATCCATTAATCTCTACAAATCCTATCAATTGAATTTATATTATTCATGTGATTTACCAAATTGACCTTCCATCCCATAACAAAGAAACATATTCCATGAAATAATTTAATAATTATTAAAATGATATTTGAGTTATCATTTACCCAATTTATTCATATTTTATAAAATCTAAGATTTTCATCATGTGTCTTTTATTCCACACCATTACATAGTTACGTTTTATTTTAAGGGATACACACCTTCCAAATTTTTGATGGTTGTGGAATTCCATTTCAAAAATTTGAAATTAACCCAATATTCCTATTAAAACATTAAAAATATAAATTTTTCATTTTAAAACATTATATTATTTTTAATATAATTTCCCAAAAAAGTAATTCATCTTAAAACTATATTTTTCTATGGTCTAGGTAATAATAAATGATAATTTAAACTAGGGAAACTCAAACTACAACATTTATTTTAAAATTAGAATAAATAATTGTGATTTTAGATTTAAACATTATGTACACAATAAAAATCAAAGGAATACTATGGGTTATATAAGAGGGACCACCTACTTTATCCTTACGAGAGTCCATAAGATTGATATTCTCCTTCGGTAAGAGTTAAAATTTTAGATGTGGAGGAACTAGAAAAACACCTTGAAAATATTTTATAAACCACATAAAAAACCTGAGAACACATTCCAATAATATATTCCAATAAAAATATGGACATAAAATGTAGAATCACTTAGAAATTTCCAACTTCATATACTGAATTTGATTCAAACGTCGAATATTGTAGTTCCTCCTTACATGAGAGAAGTGTTTTGTGGTTGGATGTGTGTGGGACCTATTTTCCCATGTTTTAATGGAAAGTGGGTAAAAATATTTATAAAGGTATGGTCAAAATACTCACTCTTCCCTTTTTAAATGATGTATGGTTTTCCAAATAGTTTTCAAACTATTCTTCCCCTAATATCCAAGACCTTCCACCAATCATGGTTCTCACTGCAAAAAAATTCTTGAATAGAGGGGGTTGTTTTCCAGTTTAGTGGAGGTTATTACCCCTATAAATAAATTATCTATGGTTTTAGTGAAATGCCACTAATGTGGTCGAACTATCATGTTAGGGGTGATTTTGTGTAGGTGTTGGAAAAATGTATCTTAGTTTATAGGTGTCTATTTTAGAGGGGGTTTAAACCCCTTCTAATTATGACCTAAATTTCTAGATAATGGATGAACTAGAGGTAGATATGGCCACCTATAATGAATTTATCCCTAAACATCATTAAACTTTACATTAATGTTACTTATTTTTCACCTGATTTCAACCCCCATAATACTATCTATGGATCATACCCACAACCCCTCTATGTCCCATATACCCAACCATATGCACATTATATTTTCCTTAGACACAACCCCTTGGAACCACATATTTATCCCACATACACCCCAACTTTCCCACTCACTTATCCCCAAACAACCCCCAATGCCCCTCTTTGTCAAACTAACACCCCTTGATACCCCCGCTCACTTTTATATTGGAAAAGGATTTTGCTCAGACATATAGTATCGACTATTCTGATACCTTTTCTCTGGTTAAAATGATAACATCAGTCTGATTATCCATCTCTCTAGCCGCTCATCATCATTGGCCTCTTCATCAACTGGATGTCAAGAATGCCTTTATCCATGGATTTCTTAAAGAAGAGGTGAATTTGTAGAAACCCCCAAGATTTTGTGCCTCCGGAACTAACTCCCATGTATATCGACTTCATCACTCTCTTAAAGGCCTCAAGTAGTCTCCTCATGTTTGGTTTGACCGATTTATCACCGTCATCTCCTCATTTAGGCCCTCTCAAAGTATGAAGGACCACAATATCTTCTACCATTCAACATACTCTGACCGTATCTAACTAGTGGTATATGTTGATGATATCATCATCACTTGGAGAGACTCACCCATAATCTCCCAACAAAAGGGGAATCTTCACCACCATTTTCACACCAAATATCTCAGTCCACTAACATACTTCCTTGAAATTGATGTCTCCTATTCTATAGACACTATCTTTCTCTAACAACAGAAATATTCCTTGGACATCTTGTAGGATGCGGGTTTGACTCCGAAAACTGCCACTGACACTCATCTTGAGCATGGGGAATGGCCTCTCTATGAAAACACGTAACTCTTTTCTCACCCAGATATATACCAATCTCTAGGCTCAAGAGGAGTGTCTACAAAGGTAAAACCATTACCCAAGACTCTAAAATGGGGTTTAACACTCCCCCTGAAGATGAAAATGCCCATCTTGAACCAAGAGTCCCAAAAAATAAAGACAACATAGAACAAGACCATACACACCCCCCTCAATCTGGGTCCCTAATGTTGTGGATACCCAGCTTGGTACTGAGATAATACAGAAGAGATCTCAGGAGGCCTTTGGCGAAGATGTCAGAAAGTTGACCGGTCGTTAGTGCATGGTTGAAACTGATATGGTCCTACTCAAGATGATGGCTAAGAAAGTGGCAGTCCACCTCGATATGTTTTGTTCATTCATGGAAGATGGGATTATAATCAATATTCATGGATGCATAATTTTCACACCAGATATGAGAAGCCATTTACAGTGGGAATAAAAACTCATGGAGGAGATGAAGAAGCCAAAGGATCTCAGTAGTGACTGTGGCCACGACACGGTATTCAGACTCCATAGTATATCTGGAGATGAAATTATCCTTTTTACTGCACCAAGAGATGAGGTTACCAGCCAAGGAAATGAAAAACCCAGAAGTAAACTTCCTAGTTGAAAGGAAACTAGCATAGTTAACATCACATAAGGCCTTAACATCCAGATGATCATGATGTGAGTACCAAAGACCACGAGAAGGGTCTTTCTTGATGTACTTGGTAATGCAGAGGACAACATCCCACTGAGATTTGGTCAGATGGTCCATTAATTGGATCACTTTTCCAACAATACAGGAAATGTTGGGATGCATCATGGTGAGATAATTTACTTGTTTGTTGGAACCCCTCAGTGCCCCCAATTTTTCCACGAACACCATGTTAAGAGCCCAACCCTTTATCGCAGACACCCACCTGTCCCACCCCCTTTTTAAACCACTTGTTGTAGACACCCACATGCACTGCCCACCCCTTGAAACCCACCACGCTCCTAATCGGTGTGTGAAGTTCCCCACCAACACTTACCATGAGAAAAAAACACCTCCTCCTAGGAATCGATCCCGCATCGAAGAGAAGGCCCAATGAATTTACTGCTACTCCATTGTAATTTTGTTTAATAAATAGAGTACTATTAATTTATTTTATATACATAAATATAAGATAATATATGCTAATATATATATATATATATATTTATGTATAGAAATATAAATAATATATTTTATTTGTTTATATAAATAATTATACACACACATATATATAATATAAATAATTATATTTATATATATAAATATATATTTATTAATGAATATATATTTGTTTTTTTTGTGTGTGTGTATATTTATATATTTATATAATATTTAAAGATATAATATAATTATAATATATATATATATATATATTTATCTAATTATTTTAAAATACTTATTTGTTTTTGTGTGTAGCAATAAAAATAAAAATAAAAATAATATTATTAAACCTATTTTAAACTTTAAAAATTATATGTCGGTTTAATAAATACTATACATTTATTTTATGATTTATAATATAAATATAATATATTAAATACGTTTATATTATTTATTTATGTTTGTAATTATATACAATTATATTATATCATGTATACATACATATATATATATATACATACATAGAAAATAAAATACATTCATATAATTAGAAATATATATTATAATTAAAGGATATATATATTTAATAAATTAATTAATAATTAGCATGGTATACTATAATATATGTGAAATAGTTATATAATATATATAAATTAATATATAATAAAATATTTATATTAATAATATACAAAAATAGTTATAATATTTATATTTATATTTATATTTATATTTAATTTTGTCTATATTTTATATATTTGTATACGTAATTTAATATATATGTATTTATATATAAATATAAAATTAAAATGTATTTCATATAATATATGTATAATATAAATCAAAATTCAAATGTATAATATTTATAAAACCACATATATATTTTATATATTTTAATAAATACATTAATATTATGTATACCAATATTTATATATGTATACATTTTTGTTTATATGTATAACTATTTATTTAATGTTTTATATAATTTCTTCATATATATATATATTTATAATGTTTTAAAGACATTTATATAATGTTTTCATGTAATATAAAGACACACGCACATTCCCATTCCAATATATATATGATAAAATTTAAATTTATATGAGATTTACTTTTAAAAAAATAGAGGGGGTTCAAAACCCCCTATAATCAAAGGAATTAGTGATGGTTCATGAAACCCCTCTAATTTCATGAATTAAAGGGGGTTGAAAACCCCCTATAATCTCATAAATTAAAGGGGTTTCAAAATCCTCTCAAATTTCTTTAATTAGAGGTGATTTACAACCCCCTCCAATCTAAGGGATTAGTGGTGGTTCATGAACCCCCTCTAATTTATGTGGAAAGAGGGGGTCACTAAACACCACTATTTACTTTAGAAAAAATATTTTATTATATCTATAGACTCTAAAATCCAAATAAATATTATATACATATAGCCAATATAATACAACAAAACATATAGTAGCATTAATTTTTAAATTATGGAGTTTTTGACATAATTGTCTCTAAAATCCATCCAAATGTAAAAAAACAATGATAATAATTTTATTTGTGTTTTTATCCACCTTTATATTTGATTATTATAGGGGTTGTTCATAACCCCCTATAATGTTTACATAAAATGAATTTAGAGGGGTTTGTGTATAACCCACTCTAAAACCCCCTCTAATCACCCTATTTTTATGTAGTGTATGTAGCATAGTTTCACAGACCTAAAAATGGTTTGCCTTGTCAGAAATTAAATTTAAAATTTCATAAAGTCTTTCATGACCCCCCACATAGTTTTAAAAACCATTCACCTATGTTTTTTAGGCCACATGATTGGGAGACTAGTTGGAAAAAGACATGCGTCAACTATGTGACCTAATAAATAACTCTAGAAACCCATAATAAATGGAACAAGACTCTTGGACACTAAAAAATACTCAAAATTCTATAGAGAACATAATTACGAAGCCAACTTGGGTCCATTGAGGGGTTCCTTTATAAATCTATGATGATGTCTGGTTAAAAAATAATGCCTTCCAAACCATTAAAAAGACAAATTTTTATCAAACTCTGAGAACTAGTATTGAATTGAGTCCATTTAAAATCCCCACCATATCACTTATTATCTCTCATATTTCATGGTGGTTAACCACTCTACAAACCATTCACTGTCACTGATTCATAGAAAATACCCTCGTTCCATTCTAAACTCCTAAAAAATACTTAATGACCAATATCCAACTCAAGGCATTCAACCCATCAAAATCGAAGCCAATTCCCTTTATAAAAACTAAAACAACTAGATATAAATTTCCTAATAACACCTATCTAAAACACTAATTCTTTGTAAATCCAACCACCCAACAGACCTATGGTTATCCCCACTATTGGATTTAGTCTAAAAACACAAATTTTGATGCCCATGTACCTCCACCATTAGAATAGCTTATTTAAACTAAAAAACCAACCTTTAATTATGTACTTAGAGTGGTTTTACTCTCTCTACATCAAGAACACACAATAATTCCAATTAGACATCAATATTCATCCTCATTTCAAAAATCCAATTGAGGATGTTCACATAACCATTATACACTAATAAAACTAAGGCACACTATCTTGTCCTCAAAAGCATAGTTTTATTCTTAAATTACACCTGATGAAACCAAAATTATACATCAGATGTGGTTTAAATCCCAACACATCCATTTTAAAGAAGAAATACTAGTCATACCACCTCAGCTGTCTTGTTGGGAAAAGAATCCCATCCCATATTACCGATGATTTACTTATTTGCCCAGTCATTCCTGAAGGAATTTTGTGATCACACGAACACAATGAATGGATTCCATACTCAAATAACTATGAGATTCCATAGATATATGCTTATATATTTAAATATGTAATAATGTCATACTTAACAATTAGATATATCTCCATTTTAAGCCCCCATAGATCACTTTAGATCAATTACGTTCCTGAATCCATTGCTAAAAATTGATCTAATTCCATATATGATTCCCTCTTTGTGTTCCCCGAGGAACCCATGAACACACCACAAAATATCCCTATATATATATTTCAATGATTCCATGATCATTTCATAATCATCTATAAAATCATTGGATCCTTACAAAACGAGTGTCTTTGGACCATGATAGATATGTGAAACCCCACAACCCCACCATAGGAGTGTTGTTAACATTATTTCACATCAGAAACATCCAAACACTAAGACACACATTCAATTCATTATATAACTCAATGATTGGATGTGGGAGTCCTTATCCCACCTGAGAAACAAAATGATGACTCAAGTACCATATGTTCCTAGATTCTAAGAAATACACCCATGACATTCATCGGTATCTGGTCCATAATGATGAATACACTATTTGAAAACTAATTTTAAAATCCCTATAATACAGACTCCCTTATATTTATCCATGATCATAACCACTAATGATCCAACTAAGGTTAACATTTTCTACTCTTTTGACCAATGATTATTGCATCTGTCGACCGTTGGAGCCTCCATCAGGGATGAACTTGAGATTCATTGTCACCTCATAGTAATATTTCCATGATGTTACCCCCATTATATTAACATCTAAAAAATATTCAATGAAACTATTATCACATTCTATATGTATCCCATCAAATACCAACCTCCTCACTCCTTGAGGGTCTTTTAAACTAAGAAACTCCATAGCCCCTCCACTCTCTACCATGTAGTCTTGAGTAAATTTTCATTGTGGTACTACCTCAACCAAACTGCTTGAGCTCCTCCACTAAGAGTAGAATGATTTTTAACAGAATGTAAACATACTATCTTAGAAATATAAGGCCTAATGGTCTCTATTCACTACCAAAACACATCAAATTTATCTCACTGGAAGGAAAATAGTGCATACTCTTAAAACACCCAATATCAAAACCCAAAAAAATTTCCATATTATGGGAACGAGTATTCCATCTAAATCTCATCAAAACCTGAGGGTCTTGTACTCCCTTGAGGCTATTTACTAATCTCTACTCATGAACCCATAATCCATACATTACCAATTTTAGGCTCAAATTTCTAATCAAGCATCTAATGTTTCTCCCTAGAATATTAGTTTCACCAGACTCGAGGTATCCTTGTTTCTTGTTGGACAAAAATACTTCAAGGTAACATTGAATCATTTTTGTGGTGTTTGTGTTTGTTGACAAAGATGGTTTATTTGTTGACAAAGAGGGTTTCCATGGTGATTTGTCAAGTTCCAGAGATATTATTGACAACCTATGTTGAAAAAGAACAATGAAAAATGAATGAATGATTTGGAGGCAATAAAAAAAGAAAAATACAAGGTGGCACCATTTTCTAGTGTTTTCAAAATTTTTGGGCCTCAAAATAGGAAAATGGGGGAACATATTTTTTGAAAAGGAAGTTGCGTGAAAGATCTAAAGTGGTTTTGAAAATTGTGTTCAAGGAATATTTCATGATCAGAATTTTGAAAAATGGAAAAGGAATGATGCACACAAAAGGCTTGAAAATGGGCGCGAAAGATGAGGTTGTGCGAAAGAAACTTGCACACCCAATATGACGTCAAATTGAGGTTTGCACGCTCGAATAGGATCTTGCGTGGAAAAATTTGAATCTTACCCGAAGGGGTTTGTGATGCCTATAAATAAGTGGTTAACCCACTCATTCGATAGATCTCAACACTTAGAGATAATCTGAGCTCTGAATCGTGTAAAAATTTTAAGAAAACATAGTTGCACGAAAGATTGTGAGTTGCACGCAAGCTAAGAAAGTTGCGTGTAAGATTGAAGTTGCGTTCAAGGGGTGTTTTGTGACAAAAGTAGAATCTTGCACACAAGGCATTAAAGTTACACACAAGACACATTAAGGGTTGTGCGAAAGATTTGGAGTTACCAAGTAGTATATTGGTAAAGTGGCTTTCTTCAGTGGAGGAAAATTGGACTTCAATAGAGAATCTATTAACAACTAAGGATGCAGAATTCCTTTATGATAATGAAGGGACCTACCAGTTTTTAAACTATGAGTGGATCTTATGAAGAAGCAGTGAGCACACTTCAGTTGAGAGAGTAGTGAGATTTTATTTTGTGAGCGGTTGTAAACCAGGAGGGACAATGAGTCCACTCTGAACTTTGTAAATAGAAGTGCACTTTTAGTGGATTGAGTACATTGGCACATTGCCAGTGTATGCTCCTTGGATGTATCCCAGTGAGGGTGAACCAAGTAAAAATTGCTGTGTCCTGTGCATGATTTAATTTATGTTAATACTTTGATACTGGAAAGATAAAGAAGAGAGTTTTTCTTAATAGTGAAACAAGATCAATAAGGGAAGTTGTTTTAATCTGTTATACCCTGATTCACCCCCGTCTCAGGGTATTTACCACAGTGTACCTGACAATTGGTATCAAAACAAAAGGTTAATATCATTGTTTCCCTCTCAAATAGATGCCACCAATCATAAAGGGATTCCAATATTTGATGGGAACAATTTTCAGCTATGAAAGAATCAAATGAAACACTACTTCAAATCTTTGGTAATGGATGTGTTCAAAGCAACATTGCATGGTATAATAGCCGATATTAATAGTGGGTTTTTATCTAAAGATGAGAGTAGATAATTGGATGCTGACACTAAGGGAATTTTTTCTTTAGGGGGATCCCTATCAAATGCTATCTATACTAGGGTGATGTTATGTAAAACATAACATGATATGTGGGAAAATCTAGTGAACATATATGAAGGAGATTCAAAGGTCACAGAGGGCATGCTACAAGTGTTGTGGAACAAGTATGAAGATCTGATAATGAACCCAAATGAGTCTGTTGATGCATTCTTTGATAGGGTAAATGTTGTAGTGTAAGACATGCGAGGTATTGGAGATGTTATTGAAGACATTAAGATTGCGAAGTGTATCTTGAGGAAACTTCCACCTCAGTTCAATCCAAAAGTTTCAGTTTTGGAAGATAAAGACCCAAAAGAGCTGACATTGGATAACCTGCAAAACACCCTTATTTCATATGAAATGAGAAATGATGATAACTATGATTTGGAAAATGGGAAATCTAAAGAGGTGTCATTCAAGGCCATTAAGAATCTCATCATTAAAGATTCCCAGGAAGAAGATGTTGAGTCAATAATATTTCCTTTTGACTTTTCCATTCCTCTATGATTTGAAAATCACAAACACTCTATCTCAAGGAAAATTTCATTTCTTCTAAAATTTATTTTAATAATGAAGTTTTTCCTTCCTCAAGGAAATTTTCTCCTTACCCAGATTTTCTTTAATGAGGAAAATTTTCCTTCCCCAAGGAAAATTTATCCTTACCATGTTTTCATTGTTCATGTTATAATGTCTATAAATCAAACTCATTTTATTTCTAAGTGTAAAATTCAGTTTAATATCTAAAACCTCAGAATCCTATAAATACTTAGATAAAGAGTATTCTATTTTCAAGTTCCGAATTCCTCTGATTTCAAACTCCAAATTGAGACTCTGAATTCCTATGAATTCAGACTCCGAATTCCTCTGAATTTAGACTCTGAATTCTTCTGAATTTAGAATTCGAATACTTCTGAATTCAGACTCTGAATTCCTCTGAATTCCGACTCCGAATTCCCCTGAATTTAGACTCCGAATTCCTCTGAATTCCAACTCTGAATTCTATAAAATTCAGACTCTAAATTCCTCAGAATCCAGACTTCAAATTTCTTAGAATTCAAACTCTGAATTCATTAGAATTCAGACTCTAGAATTCTATATAATTCAGGTTCTGAATTATTAGGAGAATAGAATTTGAATATCCATGTATTATAGACACCAATATTTTTTGGTTAGACTCTGAACTTTTATTAGACACCAAAAAATGGATTTTATTAAGAAACCATATTTTTTATACCCTTGTTATAGTTATAAAACGATATCATACATTATGTTTCTAAATAAATGTTGTTTGAGTGACATGTGTACAGGTCCCTATGAGATTCAATAAAAATATGACCATTGTAGGAGGGTGCTGACCATTGAAGATTTTCCAATAAATAGGAGCTCATTTGAACAATCTCTATATGAGTTCTAGTTCAGTTGATCACTAAAGATTACATGCTGTTGAAGTGATTTCTAGAGAGAGATAATTTCATGCTTAGTGCATACTGAAAATCTTGTTCATCTTGCTTCATGTGACTCTAAATGTTGCTGAGTAAATTTTAGAGCTTCCGGGGATAGGAAGACAAAGGTGCTGACTACCTTAAATTTTGAGGGATTCCTTGGTTAGGAAGACAGAGGTTTCGACTACCTTAAAGTTTAGGGCTTGCGGGGATAACAAGACAGATTCCAATATTCCTATCAAGTTCTTACCCTAGTGTGTGTAAAACAGACTTTCTTGAAAGTATAAATCAAGACACCTTTATCCAAGGTTGTTGGATACCCTACTCTTTGGGATAAAATATTTCTTACTTGTTTCTTGTTTTGTTTCAAGTTTATTTTCTGCTGCATTTTGATTAATAAGGGAAGTATAACTATCTTATAATTCCTTGTTTTTGTATACTCTGATTAATAAGAATCTATAAAAGTTAAGGTAGAATATTTTCCTTGTGAACTTTTCTTAAGTTTCATTCCTGGAACCATATTTCCGGAACCTAGAAAATTTTTAGAACTAAGAGTTCTTGTGAATTTACCTTGTTTAACCTTATTAAACATAGTTTTTCTTTAAGGTTAAAAATTAAAGTTTTATAATAACTTTAAAGGTTCTAAAGAAATTTTTAAAGTGTAAAATTCACCCCCTCTTGTAATTGAGCATCTACATTCATATTTCGATCCTACAATTGATATCAGAGGAGGTAAATGAAATAATTATATTCACATATAAGTTTTCTTGCTCAGTTTTCATTGTTCATAATATTTTCCTTTCTTATGAATTTATTTTTTCATCGTTTAGAAACTTTTATTATTAAAAATGTTTTTTTGTAGAAAGATATATTTTATATTAGATGGTTGGAATGAATTTAGGTTCTATTTAAAACCTAAATCCCACTAGACCACCTATTTTTTATGGGAATGATTATGAATATTGGAGAGATCATATGAAGACTTTTTTTATTAATACTAGAGTGGACAACTTTGTTATGCTTACTGAAGACTACAAGATTCCTGATAAGGAAGTCAGAACTTTTACTAACCAAGAAAAGTCAGAATATCAGCTAAACTATAAGGTACATAATACTTTACTTTGTACTATGAAAAGAAATATATATATCCAGATTTCATCTTGTGAAGCAAAAAATTGTATTTGAAAGAATATTTAAGTAAATCATATTGGAACTTCAAAAGTCATTGAAACTAGAAGAACCATGCTCAGAGATGAATATCATGATTTTTTCTTTCCATATAGAGAACCCATATGTAAGGTAGAAAAATGATTCATGAATATTTTTAATAGTTTACAATCTATGGATGAGAAATGATTAGATAATGAATCTCTTGCATAAAAAATCATAGACATCATGCCCAACGAATGGGAATCTAAGAGGACAACTATAGATGAAAATAGGAAAGTTACCTAGATTTATCTTGACAAGCTATTTGGAACTCTTCTTCAACATGAAACCAGAATGAAGAGAGACGATGATAATATTAAGAAGAAGAATGGAAATAGAAGTGTTTCTTTTACAAAAAATTCAAATCATATGAAATCCAGGACTCCTGATAGGGTTACAAGATCCAAATCTAAGAAGGCTGTTATTCAATCTGAATCTAGTGGAAGTGAATCTTAAAAAAACAAGTTATCAAATCTTTCCTGAAGGATGAAAACGATTTTTGGACAGAATAACTTTCAATCTAGATACAATAAGAAAGAAAGAAAAGATAATAAATTCTCATAAGTCACTTGTTATAAATGCAAAAGAGTAGGGAATATAAGGCCAGATTGTACTATGCTTAAGAAAAAGGATAGAGAAGAAAAGAATTTTGAGAGAAATAGAAAGAAGTATTACAAGGCTAAAGATATGAAAGTTTTTAAATCCAATAACACCTAGAGTGCCAGTGGTGGTGACTCTTCTGATGAATCCTCAGAGTATGAATCTTCCAGTCAGAAGAATCTTGGTCTAATAGCCAACTTACACTTTGAAAACCATTGTCTAATGGGTAAGGTACACAATAATGAATCTATAAAAAATCTATCATTGAATAAAAATTATAGTAATGATAAATACTATAACTCTTGAGATGAAGAATCTTATTCTTATAAAGATAATACTTTACTTACTTATGAAGAAGTTTCTAGGTTTTCTAACTTCTTAAGAATGAAAATTCTAAACTCAAGAAAAAACATGATAAGGAAAATTCTAGAAATACTATTCTTACTAAGGAAATATCAGATCTTTCTAAAGATATTGATAAGAAAACTTTTGATTTTGAAAGTATTTTAAAAAACCTTGAGGAAGTTAATTCTGAGAAGGATATATATTCTAAGGATCTTGAAAATGTAATTTCTAAGAAAAATATTTTAGAGACTAACTCTAGTTTTAAAACTAATTTTTTTGAGGATAAAAAATTGGTTATTAAACTGAAGTCAGAAATATTTTCCTTAAGGAAGTGTTTTTCAAACTTTACCTTAGGTAAGGAAAAATTTGATAAAATGTATTCCAAAATTAGACCTCTAAGTAATAGTTCTGGTTTTGGCTACACTCATTCTAAAACAATTTTTAGTAATAACTATTTTGTTCTTCAAAGTGATCTATTCTGTACTAAATGTCAGTGTGGTGGAAATTGGGCACAAATTTGTTCTTTAAAAAAAACCTAGTTTTTAGGTTTTCATAAAGCTTATTTTTCTAAGAAAATGTGAATACCTAAGATTTTGTTTTCTGAAATTTCCGGATTCAAGAAAGTTTGGATTCCGAAAGTCTAACACTCTTATTTTCAGGAAAAATAAGGAAAGTACCAATAGAAATACATAGTACATGGATAGTGGATGTTCCCAGCATATTACTGGTAACAAAAAATTCTTTGAAAATATTATCAAGATGAAAGGAGTAAAAGTAACTTTTGGAGATAATTCTTAGGGAGAAATTATTGGTATAGGTAACATTGTTCTTCTTGGAAAAACTTTGATCTCAAATGTTTTATTTGTTAAAGGTATTAAGCACAACCTCATTACCATAAGTCAGTTATGTGATGAAGGTTACTTTGTGAATTTTAGGAATAACAAGTTCTTAGTACACAATTCCAAGGAAGAGTTTATTCTTTCTGCCCATAGGCAAGAGAATGTATACACACTAAACTTATAAGACCTTAGGAGCCAAGATATAGCTTGTCTTAGTGCAATGGAAGATCATTCTTGGCTATGGAATAGAAGGTTAGGACACCGTAACCATAAGAATCTATGTAAACTATCTAAGAAAAGACTTGTTAAGGATCTATCAGAGCTTAGATATGATTATTAAAAAGTCTATGATCCTTGTCAATATATAAAGAAACATAAATCATGTTTTAAATCAATCGATGAAGTATTAACTTCTGATGCATTACATTTGGTGCATATAGATCTTTTTGGCCCAACATAAACTGGAAGCATTGGAGGAAAAAATTATGTTTTTGTTTTAGTTGATGATTACACTAGATTTACATGGGTCTGTTTTCTAGAAAATAAATTTAAAGATTTTTCCTATTTCAAACTTTTTAGAGCCCAAGTTAAAAAATGATAAAAACCTTCCACTAATAACTATTCATAGTGATCATGGAGGATAATTTCAAAATTATGATTTTGAAACTTTTTGTAGTAAAAAAGGAATTACTCATAACTTCTCAGCACTAAGAACTCCTCAATAGAATGGTGTTGTTGAAAGAAGAAATCAAATTATTCAAGAGATAACTAGAACTACGATGAATGAATATTCGATAGCCAATTTTTTTTGGGCTGAAGCTGTAAGTACTTCTTGTTATACTATAAATCGAGTTTTGATTAGACATTTTCTTAACAAAACCCCTTATGAGTTATGGAATGGTAGAAAACCTAGACCTTCCTACTTCAAGGTATTTGGTTGCAAAGTATTCATTTTGAATACTAAAGATAATGTACATAAATTCACACCCAAATCTGATGAAGGAATTTTCTTAGGCTACTCCACAACTTCTAAGGCATATAAAGTTTTTAATAAAAACACTTGTACTGTTGAAGAAACAATGCATGTCAAATTTGAGGAAAATAATCCTTTTTTTAAAAAACTGCAATCTACATCCTCAAATGTATTTTCTAAAACTGATTATCAACCCTTGATAGAGGATCCTTATGATAAGGAAAATGTTCAAGAAAACGTTTTTGAAGCATTTACCCCAGAATATTTCCTACCATATGTTGATGAACATGTTTTACAAAACCAAAATTAGTTTTTTCTTAAGAATCATCCCAGTGATAGTATCATTGGTGATGAAAATCAAACTATAAGGACTATAAGTTCCTTAAGAAATGAAGTAGAACATCTAGAATTCTTTTCTCAATTAGAACCAAAAAGCACTGATGAAGCTTTAGGTGATGATGATTGGATTAAATCCATGAAATATGAGCTAAATGAATTTGAAAGGAATAAAGTCTAGACCTTAGAGAAAGACCTAAGGAAACTTCTGTTATTTGAGTAAAATGGGTTTTTAGAAATAAGTGTGATGAAAATGGAGTCGTAGTAAGAAATAAATCTAGATTAGTTGCTAAAGTCTATAATCAACAAGAAGGAATAGACTATGAAGAAACCTATGATCTAGTAGCTAGACTTGAATCTATTCGTATTCTACTTGCCTTTGCAGCATTATTTAATTTCAAACTTTTTCAAATGGATGTTAAATGTGATTTTCTTAATGTTTATGTTTAAGAGGAATTTTTTTGAACAACCACCTGGTTTTGAAGATACAAAACATCCTAAACTTGTTTTTAAACTTACCAAAGCTTTATATGGACTCAAACAATCCCCTAGAGCCTAGTATGATAAACTTACATTATTTTTTCTTCTAAATAAATATGTTAAGGGGAATTATGATCCAACCCTTTTTATAAAGATATATAAGAAAAATGTTTTGATTGTTCTTTACACTATTGAAGATGAATATGTAGTAGCTGTAAGTTATTTTACTCAAGTGTTGTGGATGAAACACACACTCATAGACTATGGTATGAGTTTTACCAAAACACAAATTTTGTGTGATAATACTAGTTCCATTTCCTTAAGTAAAAAACCTGCACATCACTCTCGTGCAAAACACATAGACATTATACATCACTTTCTTAGGGATAACACACAAAAAGGAGATATCATTCTTCAATTTATCGGAACACAAGATCAAATTTCTGATATTTTCACAAAATATTTACCATATGATATATTTGAATACATTAAATAGAAGTTAGGAATGATAGCCATAAGGTAATCCTCCTTGTTAACTCCTTGTTGAAACCTATCTTCTTACAGTAACAAATTCCTTTTCACAGGGGGAGTACATTTTCTTGTTAGTTAGTTTTTTTTCATAATCTAAATTTTTCGTAATCTAATTTTTTTTAATCTAAATTTTTTTCATAATATAATTTTTTTGTAATCTAAAAATTTTTCATAGTCAATTTTTTTGTAGTCATTTTTTTGAAATCTAAAGTCCTTCAAGAAGAATTTTTCTACTAACGAATAATCTTCCTAGCAATCTAAAAGGTATGTTTCCTTTTCTAAATTCTCGTAATCATATTTTTACTTGATGGTATTTTCATTTGGTTTCCAAATATTTTCACTCCAGGGAATAAAGAGAAGGATTAGGAAGAAGTAAACAAACTATATGAAGAGGAAAGCTCTAATCATGATTTCATTCACCCAGGGGATGTTGAGGTAGGAGTTGAGAAGAAAGAAGTAGATGAAGATAAGATTGTTCAACTATTAGATAGTAAACATGAATCAACTAATCAAGAAGAATTTATCCCAAGAGATGACAAGGGAAAGTAGGTGGTTTTGGATACACCGAGTAAATTTGTGATAAAAAAGAAAGAAGTTGGTGCTTCATCGAAAAGGAAAGCTGCTGTGATAGAAAAAGAATACTCACCAACCAAACTCTTTGATTTGGAATCATCCTCTCTTGGACATGATTTCGTTGATCAGTTTTTGAGAAAGCTGGTTGGTACTATTCCTCTATTCCGAAGCATAGACTCAAGATGTCAGATGATTCAGTAAACATTAAATTAGAAATTAGATTCAGTTTCCATGGTGATGGGAAAATGTGTTGGACTCAAGGTAGATTTAAAAACCTTTCTCATTGGTTATGAGGCTCATAAAAGATATTTTAAGAAGATGAAAAGCTTGTCAAATAATACAATCTAAAAAATGAGAATCTTTGATGAATTTCCTGATAATGTCAAGGATACCTTTGACACCGATGATAACAAGATTAATGATCTTACTAAGAATTTTGAGGAGAAGATAATCCTCAAACAGACTACTCGAAAGCAGGAAGTTAAATATTTGATTGGAAATATTAATTCTGTGGCCATGAATTGGAAAAGGTAAAGGGATCTTAGAATAGATATTGAAGAAAATCTTGTTATGAAAGAAGAAGTTATGAAGGCTCAGACAGATAATATTAAGGCTCACGAAGAAAAGATAAAATCCTTATTGAAGAAAACTAAAGATTAGGATCAAATTCTCAAGCATGAAGAGGAGGATCACAAAGATCTAAAGAAGTTGAAAACCATTGTGAAGAAGATTATTCTGAAGGAGAAAGAAGGATAATATTTTCCAAATCTGATCTTTTGTTGTATTTCCTTGTTGTAAAAATTCTTTCAATCTTAATGAAATTTTTGGTTGAATGTTTTTTGGTTGTTTAGTACTAATATTTCAGGTACCATATTTTCCTTTCCATTCCCTTTATTCCCTTTTGAAAATCACAAAGGGGGAGAAAGGAATTTCAAAAAGAATACTAAGTAAAAAAGAAATTTCCCTAAGTAAGGGGGAGTTAATCTAAGGGGGAGTTTTTATCAATGAATATTTTCGTATACAAGAAAATGTAAAATATCATTTAGGAAATCAAGGATACGATCCTTATGGATTTCAAGGCCTAAGGGGGAGTTAGTCTTATTCAATTTGATCCATAAGTAAAGGGAGATAAGTTTTTATTTACAAGTCCATAAAATTTTTTAAGTCCTTATATTATTTTTTTAAGGATGTTTGTGCTTTCAAAAAAGGGGGAGATTGTTGAGTCAATAAGGTTTCCTTATGACTTTTCCATTCCTCTATGTTTTGAAAATCACAAACACTCTATCTCAAGGAAAAATTCATTTCTTCTAAAATTTATTTTAATAGGGTAGTTTTTCCTTCCTCAAGGAAATTTTCTCCATACCCATATTTTCTTTAATAAGGAAAATTTTTCTTCACCAATGAAAATTTATCCTTATCATGTTTTCATTGTTCATGTTATAATTTCTTTAAATCTAACTCATTTTATTTCTAAGTGTAAAATTCCATTTGATATCTAAAACCTCAGAATCCTATAAATACTTAGATATAGAGTATTCTGTTTTCAGGTTCCGAATTCCTCTGATTCAGACTCCGAATTCAGACTCCGAATTCCTCTAAATTCAGACTCTGAATTACACTGAATTCAGACTCCAAATTCTTCTAAATTCAGACTCCGAATTCCTCTGAATTCAGACTCCGAATTCCTTTAAATCTAGACTCTGAATTCCTATAAATTCAGACTCTGAATTCTATAAAATTCAGACTCTAAATTCCTCATAATTTAGACTCCGAATTTCTCAGAATTCAGACTCCAAATTCATTAGAATTCAAACTTCATAATTCTATAGAATTCAGGTTCCAAATTCTTTGGAAAACAAAATCTGAATATCCATGTATTATAGACACTGAATTTTTTTTGGTTAGACTCTGAACTTTTATTATACTCTAAAAAATGGATTTGATTAAGCAACCATATTTTGATGACCCTTGTTATAGTTATAAAACGATGTTATACATTCTGTTTCTAACTAACTGTTGTTTGATTGACATGTATAGAGGTCCCTCCGAGATTCAATGAAAATATGACCATTGGGGGAGGGAGTCGACCGTTGAATATTTTCCTATAAATAGGATCTCATTTGAACAAGATCTATATGATTTCTAGATTGGTTGATCACTAGATATTACATACCATTGAAGTGATTTATAGAGAGAGATACTTTCATGCTTAGTGAATACTGATCATCTTGTTTAGATTGCTTCATGCGACTCTAAATGTTTCTGAGTACATTCGAGGGCTTCCAGGGATAGGAAGACAGAGGTCCCGACTACCTTAAAGTTCTAGGACTTCCTTGGTTAGGAAGACAGAGGTGCCGAATACCTTGAAGTTGAGGGCATACGAGGATAGTAAGACAGATTTTGATATTCCTATCAAGGGATTACCCTAGTGTGGGTAAGATAGACTTTCTTGAAAGTATAAATCAAGAGACATTTATCCAAGGTTGTTGGATACCCAACTCTTTGGGATAAAATATTTCTTACTTGTTACTTGTTTTGTTTCAAGTTTATTTTCTGCTAGATTTTGATTAATAAGGAATGTATAACTATCTTATACTTTGTTTTTGTATACTCTGATTAATAAAATTCTACATGCTTTAAGGTAGAATATTTTCCTTGTGAACTTTTCTTAAGTTTCATTTTTGGAGCCATATTTACGGAACCTAGAAAGTTTGTAGAACTAAAAGGTCTTGTGAATTTACCTTGTTTAACCTTGTTAAACATAGTTTTTCCTTAAGGTTAAAAACTAAAGTTTTATACCAACTTTAAAGGTTTTAAAGGAATTTTTAAAGTGTAAAATTCACTCCTCTCTAGTAATTGAGCATCTACATTCATATTTCGATCCTATAGAAGAAGATACATATGGGGTGATTTCATTCCTTTCCTCAAATATTCTAAGAAGAAAAATTAAAGTTAAAAGGGAAACTTCCACTTATTTTATTTTGATGTGGAAAGGTTGGTTATATTGTATCAAGGTTCCCCAAAAATTTCCAAGAAGAAGATGATGTTGATGAAGTCAAAATTCTCAAGAAGAAGTCTTCAGCCTATGGGAAAGGAAAGAAACAATTCAAGATAAACTTATTTAAAAAGAAGAATTTTCTTTCACAAGAATGTGACATTTCGGGTGCGTATGAGGTTGAGGAAGTTGAATAGATAGATAACTAAAAATATAGTGGAGAAAATTCTATGGTGGAAATTGTCGATAGTACTCAGAAAAAGAAAGAAAACAACATTAATGAAAAAGAAGAAGTTGAAGGAAGAGTTGATATTCAAGATGAGTTAGAGCCTTATCTTGAAGAGATAGATGTTTGGAGAGATAAAACCAATAAATCCAACAAAGTTGTTTGTGATTCCAAACTCGATATGCAGCAGCAAGAAGAAGAGAAGTTTGAGTTGATGGAATAAATTAAAAAACTCAATTCATCAACACCAGAGGAATCAAAATAGGTTAGTGATTATAAGATTAGGATTGATGAACATAAAAGGGAGATTGATAGCTTTAATAACACAATGAAAGATAAAATCAAGCATATCCATGAACTTGAAGGAGATGTTGTCAGTCTATGAAAAAAAATTAAGGACCAAGAAAAAATTCTAATTCCCATCACATTTTTGGGAAAACAGATCATTCTGAAGACTGAAAAGATGAAGGACAATCCTAGTAGTTCAGTAGGAAAGAAGAAACAATCGAGCTCAGATGTTAAGGCAGATTTCGGGCTCGATATAAAACACAAAGTAGTTAGGGATGAAGTCACACCGCAAGCACCCATTCCAAGAATAAAAATTGACGTGGGTACAAAGAAGAATCAAAAAATTCAAGGAACTACTGAAAGTATAGAAGTGACACATATGAATGTGCCTTTCATCAGGTGTTATTGCTATAGAAATATGGGAACCTCAAAAAATGCATGTTCTATAGATAGAAGATACAAAAGGGAATAAGAACAGAGGTGGCATCCAAACAGAGAAAAATTCTCTAGAAAATATTTCGAAGGACACTGTTTTTGGTGTGGAGGATTTGGGCACATGGCTAGATACTATAGTTTGACCATACAGAGGAATGTGCCCAAGCAGAATCAAAATGTTTTCAAGCAGCAAATCAATGATCCAACAGGTGAGTTGAAGATGAAAAATAGATTTTAAGCTTTGCAAGATGAATCTGGTCCATCATACTCTGAGAAAGATCAGAATTCTCAATCTATACCGAGTGTAAAGACAAAAATATGGACCAAGAAGAAGAGATCAGAGAAGGTAGTGGTTGTTGAAATTTCCCTTAAAGCATCATATTATTCTGGTGTGTGGATCCTTGACACTGGTTATACGTATCACATGATAGGAAACAAAGATCTAGTTACAAGAATAAAATATGTCAAATAAGGAATTTTTAGGTTTGGAAATGATGAAGGCCTGAAGATAATTGGATCGGGAAAGGCCAGGTCTGGGGGCAAAGAAATAAGACGTGCTGATGTTTTGGTTGTAGAAGGTCTGAGTCACAATTTGCTCAGCTTCAGTCAACTATGTGACTCATGCCATTCTATATGGTTTATCAAGAAGTTGTGTGTCATCAAGGGAAGATATGGTACAATGATCCTACAGGGAAAAGGAAAAAGGTGAATCTATACTTAGTAAGTGGAGAAAAATATTTGTGATTTTTATCAAGAGAAGAAGAAAACAAGTTGTGCCATAAACAACTTGGTCATTTATACCAGCCATCCCTAGAATATTTGGTAATGTGTGATGTAGCTAGAGACCTCCCTAAGCTATCACAGGATCATTCTCACACGTGTGATGCATTCCAATAAGGGAAGCTCATCAGAAATACATATAAGGAAAAGGAAAAGAAGTCAACAAGAGTGCTCGAATTGGTTCATGTTGATGTTTGTGGGCCTATCACACCAAGAGAAATTTAGGTAAAGAGGTAATATGTTATTTTCATTGATGACTATAGTATAATGGCATGGGTATTTGTTATTTACCATAATTATGATGTGTTCAGCTACTTAAAACAGTACTGGTGGGAGTTCGAAAGGATGCTTGGACAGAAAATTCTAAAGTTTCATACTGACAATGGTACGAAGTTCACAAATAGTCAGGTGAAAGACTATCTTGAGAAACATGGGATAATACATTAAGTTTCCTTAGTGAGAACTCCCTAATAAAATGGAGTGGTTGAAAGGAGAAATTGGATCATCAACAACAAGGACAAAACGATTCTTATAGAAAAAGACCTACTAGAAAGGTTTTGGAAGGAAGTAGTGTTGACATCGGTCTATATTTCTAACAGAGCTCTATTGTGTCCGAAGGAAGGAAAGACTCCATATGATATGTGGTATAGAATGAAAACGACAATGAAATACATTCGAATATTAGGGATTAAGTGATTCATTATCAATAAGAAAAAACATAGGAAATTTGAGTCATGTGGAGATGCGAGGATATTCCTTGGCTACTCTGGAAAAAAACAATGTATACAAATTCTTTAATAAAAGGCTGGGAAAAGTAGTTGAGAGAAATGATGTCACTGTAGTGGAGAATGAAGAGATAATTCAATAGCATAGTGAACAATTTCTTTATGAAATTGATGAGGAGGAAAGAAATGCAGGGGGAGAAAAAGTGGCTGATACTGATTTAGAAGAAGATACTGATGATGAGCATGAAGAAGTAAAATCTGTATCTACACAGAAGCTAAGGAGTCGAGCTGAAATTGACATAAAGAATATCATTGGTAACCAGTCAGCTCCAATTCAGATAAGAAGAATGAAATCACTACAGTAGACATCTTTCCTATCTCAGGTAGGAACATAAATGCTTTTCTGATGCAGCTAAAGATGAAAATTGGATTCAGGATATGAATGAAGAGCTAGATTAGATTGATAAGAATCAGACATGGGAGATTGTTTCAAGGCCAGCAGATAAGAATGTCATCAGGACTAAATGGGTCTATCACAATAAGATTAATGAAGATGGAATAGTTATTAGAAAAAAATAACGACTAGTTTGAAAAGGATACTCCCAGATAGAAGGAATAGATGTTGATGAGAAATTTGCGCCGATTGCAAGGCTGGAGACAGTCATATTATTCCTATCCATTGTAGTGAAACAGAAGTTCCAAGTTTTCCAAATGGATATCAAATCTGCATTCTTAAATGGGGTTCTAAAAGAAGAAGTGTATATTGAGAAACCAGATGGTTTTCTTATTCATGAGGATGAGAATAAGGTTTTTCGGCTGAAGAAGATGTTATATGGGCTGAAATAAGCACCAAGAGCATGGTACTCAAGGATTGATCAGTATTTGAAGAAGCTTGGTTTCCAGCATGGTGGAGTTGATTACAATCTCTATTTAAACAACAAAAGTAATCAAAGGATGATGGTGTTGGTTTATGTCGATGAAATAATATTTAGCTGATCATATGAATCTCAGTGAAATTAGTTTTCCGAATTCATGAAAAGTGAGTTTGAAATGTCAATGCGCTACCAAAAAAATAGCTTATACCAACAGAAATTTATTGACAGATAATATATTTGTTAGTAAAAATGAGAATTTCCAACAGATATTATGTTTTATTGGTATTAATTTTTAATACCAACACTTACATTTACCAATAGATATATCTATTAGTATTATTTGTTCAATACTAACATTTCATTTAACAATAGTTGAATCTATTTCTTTAGCATACTAATACCACAATTGTTTTTACTAACACATGAATCTGTTATTAATAATGACTATTACCTACAAATATTTTACTATCAATAAAAAATGTTACAATAAACCATACAATAAAAAAATATTTTATCAATAATCAATTACGAAAAACATAGTGTGTGTGTGTATATATATATATATATATATATTATTTTTACGACCAAAGTAATTGTTCTCCCAGGGTTTTATTAAAAACATATCATAATTTATTTTAGTTTTCTACTTTCTTGAAATATTATATGTTTATACATTTTTAATAATGTTTAATAAATTTTCTCTAAATATTAACTAATTTTATATTTTTCAATATTATTAGTTTAATAAACATTAATATAATTTTTTTAAAAAACACAACCCTAATTCCCAAATCCTCATGTCATCCCTACACCGTTGCCCCACCGCTCTGCCACCCCGCCTTGCCTCCCGCTGCCCCTCCTCATCTCCCGCCACCCTCGTATCCCCCAATCATCATGTCTTCCCTGTACCTTCGTTATTCTCACTTATTTATATCTCGCTACCTCCGCACTGGTGATCTCTTCCTGCACTCAAAAACCCGATTCATTGATATTCTCCCCACTGAAGGATCCCCCTACCATGGATCTCCACTTCTTTCTCAGTTCTCTCTTCGCTCGCGTTCGGTGACTCGTTCTTCTTCTTGAATGTGATACTATGTAGGGTCGGTCTTGTATAGTGATTTCGATGTTGTTTAGTTTTCTGATGGTGTTTTATTTCTAGGGTTTCTTCCCCATTATCTAGGATCGAACCTCGGATGGATTTGATCTGCTGTTTCTCTGTTTTGCTTCAGTGTATGTCGATTTACGCTTCAACCAGATTCAATCCCCCTATCATTAAGGGTGGATTTAGGTGTCATCTCCAACAGTCCATCTAGGTCTTAAAGATGGCCCTCCAAGCCCCAGGCGGTGTTTGTCTATCCCTCTTGATCTGACGGGCACATGATGCTTTTTCATGGTCATGCTCCCTAGCAGTGAAGGGTGGTCAGGTCATTGCTATTCTTCTATTTCACAACATGTATTTGGTGGGTGGATGTGATGAAGCTGGTTTTTGTTGGAGGTTCTTTTTTTTATCAAATGGATGTTGAACAAGTTGATTTGGACAGGTCAATTTCCTATGTTGGGTTCTTTTTTTTTCTGGTTCATAAGTCATTTGACTAAAAATGAATACACTGAAAAATGAATATGGAGGTGATTCTAGGCTAGATTTGTCTCCTATGACAGGTCAGTGCATGGTGAGGAACACGTGTTCAGCATGATATTGATGTAAAAGAAGGTGTATCTCCTCTAGTTGTCATAGAAAATGGGAATCTTAATATAGATTCATATTTTTATGTTTCTTGCCTTTTTTCATTCCAATTTTGTTTTTGGTTGTCAAGGTTTTATTCATGTTCATTCCCTTATTTTTTTTATGTTATGATTTCTCATGCTGTTAATTATGGTACTTTGTGGTGGGGTATTGGGGCTGATGTCATCAAATTCTCTACAGATGTTTTATTAGATTATTAGAATGGGAACACCTTTTTTATCTGGTTCTATTTTATTTTATTAATTATTTTTGAGTGGATATTTTTGTCTCATTTGTGAGTCTTCTTTTAGGTATTAGGGGTTGTATGCATAGTGCATTGGACGTGGTCATTGAAGTGGTGTTAATGCTGGAGGATAGTTAGTTTGATGTCCTTTTGATGATAGGAATGCAAGGATGATAGAGGTTGTCATATATGATGTTCTTCATGGTGTTTTTCAATGATTCTATCATAGTGTTATGGTTTCCTAGAATTTGAAACATTAAGGCTCATATTCACTACACTCGCCCGATACGCACTGCATTATTCTAGTTTGGCATGTAATTGTTATTTTCCATCTGTTTTCTAACAAATTTTTCTTTGCAAGCATCACATGTATTCTTTACTTTCATGTTATAAGAATCTCATACCTTGTGTTCTTTCATGTCAGCAATGACACCCGTACTGACACCTGTACTCCTGTCTTTTCCAATTCATTCATTTTCACGTTTTACTTGCTTTACTTGTATGGAATTCATAGTAATAATCACATTAACACCATATTTTTGTTATAGGGTTCTGGTTAATGCCTCAAAAGAAATAACATCAGGTTCGTAAGGACACTTTTCAAGGCCTTCAATAGACGATCTCTTCTACTTCAAAGTGGAATACATGGTAATATTAGTAGCACTACAACCAGGTATCAACATTGGATTCTTGATAATGTTTTATCCTATGGTATAAAAACATGAAAATTCATTTACAATTTATTTAGAAGATCCTTTATAACACCCATTGGAAGAACGGTGCAAGCTTTTGGCTCCAAATGCTCGACAATGAAATAAAAAACCGGTCAATGATCCACTTGACCTAAAAAATACCTAATTTTGTTCCCACATAGGATTCCTGATGTTTATTAGGTCTGTTTTAAAAAACATTTCCACAAGATTTCACTACCTTGTTGTCTTTTTTTCTCAATCATATGACGACACTGACTTGAGATTTGTTTATATAAGGGAATGCCAAATCACTCAACCCTCTCTCTTCTATAACCAAATCAGGTTTCAACTTTTTGATATGTATGTCAAGATTTTCAACGTACTTTTCATTTTTCATACTCCCCAAGCATCTTCTCTCACCAACTTTGAATTTGTTTTGTTCTCCAAATTCTTGTACTCTATAGGAAAATCAAGAATAAATATACAGGGGTTCACAACCCTTTTCCCATTTTTTCGGTGGCAACAAAGTCTTTTCTCATTTTTGGGGGGTAAAAAAGTATTTTTTTGAACATTACACCTTGAATAACCTTTGAATCCTCTAATTGGAATCCATACATTCCCAACATTTATATACATAATGTCAAGCTCCTGAAAACCTTGACTGTTATCACAACATTGAGTGCTAAATCTGATATGAGATCCTTAAATTGGCTAGTAAATTTTGTACCAATGAAACTCTTCACCAGTCCAAACATTACAACATGATCATTCACATTGACATGCATCGTAAAAATTGATTATTTTATTAAACATATTTTGAATGTGCCTGGTGAAGATAATAAAACAGGAATGATGCAGATTTTTTACTTTTGTTTTTACTTGAAAATTACTCTACCTATTTTGGATGAAAAGAATAAAGTTGTTGGAGATGTTGACATGGAAATGTAGTATTCCATTGATTCCTTGATAATTTGTATCATGAAGAGCCTAAAGGTTTTACTTCATTTGTATTTGTTCATGGAATCTATGGAGTATTCGAGACCACATTTTTATGTTAATATATTGATACCTCATTACTGTTTTAGTGTTCTCACTAACATCTTAATTTCCCTCACCTATTTATAATGACTTGTTTTGAAATATGGAATCTGGTTTAGTATTCTCACTAACAATATATTAATTCCTTGTTCATTTATGCAATCTATGCCTCATCTGTGTGTGCAATTTATGTAGAAGACAGGTGTGTTTCTTAGTGTGTGTGAAATCTAGAATCTATGTACTATTTGTGGAATCTGTAATTTCCATTGTAGGGAGAGAATGAACATTGAAGGTGAGGCCCACATGGTCTGGCCTATGGTGTAACATTACCAACTTCGGAAGGGGAGGTATAAGGCCAAAAAAGAAGAGGGTTGGATGTCTTTCCCTCAAGAAGATACTTGATGAACATGTACCTGCACAGTTTATTAGATGGACGGATCAATATTGACATACATTTTTCAACTAACAGGTAAAGGGAAAAGTTTTCTAAGAAAAAAAAAGGTACATTCACCTCTCTTTCTCCAAATTAATCAATTACCCTGCTATAGATAACCATTGGAAAGATGAAATGTACACTAGTGAAATACGATGAGTAATTAGAAAGTATACTGCAATTATTAGGTAGATGGAATATTTTTAGACCTTTGAATATTTTTAATTGGTACAAATAAAATTTTAATTGATGTCTATCCAATCTAGCCCCCTCAACTATTTTTCATCTGGGTTTCTTAGTGTTCCACATTACAAACATAGTTTGGCTTCCACATCGATTTCACCCATGGCCTATGTGTGAAATCTGGAATCTGGATTCTGTTTTAGAGTTCTCATTTCATTATATTTAGAATCTGGTATCTATTTTAGTGTTCTCATCATCATTGATGATAGGGAATGTGAATAATAAACTGATGTGTAATAGATTTGGAATTAATATTCAAGTTATAGTTTAAGGGATCAACTAAGTTTGTGTACTAATGAGTGATGTGACCAATCATTGTATGTATTCTTGTCCTTTTCTTGATTCTCAGGCTCTTTTTTGACATTCCAGTGGCAAGGTGTATAGGTAATTATCATTTTATTAGAGGGAGGGTATCCCATGTAGACTTTAGAATCTGTGACCTGTAATCTTCTTCCTCAACCGATGATTTTTTTTTGAATGTCCTTAATTTTATTATGGAGGTGGCATTGGATTGTGGTTTGATATTCTGATGTGTTTTTCCTACCGTTAATTTATTCACAGTTTTGATGTAGTCACAATTTTGTGCACATTCCTTTAAAAATCATCAACTAGTTTCTTTTTATCTTTGATCAATTTTTTTGATGGAATTAGAATGGAAATTATAAGATAAACCAGTAGGATAGAATAAAACCGAGTAAGTAAAATAGCCTTTATAAAAATAGGATTTAGGGGAACAAAGTAGTATTAGAGGAAGAAGGTCCCCCTGGGGGGTATAAAAGAGGATTTTTATTATATTCAGAATAGAGGGGAATCTAATTTAGTTCCCTATAATCTTGGTGACAGCCTAGAGTAGCTTCCCATAAAACATCTTAAACAATTTGATTGATGGGGACCTATGTATGTTGTATTCTTGAGGTTTTCATTTGGAGTCAGCTGACCCGTTCCTTGATGTTTTCATTATTTGTTTTTTTCACAATTGTGAACTTCTATACTGCAGTAACATTACCAATGTTGGATTCACTACTCATTCCCCTCTTTTCATCCATCCTCGAAATGTTACCCAATCAGAAATCCAATTCGTCCTTCCATTTCTTTGTTTTTTCTTCAAATGATTTTATATTATTTGTTATTTTACTCCAGCATCGTTCATAATCTATATTCTTTTTCTTGAACCATATTTTTTCTGGTCTTTTAATATATTTCCATGCCTCCAGAATCTTGTCCCCCTGTTTTCTTCTTCTATGCTTTTTGTTGCCTTTTTTTTCATACTGCAAATTTTTCTTGTATTTTGTTTTATTCTAGTTTTTTTCCATTCTTCTTGTATTTATTATTGTATTTTTGGTTTCATTTTATGTTACACTGCTTGTTTTAATGAATTATTTGTTAAATAAAAGGTTGTATTTGAATGTTTATTTCTTTATTGGTCAGGTACTACCTTTTTTTACAGTCAAAAGAAAGTTCAACACAATTATAGTAAGTTCAACACAAATGTTAATTTCTTGTTGTATAGGTAATACCTTTATTTCATTGGGGTAAGCTATTTCTTTCACTTGATTATGTACCTATATCAACCCCATATGAGGTTTTTCCTCATCTATTTTCTCATTTTTTTTCTCATATTTTTGTGTTTGTGTATAGACTGAAGCTAGCATGAATGGGACTGGGGCTGAAGTTGGCATAGACTGGAGCGGACATGGATGGACTGGAGATGGAGATGGCATAGATTGGAGTTTTCATGGATGGGGCTAGAGCTAGATGAGTTGGCATAGACAGGATATGTCATGGATGAGGCTTGAGCGGGCATGGATGGGTTGGGGCAAGAGCGGACATGGATGGGTCGATGCTAGAGTCACTGGAGATTATGGGTCGGAGCTATAGGGGTGGCTGATTCTGTTTGGGGGGATCCTGCGTGGTGGATAGAGTTGTGGAATAGAATTGTGTGTGTGGCGGGGGGGGGGGGTGAGTAGTATTGCCCAGGATTTTTTCTAGTGGGGATTCAATATTTTCTATTTGTAATGAATTTTTTTATTAATATAATTAATTCTTGTCTAATTTTGAACATGTGTTAAAATAGTCATTAGTTTATTAATTAAAATAAATGTATTATATATGATAAATTAATAAATCAAATATGAAATTTTACTCACAATAAAAATTTATAATTTTTATTTAAATTTATTTTATAAATAAATGTTATAAATTAGTAATATTATTACCAATAAATAAAATTGTTACCAGAACCTATTGCTAAACACCTTAACCAAAATATATATTATCTGTTGGTATTACTATAATTACAATAGAACTATTTTATCTGTCACAAAAACAATTAGCGACAGAGTTTTTACCAACAGTTTAGTGACAGAGACATATATGTTGGTAAAACGTTTTACCAACAGAAAATTCAATTTTACCAACAGATATGTCCCTGTTGGAAAAAGTGAAATATTTTGTAGTGATGACTAGAGAGCTGACATTTTTCTTGGTTTATAGGTGTCACAAGGAAGGAATGACACTTTAATTTATTAATCCAAATATGACAAGGAGTTTCTGAGAAGGTTTGGAATGGACACTTACAAGGATATGAAGAATCATATTTCTACCAAGATGAAATTATCAAAAGATGATGATAACAAGGTAGTTAATATCATAGAATACAGGAAAATTATTGGAAGTTTACTGTACTTGACCGTGATAAGGCCTGACATTGTTTTTTCCACATGCCAAGTAGCAATATATCAGAGTAATCCCAAGGAAAGACACATGATTGTAGTGAAAATAATACTTTGGTATATCAAGGGCACAATGGATTTTGGATTAGTGTATAATGACTAAACTCAACTGTAGTTGTTGGGATATACAGATTCAGATTGGGATGGATCAGCAGATGATCGAAAATCAATGTTAGGTGGTGCATTCTATCTTGGTGGATTGTGTATTTCTTAGATAAGTAAGAAGCAAGATTTCATTTCATTAAGTACCATGGAAGAAGTGTATATTGCCGCCACTAAAGAATGCACACAGTTATTGTGGATAAAGCAACAATTTGATGATATAGGAGTTGAAGTGAAATATCTGATCGAAATCTATTGCAATAAATCAAGTGCTATCAATCTTAGAAAAAATACAATCCATCACTAAAGGACAAAGAACATTGAGATAAAGTATCATTTTATAAAGGAGAAGGTGGAGCAAGGGCTATTGAAGCTGGAGTATGTGCTACAGAGCTATAGGTTGCGGAAATTCAGAAAAATCCCTTACCCAAGGACGCATTTGAGAGGCATCGATTGGATATATGAGTTCAGTAGACTCCCTTAATTTAAAACAGTGTGGTTGTGGGATACCCCCCTCTCCCTGAGGTATGGTATGTTTTTCCTTAATGTGTTAATCTGAATTATTACCTTGTTTTAGACCGCAAAGGAGTGGCCTTTGGGTTCATTTACAAAGGGGGAGAAAATGTGATCGTTCAAGGGGGATAAAGTGTGTATTTTCGAAGAGAAAATGTCTTAAGTCAAGGCACGTGGAGAAGATGACAGGTGGAGCAGTGAGATAGGGGGAGCAATGAGATTGGGGGAGTATGAGTGTATTAAATCTGACAATGCTAGAAGTGATCGATCGAAGAATAGATATCACGATATTTGAGGATCATGATAAAAGAAGAAGAGTGATATTGGAATGGTGTCAGATGGTTTCTAGAAATCATAAATTGGTATCAGTTTGGTATCAAAAAATGGGGTCATAAATGAAGTTATTCATTGATGAAATTCTCATACTACTCTTATTTCTCATTCTGAGCGTTACTCATGTGGGCTTAAAGTATGCGGTGAGTGAATCTTTGGTCGCAATCTGAATTGAAATAGGAGAATGATAGTTGATGATGGAAGGAGATTTAGTGAAGTATCAAAGTGCAGAGAATTATTATGAGAAGATTTTTCAACAAACCCAAAGGGGGATATTGTTGGACAAAAATCCCTCAAGGTAACATTGAAGCATTTTGTGGTGTTTGTGTTTGTTGACAAAACTGGTTTGTTTGTTTTCAAAGAGGGTTTCCATGGTGAGTTGTCGATTTCCAAAGATATTATTGACCACCTATGTTGAAAAAGAATGATGAAAATAGAATGGACAATTTTAAGGCGGTACAAAAGAAAAGATACAAGGTGGAGCCATTTTCCAATGTTTGCCAAATTTTTGGGCCTCAAAATCCGAAAATGGGAGAACTTGTTTTTGGAAATGGGAGTTGCACACAAGATCTAAGGTATTTTGGAAACTTGCGTGAAATTCATGATTTAGGTTCATAATGTTGAAAAATGGAGAAGGAATGATGAACATAAAAGACTTGAAAATGGGCGCGAAAGCTGAGGTTGCATGAAAGAAACTTGGACCCCAATGCGACGTCAAATTGAGGTTTGCGTGCTCGAAGAGGATCTTGCATGAAAAAAGTTGAATCTTTTATATTAGGGTCAAAAATGACTATAAATAAGTGGTGACCCACCTCATTCGATAGGGCTCAACACTTATAGATAATTCAAGCTCTTAATCGTGTAAGAATTTTAAGAAAAGAGAGTTGCACAAAAAATTTTGAGTTGTGCGCAAGCTAAGAAAGTTGCGTGTAAGATTTGAGTTGCATGTAAGATTGAAGTTGTGTGAAAGGGGTGTTTCACAACAAAGGTGGAATCTTTCGTACAAGGAATTAAAGTTGTGAGCAGGACAGATTAGGGGTTGCATGAAAGATTTTGAGTTTCCTAGTAGTACTATGGTAAAGTGGTTTTCATCAGTGGAGGAAAATTGGACTTCAACAGAGCATCTATTAATAGTTAAGTATACAGAATTCCTTCGTGATAATGAAGGGACCTACAAGTTTTTAAACTGTGAGTGGATTTTATGAAGAATCAGTTAGCACACTTCAGTTGAGAGAGCAGTGAGATTTCATTTTGTGAGTGGTTGTAAACGAGGAGGGACAGTGAATCCTCTCCAAACTTTGTAAACAGCAGTGTGATTTTATTAGATTCGGTACATCAGCACATCGCTGGTATTTGCTCCTTGGACATATCCCAGTGAGGGTGAACCAAGTAAAAATTTATGTGTCCTGTGCATGATTTAATTTCTATTAATACTTTGATACATAAAAGAGAGAGAAGAGAGTTTTTCTTAATATTGAAACAATATCAATAAAGGTAATTGTTTTAATATGTCATACCCAGATGCACCCCCCTCTCAGGGTATCTAACCTAGTGGACCTAACATTTCTATTAACCAAATTCCTAGAATTGTTAATGGGTAATTCCTTATCACATCATTACTAATCCCCTAGGGCCTCATTTTTTCAAGACCCATCCTAGAGGGGCCTGTTCCGTGACTACCCCAAGCCTGCTTCCAATAGGCCAAAGGCCAGTGACTAGCACTGAGTTGGAATATCCTGTAAATGGGATGCATTTTCAAAAGTACATGTATTTACTCACACATAATCAAATCCTAAATGATTAAATGTAAAATAACCAAGTAAACAATGCATGAAAACCACTATATCCCACAACCAGAGTACAAAAAAGAATATACTGGAAAGTGAATAGGTCCAAAACAAGCCCACCAAAAGAAAAGTGTCTGCAGGCACAAGTACAACCTGTAAACTAAGAGGTACTGGGAATGTCACAAGAAAAGCTACCGGAACACACCTTGTCCTGCCAATGTCACAAGGAACCGCCTTGTCCTCATCTATCAGGAACTCCATTGAAGAGTTGATCATCTGCACAAGACACGACATGTGTGGGAAAATCCCATGCATGGGTGAGTAAAACAATACTCTGTAGAAAAAACCTAAACCACAAAATAATACCACAATGTAAATAACACAATTGAATTACCATGAAGAAATACAAAAAATAAATACCATGAAGGAATACCACCAAGGAATACCACAAAAGAATTTATAGTCATCTACACATAGATATATGTGAACAGAAAATATATATAAAAATATAGATATACAAAATACAATAATACACACAATATCAAGTCCCCATAAGACATGAATTCTCCATAAGACACATAGTCTCTATAAAACACATAGTCTCCATAAGACACACAGTCTCTATAAGATACACAACATCTAGGTCATATCCATCCAGAAAAATGTTTGCTCGAAGCATGCTCATTCTGGGAGAACTCACTCCTCAATCTATTAGATCGTACACACACTCCCACAAAAACCCACTTTGGATATATCAAAATGACCGTCTTGTCGTATGGGTCCAAATGCCATAGATTACTCATCAAACGAATGTATGGTTTTAAAGTTATGGATGTTTGAAAATTTCCGAAGGGGGTTCATTGGGTTGTGGACCGACCGTGTGGTCGGTACACCAACCATGGAGGTCGATCGCACAGTTCAACTGCCAATGCGGTTTACCACTCTGTGGAATCTTGGTCGACCTTGGCTCACGGTCGACCACCACGGATGGCCGTGGCCCGGTCTGGCCATTCAGGTCAGACCTGGGTTTTCCCCAAATCGTGGGGTTTGACCCTTTCCATTGGGTTGAACCATCCCACTGGGACCAACCCACTCTAGCTGGGTCTGACCCTCCTCGCCATCCAATCCCAGTCTGCTCGCCTAACCAATCCCATTACTATGTCGGTCCGCTAATGCGGTCGCCTTCGGCGACTGCCGCTGTATCCCACATTGTGTCACGCCACCCCTACTACATCTGTGTGCCACCATTCTTCATATGATACTTTAAAATTTGAAACAAAAGAACCTCTATGATCCTCGTGTCCCAATATATATTGATCTGGCCTTTGTTTCATCTTGCCTCCAATCTGGGGGCCCGATTGCATTCAGAGCCTCCTAGAAAGGTGAGTCGTGGTCAAGAGGATCCAATGGCGAAGAACACCAAGAATAGGGGAGAGAAAAGCATGAATAATTCCCAAAGAATGAACCATGTACTTTTTTCAAGTTATACTTGATTTATTCTCATTATAAGTATAAACAAAGAGGATAAACTAATCTCCGGATAATCCTGCATCAATAACCCATCCCACAACAACAACCAAACCGCGGATCAATCTATTTTTTGGATTGACCTGCATTCATCTTGAAAATTAAGAAAGGGGGAAATAAACTATTTGGAAAACTTTGTGTATAAGGTTGTATTTTTTTCAATAGTTGTCAATGAAGATCAAAATGAAGGAGATCAAGAAGTACTCCAATGAAATGGAGGGATGGAAATTCTGAGGATTGTTGTACTGATCATAAGATCAAAGAACATGTGTCAAAGGTGACACATTGTTTACAACAGTGAAGAATGTGAGGTATAATACATCTGAGGATGATTAAAGAAGAATGGGGTTTTGATGAAGACCATTCAATTCCTCATGATTGCATGAGAACCATGCAAGAGACTTCTTGAAGAATTGAATCATATGTTTTGCATGAAGTAAAGAATGATGGTCGAATAAGAAGACAATGTGCGAGGGATTGGAATTATGATATGGCCATGAACTTCACATTGTATCAAAATATAATGATGCTAAATCTGATCTATCAAAGGATATATATCATGATAGTGGAGTTTGTGTTGAAAGAAGAAGAGTTGGTGAAGGATACAAATCACTGTAAATAAGTGTTTTTGAGGTGATTGTGCTTGTTGAAAAAGAAAAAAATGTCATAAAAATTTGTTGAAAAAGGAGATTTCATGGTGGAATGTCGAGTTAAAGGGTTGTGGTTAAGGATCCATGTTTGATTCAAGAATGTCGACAAAGGAATGGATGATCTGGAGGCGATACAAAAAGGGTAGATACAAGGTGGCACCGTTTCCCAGTGTTTGCCAAATTTTTGGGCATGAAAATCGATAAATGGAGAAAAGTTATTTTGGTAAAGATACCTGCACGCCATGTACTTGAAGCAGAGGGAACTTGAGCGCCTAGAGTTTTTTAAGACCAGAATGTGGAAAAATGGAAAAGGGATAAGGGTCGCGCAAGTATTGGTGTGGTTGCGCAGGTGACCTGCGCACTAAGAAGGGACTTGCGCACCGGTGCCTAGGAGGTCTGGAACCTTGCACGCCTATTGTTATTCATGATCAGAAATTCAATATATGGAAAAGGAAAGAGGGTCGCACAGGTATTGGTTGGGTTGCACAAGTGAGTTGCGCGACATAGGCTAGGGGATATGAGCTGCGCGCCAGAACCTGCGCGCCGAGAGGATACTTGCGCGCCACTACGTAGGGTATCCAAATTCCTATAAATAGAGGAGCACCCCTCCTCATTCGGTATGAATTTCAAGACTTATAGAATTTTCGAGCTCTCGTCGCATAGGTTGTTGAGCTGTGCAAGTGGTAGTTGGGTCGCGCAAGTGAAAGCTGCGTGTCAGATGTTGGATGCGTGCCCAAGGCGGTTTGGGAGAGAAAGAAAGCGAGTCACACAGATTTGAAGTTGAAGGAGGCGGTGTGGTACATGTGGTTTGGCGATACCTGCGCACCAGTTTGGACTTGTATGCCGAAGACCTACACACCGTATTGGGACTTGCGCACCGGGATTGGAGAAGAGCGCCAGGTGCTGTTAGAGTACGCCCATCTTTTTGGAGCTGCACGAAAGCTGAAAGATTGCTTGATACTTTTAGTGAAACAGATAATGTATTAATTTGTGAAGACAGAAGAGCAGTGAACAATTCGGTTTTATGAAGAGAAGTGGTATCGCACACACATGACTGGTGTTTAACAACCTCGTTGTGCTTTGCGAAGAGAATAAGAACAGTTCGTGCAACTAAACTCAGATCTGCACAGAAAGAGGGGAATATATCAATACACTTAGGTATCAATATTGGGAATCAAAATAAGAGAATAAGAAGATTTAGTTCATTCACTTATTGTACTAAAGAACAATATTGAATACAAAATAGATCAACTTAGTACTCTGATGCAAGAATTGTCTCATGATGAACAAGAGACGAAGACTTCAATTCAAATATATTGAAGAGACCTTCACGTCTATAAAATGAGTGTGACTACACCAAGGGAAGTGAGCCATGGGGAGTCAACGGGAGTGACCCGAGGGACGTTGTGAGCTATCCCTAAACCTTTTGTAAAGGAAGTGAGCTTGGGATAGAGTGACTATGCCTGAACCTTTGTAGTCCACAGCTAGTGAAGTATAGTGGAATTTGGTATGACCGACGACTTGTCGGCGTATGCTCCTTCGACGTATCCCTTAGTGGTGAACCAAGTAAAAATTGCTGTGTCATATCTTTGCATGTTAATGTTTCATTGTTGATCATATCCATCATACAGGTTTAACTAGTTCCTACCAACGTGGGAACAAGATCCACAAGTTTAAAAAGAAAAAGTCAACACTCTGATTCACCCCTCCCCTCTCAGGGTGTCCTGGGGTCCTACAGAAACAATTAAACAACCTACCTATTGAGATTTTGGATCGGTTATTGATGAGGAATTTTTGTGTTGCCATTTTTGGTGAGATCTAAAAGCTTTGTTAGCCCGATGATCCACGATCTGTTCTCTGATCTATCATTTTTCATTCGAGAGGATTCTTTATTCACATATTATATGATTTTCATGGTTATGGTGATAGCCCTGGATTCTTGAAAAATGTTTAATAAAAATTAATCAAGCCATTTCATCACTTAAAATAATTTAAATTTATATTATTGATTGATGATTACATCCTTTTTGAGTTTTCCCATAGAAGACTCTGGTTGACAAAACTTATGTCGCGCCTAGGGTAAAACTCACATTCAGAGTTTAGTGGTGTCCTTATATTTTAAATCTAGGCACCCCATTAGGAGTTATTACACTTTTTTAATAAAACCATGCACACGTGATGTTTACAAGTTTAATATTTTTCAAATGATTGTTCTTGGAACATCAGGTCTCAGAATTACAATCCGTCTTAGTGACTAGTGTCAAAATCAATCCATATAATATATAAAAATAATACATGGAAAATATGAGATGTTAAATTCTCACCACCTTATGGATTTATGTCCCCGAAATATAAAACAAAGGGATACTCAAACAAATGAGGGAACTGATCATGAATATGAGCCTCCCCCTCCCATGTTCTCTCCTAGAGATTCCTGTGATCCCACCAAACACACACCATAGGAATCAACTGCTCATGAAGAATCATTTCATCTCAATACTTGATCTCCATTGGGTACTTAGTAAAAGTCACACCATTATCAATTTATAGATCTCCCCAGTCAATGACGTGAAATGGGTCAGGAACATACCTCTTAAGATGCGACATGTGGAAGAAATCCTATACCCACTCTAACTGCAAAGGTAGATCCAAGAGGTATTCCACCTCACCAACACTACATAATATCAATAAATGTTCAATGAACCTCTAAGATAGCTTGCTTCCCTGGCCAAATCTCCATAATCTGCATCAAGGTGAGACCAAAATTAACACATGGTCTCCTTCCTCGAACTCCAAATGCCTCCTCCTCCTATCATTATAAGACTTCTGTCAGCTTTGTGCAGTATTCATCCACTCTTATATGATCATCACCTTCTCCATGGTACCTCACACCAACTATGGGCCCATGAGTGATGACTCTAATAGGTCAGTCCAACAAAGGGGAGACCTACAGGGTTGCCCGTACAAGGCCTAAAATGGTGCCATACCAATGGTGGATTGATAGCTGTTATTGTATGAAAACTCCACTAGTGGTAGGTGATACTCCCAACTATAGAAAAAATCTAACATGGAAGCCTGCAACATGTCCGCCAGAGCCTGAATGGTCTACTCATTTTGGTCATCTGTTTAGGGGTGAAACACTATGCTCAAGTGTAACCGAGTCCTAAAATCCTCATACAATCCCTTACCAAACCCGGATGTAAATATATCATCCATATATGAGAATATCGTTGATGGAAATCCATGGATTCAAACCATATCTTGAACATAGAGGCATCCCAAGCTCTCTACCGATCTTTGGCCCTGAATAAAAAGGAAGTGGGCTTACTTGGTGAGTCATTCAATGATCACCCAGATGGTATCATGTCCCCTAGACATACATGGTAAAAATTGCACGAAATCTATTGACAACCCATAACAATTTCATTCCAAAACCTCAAGGGGTTGAATCAAACCCACCGAAACTTGGTGCTCGACTTTCACCTACTAAAAAGTGAGGTATCGAGAAACAAACTATGTAACTCCATTATTCATCCATGGCCACCAAAACTGATGTCGGAGGTCTGGTTACATATTCACCACACCTGGATGTACTGCCAAAGTGGATTTATGGAACTCCCTCAATAACTCATCCTGCAACACCACTAGTACCATTGTGCACCCTCTGGAAAGAATGACTTGGTCCCTACATTTTGAATATCCATCAGAGGAATTCTATATGGAAATATGAGCATGTAAAGTGTTGTAGTATGTATCCCCAAGTTGTACCTCCCTAAAACGTTGTAATAGTGGAGGGGTAAAAACAATCGATTGGAGGTAAGATGATCCATCCCCATCCAAAAAGCATATCTGCAATGAGGGAAACTAATTCGATGCCTCATTCAGCAATTTTTAAGTAGATCTCCTATTGAGAGCATCTGCCACAACATTCCCCTTCCCAAGATTATATAAAATCTCAAATCCATAGTCCTGGAGGAACTCTATACATCACCACTGTCTCATATTCAGATCCTTTAGAGAGAAGATATACTTGAGAATCTTGTTCTCATAGTAGATGATAAACTTATCTCCCATCAGGTAGTGTCACCGCATCTTCAAATAGAAGACTACAACTACTCACTAAAGATGATGGGTCATGTAGTTCTTCTAATGTGGTATCAACTAGAATGAACTATAAGAAATCACCACTTTCCCCTAAATTAGGACACAACCAATCCTGGTTCCTGATGCATTGAAGAACACTATATACTCGGTACCCTCCTTTTGAAATCTCAAGATGTTATAACTCGTCAATATCTTCATCAACAACTAAAAAATTTCTTAGAACTTCCCCATCCATGAGAAAGGGTCTCCCTTTCATTTAAAATATGTCAAGGATGCTTCCACTATGTAAAATTCAATTACAAACCTCTGATATTACCCATCCAAAATAATAAAACTTCGCACCTAGGTATCACTCTTGGGTGGATCCCAAGAAAGAACCACGTCAATCTTCACTGGATCCACTAAAACTCCATCCTCTGAAAGGATGTGTCTTATAAAATGGACCTTCTAAATCTATAATTGACACTTCAATAACTTACCATGAATCTGGAACTCACAAATTGTGTCTAAGACTATCCTCAAGTGTCTTGCGTGCTCCTCTTCAAAAGTCGAGTACACTAGGATGTCATCAATAAAGAACACCATGAACTAGTCTATATAAGGAAGAAAGATCCGATTCATGAGACCCATGAACACTGCTGGGGAGTTCATCTTTCCAAACAAAATCACAAAGTATTCATAGTGGACGTAAATACATCTCAAGGAAATCTTCAGTATATCCTCACCCAATACTCATAGCTGGTGATATCCATATCTGAGGTCAATCATTGAGAACCACGATGCCCCTTTCAACTGATTGAAGAGGTCATCAATCCTTGGTAGGGGATACTTATTCTTCATAGTCACCAGGTTAAAATTCCAAAATTCCACACATAACCTCAGTATCCCATATTCCTTCTTGAAAAAAAGGGTCTTGTTAGGTTGTAACATTTGGTCTCATGAATCCCTTCCTCTACAAGTCCTCCAACTGCACCCTCAACTCATGAAGCTCTGTGGGTGCCATCCGATATGCATGTGTAGATATTGGTTCCATCATGGGGTATAGATCATTGAAAAAGTATACCTCCATGTGGGGAGGTAATTCTGAAAAATTCTCAGGAAATATTTCCTCATACTCTTCCACCACTGTAGGCAACCATGGACTCGAATCATCCACTATACTGAGGGTTAGGCTGGCCCACTGATGAGTGATCAAATTCACCCTCCTATATGTTCATCCATCATGCACTGCATGTGTTTTCTTTTCACCAAAAAGGGAAAACCTAGTTCCATCATTGTGGACACACCACACTCTGCCTCAGTGGACCATAAACTATCTCCTGATTGGCCATATGATAGGTCAAGAAATATTGTGAAATATGTCCTTGAATGGCACATGATTAACACATCCCTTCCCTCAGCTGACTCGAGCTTCCATGGGAGCCCCACACCACTGATCATGTTTCTTAGGATAGTCACTTGAAGCACCTGACTTGATTGGATCCATGTGACTACCTTCGACTACCTGCTGCCGAGGTCTCAGCTACCTTGTGCCTACTAGTATCTCCCACTACTGATGCCTGCTCCACTAGAATGATCTCAACTAGTAGGGTTCGCTGAAGTAAACTAGTGTAATAAGAAATGATAATGGATATCATGGATGCCCTGATCTCCTGGTGTAATCCTTTCTCGAAGGTCTGAGCCCTGAAGAATGGGTCTCATACTATTTTCAAGTAGTAGAAAGAAATATTTTTAAATCAAGATGAATACTCCGCCACAGTCTAACTACCCTGCTATAGATACAGAATATTCTGTATGTACACTGACTGCAATGTGGTTGGAAATAACTCATCTCTGAAGAGACATTTAATGTATGACTCAGAGAGATTTTTCTCATCGTGCATTTGGGTCACTAAGCTCTATCATCACCCGGCAGAGCTCTGAAAAAGACCCGCAAAAGGACTTCCATCTTGTCAAAAGGAATCCTCACAAGGATGAAGACATGAGTAACTGCCACCATCCAATCCTCAGCTGCCTGGGGGTTTGGCTAACCCCAAAACCTGGGATGTTGTTACATCTAAAACTCATACAATGATATCAATCTTCATGAATACTTAGTTGGTAGTGCTGGTATTATGTACTACTTGACATGTGGTGGTATAGATGGTAAACCACTTGAAGGTTCTATCACCGGTACATTCCCCTGTAGTGATGCCTAATCACCAGGTGGATCATACTTGTGATAACACAACAGAATACCAGATGGTTATTTATGTGGAGGAATCCTATAATAAAATAATATGGACCACATTCAATAGAGTATATCTGGAGAGCTGACTCAAGAAGTACATGGAAGACACAACTCATTCCTATATGATTCATGTAGTATTATTTTTCCAAGAACACGTGTTTCCATGTAAAGAGTCAAAACTCTAGTTTCCAGAGTCCGAGTGTATGGATACATTTACCACCACACCAATACTGGTTTCCCTGGCCTAAAAGATGAACTCAAAACACTTAACACTGTTTCCCGAAACCAAACTCATAGACTCTTGGTCCTAATGCATAATCGACCTCCTTTAATACAAATCTATCATGACCCATCCCATAGGGGCCCTTTCTGTGACAACCACATGAACACCTCCAATAAGCCAGGGGATGGTGATTGTCATTGAGTAATAATATCCTAAAAATGGGAGTAATTTACCTAAGTACCTACACACACACGCACGCACGCACACACACACATATTCAATCCACAAATGCTGAAATGTAAAATCACTAACAAAACAATGCATGAAAACCACAATATATCATAACCAGAGTACAACAATGAAATTACTGGAAAGTAAATAGGGCCAAAACAAACCCACCAAAAGAAAAGAGTATACTACCATAAGACAATCCTATAAATCAAGAGGTACTGGTACTATCATTGACAGAGATTCGAGAACACACCTCGGCATGTCCGGTATCAAAAGGCACTGCCTAGTCCTGGTCTTCCTGGAACTCCATTGAAGAGTCAATCATTTTCTCAAGACACGACACATGTGAGAAAAGCCTATGCAGGGGAGAGTAAAAAAAATACTCAGTAGGAAACCCCGAAACCATAAAGGAATACCACAAGGGAATGCATAGTGAGCTCCACAAACATATATTTATGCATCAAATATATCAAGAACATCCAGATATACTCAATCCAATACGACACACAATCTCAAAAAGAAACATAGGTCTATATAAGACAAATAGTATCCATAATACACATAGTATCCATAAGAAAAAGAGTCTCAATAAGACACATAGTCTCTAGAAGACATACAATCTATAGGTTACATCCATCCACATAAATGTTTTCTCGAAGCATGCTCTTTTTAAGAGAACTCGCTCTTCAATCCGTTAGGTCATATGAAAACTCCCAAAAAACTCCACCTAGGATATCTCAAAATGACTGTCTCATTTTAAGGGACCCAACACCATAGAAGGTTTGTCACATGTATGTCTGGTTTGAATGTTATGGATATTTTAAAATTTTAGAAGGGGGTTCACTAGGCCAAGGACTGCCCTGCGATAGCTCGAGCTTTCGCGGTGATCAACCATGCCCCAGCTATTGCGGACACATGGAAACTTGGTTGACTGTCACTCACAATTGAACACCACGATCAACTGTGGTTTGGACCGAATGCCCAAGTCCAACCCGGTCTTCTGGGTCAACCCGACCCATTGGGCTCAGTCCGGTCTGGCTGGGCCCGACCCACCTCATCGACCCGACTGCCAACCGGCCCAGAATGCTTCCAGGTCCATCATCTCACACGGTCACCCACGTTGGCTACCATCACATACCATGTAGTGTCACACCAAGTCCCATGAACTTCGATCTCGTCAGCTTCGTCGAATCACACATTTCCATTGCCGCATCCCACAAGGCCATCGCCGTATCCCACCTGACCATAACCACATCCCATGCGGCCGCTACCGTGGCTCTGCTGCATTCCACCCCTACTTCTATGAGCCACCATTCTTCCTCTAGTGCTGAAAACTCTAAAAAAAATCACCATTTTGATCCTTGGGTCCCAATATACACTAATATGGCCTCTTTTTCTTCTTGCATCCAATCTAGGGGTCCAATCATGTTAGAAGTGTCCCAAAAAGTTGAGTTGTGGTTATGAGGATCCAACAGCAAGGAACACCAATAAAGGTGGAGAAAAAATCACCATGAATTCCTAAATAACAAAACTTAGCCTTTATTCATGTTGGACTCAATTCATTCTCATTAGATGGATAAAAAAAGAGGCTAAATTATTCTCCTGATAATCCTGCATTAATAACCCATTCCACAACAACGACTGAACCATGAATCGATCAGTTTTTGGAATGAACCATGTTCATCATATAAATTAAGAACTAGGAAATGAAACAATAAAACAACCTCCCTACATGGATTTTGGATCGGTCATCGATGATGAATGCTTGAATTTCCATCATTGAAGAGATCCTCTAACTTCATTGGCGCGATGATCCAGATCTGTTATCTGATTCATCGTCGTTCGTTCGAGAGGATTATTTCTCCACATCTCAGAGGAATTCTAGGGTAATAGTGATTACCTTGAATTCCTAGCAAAGGATTAATAAAAACTAAATAAGATGATGTGTCCCTAGAAATAATTTTTATTTAAATTATTTAATTATGATTACGTTATTTTTGAGTTTTTCTATAGAATAACCATGCCGACAAAACTTAATTCTTAATTAGGGAAAAAATCGCGTTTTGAGTTCAATGGTGCCCTCATATTTCTGATATAGGAACCTGTTTAAGAGTTATTCCACTTTTTTAGGAAAACCGTGCGTGCGTGATTTTAAAAAGTTTAATATTTTTCAAATAATTATTCCTGGAACATCAAGTCTCAGAATCATACACCATCTCAACACATATTCTTGAAATCAATCCATATAATATTTAAATATAATACATGGAAAATATAAGACGTTACAAAATTCATGAGCATAAGAATTGAACTATTCTTCAAAATTTATAGACCCATCTACCTAGGGTCAACATTGATTACCATGTTGAATCAATGAGGGATAGAGGGGTCATGAATCTGAATAATCTTCCCCATTGAAACTATCCTCAATACCAAAATGGAAGAACTAATAGTAATTATCCAAAAAATATATTCAATACATTCCCATAACCTTATAATAATCCCAATAATACCATGAATGAATCAATCCCACATGATAAGACATCTTCTCACACCTCACATTCTAAAACACATTCCATCAACGCTACAAGACAATCGCTCAGACAAGGTGACACACCTAGAGACACACAACCACTAAAAATGGAATTATGATCCTAAACACCCACTCATGGGTCTTATATATAACACAAGGGTCACATGAAATGATGAAACAATGAGATATTTGAAAACCTCAAGTTCATCACACAACTTAAGGAATAATTGGTAATACTCTACTATATAGTACACAAAACCCATCAATCTTTCACAACCCTTATCCTATAGTCTCAAAAATAGGGAAAAATCATTTTCTAAACCACCCATATGAATAGTTAATAAATAATGTAGGGGATGGTCAAAACTAGGATCCTTCATGGCCTAATAATTCTTATTTCACTTTATTTTGACATTACCATTTTATAACCCAATGATTCATATTTTAAAATTTTCATTAACTAACAATTTAAAATCTTAAGCATTATTAATTTAACATTATAGGGTTTATATATATAGAATTTAATTAACATGTTATATGGGAAAAAACATTATAATTTTATTACTAACTCATTATTTACCTAAACCAATATTTCTATATATCAAATATACCTTCCTATTTAATAGGATTTCACTGGGGGGGAGTTAGTCAAATTGAATGCCACAATACACTTTTTTAAACCATGTAAAATTTTGCATCTATTTTAAATAAAAATACCACTAAATCATTTAAAACCATAAGATGATATAAACAACTAGATGAAATAAGAAATAGAAAATAAAAAACATCATGTGTGAATCTTGGGAAACTATCGATCATAGGGAGCATACTGATGACAACTCAATCTGATGTTCCTATCATGCTTCCTAAAAACACCATATAATTACATTATGGGACAAGAGATAAAAATCCAATAAATCAATAACATAACATCAATGTATGCCTCTCAGGGTTGAATTTTATCAATGGTAAAAGTGAAAATAAAAATAAAAATACACTCATATAGAAACTTGGGTTTTCCAATGAAGTTGGTTCTACAAATACCCAAGAATGACTTTATTACCAAATAATGCAAATATCCTTGTGTTCTATCTACAATTCATAAATAGTAAGAGAAAAAATAAAAGAAATAACTATAATTCCACTATTTTTTTTCTAATCCGAAACCTACTCAACCGATTCCCAAAGATAATTGTTCATAATAAATCAGAAGTTCCTCCCAATACGCTAGGGGTTATTGGGAATCCAAGAGGGCATATGAATCTACTATGGGGGGCTATGTCATCATATCAGGGTAGAAATATAAATGAAAAATAAAATGAATATATTATTAATCGATATTGACATTATAATCCAAAAAATGATAAATAAATACTACCAGTAGATGAAATAATAAATTAATATGTTATACATAATCAATCCCCTAGGAGTGGATCATACATAATCAATAAATGGAATAAAAGTTAATTGTGACAAAAAACATCTCGTTGAGTGGTCCCTAGTCCTTACTGACCCCATAATCCACTAGAACCTAGAAAACCTAAAAAAACATTGATCCCTACCCTAAAACATATCCCTATAATAAATAATAGTGTTTTCTTGGTTACCCATTTTCCATGGTGGACCATGAAGGGTGTGATTATAAATCAACAGTCACCACCAAAGACATCCCTAAAATAAAAAATCTGATAATAATTGCATGAAAAAATTATATATGTAAACTATTATATAGTTCTAAAATATTTTATTCAAATTAATATCTAATAACCGATTCCCAAGGTTATTGATGAAACCCAAGTTCATACATACAACTGTTGGTCACTAGGTTAGTGACCATGATGAACCCTACCTTATTTGTAAAGTGTCCATGAGACACTGAGCTTGTATCAATAATCATTCTAACCATAATTATCCATTTCAAATACAGAAGGTCATCCTTATATTCCTAGTATCACAGAAAATATAAATGATAATCCTGAAATTGCCATAGAATCTGAGCTCTCACTCTGACATTATCTATAATCAATAATCACTTGAATCTTGGTGCTCATCCAAACCTTCCAATGAAATCTGAGAACCCATACTAGTATTACACAACATTAGTCATCATACAGGTTGAGACTCTCCACTTAGTCTTCATATGTCATCTTCAATCATATAGAGACTTGGATCTCATCCTAGAATAAGAAATCAACAATTATGATATGTAATTCTATTTCTCATCATGATAGTCCCATGTAGAAAAAAGTGATATATAATCCAAGGAACTCAACTAGGAATTCCCAATAATTAGTATTAAAATTAATCATTTAATTAATTAAAAATCATTTTCATAAATTTTTATACATCCCATGACAAACACTAATCATAGTCACCATTTCCCATGTTAGGTTCCATTATAAATTCACATTTCATAATTTATTATTTTTTAAAACCAATCTAGTTCATAAAAATTATCTCTCTAACCATAGGTAACATTAGGCTCCAAAAAGAATAGAGTTTTAATCTAAATTAATCAATTGATTTACCAAAGTCACTTACCATACCATTATCATGTAACTTATTTAAATAAATAATTTAATAAATATTAAAACATAATTCCAAATATCATTTTCCCAAATCAATTAAATTTGATAAAATCTTGGATTTCAAACCTATGTATTAAACTGCGTACAATTACATTAGGTCCTATTTTTTTATGCGTCAAACAAATTAAAAAATATTTATTGGTATGTAATTCCATTTCAAAACAATCAAATCAATCCATGGTTACTCTAAAATCATTAAAAACATAAATTAGGCATTCTAAAACATTAATCCATTTGAAAGTTAATTTATCCCTCCCTGGATTATTCATGAAAATACAATTTCCCAAAGGTTTAAAGAATAATAAATTGGAATTTAAACTAGGGAAAATAAACCTAAATAATTTTTAACCCTTTTAAAATTATTTACTACATAATATTTTAAGCATTTTTTTTAAAATTTAACTGATATTAATGTGGATTTCAAAACAAAGTCTGCTTAGATTTTATCAAAAATGTGAAATGAATATTTTTCTTAATGTACTTGAAATGTATCGAATTTATTTCCATTTTGAACTATTAATGATGCAAATATTATTTAATATTTTTTAAAAAATTATTTCTAAAATGTTTTTTGAGATTTTGGTTTTGAAATGTGATTCTCAAAATGGAAAGAATATTTCTATAAGAAAGTTTTAATGATTTTTTTTGATATTTTAATTAATTATTTACAAAACCCCTTTATTATACTCATAATCCACTATGGATATGTGTTATTGATACAATCCTTTTTATTACTACATATGGGTTATGATTATTTTGACTAAGTAAGGTATTGTAATTCACTTACGCGATTCATTTTTGTAGTCATTAACATAAACATGAAATATTAAATTTCATGTTATCATTAGACATTATATTTGTCTCAATATCTACATAATTTATCATGTATATTCTTATTAAATAAACTATATATAATTTATATATATGACCTTTTACATTGAATGTTATTTTATTAAATGGGGAAATATTAATAATCCATATTATTTCTTCAATATAGATATTTAATTGTATGGAATATTTAGTCATGAATTAATTAGATCAATCTATATGAGGGATGCTTTGGATATACAAATACAGGTGAGTCCTAGTCATATATATACATCAATTTATTTGTATATATCATTATATAAATTATAAGATAACATTATAATGATTTTACTAGTAGTTTTAAATTGTTTAGGGAAAGTTTTTGAGTGTAGAAGTATCATGTTCATGATACATAGCATTAAATAAGTAAGATTTTACTTAATTATTAATTCAATTATTATTAACCATGATATTTTCAAAATTTCATTATCCATATATTAATTTTATGATTTATTTATTGATTAAATGGCATTCGTTTTATGTTATTTACCTTACCATACTGATTATGGCTTTTCTTATCATGATGGGCATGTTATTTTAATGGCACGTGTGTTTAGTTATTTTACATTATATATTTATTAAGCCTTATCTTATCATTATATCCATGTCATTTAAATGAAATGTGTGTTTTGTTATTTACCTTTCCATATTGTTTATTCTTATTGATTCATGACAATTTCCATTGTACATATCCATTTCTATGAATATAAGCATATCATTATTTTTTTTATTTTATCAAGAATACAGGAAGTGTACTATGATTAATATGAAAGGATATACTAGAGGGAGTAATTAAATTATCAAAAATAATTTTATATAATCTAAGTATTCAAATGTAATTTGAGATTCTTGTATATATATATATTGTTTACCAAGAATACTAAAATATTCGGTCCCTGGGAATTTGATTCCTTATATCTTATACCAATGGATTAAATTAGACTTTAGCTCTGGGTTACTTGGGTTGGGGTACTAATAAATGGTATCATAAAATTTTTATTAAAAACCATTTTAAATATATTTATGAAAAAATATATTTGGGAACATAACCCTAAGATAAACATTGAGGATAAGTATACAATTTTTTTTATCGTTTTCATAAGGTAAATATTATCTGAGTGTTCATATAAATACATCCCATCATGGATTATACAATTGGTCATGGTTCTATAATAGCTGAACCTATTGATAATAACAAAAAATGTAGCATTAGGCTTGACCCGATCATCACATGGTGCACAAAAATGGGGATTAATGGGAACCAAGTTTGAAAATCCTAGGGGTAGGCATAAGATTATTCACATATTCTATACAAACAATTATGAAGTAATTAAATAGATGAATACAATGAATAAACTCAAATAATAAAAAGTTTTCATATATTTAAATTAAGGTGTCTCAAAGGAATGGGAAATTTTTTTATGTGAGAAAAATAATAGCATAATTCAATGAATTGATGAAAAAAAATGAACAGTGTAATGGAAAGAAATAAATCTCATCCAAGGGATCCCTTTATAGTTCGTTGTCATAAATTTGGTGAACCTGGGAATTATTAAGGACCATTAACCCTTATAAAAGGTTAACCCTTAGATCAAGTAAGGGCCAATGTTGATATAAAATGATTGAATTATTTAACGGGATTCAAGAATTATTTTACAGAATTATTTTTAAAAATAAAATTTTTATTATAAGAATCATGAAACAGTTAAGTATTCCAATAAATTTTAGAAGCATATGTTAATTCATTAGCATAAGGGTTATGGATACCATGATGACTTTTTAATGTTAAGATTGATTGTAAGTTAAATTTCTAAAAAAACCAATTTTAGGTTTTAAGTGATTTGTGAATACCACGAATAAGGATATATTGAGATATATTTATAGAAAAAGGATCCATTGGTTTAGTATATGTTTTAGTGAAAATGTAAATTAATGAAGAATGCATATTATTTTTTTAGGAATAATATTAAACATATTGGTAACTATTAGGGTTTATCTAATATTTATTCTAATGAAATTATTGTTCATCACAATTTGGGAATGTTACAGGAACTATATTAAAATATTTCTGGAAATAGGACAACTCACATGCTGGGCGACAACACAAGAAATTTGGAAAATCTGCGGGGTTGAACCCATGACCAAAGGACAATAATGGTTTCACACCAACCATTTCCCTAACTTATTTTCTCAAAGAATATTTAATTTTTTATAGTTAAATGATTTTATTTATAGAAATAAATTACGAATCAGGGGTGTTTATTTTTAGTTTTTTAAATTAATTTATTATTTTGGATAATGTGTGTTACCTATATTGTTCTTGGAAAATAGTTATATATTGATGGAAATACTTGTAACTATTTTATAGATCTTTAGATATATTAAAATATAAACATAGTGTGTTGGGAAATAAAATATTTTTAGATATTTATTTCTCATATTAAGAGAAGAATTGGTAATAGATTGAAGAACAACCAATGGATGAAATTGTTCATATGAAATAATATCAAATCAAGTATGAATACTTCCTTATATTAATAGACAGTAAAATAATTCATCAGTATTAGGAAATGGATCTTGAAATAAATTTTTATGTAATTATGTTAATATCCGATGAATCTAATATTCTTTTAAATCATCTTACATTTATGGGTTTTAGGACCTTAACCTTACATTGATAACTCACTTTCTTATTTACCACTAAGATCTATGAAATCTTCCATGTCCATATCAACACTTTCCATGAATGTTATCCTACATAAAAACCAAGTAATGTATTATTACACATTACCTTTTTACATTTATTTATCACTGGATAAAAAGATGTTTTATATAGATAATATAGCTTAACATATTTAGATATTGCATCATTTTAAATGAATATTCATCACATTACAAAATTACATTCCTGAGGATTGTAATAGTTTATAGTCTTTGGAATCTTGGAAAAAATTTATTATAGTTTAGTGAAATATATTTAAAATATCCCATAAAGATATTCCCATTTAGTACTACTACATAAAACCATTATTTATAAACTAGGGAAAGGGGACATAAGAAAAGAGGGGGCTAGAATTATTAGTAAGGGTAAATAAAGGAAATATTTTCGTATAACATGAATATAAGGGTACATGAATAGTATCATAAAACTTTAAGATCATACCTTATATATCATGATCATATTCATAAGACAAGGAATAAATATTGGTTGTTCATAAGTTATGAATCATAAGAAATTCATGACCATGAACCATGTGATCATAACATAGTCCTAAGAAATATAATTTATTGAAAACACATAAACATAGAAAATTGTATGTCAAGGCTACCAACTAGGTCCTTCACAACATATTATGTAAGATCCCTTCTTTTTCTAGATATGTTTCTCTCTGAGATTTTCATTTGAGCCTTGGTGGATGAGTATTTTTTGAAGACATAGATCCTTTTTTGGGGAAAATGACCTACAATTTGGTGATTTATGACCATTTGAATTAATTGTGTCTGGGTATAAATGGGACTAAGTGTTAAAATAGATTATTGGTAATTTGAGAAGTTTAAAGGGGGTTTTAGGTTGGTTTAAAAAGGAAATGGGATGATAAATAAACTACAGAACATTTACAAACTATGTAAAGGGATTAAACATCATGTAATTGTTCACGGGGTTTAATAAAATAAATCTAAGGTGATTGGTTTGTTAGATAATACCATTAAAAAAATTTATATGTGTGTAATCATGTTACATGAAATGTAAATGTTTGAACAAATATTTTGAACATGCTGTGTAGCTAAAACTCATTATATTTTGGCTATAGATCCCCTACTCTCAAACACATGGATTTATCCATGGGATTTTTTAGTGTTAACCTCCCTTCCGGATGTTCCGTTTAGGTCTTCAATCCCTAGTAAGTTCCTTTGTTAATATTTCTTCTTTATTAGCTTTGGTTCTCTAACCATTGTGGTGAAATCCTTTGATAGATTGTGTTATTGGGTTTGATCTTCATAATTATTAATCTAGATATATCTTTCAATCATCCAAACCATCTTCATTATGGGTGTTGGTCATTGGAAGCATTTTTGGATCATTAGTTAATGTTAGGGGGTCTAAATATTAACCCAATGGTTCAATTATTTCCATGTTTATAAAATATCATGATTACCCCAATGAAGTGTGTTCCCGAAATGAAATGAATAACAAATGTTATTATTCGTTGAATTCCCTTATTCTCAATTGGAATCTATCCTGGCATATTTCAACACATTGGTTGGGATTTTTTTTAATATTAATGTTTTTTTCTAATGTATTAATTTATGTTTTATAATGACATGTTAAAAAAAGGTTATTTATTGTTATAGAATCCCTAAATTGTTTCTTAATTCTTATTTATATAATTTTTAATCAATTATGAATTGAATTGACAATTGGAATATGAATAATTATGGTAATTATAAAAATTAACCAATGAGATATATGATGTTATATTGTGATATCCATGCTGTAAGACATGAATTGTGTTATATGTAGAGACACCTATATAATGGGATAGGATAAGGAACTTGCAAGCATATATGTTGTAATGATGATAATGAGAGGGCTTAACATAGATCATGCTTTAATGATCATATAGATTGGGTTATTCCCCGTCCCATTATATAATGATTATTGGTCAATGATCTAGAATATTTTTTGTGACTATACCATAGATACATGGATGTGGTTGGTATGGTTGTAAGATATGCTCAGATATATTCTATCCTGCCATCAAAGTAAGCTATTTACCTTGGTTATATAGATGTGGTTGGCATGGTTGTAAGACATGCTTAGAGTTACTCTGGAATAAATCCAAAGCATGTTGTTGTATTTATTTAAATGTTGAATTAATTAGTATACTTGTTTATCAATTTATTGAAAACACTTTATATCATACTGGTTTAGTTTAATCATGGTAGTGTCGACCTACTAAGTTTTACTCACACACTATTCAGTCCACTATTTGGCACCTGAGCTGAATTCATGGATTCTTGTTTGGACATGAGAAAATGACTTCACTATTGATTTATTATTTTTTTATTGGGATAGAACGTGGATATGGTATCGACATAGGGCTCGGGACCCTAGACTTTGAGTCTTTCATTGATCATGCTAGTCATTTTCTTATATAGTTATAGTGTGAAATTTAGTTACATTGCAACATTTCATTAAATTATAACATTATAAATATTTTATTATTTAGTTGGAATTTATTGTTATCTTCCACCTATAACTTTAATTTGATTAGTATTTCAATTTTATTATGATATATTCTACTTATCTGAAACTTAATACCAAGGGGGTATAGTCTCCCCACTATAATATCCCCACCCCACTGCTAGTAATAATACCCTAGTGTATGGGGAGGTGCCCTCGAGATCTCATAACCAACCCTTTCTGGCCATGCGAGAGAGTGCCAGATTAAGGGATTTTACATGTTAGGCTTGAGCTAATCACCTGGGTAACTGCTTCATGCATGGGATAAAAACCCATGTACCCTCTTTTTTGGGAATGATATATAACCTATGCACCCTCTTTATTTTAGGATTATACTAAAACTCATGTACCCTTTTACTTCCAATCTTGGTCTATAACCTCTGTACTCTCATACTTTCAGGCTTGGGCTACAACCCATGTACCTTATTATTATTCGGTATGGAATACAACCCTTATAAAGTTTGAGTCCATAAACCATTTATCATTAACCAATGAATTTGAGGGAGATATAGGTCCCACCCATCACATAATCATATCTTGTATACATGTTTCACCAGATAATAAAATTTTCATCATATCATGACCCAAATAAAGAGATGGGTTTCATAAACATAATATCATAATACATGAAATGAAATATATATAATAAATATTTAATCATATAGTTACCTATAGAAAATATATATGTTTCATAATAATATCATCCTTGAATAAACCATCAATGGAAGTTGGTTTTATAAGCATTTATCATTGTATAACCCATTGAAGAGAAACGGGTTTTACAAACATTAATCATAGTATAACCCATCGAATAGAAATGGGTTTCATAATTATTTATCATGGAATAAAACATTGAAGATAAACGGGTTTCAAAAAAATTAATCCATCAAATCATTGACCATTCATTTAAATAATATAAATGGTATTTCTGGATCATATCCCTTTTAAATCATAAAATATAACCATTTATGTCATATTATTTGGATAAGGATTTTGAAATATCACATGGAACATAAATTTTTATTTAAAATAACATTTTAAAACATATAAAATTTTCAAAATCCTTTTCCTTTAAAAAATTTGAAAACATATATTGGAATCCTGTAAAATCATTTAAAAAATTTCTTGAGGAAAATATCCTTTAGGCTTTAAATTTTTTTTTAAAACATAATACATTTTGAAGAAAATGTTTCTTGAAAATAATCTTTAATAATTATAAATAATTATGAACAAATTTTTAATAACTTTTTCTTTGAAAATACATTGAAAACACATAAAATAATAATCAAAATAATTTAAGTCTTTTCCATTGAAAAAATCTTCTTGAAATATATAAAGGGATCTTTTAAAACCATTTAAAACACTTTTAAAACCTACAACTATTTTTAAAACCAATTTTTTTGTGAATAACATTAACATCCATAATATTTGGAAAAAATTTCATTAAAAAAATATCCTTGTAAACCTAAAATTGAAGAATCAAGGAAATGACTGTCGTGATGACAGGTAAGTATATACTTACCAAAAATTCATTTTTCACATTTAAATGTTTAGAAAATTTCCTTGATTAGAAAATGACAAGAATGTTCCATTTATTTTTTTTAAAGCGTAACATGTTTGTAAAAATTTCCATAAAATCATAGGATAATAGTAAAACTATTTTGATTTTTTCTTGGAAAATATTGTTATGAAATAACACATATTTTTGAATGAAATGAGAAATAATGTCCTATTTTCATAAAAAATATTACTAATTAACTTAAGTTTCAAATATTTGAAAATGGTACTATTACATGGATTAAAAATTATTATGTAGATAGAAATAAAATCCAAGAGTGTTATTGAGATATGGATCATAATATTTCATTAATGGAATAAAAATCCTAAAAAATCATGATAAATGACGAGATTGAAGCTATAAACCTTTACCACTATTATATAATTTTAAATAATAATAAAATGGAAAGGATAAAATTAAATTAAGACTAACTAATCAGGAAGAAAATTATATTCATGGTATAACATGAAAAATGGAAATATATACATCTCATTAAAAAAATATAGGTACATAACAAGCCATGTTCCTGAAAGAAGGAAAATTGAGAGGAACTTACTCTACAGATTTTTCAATTTTCAAACATAAACCCCATGAAAAAATATCGTTACGTGGAAATTTTAAATACCCATAAATTTAGTTATAAAAATTCTATATTACATCCATATTATGTATAAACACCACAAAAATGAAATGACTAGTGAATAATGCATGTATCTCATGAAAATAATAAGTGAGATGAAATTACCTTACCTTATTCATTGTCTCTCTTAATACTCATTAAAAACACATGTATAATAAATATATATTAATTATACATATAATACATAAAAATACTGTTATATATAACACGATATATGGCTTTATATTACTCTCTTTTTAACAATTCCATGATAACGTTAAATTTTGGGTAATATATGCTTTGTTTTTCGCATGTATCTTAATTTTTTATATTTTTATCCTCATACATATATAATGATTTCAATAATTTAAAAAATTATATAAATATCATGTATTTTCATTATATATGTATTTTTAATAATCTATGAAATAGAACAATAATAAATCGAATGCAGCATCTATGGAGACTGTAGGTCATACGTATGCACGAACGATGTTTCTATTTAATTATCCTATTGAAAGAAATTATGTAAATGAAATATATTTATATATGTAGATATAATAATTTTTTCAGAATTATTATGTCTCATACATCATATACATTTACTAAAATCCATCCTTAATACATTCCATTCAGAGTGTGAATGAATCACATCGCTTTGATGAGGCAGTAGTTCACACTTCCCCAAAAAAAATTATTGTATTTACACAAAAAGAAATGAATGAAGGTATGTGTTATATAATAATTCATGGAGCAGAAATAAATTATGTATATCATATAAAACAGAGTTTCCACTGTAATTCCTACCCATGAGATGTGGTAAAGGAAAATATTGAGCAACATCGTTTCTTGATGTGGTAGTTCAACGTACACAAGAATAGAAAGTTCATTACCATTAGATAGAAGTGTGTGTAATTGTAGTTAAAACTATTATAATAAAACAATACCATTATATTTATGATAAATATGAAATTATATATTTATGGTATAATAATAACTAAGGCAGTGGATAAATAAAATAAATAAAGGAGCTTGAGGAAGGATGTTACCTCTTCATTTGGTAACTACTTTTGGTTTTCACCAAAGGGCTTCCGTGGTTTCCTTTCTTCCAAAAGGGAGGATTCAATGTGTAAGGGAATATTTTTAGAAGTTAATTGGGAATAAAATGGATTAAAACAATTGTTTTTATAGGTTTTAATAAGGGGAATAATTGGTGGACTTTTATAAGTGAGTGAGGGGATATACTTGGCATTTTTCAAATCAAGTCAGGTGTACCCACATTTTACCTACCAAAAGTCATAAAAAACAAAACAAACACAATAGTAGAAGTTTTACGAACAAAATATTTCCATGAAATGTGTGTTTCACATTTTTAAAGTCATTTCTACCTTATTTTTATGTTTTTGTCCCATGCAAAGCTTAATTTTACCTTAATCGCTGGAATTAATTTTAATCCCTTTCACTTAACTTTTTTGGTTAAAAATTATTTTTATCTTACTATACTATGAATATTATAATTCATACTAATATTTATATCCATTTTAATAAATTAAATTCAAAAAATTGAAAAAATTAATTATAATACTAATCTCGTAGACGTGGGGAGAAAGCAGGTTTTTAAAGTTAGAATGTTCAAAAGATCCTTAAGATTTTATAACTAAATTCAATATAAATATGATTCCACTGACTAGAATTGGATCAATAAATTTATAATAGATATATTTTTTACTTCAAAAACAACATTAAATATAATTTAACTATATAAATAATTTATACGAAAAGGATATTCTGAATTAAAAATCAGTAGTTTTTTACTATTCATCCAAATAACGATGTTTCTCAGAAAACTCCCAATAATTCACCCTAAGTTTATTTGTAAATTATTTATTCAAAAATGAATTTTATTTTACAAAATTTAATTTCTATGTGTGTCTAAAATTAATTTTATTATTATTCATTGAAGGGCATAAAAAGCTGTTCATTTGATAAAATAATATTCTCAAACATATAAATATTTGACCATTATTATAAGGTTTATTATCAATATGATTTATTTATATAAAACCATTATAAATAATATCTAAAAATTAGTTATTTCTATTCATATCAGTATGTTTAACTTCTAGTTTATAACTATCTCATTTAAAGAATTAAAATAATAAAATTGCGTTTCATAGAAACTCGATGTTTCATATAAATCAAGAAAAGTCTATATTGAGTTTAGATCAAGATTATATTGGTGTTAGTTATAATTAATTCATGTATTAGTGTAGTTTGTAATACTTAACATCATAGAAAATTAATTTATTCTAAAAAAATGTTCCTAAAAACTAAGGGTTTTACATTCTACCCCCTTAAAATGAATTTATACTTAAAAATTAATCTAGGTTATTAATGGTTCAATACTTGAAGGTTTATTTCATAAAAAGACACATAATAAAAATGAATACTAAAGAATAATTTAAAAATAAAAATTTGGAAATATAATGGTTACCCAAAGTGACATATATCTAGTTTTCCACATATGATAACATAGGTGGGAAGTGAAAACATGGAAATGGAATAGAATTATAACTATCAATTTCCATTGGAAAATGATATAGAATATGGTTTTTAGGATGTTGATAATCAAAAATATATAAATCTATGATGATCTTTGGGGAAATTTAATTAATCAGAAATGAAGGTTTTAGGATAAAATTATTGGTTTCAAGATCCCTTTTCATAATGTTTAATATTTTTTATAATGTCTCGGATTTCTACGTATTTTATTTTAATGTTATGTGGGAATTATTTAGAGACCAGGCGATGTAACAACATGAAGTTCCAAGGCCCAGTGAGCCCAAAACACATGTTTGAATTTAATTTAATAATTAAATAACACTCGCATGTGGTTTTCTTGAAAAATTGGAATACATCCTGAACGGGTGCTCCGATTAGAAATATGAGGGCACCGTTGCATTCATAGTAGCGATTTTACCCTAGGATAGGTCTAACATTGGCTGGCGCAGGTCAGTGGTGAAATCTAGTTTTTGGACGTAACCATAATAAAATATTTGATAAAAATATTTTATTAAATCTTGTTGCAGTAGATATCTTTTATCTTTTTAAATAAAGATTTGTGTAGGGGTCTAGGGTTATAGACCACATAACCCTGAAACCCTTGGAGGCTCTGGACGAAACCCCCCAACACGGCGACGATGTTCTTGACGAATTTCGCTGGCGACATCGACGCGACGACCAAATCTTCGCCAACGAATGCCATAAATCTAGGTAGGATGTTTGATTTTGATTTCCTTTCCCCGTTCTTGATTCCTACGACGAATGTGGACTAATCAACGAACAGATTAGCCCACAGATCGATCGTATTTACGGGATGGGCTTTTGCGGGGATTTTGGGGATTTTATTCTTGAAGTTAATTTGGTTTCGTTCAACCTTCTAACGGTGACAAACCAAGATCAACATGAACATCGATCAAGGTTCATCCATCTCAATTTGTTGTGCCTTTCTTCCCTGATTTCTCATGTTCTTCATGTGCATTCTATGAGTTCTTCACAGAAATATGAACGACAGATTGTTTCACATCCTTTGTGCAGTGCAATGATCCCAAATTGAAGATCTGGTGTTGGTACAACCCCATGGAGGTGCGACTGCGGTGGAAATGGACGGATCGAAGCGGATCAGAAGATATAAATCTTCGAACGATTTCCACATGGGTGACCAGAATTGGATTTAGGAGCTGATCGAAGGCCCTAAACCCATGGATTCTACATCAAGACGACAAGGAAACCCGAGATCTTGAGTTTCACGGTAAACAGACAGCAGAATCAAGATCCGGAAGATCGGCCGAGGCGCGAGGATGAAGACGGTGGTTCTGGAGAAATCCCGACTACACGACATGTAGTATGGGCTACACAGCGTGTGTTCATTGGCGGACCACCTGGAATGTACTTCAGGAGTACACGGAAACAGGTTGGGTACACGGCCAAGGACACAACGTGTATACCCTTCCCCGGCCAGACCCGTCTAGATACACGGGATACCCCATGTACTGGTACACGAGAAAGGAAACATGGACAAAGACCGTGTACAGGCACATGTCCAGCGTACACGGAGTGAACCCAAGGTGCTCGGACACGTTGTGTAATCCTACTACACATCGTGTAGTTACTTTTATACGAAAAGCTTAGAGACACGAGCTGTTTAGACAGGAAGTACCTAGATTCAAGAAACATGGTGTGTGATCCTTCCACACACCGTGTAGTTTAGTTTTACAAACCTGGACTAGAGACACAAGCCATTTACACAAGCAGTACCCAAAGTCAAGGAACATGGCGTTTAATCCTACTACATGCCGTGTAACCAGTTTTACATGGCTTGATCCTTTTTTCTGCCGTGACTTGGACTAGATTTCTTAGGGTTCATACCCTTGGCCTTTCCCTTGAAGGTTTCTAGTATCATTTCATACATACAAGAGTATGATCCCTTCAGCAGGACTTCCTGAATAGAGTAATTGGAATCCCCTCTGTGAGACTTAGAGCTGGATCCTCTATTCATTCCTAGAACCCTAAGTAGAGTTCTTGGTATCCATGTGACCTAATTTACCTGGGCACCGATCCTCTACTTAGTGGATTAGTTCATACTGAGTTGTTGGAATCACCACATAGATATTGGTTGTGATCCTCATCTGAGCATCATATTATCAAGTACTTGTGGAGTGTTTTCTCCCGGAATGAGTACTTCTTATCTCTCTCTTCAGACCTAGGAGAGTGTTCTCCATGTTACGTGCTTAGTGGAATATTCAAGCTAGATTTTAGTGGTGGTTTCACGATGGTCGATCGTGTATGAGTATATCTTGATATTCTTATTATAGGTTCTGTAAACATATACCGTGAAGAGATGACTGTATCTTTCCTTTGTGGTATTTCCCTTGTTTTATTCCTCTGTGGTTTCAGGTTGTCTTACTGGGTATTGTTATACTTACCCCTGCACGGGCTTTGCCCGCACGTGTTGTGTCTTTTGCAGACGTGCGAGCCTTTGACAGGATTCTAGGAGGACCAGGATCGGACAGTTCTTAGTGAGATCAGACAAGCCGAGGTGTGTTCCTACGACTACGGATTTCAGTCCCAGTACCTTTCTTTATAGGTTGGACTTTGTTACAGACTCTCTTTTGGTGGGATTGTACTTTTGGCCCACGGTTTTACATTAATGTACTTTACTTTCCTGTCATACTCTGTTGGTTGGGATTTTAGTCTATGCATGTATTTCTATTTTCAGTAGTTTTTACTTTTCAGCTTTGTGGGCTTCTAGATGTGTGTGTGTGTGTACTGGTTTATAAGAAATGCCTCCCATGTTAGTGACATGCCTAGTCGGTGCTAGTCATCAACCCCTGGCCTATTGGAGGCAGGCTTCGGGAGTTGCGGCACGGGCCCCACTGGGACGGGTCGTGACAGAGTGGTATCAGAGGTGGTCGGTTCTACCATAGGACCAAGAGTCTGTGAGTTGGTTTGGGGAAACAATGTTAAGTGTTTCGAGTTCAGCAGTCTTGCTAGGGACCCCAGTGTTGGTGTGGGCGGTCGACGTATCCATACCCCAGGACTCTGATAACTTTCTTTTTGACTCAGAACATGAGAACACTAGTTGCAGGGGAAAATAATGGTACATGCATCATATAGGAATGGATTGTGGTTTACATGTCCTTCTTGAGTTAGATTTCCAGATATATTCAATGAATGAGATACATCTTGTTTCTTTACATGATGCCTCCACGACACTCACCCTCTAAGATCAGGAAGCTCGATCACGAGGACGACCCCCTCAGTGATGAAGCTTTGGTACAGGGACCTGATCCCCCAGTTTTACCTTCGGGTGGTGTACTAACTATTCCACCACCTGTGGAGCTGTGTTTAGTTCCTGATGTACTAGTAGAGGAGGATTGTAGGCTGAGCACACTCCACGATTTTCAGAGACAGAGACCCCTCAGGTTTTGAGGCGAGCCTGACACTTAGGCAGCAGAGGACTGGCATGAGGCAGTGGCCAGAGTCTTCTTTTTGGTTAGGACATCAGCAGACCAGATGGTGATCCTAGCAGCAAGCCTTCTACAGGGCTCGACAGGACAATGGTTGAGTTTGGTTATCCAGACTCACGATGAGGTGACTCTTGCATGGTTAGAGTTTGAGCATCTCTTCAGATAGGAGTTTTCACCGGTTACCCTGAGAGAAGTACGTATATAGGAGCTTCTTCAGCTCCAGTAGGGAACCATGATAGTGGATGACTACTCATCGAGGTTTACCGACCTTTCACGATACTCGATGGATATGGTTAGGGATCAGTATTTCAGAGCTCAGACTTTTTAGCGAGGCTTGCGCAGATACATCCAAGATAGCATCATACCTATGAGCATTCCTACTTATGCTGGGGGTGCTTGAGCAGGTTTTAGTGGTTGAGAGCTTCTTGACAGAGCAGAGACAGCCAGCAGTTGTCCGTAGTGAGCGAGCTGAAGCAGAGACCTCGGCAGTAGGGAGCCGATGTCAGGGACCCAGGCATGGGAGATGTTTTCAGAGGAGATCCTAGGATAGAGGATCTTCCATAAAGGGTTTACAGGGCACATCCAGCCATCCTTGAGAGAGGCGATTCTATTCATGTGACGGTAGATGACATCTCGCTTGAGACTGTCCAACCCGCCGTACTAGTGACATGGGAGCAGTGGATGGACCACCGAGGCAGAGGAAAAATGTGGAGCAGATAGATCCGCGGGGCAGAAGACGTGGTAGAGGAGCTGGGAGAGCAGCTGGGGGTGGTTGGTGTTTTGACCCTTTACCACCACCACCCCCAGGAGGTCCACCCTTGTCTCAGGGAGCTGGTGGACAGATGCAGGGGCAGCTGCAGACAGTGGAGGCTTATAACCCAGGTACTACTGGAATGATTAGAGGTACAATCTGTGTCTTTTCTACTTTGTCTTCCGTACTAATAGACACAGGTTCTAGTCATTCTTTTCTGGATGCTTATCTTGTTCGAGACCTTGATATTCCAGTTGAGCCGTTGACTCGACCCTTACGCTTATAAACACCGACTGGAGAAGATTCAGAGATCACACACCTTTTTAGACAGTGTGACCTGACCCTTGGAGGTGAGAGTTTCGGTTGGAACCTCTTGGTGGTAGTGTCAAGGCCTTATGATGTCATTATTGTTATGGATTGGCTATCCATAGTTCATTCCCAGATTGACTGTTTTAGGTGACGGGTGTGGTGTGTCCGCAGTGATGGAACAAGGTTCTCCTTTGTCGGTGAAATGGAGTCCCAGGCAGTGCAGGATTGACTCGTGCATAGGAAGGTACAACCGATTTCACACCAGTTGGATAGCCTAGCCCTTGGCACATCAGATGTTATGAGTGTCCAGTTTCCAGCAGTAGTGGCTGAGTATGAGGACATCTTTCTGGAGGATGTCCCTGGACTACCTCCCCGTCAGGAGATAGATTTCTGCATTAAGTTGCATCCCGGGACGACACCGATATCAGTATCAGCATATCAGATGGCTCTTGTAGAGCTTTGTGAGCTGAGAGTGCAGCTGGAATACTTGCAGAGGAAGGGCTTCGTGAGACCCAGTGTTTCACCCTAGGCAGCCCCAGTATTGTTTTCCAAGAAGGAAGACAAGATCTTGAGGCTGTGTGTGATTACTGGTGCTTGAATCAGGTGACCGTGAAGAACCAGTATCCATTACTTAGGATCAATGACCTCTTTGACCAGTTAAGAGGGGCACGATGGTTCTCAAAGGTTGATCTATGATCAGGATATCACCAGTTGTGAGTACGATATGAGGATATACCGAATACGACTTTCAGATGTCGCTACGGTCACTATGAGTACTTGGTGATGCCCTTCGGCATGAAGAACACCCCGACAGTATTTATGGGACTCATGAACTGGATCTTTCATCCCTATCTAGATCGGTTTATAGTGGTCTTCATCGATGATATCCTTGTGTACTCTGTATCCGAGGAGGAGCACACGAGGCACCTAAGGATGGTTCTCGACACACTCCAAGAGCACCAGTTTTACGGGAAACTCTCACAATGTCAAATATGGATATAGGAGGTCCACTTTCTAAGACACATTATCTCAGCAGATGGTGTAGCAGTGGACCCATCCAAGGTAGAGGCAATTTTAGAATGGGAGACACCCCGAAGCGTAACAGAGGTGCAAAGTTTCCTTGGGTTGGAAGGCTACTATCGGAGATTCATTCTTGATTTCTCTAGGATTTCAGCTCCCATGATAGCTTTGACCTGAAAGGGGCAACCTTTAATGTGGACCGATAGATTCCAGCATGCTTTTCAGCAGTTAAGATAGAGTCTGACGAGTGCCCTGATCTTGAGACTACCAGAAGTGGGTGTCGAGTATGTGGTGTTCTGCGATGCATCAAGAACTGGGCTTGGTTGTGTCCTGATGCAGAGGCAAGCAGTGATTGCCTATGGATCACTTCAGTTGATGCCACACGAGCAGAACTACGCGACCCATGATATTGAGTTGGCAGTGGTAGTCTTCGCGTTGAAGATTTGGCGGCACTACCAGATGGGCGAGCGGTTTACCATCTACTCTGATCACAAGAGTCTCAGATATATCTTTTCTCAGAAGGATATGAATTTGAGACAGAGGCGGTGGCTTGAGTTCCTCCAGGATTACGACTTTGAGATCATTTATACTCCTGGGAAGGGGAACATTGTGGAAGATTCTCTCAGATGGAAATCCAGTTCGCAGTTGCTGGATGAGGTGATGAGGTAGTTGGCCTCTTTACAGTTATCCTTCAATGGATAGAGATGAGGGAGATTACCTTCAGTCAATGGTTATTACCCCTCCACTCTTACAGCGAGTCAGGGAAGCACAACTCAAGGATGCTAGCTATGAGACTATGTGTACTCAGATATCCATAGGTGATGCTACTGATGGATATTCAAAAGGTGGGGAGCACATTGTTATTTTCAGAGGGCACACAGTAGTAACAGTGAAGTTGCAAGAGGAGGTTCTGAAGGAGTTCCATACATCTCCTTTTGTGGTGCATCTAGGCGTGGAAAAGATGTACCAGGACCTCTGACATCAATTATGGTGGCCAGGAATGAAGAAGATTGTGGCAGAGTTTGTTTCTTGGTGCCTTACTTTTTAGCAAGTAAAGGCTGAGCACCAGGTGCCAGCAGGTTTGATTCATCCCCTCAAGGTGTTAGAGTGCAAGTGAGATGTGATATCCATGGACTTCATGACAAGTTTACCACGTACGTCCAGGGGACACGATTCCGTCGGGGTGATTTTTGACCGACTCACCAAGTCGTCCCACTTCCTAGCCATACGGGAGCAGAGTTCAGTAGAGAGCTTGGGATGCCTCTACGTGCAGGAGATAGTTCGGTTTCATGGAGTTCCATCAGTGATTGTCTCAGATCGTGATGATCATTTCACATCCTATTTGTGGAAATAATTTCAGCATTCTTTTGGGACTCAATTACGCTTGAGCATAGCGTTTCATCCTCAGACTGATGGTAAAACAGAGCAGACCATCCAGGTTCTGGAAGATATGCTACATGCTTGCATACTTGACTTGAGTCATAGCTGGGAGGATCTCCTACCACTAGTGTAATTTTTTTATAATAATAGTTATCATTACACTATTGGTATGTAACCATTTGAGGCTTTGTACGGGAAACCTTGTAGGTCACCACTTTTCTAGACTGACCCAGGAGAGTCAGCACTCATGGGTCCAAAGATGGTGCGAGCTACTACGGAGAAGGTGTAGGTCATCCAAGAGCGGATGAATACTGTACAGAGTTGGAAAAAGTCTTATTCTGGAAGGAGACGAAGTCCCTTGGAGTTCGAGAAGGGAGACCATGTGTTCCTTCAGGTCTCACCTCGATGGGGACTGCGGAGATTTTTCCAAGGCGTCATGCTATCTCTGAGGTTCATCGGCCCTTTTCAAATTCTGAGTAGAGTTGGCGAGGTGGCGTACCACTTGGATCTACCTCCTCAGATGGACCGGGTACACAACGTCTTCCATGCGTCATAGCCACAGAGGTATGTGTAGGATCCATCGCACGTTATCGACTAGGGTGAGCTGGACATTGATGATGGAGAGACCTTTGCTGAGTAGCTAGTGGAGATCGAGGATCGACAGAAGAAGATCCTTTGTGGGAGAACTATTCCCTTGGTGTGTGTCCAGTGGTAGGATGAGAATCTCCAGGTCAGCACGTGGGAGCGGGAGGCTCAGATTCATGTGCAGTACCCACATCTTTTTAAGTATCCTTTGTCTTGGATTTTTCAGGACGTAAATCCCTAAGGTGGGTGTGATGTAATGTCTCTTATTTCTCAGTATTTTATTTTAATATTATGTGGGAATTATTTCAAGACCAGGCGGTGTAACGACCTGCAGTTCCAAGTCCTGGTGAGCCCGAAACAAATGTTTGAATTTCATTTAATAATTAAATAACACGTGCATGTGGTTTTCCTGAAAAAGTGGAATAACTCCTTAACAGGTGCTCAAATCAGAAATCTGAGGGCACCGTTGCGTTTAGAGCAGCATTTTTACCCTAGGCGAGGCCTAACAGCGGCTGGTGCAAGTCGGTGGTGAAATCTAGTTTTTGAACATAACCGTAATAAAATATTTGATAAAAATATTTTAGTAAATATTTTTTCAACAGATATCTTTTATCTTTTTAAATAGAGATTTGTGTAGGGGTCCGGGGTTATAGACCTCATAACCCTGAAACCCTTGGAGGCTTTGGAGGCTCTGGTGGAAACCCCCCAACACAGCGACGATGTTCTTGACAAATTTCATCGGCGACAACGACGCGAAGACCACATCTTTTCCAACGAACACCGCAGATCTAGGTAGGATGTTTGATTTTGATTTCCTTTCCCCGTTCTTGATTCCTTCGATGAACGTAGACTAATCCACAAATAGATTATCCTACAAATCAATTGTATTTGCAGGGTGTGATTTTCCAGGGATTTTGGGGATTTGATTCTTGAAGTTAATTTGGTTTTGTTCAACCTTCTAATGGCGACGAACCAAGATCGACACGAACATCAATCGAGGTTCGTCCCTCTTGATTTGTTATGCCTTTATTCCCCAATTTATCACGTTCTTCATCTGTGTTCTATGCATTCTTCATGGAAATATGAACGACATATTTTTGTGCATCCATTGTGCGCCGCAACGATCACAAATTGAAGATCTGGCATTGGTACAACCCCACGGAGGTGCCAATGTGGTGGAGATGGATGGATCGAAGCGGATCAGAAGATATAATTCTTTGAATGATTTCTGCACGGGTGACCGGAATCAGATTTCAAAGCCGATCAAAGGCCTAAAACCCACATATTCGGCATCACGATGACAAGGAGACCTGATATCTTGAGTTTTGCAACAAACGAATAGCAGAATTGAGATCCGAAAAATCAGCAGAGGCACGAGGAGGAAGACGGTGGTTCTGTAGAAATCCTGACTACACGGTGTGTAGTATGGGATACATGGCATGTGTTCATAGGGGGACCACCTGGCATGTACTCCGAGAGTACACAGACACAGGTTGGGTACATGGCCAAGGACACAGCGTGTATACCCTTCCGCGGACAGACTCGGCCAGATACACGGGATACCCCGTGTACCCGTACACGGGAAAGGTGACACGGACAGAGACCGCGTACGAGCACATGGCCAGCGTACACGGAGCGAACCCCAGGTGCTCAGACACGACGTGTAATCCTACTAAATGCTGTGTAGTTACTTTTATACGACAAGACTAGAGACACGGTCCGTTTACATGGGAAGTACCTGGAGTCAAGGAACACGGCGTGTGATCCTTCTACACGCCTTGTAGTTTAGTTTTACACATATAGACTAGAGACACGGGCCGTTTACACGGGAAGTACCCGGATTCAAGGAATACGACATGTAATCCTACTACATGCCATGTAACCTATTTTACATGGATTGATCCTTTTGTCTGCCTTAATCTGGAGTAGCTTTCTTAGGGTTTGTACCCTTGGTCTTTCCCCTAAAGGTTTCTGGTATCATTTCCTAGGTAAAGAAGTATGATCCCTTCAGCAGGACTTCCTGAAAAGAGTTGTTGGAATCCCCTCTGTTAGACTTAGATCCGGATCCTCTATTCATTCCTAGAACCCTAATTAGAGTTCTTGGTATCAACGTGACCTACTTTACCCGAGCACCGATCGTCTGCTTAGCAGATTAGTTCAGACCGAGTTGTTAGAATCTCCCCATAGCTATTGGTTGTGATCCTCATCTGAGAATCATATTCTCAAGTACTTTTGGAGTGTGTTCTTCCAGAATGAGTACTTTGTATCTCTCTCTTCATACCTAGGAGTGTGTTCTCCTTGTTACGTGCTTAGTGGAATCTTCGAGCTGGATCTTAGTGGTGGTTTCGCGATGGGTGATCATGTATGAGTATATCTGGATATTCTTGTTATATGTTCTGTAAACATATACTATGTAGAGATGACTTTATCTTTCCTTTGTGGTATTTTCCTTGATTTATTCCTTTGTGGTTTCGCGGTGTCCTACTGGGTATTTTTATACTCACCCCTGCATGGGCTTTGGCCGCACGTGTCATGTCTTGTGCAGACGAGCGAGCCTTTGATAGGATTCTAGGCAGACTAGGACCGGACGATGCTCAATGAGATCAGACAGGCCGAGGTGTGTTTCTATGGCTATGGATTGTAGTCCCAGTACCTTTATTTACAGGTTCGACTTTGTTACAGACTCTCTTTTGGTGGGCTTGTAATTTTGTCCCAGGGTTTACATTACTATACTTTACTTTCCTGTCGTACTCTATTGGTTGGGATTTTAGTATATGATTGCATTTCCATTTTCAGTAGTTTTTAATTTTCAGCTTTGTGGGATTGGAGATGTGTGTGTGTGTGTATAGTTTTATAGGAAATGCCTCCTATGTTAGTGACATGCCTACTCGGTGCTAGTCACCAACCCCTGGCCTATTGGAGGCAGGCTTGGGGAGTTGCGGCACGGGCCCCACTGGGACGGGTCATGACATTTTTCATGAAAATTTATACTTACATGATATTAGGAAAACTATACCATTTGTCATTCCTTGATAAACTTCTAATTAATCTCTCATTTCCAGAAATGAAGGTTAATTTTTATTTCCTAAAGAATTAGTAGATCATGAGATCCATGAAAGGAATGGAAGGTTATTCCATTTATTTTTATAACAATAAAAGGTTAGCATAAGTTATACTTTATACATAAATGTTCTTATTATGAGGTAATACATTAATCTAAAAATCAATTTATGAAATTTAACATAAACCATTCCCTAAATGGTTAACCTTGTAACCCTTCTGGAATATGAAAGTCCAAAACTCTAGAAATGAGGTCACTAAAATTTTCAAAATCAACTAAAGATTGATCCCGATATATTATAAAGCATCTCCTATATTCCATGTACCAAACATATGAATTCCTTCATCATGTATTTTCTTGAAACATGGCAATGACCTGAATTACCATAAACCCTTATTGAAAAAATGCATGTTTTTTTATTCCAATGATTATTGGATATATTGATTAAATCTGAAAATTCTATATACTTTATTAGTCAAAGAATAAACTACTTTGTAATAAAATAATTTATCAATTATGAGTTAATGAGTACCATAAAATTTACTAATTCATATTCAAAACATCATTATCCAAACAACATTATATTAACATTAGGAACATATTATGTTTTACCATTCCTTAATCAAAATATCTCATTTCAATGAATTAATTTTTATACCTCTTCATAATCATTCATCATATTCTGTTAAATACTTAATTAAAAAATTATCCTAAAAAAACTTATATATATATAATTATTCTTATAACATAATCTTTGAATTCCAATACATAAATACTTGATTCATCCAAAATTTTTCTCAAACAATTTACTAATATTTTTCATCTTATTTTTTAATAACCCTTTCATAAAATATGAAATATAAATAATTTATCAATATTTATCAAATTAAATTTAATAAAGATTATAAAAAATACTATTAGAACAAAACACACCTTTCATATGTCATTTTTGTTTTCTATATCATCATAAGAATAACTATTAGTTGAACCACCTTACTAATTCTCTTCACGAGCCTTCCACTTAGGAAATCAATTTTCATAGTGTTTATAATTTTCACATTTAAATCAGTCATCAATTTATAATACCTTAGGGAGGCAAATATTCCCATCCATTTTTTAACTGAACTTTTTTATTTTCACAATATAGTTACTTTCTTTGTATTATTATTTTCCATAGTAAAAAAATATTCTTGTTCCTCTAATACATTCACTTAGGTGACTATTTCAACATTCTTAACATAAGGGAAACTAAATATTATTTCCTCCATGGTATCCATTATCTAAACACTCATTGAACCCCTTCCTTATATTCCTGGGAAATTATGTGAGTTTGTAATGGTACACATTATTAATCATGATCAGTGAAAACTGATTAGGCATGATTAGAATGTACATCACTCCAATGATCATCCCATTTGCAAACACATCAATTTTTTTTCATCACACTCAACACCAACCTGGTTATTTTTTGTTCCCACCATTGACTAAAACTATAAATCATACTATGAGATACATTTATCATAGTAGAAAACCACAGAACCATAAAAAAACATCAAGGATTTAAAAATCAGGACAAAAACTCCTTTAATTCACGAAACCTTAGATTTATTCTAGGTTATTAATAGTTTTCCTTTATTTAGATCCTTCATGATTGTTCATAAAGAGTGTGTGAATTCTAAAAATTTATAATTGAGATTGCCAAATCAGGTTTGGAGAAAGGCCCATTATTGTGTACTAGGATATGCTCAATCAAGCCCTCCAAACCTTGTCAGAGTTATTACACTTACGTACATCTGTGCTAGAACCATGACCACTTATAGTATCAAAACAAGAATGTATTGATAGAAAACCACTCACTCTATCATTTAACACTATTCTAAGAATGTTTCATAAATATTGACTCATCCTTATACTTATCCTTAGAGACATCCCTAAACAATTTTTTTGAAACATACCCAGGGATCTCACTAAAGTTTTAGCGTCCTAGTTTTTAGTGATTGACTAATAAGTTCCTTTGATACAAACTCTACTGACCCATGCATAACTTAGATGGATATTATATCATTTTAGATGAATATTTAGTATATTATATAATTAAAACCCTGAGGAAAGTAATAATTTACTGACTTTGTAAACTTGTGAAAAATTATTCTAGGTTGGTGAAAGATCATTAGCATCTCACTTAAATATCTTACCCTTTAGTACTCCGACTTAAAAAATTTCTTCATTACATAGTGAAAGGAAACATCAGATAGGGGTGAGCTTGAATGGTGAGTAAGGGTAAATAGAGGAAATATATAGGCATAATGTAAAAATAAGGGAACACAAACACGAGACTAACATTTGGATATCACAACCTGTATATCAAGATCATATACATGAGAAATGTCACGACCCGTCCTCAGGGCCCGTGCCGTGACTACCCCAAGCCCGCCTTCCTTAAGCCAGGGGAAGGTGACTAGCACCAAAGGTGTAAATCTCAATAAAAAGGGAAGGAATTGCCTTTATAAAGTAAACAAACACCACAGAGTACGCAAGCTGAGTAAACACTAAGTAAACTAAGTACAAAAGTAAGTGCTGAAAAGTAAATGGGCTAGAATACAAACCCAACTGAAATTAAAGTACAACTAAATGATAGTACAACAACTAAAAAGTAAAACAGAGAGTTTGAACCGTCCTCTGGAAATCCCACATGAAGGGTGGGTACAGATAGTCTCCTCTGCTCCTCAGCTCCGGCTGTCCGCTCCGTGTACGTCCCGTACATTGATCCACCTCTAGGTATCGTCCAGATCCACGAGCTCCCACCTCGATCAGCGCCGTCCGTCGTCTGCATCCAACACAACATAGTGCGGGCATAGCCCGTGTAGGGGTGAGTATAAGCTACTCAGTAGAGACCCCGAGACCCCCGAAGGTCTCCCAGAATCCACGAAGGATAAACCACAAAGGAAAGATAAAATCACGAAGTAACAACCAACTATTCTTAGGTATATTCCCATACATATACCTAATTCTTCAATTCTATCTCGGTTCGAGCACATGAGCCCAAGTAAAACCCAGTCCACATAGGAAAACATAACCCATTCCACATAGGAATTCACAACCCAATCCACACAGGAAAGCACAACCCAATCCACATCGGAAATCACAACAATCATATCGATGATAATGATTGTAAGTTAAGACTCAACTCATACAGGTATACACTTTGTAAGGTGATAGAGATGGTCATATGTAGCCACTGATTCATATAAGTTGTCAGGCCCACATAGGATAAAAGACTAGATAAGCTGTCGGACCCACAAAGGATACAAGACCAACTACTCTACCAGACCCACATAGGATACAAGCACAGAGTCAAATACTGCCGGAACCACATAGGTTACAAGAACAGTAGTCAAATACTTCCGGAACCACATAGGATACAAGAACAGTAGTCATCACCGTCGAACCCACGGAGGATTCCAGTATGGTCATCATCGCTGCCGAACACACGGAGGATCCCAGTACAGTCATCATCGTCGTCGTAGTCGCAACCAGCTCTAGGGTTCCCGCACACAACACACTCGATTCCAGGAGGGTCCACTCCATGAGCCAAGGGGTCGATACATCAACTATCACGAAGTCCATAGTTTATGTATCACAAATTTTTGCCTTGTCGAAAGAAACTCAATGCGACAGATGGGTGCGTCAATTGGACGTCCGGTCTGAGAGTTATTGGCTTATTCGTCCTAGGGGATCAGTTGGTTTTTAAGCTAACACCAACCCGAACGTACTCCAACCACATCCAAACCTTGATAGGAGTAAGCCAAAAGAACTGTTTCACTAAGATGAATCCAACAATGTTGACAGCACGCCAATCGGATGTCCGAAGCTCAAGTTATAAGCGTTTCTGCTCTGAGGGCCTGGTTGGTTTTGTATTCGAACCGACACGGCCATACCAAAAGTTCTCCAAAACCTTGAGTGTGATACAACAAAATGAATGGCTCGATCCAAGGATCTCTATGCAACTGACCGTGCGTCGATCGGAGGTCCGTAGCCCAATTCATGGGCGTTTGAACGGATTTGTCCAAAAATCAGGGGGTTCGGGCCCGGTCCGACCTGGCCTGATACCCCTGGGTCGGCCCGAACCGGGTCGACCCGACCGGGGTCCGGGTCCGACCCGGCGTGGGCGGCCCGACCCAGCATGGGCCGCGGCTCGGCTCGAGGCCGAGTTGGATGCGGAGGGGGGGCACCGCCCCCCTGTTTTCCCTAAACGGCGGACCCCTGTGGGGTCCGCCCTAGGTGGCTGCTGGGGGTTTCAAACCCCAAGATTTCTTGGAAATGGCCGGCCATTATGGCCGGCCGGTTGTGCCACGCGTGACCCGCGGGGGTCCCGCCTCCTTGAACGCCGGCGGCCGGCTTGGCCAGCCTCTTCCTGCTGCTCCGCCGAGGCCGAAGGCCGTGGCCCCTGTCCGACTGGCGGGGCATGACAGCGCTGCGCCCCTCCGTCGCGGCCCGCCCTTGGCCGCGACTTCCTTTGGCTTCACCAGCGCGGTGCGACATCGCTGTGCTCCTTCGTCGTGGCCTGCTCTGGCCGCGGTTCCCTCGATCCCTCGTGATGCCGATGCGCCGTGCTGCCTCTATTCCAAACTACGACGGTGATCACCATTAAAAGGGGAGGAGGTTCAGCCATGTTCGTGTAGTCCAACCTCCTCCTATTATATTGATAAAAGGCGGACAGAAGTAATTAACGAAGAATGTCAAAATAATAATCCTTGAATGATGAAACAACCCCTACCTCAAAGTAGTTCACGGAAGCTAGCGTCGCGGAAAACAGCATCGTGGGGTGTGGCTCCGTATACGTCGACGAAGGACGTCCGAGGAGGAAATGACGTCTCACATTGACTACGGAGAGGAGAAAGAACAGCGCATCGATCTCTTCTTACGGTGTCGGCGTTCTTCGACGGAGGGTGCTATTATTCGTGGAAGGTTGAAGCTCTTCAAAGGAACAACATAAGGGCTCTCTTCTTTTCTTCGCAAAACAAAAGCCAAAAAACAAAAATAAAATAAGGTTTTGCCTTATTTTATTTACTTATGCCAACAATTCAAAACTTCAAAAGTTGAATTCACCTAATTAATTTTGAGTTGTCAAAATTAATGGCGTGCTAAGTTGGAAACATTAATGCGAGGGAGAGTCACATAATTTAAGAGGGGAGGTTTAGAGGAGTTAGGGAAATTGAAGGTGTGGGGATCGTGTGGGCCCCACCTCACTAATATCCTATCAAGAGGAGTTAGAATTTTAGTAGGTCCCACCCCAACTCCCACACATAGGGTTTAACCACTTATAAGTGAAATAAAAATTGTAACACAATTTTATTTCTCTTTATAATTAATCCAATTTTTTTTAAACAACTATTCCCGAGTAAACACAAATCCAATAAAGGTCTTCTTAAGTAATTACCGGCGCTGCGGTTTCATCGGTGCCCTCAGATTTCGATTCCGAGCACCGGTTCAAAAGCTAGAAAAACCCGCTCATTCGTTCACTGAACGTACCCGAGCTAAAATTCGGAAATTGATTCCGGGCACACCAGGCCTCGGAATCAGGTGCCGTCAGAAACTGCATACTCATAAAATCCCAAAGAATTTAAGAAAAAAAGATTTCCTTGAAATTTATGGGTATTTACAAGTAATGACATAATAATTGGTAGATAATAAGACATGAATCATAAGATAATGAATAACATGAACCATGTGAGCATATCATAGGCATACGACACAAATTTTTGGAAAACACAGAAATATAAATAATATTTTTTCAAGGCTACTGACCAAGACCATCATAATATGCTTAGTTTGGGATAATAACCCATGTAAATGATTTAGGATTGTACTAATAACCCATGTAACCTATTCATTTTTGGCTAGGGATGCAACCCATGTAACCCATTTCATTCAGGGTTTTGTGAAAACCCATATACCCTCTTACATTTAGGCTTAGGCTGCAACCCATGTACCCCTCATATGTATCGACTTGGGCTACAAAATATATGATTTCTTGTTTTTGGGTTTAGGGTAAGACCGATGTAACCTTTGAGTTCATAAACCACTTTACCCAATTAATTAGAGGGAGATATAGGTCCCAATAATAAAATAATAAAATCTTGTATACATCTTGCATATGATAATTAAACTATCATTATATCATATCCCATAAAAATGGATGGGATTCATAAACATCATATCATAACCCATGATCTGAAATGGGAATCATAAATATTTTACCAAATCCTAACCTATGGAAAATATATAGGTTTCATAATCATTTCATTCTAGAATAATATTTGAAAGGAAATAGGTTTCAGACGAATTTATCAATGGATAACCCATTTAACACAAATGGGTTTTATAAGAATTAATCATGGTATAAACCGCTATAGAGAAATGGGTTTCATAAGAATTTATCATGGTATAACACATTTATGAGAAATGGGTTACATAAACATCAATAAATTAAAACATATACCATTTAGATAAATTATAAGAATGATATTATTGGAACATATCCATAGTAAATCGTAATCTATGATGAAGTATGTAATCTTAGATGGATAATGATTTTGTAAGATCACTTGGAACAAAACATTTCTTTGACAATCAATTTTTAATACATATAACATTTTAAAAATCATATTCTTTGAAGAAACTTTTAAAACATTTCCTAAGGAAAATATCCATTATGTTTTAAAAAACTCTTTTTAAAATATAATACATTTTGATGTCCATTTTCCCTGAAAATAACCATGAAAAACATATAAATAATCATGAAAACAATTTGAAAACCCTTTTCTATATTTTTTTAAAAACATATAAAATAATATTTGAAATCATTGAAATACATTTATTTTAAAACAATCCTTTTAAAACATATAATGGAGCCTTTGAAAATAATTTAAAACAATTTTTAAATAGACATATATTTTTGAAAACCATTTTCCTTTGAAAACCATTTTAAAATCATAAAATTTCCAAAATAGTAAGGAAAAAATTTTCTTTTAAAAAATAACTATATAAACATACAGTGGAATAATCAATGAAATTATGATCATGAGATTGGGTAAGCACATACATGCTGAACATTCCTTTTACACATTTAAAGTTTAGAAAAGTGTCTTGATTAGAAAACAAAAAAATATTGATTTTAAAACAATTTTTTAAAAAGGTAATACATGGGTGAAAAATTCCTTTACACATTATAGGATGATACTAAATATTTTATAAAAACAATTTTTTTTGAAAACACGGTTTTTAAATTATAGATATTTCTGACCGGAAGCAGAAATTAAGTCAGAATTTCATAAATTTTATTAGTATTTATATTCAATTTCAAATAGTGAAAAAAGGTATCATTGATGGGATAAAACATTATTATATATATGGTAATAGAAATCATTATAGTTCTTTATATATGGATCATAATATTTCATCAGTGGAAGCATAATCCCAAACAATCTCAATTAATGGTAAGATTGAAGTTATAAACCATTACCACTTTGGTAACATTAAATCATAATACAATTGAAAGGATAAAATTAAATGAATATTAACCTATAAATAAAATAATTAGATTCATGATTTAATATATCTAAAGTAAGTATGTAAACCTCATAGGAAAATATAGGTGCATAACATGGCATGTATCTAAATGAAAGAAAATTGAGACAAAAATACTTTACCGATATGGTAACTTTTGAAACACAAATCCCATGAAAGAAATAGAATAAAATGGATATATAAATACCCATAAATTTAATTATTATAATTTTATAATATATCCATTATAATTATACACACTAAACTAATGAAATGGGTGGTGAATACAACATGTATCTCACGAAAATAAAAAGTGAGAAGAAATTCTCTTACCTTATGTCTTTAATATAACCACACTCCTTCAAACCATATGTACAATTAAGATAAGTTTATTATAAATATACCTAAGAACCATATTATTATATATTATATCATATTTGGATTTATATTTCCTGATTATTATCACTTCCATGTTATGGTTACATTTCAGGTAATATCTTCTTTGTTTTCGCATGTGTCTTAATTTGTTATATTTTTTGTCATCATACTTAAATCCTGATTTTTTAGAATTTAAAAAATTCTATTAATATTAGGTATATTCATTATATATTTATTTATAATAATATATGAATTATTTAAATATGAAATTGAATACACCATTCATTGATATGGTAGGCCGTATGTACGCATGAATGATATTTCTATTCAATTATCATATTGAAAGAAATAAATTAAATGGAATATTTGTATATATGTATATATATTAATTCCAGTAGAATTATTATTTTTATATACCATATAAATTTATGGAACACTTCTTCAATATACTCCATACAGAGTGTGAATGAATAATATCACTCTAAGGATGTGGTAGTCCGCACTTCCCCAAACAAAACTATCGTACTTACAAAAAATAGAATTCATGAAGGCATGTGTTATATAATAACTTAAGTAATAATAATTAAATCATATATATTTTATATATCATATAAAAATATAATTTCCATTATAATTTTACAACCATTGGAAGCTGTAATGGGAAAACGAACAACATCATTTTGTGAGGTTGTGGTTCGCCTTAAATAAGAATGGTAAGTTCGATACCCATTAGATAGAAGTTTGGGTAAGTTTATTTAGAAAACATATAATAAAAAATCTCAGTATATTTATGATTTGGAGGCTATTATTTATTAATTGAATAAAAATAATTTAGTTAGTAGAGAAAGAAAATAAAGGAAAGGAGCTTGAGGAAGGACGTTACCTCTTCTTTTGGTAACTCCTTTTGGTTTTCACCAAATATATTTCTTAGATGGATTTACGCACAAAGGTATGCCTTAAGGAGGAATTTAGGTACTATAAGAAGTTAATTGGGAAGATAATATCTAAGAATATGTGGTTTTAGAGGTGTGAAAATGGTTGGTAGTTGGTAGCCTTTTATAAGGGAGGGAGGCGACAAACTTGTCATTTTTTAAAACAACTTAGGTGTACGAATGTTTTTACCAAAAAAAGTCATAATAAACAAGAAAAATACAATAATAGAAGTGTATGTCCAAAATATGGACTTAATAATGGTTTTTTATAGGTGTATATGTCATTTTTTATTTTGAGTTTAATTTTCAGTCCCTTATTGTGCTTAATTTTATCTTACTCACAGTAATTAATTTTAATCACTTTCACTAATATTTTTGGTCAAAAATTAAGTTGATCATATTTGAATATAAATATTATAATTACTAAAAAATTATATACCAAGTTTTCAAAATTCAATTCACATAACCATCAAAATTATTTTTAATTCTAAACCCATAGACGTGGTGAGAAAGATACTTTTTAAAGTAAAAATGTTCAAAAGTTCAATAAGCTTTTATATATAAATTCTATAAAAAATTGATTACATTGAAATAAATTCGATTAAAAAATTTATACAAGATATATTTTTTCATTGAAAAAATATTAAAATATAATTTATATATATAAATAATTAATACAAAAAATTTGTTTTTAATTAAAATTTAGTATTGTTTTACTATTCAATAAAAATTGAAGTTTCTCTGAAAAAATCCAAAAAAATTACCCAAAGCTATTTTGATAGTTATGAATTAAAAAATCAGGTTTTTTATCATCTTATATTTCTAAGAGTGTCTAAATTTACATTTATTATTTTTCACAGAAGGATATGAAAATATCTTCGTTTTAGAAAATAGTATTTTCAAACATATAAAGAAATTACCAATATTAAATTTTTAAATATTAATATTTTTATTTATATAAAATCATTATAAATATAATTTATTAATTACTTATTTTGATTAATATTACCAAGTTGAACAATTAGGTTATAAATTTATAATTTAAATAATTATAACAATAAAATTATGTCTCCTACAAACTCAGTGTTGCGTGTAACGCAAGCCAAGTCAGTGTTGCGTGCGATGAAAGATTATCATGGTGTCATATAAAATAAATGTTTGACATAGTTTAGTGTGAAAATCCCTACATAAATGAAAATTAATTAATTCAAAAATAAGTTTCCCAAAACTCTGGTTGTTATATTTTATGAACCCTTTTTATGATGATGTTTTTCAACAAATGAATTTTTAAATATCAAACCCTTAATTTCTTAGAATAAGATCAAATTATCAGGAAACAATTTATTTAAGGTGGGAAGAATGTTAGAAACAAAAAAATATATATAAAATAATAAAATTTTATTATATATAATACATTACATGAAACACTGATCTTAAAAAACATGTGAAATATATTTCATTAAATTTAATCTCTTTGATAGCTTGTAGAACACACAACAACAAGTTTAAATTAACCGTAATATACTGAATTCTTATAAAATAGAAATTAAATTTTATGGTATGAATAATAATAATTTTATTTAAAAGTATATGGATAAAAAATATAAAAAAATTATTCATTTTTTATCTATTGATTAGAAGAAAAGAATAATCATTTTAAATAAAATGAAATGTTTTTTGAAGAACAATATTTTTTCTAATAGATGGTTTAATCACACTTTGCGCACATAATTTAAAAATATTTTTTACCAATTTAAAAATTTTAAATTATAAAATTATTCAATTTTTATAAACGATGATATGAAAATTTTTTAAGGTAAATTGTTTGTATTTTCCTAAAAAGTTTCATTTTTGATGAATAGTGAATAATATCAATTTTTTATTGAAAATAGTCTTTTCATTTAAATTAATTATAATGATAAATTATGTTATTGATAATTTTTAAAGTATATTATTAAAATTATATAACCATTAATCTAATTTTTTTTCTTTGGATTCATTTTCTTATTGAATTTTGATATTAAAACTATGAAAATTGCAAACATTTTCTCTTAAAAATCTCTATTTCTCATCGCATCTACAGGATTAATTTTAAATTCAAAATTTCCAATTCACTGAATTGGTTTTTTTAAAAATTAGTTAAATATTTGGAATGAAAATAATATATATTATTTAATAAGTTCAGCTAGCTTTTTTATCTAAATGAATAGTGAAGAAGTAAAAATCATTTATTGGAGTTGAGGTAAAAATGGATTTACCCGAGATTAAAATAAAATAGTAGGGACTAAAATGACCTAGAAAAGAATTTTAAAAACTTTTAAGTCCACATTTATACCATATAATTTATAATTGTTTAATATAATCTATTTTGGAACCTTTTTTATTGTGAAAATCATGGGTGCACATTTCTCATTTCAAACATTTCAAGTTTGTGATCCATCTTACATGAAAATGGCCACCCCGTTACCTCTCTTTATCTCACCATCAAACCATTTTGGATATGTAAAGACCTGAATAAATCACTTCCAAATATCACTTCCATCAGTTTAGAAGCCTTTTTTGAGGAAAACTAACCATGTAAGGATTTAGTACAAACCTAAGGTGGTTACACTAAGAAGATGTAACATTCATCAACGAGTGTTTTAATTTTAATTCTTACTCTAAATCATCAAATTATTAAAAAAAATTATGAAATAATAACTAAATTATATAAATAGAATTAAATTATATTATGTTAAGGTAATTAAATAAAATAATATATAATTCCCTCAAACGGGTTATGAAATCATCATTTGTGTTTATGGCGGACTATTGCCTCACGAACTGATGTCATTCATTATTCCATTACCATATATCATGGTTGGATATGATGATGGATATAATGTAAATATATGAAATTTATAACATAATATTACCTATGGTTTAATTTTATAATATATAACTTTTTTTTACTTTCCATAATAGTGGAGATATGATAACATCACTCGTGTGTACAACAGACAACCACTTCGCGAAGTGATGTGTTTCATCTATTACTAAAAAGTAACATGAAATGTGATAAGGATAAATTTAATGATTATATATGATATAAATTCAATAATTGTGATATTAATGACATATTTATCATTCAAAAATGATCATATATCATTTAATTTTTACACTAAAAATTGATAACATTGTTATTTTATGTATGGATTACCTCCTTCACAGAGTGATGTGATTCTCTTTTCATCCCCAAACCACAAAGACAACATTAATAAGTATATTAAAAAATAAATATGTTATTTATGATATTATTATCATTATTTAAGGGTAAAATATTACTTTCCTCTTTTATATAATGATCATTGAAAATGGAAACTTTACTCCTGCACACGTACGACCTACAATTTAAATTATCATAAAAAACTTTATTCCTCAAAACCACATTTTATAATTGGTCCTAAAAGTGTAATTTAGGTATAAATATTTTAATTATATCAGGATTAATATTTTTTTATGAGTAAACCATTTAATATATATATATATATATATATATATATATATATGAACCAGGTATTTCATTACAAAGCATGAATGAGAAAACAAGTCAATTAAAACCCAATGTAATGAAAATAATGAATGATTAATAAAGAATGGGTTTTAAGACATTATAACAGTATCATATATGATATTATAAATATTAATATGTTACTAATATAACTTAATAACATTTTTAAAACTACTATATTGTAATTTAATGAACATTCAACCAAAAGAAAGTGTGTGGTAATGGATTTCTTATCACAATTTCAATTTTTTGTGTTAAACATATACTTCATTGATTATGTCATGATAAAAATATGTGTGTTATTGAGTTTGATTTATTTATGTTTTCTTTCTAATTTTTTTATGTTTATTTACATTTGATACAAATAATAAATTAATTAATTGATAACAACTTCAATGATATGATCTTTATAAGGGACTTCATCTCAATTTCTATTAATTAAGTCATATTATAATGTTATTCAAAAAATTTATTTTATATGTCATTTATAATACGGAATGGACATGTATTATCATGATTATTTAATTATTAAAGGTATTTTAAGATTAAATTTGAAATATTTCTCTAAGGGTGTATTGAATTAAATGTTACAGAGTGGTAATGATTTCTGTAACTCAATTTCATTTCATTATGTTATATTACTTCTTCGTTGTATTTGATATTATATGATTTTAACATAATGAATTTTTTATATCAAATTTATTATTTCCACTTGTTTTATATGGATTTATGTTTTATACATTTAATCTTTTCATTGGTTAATTATCACTTAATTTTTAGGATAATTGTAATGGTTTGTTTCACAACTCATTCCAATCGAGATTGTTTTATAGTGACACCAACCCCAGTAGCCTAAATCCCATGTCTACATTATTAAATTTTCATAAGAAATAAGTAATAACATCTTTAAGGACCTATTAATACACTAGTCTTAGTAAAATATTTACATACATGAGTCTTATAGTACATTTTAATACACAAATTACAACATAATTTTTTTCCAAGAATAACATTAGTCACTAAAGTATATCATTTAATTTAAATCACACTGCACTTAAAGTATTATTGTGGAAGGAAAAATAATTTGGAGAGCACAAATGAAATGTTTGGTCCAATAGTATAAGAAATCACGAGTTAATAAGAATAATCAATATAGCATTGTAAATAACATAGCACACATTCCATATAATAAATAATCTCTAAAGAAAGTTCATATACAAATAATCTCAGTGAAAAAATATCATGGATACCAATAAGTATAGAAAGTTAAATAACTAAAAAACATTCCATTTAACTAGTACATGAATATCATAACTAGATAAGTCCTAATCAATATGAAAAAGTAAATAACTAAAAACACATTCTATTTAAACAATAAAATGATAATGAAATGCATCCAAAGATAATATCACTATTGAAAATGTCATGGATAATATTAACTTAGTAAATAATGAAAGAAATCCTTAATTATTTGATTCATGATCTCAGGCATCTTGATACCTCTACCATCATGAGCATTCACAAGAAGGTTTAAACTATATGTAAAACCCGTTTAAGGTTATCTTACTTATTTACCTCAGGAGACAATAAATGCATCATGGTGATATATAATTCAAGGACCCACACATCAATGACAGTCCAAATAATTATTCACATATTTAATAATTAATTTAATTAATTAATAATGTTATTAATCATAAAAATACAAATTGTGTAATGATTAAAGATTTATCAATATTTACCCATATATAAAAATTATATTCTATATAGAACGCCATATATAAAAATAATATAAAATTCAAGAAATAAACATATCTATGTTAAATGATATGGATTATTATGGGAAATTTAATCTACAATGGTCATAGGAATGCGAATATTTCAAGGGAAAGTTAATGAATACAAAAATGAATCAGGGAAGTCAATTTACAAACTATCCCTGGTCAAAATAATCACAAATCACCCAGAGGAAGATTAAGGATGGTATCAATTTAACATTAAACCATTGGAGTAAGAATAAATGTTTTTTTATAATTGATGAATTGAAATACCATAAAAATATCACTAAAAACATTCTTTTAGAGTGTATCCTTTTCATTTTTAAAATCACCTTTTAAAACAAAAAATTTCTTATAATCCTTCTCTTTTAAAATCAATTTTAAAAACTAATAATAACAAGATTATTAGGAAACATATTCCTTAAAATTTTATTTTAAACATTCAAAGGAAGTATCAATTAAATAATGGTCGGTAATTTTGTACATACTATACAAGTTAAAAGGAACATTACTTTTTCACTATATAATGTTTTAAAAAGAACCTTGTTTAGAAAATGACAAGAACACTCATTTAATTTTTTTTGTAAAAAGCCAGAATGCATAAAAAGTTTCTTTTAAAAACCATAGGATAATATTAAAAAAATTAAAAACATATTTGTAAAACATGGTTTTAAAATAATATGAATTCATGAATGAAGAGAATAATGAAATCATGTTTTATTAAAAATATATCTTAACTATTTTATGTACCAAATAGTGTTAAAATTGAATTATTACATTAAAATATAATGAATTTATTTAGGATTATAAAATTATATGGTTTTATTAGGTGTATATGAAATTATTTTCTTCAACTGAAATCCCATAATAAACAATCTCGATGAGAATGAGGTAATGAAATAAACCCTTAAAATGATCATAACATTGAAGTGATTATTAGTAAATGAATTGATTATGTCTATCAAATATTAATAAACATAAAAAAATCATAAATACAACATAATAAAATCACAATTCATTCATAGACAATCGATGAAAATATATACGTAATATAACCCAATGAAAAGGACCTGATTTATGATTTTTTTTACCACTTGTTAACTTTTAATTCAAATACCCATAGATGAATGAAGTGAAATTAAAACTTTAAATACCATTAATAATGAATTATTCATGATATTAAATTTCAATGTGGAATAACATAGACTCTATGAATGATATAAAGTGTATAATAACACAATATTCCTTAATGAAATTAAATTGAGACGAAATCCTTTAACTCATGCTTCCATTTAGTTCAATGTGCTTTAACATCGTGCATAGTGGTTACAGACATAATATTATCTTATTGAAGAAAAATATAAATATTTATAAAATAATATATGATCCTTATATAGATTTATATAAACATTTCATTAATAATATTTCATTATATTTATTATTTTGTGTCCTTTTTTTGTCATGTGTGTTTTGTTACAAATGATATAGTTTTTTGGCATATTATATAGTTATATCATCTCCAAAATATAAATAATTAAATAATTATCAAATTTTTACATTAATTATACTTTAAAAACCAATAATTAAATATGGTAAAAAAATAAACTATTTTATAATTATGGAGACGGTAGGTCATAAGTACACAAGAGTAACATTTCAATATTTTAATTATCATTATCGAAAAGAGGTAAGTAATATTTCATCATTCCATAATGATATTGAAATCATAAATTACATATTATTTCTTAAAATATACTTATATATATCATCTATGTGTTGTGGTGATGCAAAGGGACTCACATCGTTTTGTGAAGGCGGTAGTCCACACATACATGAACATCGTTATCATCTTTCATTGACAGAAAAGGTAAGAAATAAAATGATATGTATATATATATATAATATTGTAATAATTATAATATATCATGGATATATTAATTATTTAATATATAAAACATATAATAATTTAAATTATCCTTATCACTTTTCATCTAAAACATTAGTGAATTACGAATCACATCATTTTGCGAGACGACAGTTCTCCATACACATGAGTGATATTGTCGTGTCTGCTATTGAATGGAAAGTAAAACATTATATGTGATATAATGACTCAAATGGTATAATTAAGTTATAAATATCATATATATTATTTATATCCATCATAATTCCCAACTGTTAGTGGTTCAAATGGAAAAATGAATGACATCCATTGGTGAGGTGGTAGTCTTCCAAACAAATGAATGATGTTTAATTATCCAATGTCATGGAAGTGGATGTGGTTTTGGGTGATAAAACTAAAAAAAAATCTAATTACATGAAGGATACTAAGTGTATTATATCAGAATATTTGAATATGAATTTAAGGATGTGGATGAAAAAATAAAATAAAAATAGTCATTGAAAAATGTTACATCTTCTTTGGGTTAGCTTGATAGGTTTGCAGCAAATCCCATTCTAGACTGGCCTTCTATCCAATATAAGGCATATAGGATAATAGGAAAAAAATTTCAATGTGATTTTGGAAGGTAATGGATGATCCAAATTGGTGAGAAGGTGTGAAGAAGAGAGAAGAGGAGGTAGCCTTTGATAAGTCGGTTGAGTTTGTAATTGTTTGAAAATACTCAATCATACCAATGTTTTTTTCATTAAATAATCCTAAATAATGTTCCATTATCTATATTATAAATTATATGGTCTAATTATGTCTATACAATTATTTTTTACATGTCAGTAGGTTATTTTTATCTCTTATCATCTTAGTATAACCCCTAGTAAATCTATTTTTACCGTAACTATAGTAATTTATTGTTATTGTTTCCATATTCATTTTTGTCAAACTTTTTGTTGAAATTATTAGAAAATATAATTTTTTATTATTCCAAATTTTGAATCCATTTTTAAAAATTTGATTCATTAAAGTGTAAAAAATTAATTTAATATTAATCATGTCGATGTGATGAGAATGACATTTTTAAAAGAGAAAATGTTCATATGATAATAATGTTTTTATATCAACATTCAATATAGAAAATATTTAATTGACCTATATTGGATTAATTTATATATAATTTATTATATGATACTGTAAAAAAATTTTAAAATATAAATTATACTTATAAATAATTTGAACAGAACAATAGTTTTTATTTAAAATTTAGTATTGGCACTGTATCGAAAAATAAAACATTCATGAAAAATCAAGAAAATTCACACAAAAATAAATTTGATATAATGATTTCAAAAATTAAATTTATTTTCCAAATAAATTTACTAAATTTGGTAAAAATTAATTTTAATTTTTTTTCATAAATCATGAAAAATCTATCATTTAGAAAAATATTGTTTTTTGAGAAAATAATTAATTTTCTTTTAAATGATTAATATTTTATTTCTAATCAATAGTAAACCACAATTTTTATAATTTAATTAATAATATTAAAAAATTAAAATTTATTTTGAAGGAATACTTATAATATTAATTAATAATATCATCATAATATGTAATCTTTCATTAAAATTCAGCATCACATGCAACACAAGGTAAACTCATTATTGTGTGTAACACAGGATAATCATATAGTTGCAAGTAATGAAAGCTATTAAAGTGATTTAATTTATTTCGAAATAAACATATCATAAAGTATTAGGGTGTTATATTTTCTTTTAATTTTGGTGTTTAGTGTTATACACATTATCGAATATAATGTTCTTTATAATTTCAAGGTGTCACATTATCTATACCTTAAAGTAATTCACCCTCACAATTTAAACATGATCTCATTAATGAAGGGATTCACATTTGCAAATTATTTTTTCTGATAAACCCACATTATAAAAGGTATAATGGAATATCCTCTTAGTGGTAGAGAAAGTGATATAAAATAGTTATATGGAATAACACATAAATAGGTTTATAAGTAGAAGAACATTGGTGGTAAGTGAATATATGAACATAGAATAAAAGAATAAATAATTATAGATATTTATAGAGGAAATTGATCATTATAAAGTGAATTATAAATGGTATGTTAAGGGACTAAAAACCATGAATCTATGCTGATTTAAAATACCATATGATTCAAAGAATATGAATGAAAAAGGATTATTTTTTTTGTTTCAAGACCCTTTGTATATAAAAATAAGGAAATACACATACATGATACATTTCTATTTTATAATCACAATTTCATCATTTTTTATTCTATAAATTAACATTTCATCCCTTACTATATTAAATGAATATTCAAAAATGAATTTTATATACCCTACATTATGAAATTCACTTATAATAGATCATAAGATTCATAAATGAGTCACATGTTTTTCAGTATATCTCTAACTATTCTCAAAAATCAATGTTTTTCTCAAAAGTTTTACAATATATTAATTTAATCAATAAAACCCAAAAAAATGTTTAACTTATATAATTTCATAAATTTTTACCCTTATAGACCTTTTAAAATAATAACATCCATAACTTCAGAAAGGATGTTATTGAATTTACAAAATAAATATATCATTAATTTATTCCAAGGTAGTTATTACTATCCAATTTACATTATTCATTTTAATAAACTCCTTATACCACATAATTTTCTCAACATTAGGAACATATTAAGGGTTATATTTTTCTCAATCATGTGTTTTACATGATGTCCAAATTCCCACTGAATCATTTTTTTGGTTATTGGTAATGTTCAACGTACGCTTTCAAATCCTTAATCAAAATGTTCTACATTATAATTACTATACATTTCATAATTTTTATAACCTGGATATGATTGATAAAATAACCAAATGAAATTATTCATGAATCTAAACATAATAACATTAATCATACCACTTCAAACATGGAAAGTTCATAAACATGACCATGATTCATTAGATTATTTTTAGGTATATTTCTTTGATACTTGAGGCATAGAATTGTGTAGTGACTTATCTCTTTAAAATTGAAGAATTTTACATTGGAAAATTTATTTCATACCATTTAAATCATAATCACATTTTCCATTATGTCCAATTTTTTTTAGAAAAAATATCATTCCATATAAGAAAGTAACAATGTGTTTCTTTCCACACTTATCACACAAGGGAAAATACTTATTCCCATTATTTCCATTATCCATGTTTTTCCCTTACATCCTCTTATTATCGCTCCTCCCTCTTAATCCATAATACATAGATAATTATTTTATTTTATTGTTATCATGTGATACTTTTTGCTCATATGATGAAAATTTTTGGGTGACTATTTACCATTTAAATATTTCCTTCACCCCATCAAAGAAATGATCATTACAACTCTTTAGATAACATTCATTGATGTAGTTACCATTATTTATTATAGGAGACATTTCTAAATGATTTCATGCACTAGATTAAATAACATCATTTTGAAACATAATATATTATACCAAAATAGTGAAATGTTTATGATAAATTGAAAAATATATATGTAAGTAATCTTATAATCATATACCTATATTCATTGATGATATCACTATTTAAAATAAGTCATTATTATTTGTAAAGAATATATGAACTATCCTAAGAATATCCCATGATAGTTTCAAACTAGGTTCACATTAAGGCCAATTGTCATGCACTAGGGGATAATGAGGTCAACACCAATGCGTCCTTCACGGAGATATTACCCCTATATACAAATGTTCAAGAACCATTTTTACCTATAGTATCTAGGTAGGGATGTATTGTAGGGAAAACTATAAAATCTTTACATCATGAAAACATTAGGATGTTATTCAATACGTATACTAAAATTATATCATGGGGTTATATTCCAAAATTTATGTTTTAATAAATCTAGTTCCCATGGTTTATACTAAATAACCTTTGATACAAAATGTTGCAACCCGAACCCTAGAAGATGAGAACTCGTGTCTTGTTTATTACATTGGTGTAAGATACAAGGAATCACATTCCAAAATAATGAATTCATTTGTAGTCATGGTAAGCTAATTTTTTTTTCAGTTTTGAATTAACATTGAATAGAAAAATTATTAAATATTTTTTTGAGAATAACATTATTTCTCTAGAAAATACATTCAGGTTAACCATAGTACTTGTAATTGATTCCAAGGAAATGAAAAAAATAAGATTGAGATCAAATTTTTTAGTAAGGTTTAAGTACATAGGAATATATAGTGAATAAATAAGAATAATCATTGTGGAAAGGTAAATAATTGAATCAACATGAGATGTAATTGATAAACTTAGAAGGAAGTACATCTAGCGATAATATCAATATGAAAATCTCATAGACAATAATAAATATTACAAGGTAAATAACTAAAAACAAAATTCATTTAATCAATACATGTTTCATAACTGTATAAGGAATAATCAATAGGGTAAGGTAAATAAATAAAAGCATATTCCATTTAATCAAGAAATTGTGAATGAAATGCATCTATAAATAATATCATTATGAAAACCTCTTGTCTAATATTAACTGAGTTATTAATAAATACATTATTTATATTTTGGACACCATGATCATAGGAATCATGATACCAATACCATTAAAACCTTTGAAAAGGTGGTTTAAACTACAAGAAAAACCTTTTTAATGCTATCTTACTTATTTTCCTCACGAGACTAATGATTTATTGAGGTGTTATATATAACCAGGACCCAACCATTACTACAAGTCAAAACCATTTTTTTATTTCATATAATCAGTTCAACTCATGAAGAATATGCATTTTCATCAAATATCCATATTTATTAATGAATAAATATTTATCAATATTACCATATATATAAAAATAACATTCAATGTAGAATGATATTTGTAAAAATAAAATATTCTATAAGAAATAACCATATCCACGATAAATGGTATATATAATTAGTTAAGATTTAATGTAAAATTATTGGATTAGATTGAATATTTCAAGGAGAAGATAATGATAAAAAAAGAATCATGTAAGTGACTATTAATAATTTATTCTGTCAAAATCATCATAAACCATCTAGAGTAATAATAAGTATCGTATCGATGAAACATATACCCATTAGAGTGATAATTAAGGGTTTTTTCATTAATGAATAGAAATACCATAAAATATCATTAGAAATTTTTTTAAGGAAAATGTCACTTTCTTTTTAACAATCACATTTTTAAACATAAATTAATTTGAACAATATTTTATTTGAAAATATTTTCTAAAAACTATATATTTTCATATTCTTAGTAAAATTTTATTGTTTAGTTAAAATTCATGTAAACTTGAAATGTAAATTTCAAATAAATAGTGGTGGGTAATTCTATATATTCCATAAAATTTTAATGAGAACATTCATTTTTTAGAGTAAACTGTTTAGGAGTGAACCTTGTTCAGAAAATGAAATTATTATTCTCTCATTTAAAAAAACTAAAAATGGGTAAAAATTTATTATAAAAAATAATAGGATGATAGATTTTTTTTTGTATTTTTTAGAAAACATTATTTTTAATGAGAACAGATTCCCATAAGAAAATATAATTAAATTAGGATTTTATTAAAAAAAATTTCAAAAAAATTTTAAGTTCCAAAGAGGTGAAAATGGTACTATTACATAAAAGTATCTTGAATAAATAGAATATTATTAAATTATATAGCTTTACTATATAATGATCAAATAATTTCCTTCAACTGAAATTTATGAATAAACCTTCTCGATGAGAATGAGATTGTGAAATAAACCCATACAATGAACATAATAATGAACTAAGAATTAGTAAATTAATTTATTATATAAATAAAATTTAAATCCACATAATTTTTTTATATAAAACCTAATATTATAAAAACTAATTGCATATATAATCAATGAAAATGAAGGATTAATATAAACCAATGATAAGGAATTGCGTTATGAAATTCATTACAACTTGGTAACTTTCAAGTCAAATAACCATAGATGAAATAATTAAACTTTAAACATAAAATTAAATTAATAATTAATTATTCATGATATTACATGTCAAGGTAAAATTATATTCAATATAAAAAAGAAACTTGGTGAATAACATTATAATATTCTTCAATGAAATGTAATTGAGATGAAATATCTTACCTCACAATTACATTATGTTTAAGATGGATTAAACTCTTGTATAGTTGTTTAATACATGTTTTTATCTTACTATATAACCATATTTATATTTATAATATAATATATTATCCTTTTATAACATTTTTCACTAATTCGTTGATGATCTCTCAGTATTTTTAATATTTCGGGTGTTAACAACCTTGTTTTATCATGTGTTTTTTGTCATTAATGATTCAATTCTTGAACATATTGAATATTTATGTCATAATAATAATAATAATGGAATAATTATCATATTTATATGTTAATGATACTTTTAAAACCAATCAGGAATGATGGTGATGAAAAATTTATTGTGTTACAACAATGGAGACAGTAGTTCATAAGTACACATGTGTAATGTTTTCATTTATCGACGATCATTATGGAAAGGAGGTAAGTAATATTTTATCTATATATAATGATTATAATTTAATAAATTAAATATTATTTATTTATATACACTTATATTTTTCATCCATGTGGTTTGGTGATGAAAAGAGAGTCACATCATTCTGTGAATGCGTTATTCCACATGTACAAGAACAAAATTACCTTATTTCATTGAGTGAAAACGAATGAAATATATAATTTATAATAATTAAAAATATGTCCTTATTATAATAATTATTTCATTTATATCACATATAATAATTAACTTCATACTTATCACCTTCTATGTAAATCATTAGTGAAAGATGAATCACATTCCTTTATGAGGTGATAGTCCATCATACACACAATCGACATTGTTGTGTCCCCTACAGAGTGGATAATAAAATTTTATATATGTTATAATGAATAAATTAATATAATTATGTTATAAATATAATATATACACTTTATTTATATCATCAAACCCAACTGTGGGAGGTGGTAATGAAAAAATGAAGGACATTTGTTTGGAAGACAGTGGTCTATTGTACACAAAAATATTATTTCATAACCAATTTGATGGAAGTGAACATGTTTGTAGGTAATAAAAAAAATAAAAAAAATAAATTTATGTTAAAAATAATGGGTTTATTATATCATCAGGGTTTAACAGGAATTAAATGAGGTGTAGAATAAAATAAAATAAAAACGCTCTTTGAAGAACATTACCTTTATTTTGGGTATCATTCATAGGTTTTTACTAAAAGAACATAAAGAGTGGTTTTATGAAACAAATAAGACCTCTAGGATTATATTAGAGAATTTTATACATTTTTTGGTTAGGTAATGGATGAAATAAAAAAGGATTTATGGTGTGATTAAGGGACGAGAGGGGTGGCCTTTTATAAGTGAGGTGAGTGGTACACTTGTAATTTTGTGAAAAGATTCAATCATACCCATGATTTTATCTAGAAAAAATCATAAAAAACAAGAAACTATCCGAACATTAATATATAAGATCAAAATATGTCCATCCAATGTGTTTTTGATAAGGTTGGTATGCCATTTTAAACCCTTATATTCTTTGTTTAACCCCCACCAAGTCTACTTTTACCTTAACAGTGGTAAATTTTATTAATGTTATAACTATTAATTTTGGTAAAAAAATGATTTTAACTTATTAGATAATATATAGTATTATAATTCTAAATATGGAAATTTTTTTCCAAATTACATTCACATATGTGCCACAATTTAATTGAGAATTAATCTTCTAGTCACGATGAGAAAAAAGATTTTCAAAGAAAAAACATTCAAATGTTTAGAATGTTTTTATATCATGATTCAATATAAACATTATTAAAATGACCTAAATTGTGTTAAATTATATATAATTTAACTAATGATTCTTTACAAATAATTTATAAAATAATTTATCCTGAAAAATAATTTTAATGAAAACATTGTTTGAATTAAAATTCTATATTTTTCATTATTTATCAAAATATAAAATATTCTAGAAAAATGTAAAGAAATAAACATAATAAAATCATGATATTATTTATTAAAAATGAAGATTATTTTTTAAATTTTAATTAAATTTCAAAAAAATTATTTTAAATTAAAATCCAAAAGTGATACTAATATGTCTTTTAGAATAATACTGCTTTCAAAAATATTTTTTTTAAATGATTAATATTTTATTCATAATCAATGGATAATAATAATTTTCATAATTTATATTGTAAAATTAATACCCAACAATTTAGTAACTACTTATACCTTTCATATTAAATAATAATACTTAAATAATATTTAATTTTCATTTAAACTTAGTATTGCATATAATGAAAGATAAAATTAGTGTTTCGTGTAAATAAATATGAAATCAGTTTTTCTTATAGTGAATGATATTTTAGAGATTGAATTTATTTATAAATAAATAAATTGTAATGTCTCACGCTACTGTATTTATTCTCATTGATTTTTTCATAGACAATATCGAATACAATGTTGTTACTTTATAATTTTAGTGTGTCACATGTGTATTTTTTAATTTTAGATGAAGGAAATTATTTGGTAATTTTATAATAACCCCATTCCTCTTTTATCTCCACTGGTTCTTTATATTTTTTTAATGTAATAGAACCATTTATGCACTCTTTGATACATAATGTAATTGAAAATATTTTTAATAAAATATGGATTCATCTCTCTATGTGGTCTGAAATCCATTTTCTACCAAAATCATGTATTCTAAAAATGTTTTAAAAAATGTTTTTAACCTTTTTAAAATGATTAATTAATATTTTACCCATTATTAATATCTAATATTGTTAAATTTAATATTCATGTCATTTTCAAAACAAAACCCCTTTGGATTTTACCAACAATGTCAAAGGAATGTTTGTTTTAGCAAAATTGGCAGGTAATGAATTTACAACCATCATGACCTCTAGATGTTATTTTTTTAAAAGTTATTTTCTATGAGATGCTTTCTCAAAATTAATTATAAATTTTAGTTTTAAATAGTTATTTAAAAAGATGGATATTTTCCTAAATAAAATTTTAATGATATTTTTATGGTATTTCCATTAATTAATGAAAACAACCCGTTATTTTACATAACTGCACTGGGGATATGTTTTTTATACCATCCTTACTCTTTCTCTAGATGGTTGATGATCATTAAGATAATGTATAGTATTGTCATTCACTTTATTGATTAATTTTTTAAGTACATAACTTTCCTTTGAAAAATTCAAATTTATGTGGTCATTGAAAATTAAATTTATACTAAATATCCATATTATTTATCATGTATATGCTTAATTATTAAAACATATATCATTTCTACATATAATGTTTTAATTTGAATGTAATCAGAATGTTTATAGAAATATTGATAATTTGTACTCATTCTTCAAAACCAATATTTAATGGTATGGAATATTGACTCATAGATAAAATAGATCATTTGATAGTTAAGGAATTATTTAGACATGAAGATATTGGTGGATCCTAGTTATATATATCCCTCGATGTATCAGTTGGTCTCATGATACACATTAGTTTTCTAGAATTAAATGGGTTTTTACATGAAGTTTCACACATTATTTTGAAAGGACTTGATAGTAGATGTTTAATTTCAATGATACATGAAATAAAATAATTAATAATTTCCACCATTAAGAATTCAGATATTATTATCCATGATTTTTTCACAGTGATATTATATTTGGATTCCTTTTATTGTCAGTTTATTGATTAAATTCATTGTATTTTTAGTTATTAAATTTATATATTCATTATGAAATATCTTATCATGATAGCCAATATATTTAAATGTAATGTGTTTTCAGTTACTAAACATTACATATTGATTATTCCTAATCTTATTATGATATAACTATTATTTAAATGGATTTTTTGATTAGTTAAATACATTTATATGTTGATTAATCATATTGATTAATGATAAATTCATCTATACATGACCGTTACTGATAATTTGAGCTCACCATTATTTTTTTCCATTCTTAGGAATCCATGTAGTTTAAAATTAATGATAATAAATGAAATTATAGAGATAATAATATTATTCATGAAAAATTTCATGTTTTATTTTGTGTTTTAAAATGAAATTTTGGAATCATGTGTCTATTTAGTTTACCAAGACTACTAAAAAATTTAGACATTTGATATGTGATTATTTGTAGGTTATTATAATGTAATATAAAATACATCTACTATTGGTTGGTGGGGTTTTGGTTGCTACAAATTGTACCATTGATTTTATTATGTGGTATTCTTTATATATATTTTTATGCTGATTTATAATTTGACCACATAAAATACTTGTTGTACATTTATTAACTTATGGAGTATGATTCCTGCTAATGATATATATAGAAAAAAGTGCATTAATTCTAGTTATAATGATTTATATTTAACATTAATCTTTAATTCTTTATTTCTCTGACACTATTATTTTATTACATGGTATTCTATAGTCCTCTTTATGAATATTATTTCTTAATAAAAATATTGTTTTATTAATATTTTTACAATGTGAATTTTTAACAAAGGTAATTTCAATGTCATAAAAATAAACCTTTAAAAATAAAAGGATATATATTTGGTTTCATATTTCCTATAGAGAACGTTATTTCATTTCTATTGATCCATTTTAGGGATTATTTTTAATTGGTTTTTTTTAAAATTGTTCACATAAAATTTCAAAAAATTTCTTTTAATGAGACATGTTATTTTTTATTTTATTTCAATGTAAAACATGTTTTCAAAAATCTATGTAATATTTTCACCTCAATTTTAATTTTCTATTTAAAATAATTTATACTCATGGAATTTCAATTAAATGATTTATCCTATGATAAATTTCAAAATTTTAAATTTGGTAGTCCAAACTCATAGTATAAAATAATTTGGTTCTTTATCCCATATTGTAATATACTATGTGTGGTATTATTTTAAAAGGATGTCTTTCAACTATGTCAACATCCTTCAAATTTACAATTATTAGATCTGGGATATGGTTTTTTTATAACTATCCACCTTATTTCTCTAGATTAATTCTAAAATGATATGTTCTCTTAATGAAACTACCCATCACTACTTTTGTCTTTACATGTCTTCCTATTTTATTTGATGTATTCTCATTTTAATTCTATTATTATGTGAACAATAGATATTTAATTTATTTGATTGATGGTTCTTCACCTATATTCCATACATAAATTGACTAGGAAAAATTATTAAGATAATTCTATATACCTTACTATATATAATGTTTGTTTAAGAGAATATTACGTAGAGTGTTATTTTATTTATTAATTTTGGAACTGTTAAAATACATATATTTGACATTCAGATATGGATATTTGTTAATTACTTGAAAAATTTGACTATGTGTTGTCTAAACACCCACATTATTTCAATGTAAGGGTTATGGTCAAGTTAACCCTTTTATTGGAATTGGTAAAAGTATTAGTTTTTCACATATTATTATTCTAATACATATTATTATTAAAGAGGTTGGTTATGTATTTATTATTAATTATCTCACATGATGAATGAGTTTGACCTAAAATATTGATGGGTGGGGCCTGATTTTATATATCCCCTTGATGAATTAATCGGTCTCATGAGACAAATATTTTTGGGTATTTTTGTGTATCCCTACCCAGAAAAAAATAATTTCTCTTACAGTAAGATTAGGATATCCAAGATCATTATGTGTTGGCTTATGTAATATATATTACTATATTTCCTTATACATTACATTACTATGAAATGAATTATTATTAACTATATGATATTTTCATTTCTGTTGTTATCCATCAATATATTATTATTTTAATTTCATTCTATTGTAATATTTTTTACTTTATTTTATTTCCATGATAATTATTCTCATTATTTTCCCACTTATTGTCTTTAATTGTCATCAGTAATATTTTCCCTTAATCTGAATTGGATCTCACCCCTTCTTATAATTTTATTTCTATAGGGGTAAAGAAAATTATTACACAAGATATGTCTAAAATTATAGATTGTGTAGAGGATTTATGAGAGATGTTGAAGAAATATTATTGGTTAAGAACATTCTTATATAGTGGAGAAAAATTAAAATTATCATAGAAATAAATAGAATTGATTATTTTATGATTTTTTCAAAATTTATAGAGCTCAAAACCTAAAATGTTTTAGTAATGTTTGTTATGAAATAATTTTTATATTTAATTTAATCATGGGATTGTTTTGTCTACAAATATATAGTTGGAATCTATGTTTGTATGAAATTATTTTTTTTAGGTATCAGATCTAGAAGTATGAGTCTGAGGTGTTATATTTGGTATAAAAAGGGTGTATTTAAATTTTATATCATGATGTTATCATATAAGGATAATTCTGGGGTTATAAATTTTAACAAAGTTATATTAGATAATAATTTTAATATATTCAATGGTAAGGAAATCCTTTCTGCTGAATTGAGGTAATATTTAATATTTTAGGGATTAAGATAATATAACTTTAGTGAAAATCCTAAGGATGTGTCTATCATATATGACTAAAATATGAAAACATCCCGAAATATTTTCAATTTAAATATTTTTTGGACCTCCTAGAAATTAAATCCCTATCAAAAATAGGAATATTGATATGAATATGGTGTTGATTAACTTATGGATAATCACCCCAAAAAGGATTGTTAAAATTGACCAAGTCTTCAGTCATGTGTACGATGAGTGGGCCTAAAATTGCACACCTGGATAGATACTCTCAAGAGATATGATTTGGTCAATCACATTCTATTTATAAACCATTATGATGTATTTATTTCTAGGTTACTTCAAGTTATTAGGTTAATAATAACAATATAACCTAACAGAAAAAGGAAAACATGATTGAACCAAAAGTACCATTTGTTAAAAATGAATGTTTAAAAGGGGAATTCATATTTGGATTGATGTTATTATATTATTTTTTGATACTATCATAAAAAATTTTGGTTTCATATTTTTCTTGAAATAGGATCACACAGATAATACTGATAAAGGTATATATCTAGAAACCAATTTGTCTTATAAATTAATAAGGTTATATTCTTAAATGGTTTATAATTTTAGTATATTCTTACATTTATAGAAAATGTGACTTTCTTAATCATACCTAAGGTGGTAAGATTAATTTTATAATAGAAATTAACACTTGTAAATATTATCTAATTTCATTAGTGATTTAGATTTATTAGCGATATTCTAGTATATTATAAAATTTAGGAAGATTATGTGAACCAAGAATGGATTTTTCTTCAGTAGTTTTGTATAAAATGTTTGAAAACACATACTAAATGTTATTAATAACCATGAGATTTTATTTTATGATGAGGTTATTTTTTGGGGATAACAATTGTAGAACACATGATTATGGGATGGATAAATCTTATGTTGAAAATAATTTTTAAATTTAAGTATTAATGGTTTGAGTGGTTTTGATAAAAATGAGTTGTATAGTATTAATATCCTTTTAATTAAATCTTGATTTCATAAAAAAGTGATACACATTATTTTTTGTTATTTTTATATCCTTTGGGATTATTGTATATATTATCTAGTGTGTTAAATTTTAATTTAGTGTCTAATATCATATTTGGGTTAATGATAGTATTAATTTCTATAAGGATATATGGTTTCATTGTGCTTTAATGCTTTAGATATTTAGATGATTTTGGGGGAAGGGATATTTTAGATAATGAGAGATTATAGTAGATACATATTAGATTATATGAAAGTATTAATGATTGACATTCTTAAATGAAAAATAAATAACATAATCTCTCTATGGAGTGTATGTTTGATGTAATATTAGATGTTATATCCCAAATGATAAATGTTTTATGAACAATCTTGCATACTATTTTCAATAGTAAACAATTGAAATTATGAGCAAGAAATTTATTTAATGGTGGAATACATAACACTGAGAAATTTTAATATACAATTAGTTTTAAATAAGTAAATATGTTTGATATATTACTTCAAATTCTAAACCAAATAGAGACCAAACCGTGATATATTTTGATAAAATATGAATATTTATATATGACCCTTAAAACCATGAAATTGAATTATAATGGATGAATATGATTAAATCATTAATAAAATACCAATATAAAGAAAATTAAGACTAATTTTAATATATATGAAATTGAATTAGTGTGTAAAAAATGACTAATATGAGTATTTTATGCTTAGAAATGCACTTTTCCAAATATTTCCTTTTTCTATGATATTCATGTATATATTTTGAAACCTGTTATTGATGAGGATATAAGATATATTATAAGAAAATTTGGTTAATAATAATATAATTATTAAATGATAGGTATTATTAAAGATAATGGTTAATATTCAAAAAAATTATTTTCCTAATAATATTTTTTATTTTTTCGCTTATTTTTATTTAAAAGTTAACTTTATAAATTTAAAAATTTTAAATTGAAAAAATATGTATTCTTTTTCTAGATATATAATAGTAACATTTTCTTAAGATGGATTTTTGTGATTTTTCTAAAAATATTGACATTAGGAGAATAATACAAAATAGTAATTTTATATATAATATACATTTTGTGAAATTGATAGTGTATAATTATGAATTTAAAATTCATGAATCCATTTTATAATACCTATTATGTATTTTATAAGTTAGATTACAATTATATATATTTTTTAATTTAAAACCCCACATTTTAAATTATATAAATAAATTAATAATTTGAAATAAATTAATATAATTTAAATTAATTATTTCAAAAGTAATTTTTATCAATTTTATAAAAAAATTATATTTTTTTTAAAATTTGGAATCAATATTTCAATATTATTTATTAAGAGGAAGTATAATTTCATGAATAAATAATGAATTACATTTTTAAGAACTAGTAACATTGGTATATTTCAAAATGGTAAAAAGGGTTTAACCAAGAGGGAATTACCACAAATATGTTTAAAACATGAATGCGAATGGGTGGTTGTGGCCTTTTTGGATAGTATACCATTACCTCTCCCTTATTTCCACAATTATTGAGATTCATTTCTTTTGAGGGGATTCCCATTATTAAAGAGACTATGGATATATTACGACCTCATATTTGATTATTGTAACAATGTAAACAAACATAGAAACATAACTGAAAAAATAAAATCACAACCATTGAAAGTGATTATCAAATAAATACAAAATCATATGCATTAAAAAATGATTTTATAGTACACACTAGAGATACTATGGGAAATTATATAATATAAAAATAAAGGAATAAAATAAACACAATGGATAGCTACTGATTCCCATATCTCCTTGATCCTTTCTTGATCCTCTCTCCAAATCTATACAAGGATTCCAAACAACCCGCACTAATGAAATACCTTTCTTGAAGTATGTACCTATGAAAATGAAATGTGTCTTCTTGGGTACCCTATTTCTATAGTATATTTAGGAGGGTTGGGGAATAAATCAACATGCCACAATCAACAATATCTTTAAATATAACCTGTCCATAAAGGTGCATGAAATAGTTCTCATGATAGGCAATAAAAAATACATACATTAAATCATTTAACCCATAAATAATGAAACCAACTCTGAATACATGGTTTATTGAGATATTATTTTCATTCATAAATATTATATCGCTTTAGATGAAAATTCAACTCATTATACAAATACATGTTCTAAAATGTGATGGTTTAATTTCTTGGGAGATTAGATACACAATATTCTTATTTCAGATATGATTAACATATTATTTAAAAATATCTCCATATTTAGTATTATTTATAGACATACCCTACTTAAAACATTCCCTCTAGACCCAGGGAATGTAAACATAATAAATTGTGAGAACATATACTCATTAAGGGAAATTAAAGATGTTATCAATGATAACATAAGAATATCTAAAGTGTAAGGGTATGAGAACATGATCTTAACATTTGAAAACCATACCCTTTATAACATAGATTATAATATTGAATCATGACATAAATATTTTAAGTACAGAGTAAATGAATTATAAAGAAAATATATTAACATAATCCTTGAGATAATAACATATCTATATGAATGTGAAAAAAAAATCTTATAACATTTTGAACATAAATAAATTGAATTAGGTTCAAAAAATATTCTAAGGATGTGAAATCAGTCCCTCACAAATACTTATTGATATGAAACTAGTTCTACATATTACCTTATAGACATGATACCTTATCTACATATAACATTGTGGACATTAAACCATGCCCCCACATAACCTTATCGACATGAAACTAGGTACAAATATAGAGTTGTGAACATGATTCCAGGTTCACATATAACATCATTAACTCATGAGTTATCCTTATATAATGAAAACATTGGAGATCTATAATGTGATCATCGTGGTTTATAATAGAACCACCCAACCAAAATTTAAAATGGAACCACCCATCACATAATAAAACATATATATTTATTCTTCAAAGTCATAAAAAATTAATCATTTTATATCCCATGAAAAGAAATGAGTTTCACAAAAAATTTCATTATAGAAAACCCAATAGAAAAGAAGATAATTTAATAAACATTTAATCATTTCTTCAGAGAATAACCCATGTATAAGGAACATATTACATAAAAAATTTTTCATCAAAAACATAAAACATCTAGAGAGTGAATATGGATTTTATCATTGTATCATTTCCCCAGTGAATCTTATTTGACATAAACTAATTTCACCATAGACGGAAAACAATTTTGAATGATCCCAAAGAACATTTCTTGAGAAAAATAATATTTCACTTTGGAAACACTTATTTAAAATATAAAAAATAACACAATATTAAAGAAATAAATTTCATTGAGAATATCCTTGGAAACAAGTACATGAATTTTTAAATCCTAGAGAGCTTATAACTTCAGGAAATATTGTTCCCTTAGTACATGAAAAATGGTGTTTCTATTCACATTTTTTATAAAATGTTAAAGAGTATTGTTTAGAAAATGATAATAATATTCCTTTAAAATAATATTTTAAGAAACCAAAAATGGTTATAAAATGAGTTTCAATAACATTTGGAGAAGAAAACTTTTTTTAGAGAAATTTTAGAAAACATGGACATGGATGAAATGATATTTTCAATTGAAGAGGGAAATAAAGTAAATTTTTATTAAATATGTTCTTTTGGAATATTTAATATTTTAATAGAGGGAAACTAAAGAAAAAACGTATTCCATATAAATAATGAGACTATAATAATATTAATAAGTTTCTTGATAGATTGATCATACTACTGTATCATAATTATAATAATCATTAACAACACTGATAAATGATGATATTGTAAATTAAAACCTTTACCTATTTATAAATATTGGTATTTGTAATCCCCCTTCAATAAAAAAACATATACAGATATGTATATCCCATAATATTTATGAGAATAATAATAATAGACATTCATAGGTAGTAATTCATGGGGAATATGAAATGAGTCGTCCAGTGGAGTACACACCTCATGCACCTCTAGAAGATAAAATTTACAATCCCTCTCTTTTTCCACCACCATTATCAAATGTATTTCTGATTCCTTCATCCTACACACCTGATCCTACCCTTCCTATTATAGACCCCCTTTAAGCCTGATCCTCTACCTAATATGGCTGTTCCTCCTATGTTGTCTTGTATAGATGCTCCAAGAAGAATCTCTATGAAGTAAATTCTTCTATACCCAAACTCATCCCATTAAAATTACACCTCCATTATCCCCAAGATCCTAATAGGCACCCCCCATTACGATTTAGTGGATGGGTTCTCATATCTTGATTTTTTTCTATATTTATTATTTTCGGCCTTCGATATACATTGATGGATGATGGTGGATAGGTATGAAGTGGAAAGGCCCCCTGATATTCTTCTAAAACATTTTCCTTTCCTATGGAATTATTTCATAGGATCATGTTTTAGTTGTCTACCAGAAGGATTTATGTGTGGTTCTTGGATGCTAAGAATATTTTATGAAGTCATGGTCTTATAGTTTTCAGTCCATCGGTAAAAGGTTATTTAGCCAATTACATGGGTTGATAGAATACCAAATCATCCAATGACTCTCATCATGTGGAAATATGTATTAATATACCCAGCCTTCCCCTCCCCATTTAATAACATGGAATTTCTTCATGGTATATGTGACACCCTTAGGTCATTCCAATGTGCGAATGACCACGAAATCCTAATTTATACATGGGAGAGTCTTATATATACATTGTGATGGATTTATCCTTCCCCTTATAAATCACATCCTTATAAGAGAGGGTGATTTTGTATCCCAGTCAAAGTACATGGTGTTCCTTTACTCTACATGTTTTTGTATAGGATTTCAGCTATAAGGGAACTCTCTTCCCATCTATTGTAATCTCATAACCAAGAATTCCATCCCCATCCTAGAAACTCCTCCGCTGTATCTCATCCATATTTATTGATGGTGATTGAGGCTTCCACATTGGATATAGGACCTGATCATTAGTCGAGAAAATTCCTAATAACAAACTTCTACCAACCCTAGTACACACTCCATATATGGGTCTACACCTAATAGTGCCTTCAGTGTTTTCATGGGGGTACTTCCGCATTGAAAATTAGAAAATATGCAAAGACTTGGTGGTTTATTTTCTTCCTCCATTTCCCCAAATGGTCCCATATTTTTGAATGTTTCATCATTAGATTCGAATTTCTCCCCCTCCTTAGGGTGAATTCCTTAGACTAGTAGAAATGGTATTCTTCATAAAGGCATGGAAAGAAATCGGTTATCCCACTGCTTCTTAGGAAATATAGAACAGACCACTCAACCTCTTCTCCCATATCTCTATAAATTGTTCTCAACACATTATCCCATGTGAATGCATTCATGGAAGAAATTGGTATGTATCCTCCTCTTAAAATATCCAAAACCAAAGCTCATTCCATATGGGAACAATCATCACCCTCTTCTTAGTCCAAGTTCTCATCGACACCAACGACCAAAACCAAAATTCCACTATTTTAATTATTTCCTTTCTCCTATAGAATACTTGGTGCCATGAGTTCCAAGTGAAGATGAAATTCTTATCCTTATAGATTCATAAATAAAATTTACCATTGGTGGCTACCATCGATCAAAAATAGAACCCAATAAAAATATAGAACTTCGCCTTTATGCTAGGGCTATGTAATTGCATACATTGTGAGACGAAGAAACGTCATACTTATATTTAATGAAAAACTTCTATTTTAGTTGAAATAAATCAATTTATATATCAAACATTTAGCATAAAAGTATAACCTTGATAGTTTTAGATATGTTATTTTCTTTTTTATTATAAGTGAAATGAAAATTATATTGATATTCATTGGTAGAATTTAAACAATTATGTCCCAGAATATGTGGCTTGGTTTTTTGGAGGTGATTTAAATTCCATCCCTAACACATCAAATAAGAAGGGTGGAGGGGTCTACTTAAGAAAATATAGGATGTACATCTCTATATTTACATCTTGTAACCACCTCCTGGAGAAGGGTTACATAGTGGAAAAGTATACATGGTGTAATAACTAGAAAGAAATCCATCATATGTGGTGCCATATTGACCATTTATTTTCTAATTTATGGAATAACTACTGATTCCCAAAAACCATAGATTATAACTAGGTTTGGTTGCTATTGGGCCACTTCCCTCTTTTCATCATTCTTGCTAGCAGTAGAGTAAACAATGATCATTTTTCCTTCTCATGTTGGTGGGAGTCGGACCCCAGTTCTCATCTAGTGGACCATGTTTCTTTGTATAGAGATATATATCAATGTTATTGGGTTAGATATCATAAAAAACTGTGAATTATGAAGGACAATATTTGGTCTTGTGATTCTATAAAAAACATTGAGTTTTTAAACATGGATAGTCTGTATAAGGACATCCAAAAGGTAGAGTTGGACCTTGATGATCAATGTGATGATGAAATTTTCAACAAATTTTTTATCATAAATAATCACATAGAATAATTTATTCTACAAGTGGAATGGGATGTTAGAGGGATATATAAAGTAACATGGTTTAAATATGGTGAAGAAAATACATCATTTTCACACATTCATCAAGGGATGTAATCCCTCCATTATTCCAAGCTTTCTCCATGAAGATGGTCTATTAAATAATGATCTACACATGGTAAGATTTATGGATGAATCCCATCTTATCTCCATACTTTTGGATGTTAACCCTTTCATGCAGGAAATATTATCTCTAGAACAAGTTGATCTTTTTTTCACTATTACTCAAGTGATTTTTATGATATTAACTATTACTTTTTAAATTTACTGGATTAAGAGGAGAATGTATGGGATATTACTAATATAAACTCTATAAGTTCCCATGAACCTGATCATTTTCTTGTATCATTCTACACCACTTTTTGAGATATCATCAAGTATGATATTTTAGAGATAATACATGATTATTTATGGGGTGAGAGCTTACCCTGAGTGGCCTATTCCAACACCTTGATTTTCATTCCGAATGTGAATGATCTGAACTATCTTAAATAGTTCATAAAATTAGTATATTCAATTTTTCTTAAAATTTCATTTCCATGAGAATCAATACTTGACTCTTAGGGAAAATACCTTGATATATTTCTGTTGAACAATAAGGACTCAACTGAGGCAAGTCTACATAAGATGTAATTTCCATGGATCAGGAAATGAATAGTGACATCAATAAAAAGATCATTGAGTCCAACATATCTATCAAACTAGATATGGATAAATCATATTATAGTATGTAGTGGAGCATCACCATCAATTTTATGAGGGGTACAATATTTTTTGATAGGTTGGATAATCTTTTCTTCAAGTGTATTCCTTTACTTTCTTCAGAGTCACTTAAATTGGGAGAATCTATGAGTTCTTCAAGTTGGTTTAGGGATTATTCAAGGGGATCCTCTGTCCCCCAATTTATTTATCATGGTAGAATTTTCCTTTAATATATATTAAAATAATACCATCAGTAAGTTTCTTGGTCATAATTATCAAGATAGAACAAACTTCAATGGGTTTTCTACTCTCCTCTTTGTGGATTATATACTTATCCTCATCAATAAAAATAGTAGTTCCATTCAAGAGATTAACTATATCATTTATACTTAATAAACCTTAAGTGTTCAAATTATCCAACAAGATAAGATTAAAGTTTACATTTCAAGATCATATTTAAAGAGAAGGTGGAAGAAAACTAAAGATATTCAAAACTTCCATTGATTTCCATTCCCTATTGAGTATCATGGAGCCATGATCTACCTTAGAAGAATTATTATCCAATATTTTTGTGGACATAAGGAAAAAAATTTCAAACCACATCCTTAAATGAAAAATTGGATCCCACCTGAAAAATTGGATCCCACCTATTAGGGGACACATCACACTGGTTAATTGTGTGCTTCCCCCCATCCCCATGCTTTCATTTTCCTATACCATTGCTGCTATAATTTTTTTTCAAAATATATAGAATCTTTTGACTATCATCATCTTTGTTATACATGGGGATGAAAGGCATCCTTGATATTAATGTAATTAAATTTACCAAGAGGCTAGTAAAGGGGGTAATAATATGATACATTTTTCAAAAAGTATAGGATATATTCAATATCAGATTGCTTATGACTATATGGAATGAAACTAACAGTGGGATATTTTTTTCCCGCATGAAATATGGGGCATGTATGGATGCCTCTAAGGGGAGGAAATTATGGTCATTAGGAAGTAACCTCATAGAACATCTAAATTCTCCAAAAACACTCATGGTGGATTTTGGGTAGTGTCCCACTCATTTTTTGGAAGTATAATTGGGTGGGGAGTGTTTGGGGCTTCTCATGTTGTCCGGTTCTAGATATCTCCTTCACACAATCCACCGGGTTTTCTTTCTTCATCAATGCCACTCATATCCCATAGTAGAAAGAGGTTTTTAGAATAATCTAGACCAATGATAATAATGATTTCATTATTTTTATAGTCTCCTCCACCATAAACTCATAGAAGAAGGCATATCAAAATTATCTGCAAGAAAATGTAGTTCAAGATGAATGGGGAAGTAGGATCTGGTGTAATAATATCCTGAATAAGATAAATTTCATGGATTGGTGGAACTTAAACCAAACAATTCCTACAAATTAGGGGTTGATATGAAAATTTTTATCCATGGTTTATAAGTGAAAATGTTTCCACAGACCCATGGAGCAGTCAACCTCTCATATTTTTTGATGTTGATTTTGCATTGTTGGGATGGTGTTCCTTTATAAGATTTAGTGTTCTAGATGTGTTTGGGGTTTTCAAATTATAATTATATTCTCTCTTGGATTCAAAACATGGATAATAATTTACATGAGTAGAAGGGGTGGTATCTGTAAAAGGTTATTGTCTTTTGGAGTCTCTACAATGCATGTAACAAGTCCAAAAATGAGGGAGCTCCTAGTTTACAACTGGTAGTGATGGTTAGGGTTAGTTATTTGGTAATTTATATTTTTTTGATCCTTGTATAGTTGTAATTATCTCAATATCCATTATTTTTCATGGATATAATGGGTTCGAGTCTTATGGTTTAGAGACCATATCTTTTGGGTAGATTGATGTGGTGGTTCCCACTTGAAAGTGGTCTCAAGTTAAATATTAATGGTTCCTGCAAAAAAAAAAAATGCATATGGGGAATATTATTTATTCATAATCATAATTATTATATCATATTTTATTTTATAAATTTTTAGGTAAAGGGTATTTTATCATGGGGGAGGCCTCCACAATTCTTAGAGGGTTCAAGTTGTTCCTTTCTCATGGGCTGGTGATTGACAAGGTCGAAACTAATTCATCTATTATCCACAGGTCCATCAGTGAATATATCACAAATCCTTATAATACCACTATTTAGTTCTAAAATTAATAAGTATATTCAATAGCTACATAAATATTACTCATAAATGTCTGGAGGGAAATAAGATGGGTGAGTTCATGGCTTAATTGGGCACTATTTCTAACCTATGAATCATCTTATAGTCCACTTGATCCCTTTCCATGGGGTGTCTCAGTATTATTTAGGTTGAGGTATAGGGGTTAAAATATTTCACACCACCATGACTTATTTTGGGATTTTCCCACTTCTTTGAATAAATTTCATGAAATTCTATGTAAATTCAGGGGAATTATATACAAAAAAAGCAATGGTTTATATGACATGTGTCTCACTAAAATAAAAGCGAGACAAAAATCTCATACCTCAAGTCTTGGCATTCTTAGAAAAAATTCAATAATCCTATATTATGAATATATGTATATTATATCTTTATTTCATATCAATATTCATATATATAATACTATATATATTTTAACTATGACATTTTATTACCTGTTTATTTACAATTCTTTGTTAAAATCGTGTTTTGATTAATAATACCTTTTCTTTTCAAATATGTTTGGGTTTGGTATTTTTAGTCCTTTTACTCTTATCATTGATCTATCATCTCCATAATTTAATACCTGACATAAATATAATATAAATTCATTATATACATATTTAGAGTTATCCATTAAATAAATATATAGAAAATGAATTACACCTTTCATGGAGATGGTAGGAAGTACGTACGCATGCACAATGTTTTGATTTCCCATTTGACAGTGGATGATATTAATGAAGGTTATTAAATTAACACAATAACATATCAGTATATGGTATATAATTTTTTTTATTTAATAATTATGATTATGTGAATGATGGTGGTAAGATAAGAAGTAAAAATGGAATGACCATAGTGAATACAATTACCTTCACTTAGAACAACATCCATTGAATTACTTATTAAGAATCATAGGGTTAGAATTTTAGGATCACCAGTAGATCTAGAATGTGTATAAGGAAGTTCTAGAGATATTTTTGTATGTTTTTTTTCAATCTAAATGAGATAATAGGTTTGAAGAAGTGAGGGGAGGAGGATCTATTTTATAATCGAGGAGGAGTGGCATTTTTTGTAAATACAGAAAACTATTCAATAAATGGTAGTCACTCTCAAGATATTTTCCTCCAAAGTTTATGAACAATTTATTTCAGGGATTATATGGTAGAGAAACATTACTATAAAAAAACAGTCATTATAAATATTTTAGACTTTTATCATCTATGTTTATCCACATTTAGCATTTTCATTTTCAACACGGTAACTGGTCTCTTTTAATATAGCAAAGTAATTTATATTTTAAGAATAAAAATAACATTAGTAATATTAGATAATTATTATCCATTGATTATAAATATTAAATAATATACATTAAATAAAAAACATATGTTTATGGAAAATTAATTTTAGCTGATGATAATGTAATGTGAAAAACCTCATTTAACCTTAACCACAATAATTAATTTTTGTCTCAAATTAATATTAAATATGAAAAAAATTCATGATTTACATATTATATAATATTAATTACTCTGATTGAAAATATATAATCCATTTTGGACAATTAAATTCTTCAAAGTTGACCAATTTAATTTATAATTACACCCACAGACGGGAATGAAAAGTGGTTTTGAAAAGGAAAAATTTAACCAAAGTGTATGATGTTTTTATACCAATTAGAATTTAAAAATAATTAAAATGAAATAAGTTTGATTAATAATAATATTATTGATCTAATTTTATTTTTAAATCCATATTAAAACAAAATTTTACTTGTGAATTATTTGTAATAATAGACATTATTTTAATAAAAACTTTATTTTTCACTATTGATTGAAACTTTTATTGTTTAAAAAAATTATACAAATTTAACTCTAATGATATTTTGACATATTAATTTCAAAAACTATGTTTATTTTAGAAAATAAATTTTAAAAAAGTGGAGAAAATTTTATTATTAATTTTTATCAACAATCAGAAAAGATTTGTTTTGAGAGAAAGTATTTTCATAGCATATAAAGAAATTAAAAAAATGTATACTTGTTATCACTATGTTTCTATTATATAAAACCCTTATACTCAGTTTTGAAAAAAATATATTCCAATTAATAATAAAAGTTTAATTTCTAGGTTATAATGGTAATTATCAGATTATAATATTAATATTATATTGTAGTTAGTTAAAACACGGTGTTTCATGTAATGGAAGCTAGCAAAGAAAATAATTTCATTCGAAAAAATATATTTCAAAAACTCCCATTGTGTTACATAGGCTCTAGGTTCACCTAGAAAATGGTACATACATTCAATATCGTGTGTCTAGGTTTACTTGATCACATCATGAATACCATTACAACCCATCACTCATCAGGGTTAATATAACCATCCTTGGAAAAAACACATGGAAGCTAAGGGTAATATACCCATCATCAGAGCCCCACCGCCCACGAAAGGGCCATGAACGACTAGGTTTTTACCATCAACCTATCTACACATGGGAACTATGTTCACCCCATATTTAACCAACAATATTAGCATCCTCCCATGTGTTATGTTCACCACATGATTAACCATTTCCTTCAATGCCAACATAGGGCCATGTTTTCCCCATGTTTATATATATGTCAAAAAGTTCACCTGTAGGTTGTGTTCTTAAAGGGTTTAACCATTTTAACCATTCATATACATTCAAAATATAACATTAATGAAAATTAGTACCATAAAAATAAATGAACAATATAAAGAATGAAGTATCCTTTAACATTTTTGTTCTAATAAAATCCCAATTATAAGTTATCCAGGACCATATCATTAAACATTTCCAAAATAATGGAAAAATACCTTTTCGAAAATAATTTCTAAAATAAAATTTTTAGATAAGATTTAAAATTACCAATTTGAATATAATATCAAAACATATTAAACAATGGTCACCACAAGTTTTCAACATTCCAATTACTAATCCAATCACATTTCTAGTACCTCTCCCATTCCCAGTTTCAAAATATTTAAAACTTATCATCAAATCCAAACATAATAATTATTTAAAAAAAGTCACTTTATTACTAATGAACCCCACTAGGGTATTCTCTTACCAAGGTTCTAACACATATGAGGAGAATTAGCTATGTAAAAATACCACAAGAATTTAATTGTAAATAAACTTTATTCATAATGAAGATGAAATAACTACACCAAACATGAAATTAGGAAAACATAGAAGACTGTATGTCACATTTATGTTTCCAAAATTTAATTTTGGGGTTGATAACTTGAAAAATTCCCACAAATGATTTCGCCACCAACCATCCAAATTCAATCCATGAAATTTAAATTAATTAATGATTATTCCGGGTGTAGTGGAAGCATGAAGTGGTTGGTGATATATTAAAATTTATTTAGTAATCATTTCCAAAAACCAAGAATAAGGATCTTGCACATAAAAGTTATAATAAAATTATTTAATATTTAATGAAATAATTTCCCAAGATTACGAATAGTTTTCATTGGTGAATGTTTATCATCTGAAAATACCCTTTTTCATTACCTTCATTACATTGTGAGGATAAAAGGATATAACCCTTTTATTAGTGATCCACACATTCTTCTATTACCTCTAAGAAACACCACTTGTCCTACAGGTTCTAGTGTGTAATTTTAATTTTATTTTGCTGTTCGTTATGGATTTACCATTATTTGGTTTTGAATAAATCATTCATATGATTATATTTCTTGAGAGGGATAAACAAGGAATATTTGAGAAATAATTCATTGTGCTCAACAATTCTTCATTCTAAAATTTTGATGCACTACACAATAATTTTTTTTATATATTTATAGAGTTAGAATATATGTTAAAATATTATTTAATTTCATGAAGACAATTATATAATATTTAATACCTTTAATAAACCCCAACCCACATAAAAATAATCATATAATTATAAAAAAAATAATTATTTTTGATGTGCCAACATGCACAATAAATAATATTATTTATCTGGAATGTTAATTAATATTTGTCACCTGCCATAGTGTTGGTCCATTCAAACTCATCTTTCATTTATTGAACACTAAAATAAAAATTATATTCATAAATAAATATTTTATTCACATATTTTAGTATAAATATCTATTTAATATTTAATTAAATAAATAAAAATACTTTTATTAACATGCCAAAAAATAAATATTTATTTAATTTATGGGATCAATATAACATGAATTAAATTATTCCTCGAACTTGAACATAATATTTACCTTATTAATTAAACTCAAATATAATTTAATTCATATCAAAAGAAACACTTATTGTGTTACCATCAAGGATTCTTTTTCATTCTCATTAAGCATGATTTCCTAATGTTCAAGATTACTACCTAGAAATGGGCTATGGAACCAATGATAATGACCTTAATGCTGTAAAATCTAGAACCAAATATGAACACTCACATTGTAAAACAATAAATTTTTCATAATATCTCATTAAAATGGTTACATGAAAGTGTAATCAACCTATTTACTCGATATGTATTTCATTGGATACCTAAAATAAACAGGTTGTTAAACCATGCACATAGAATTTAATGTGATAGATATATTCTAATAAAAGTTATGAGATATCAGCGTCCATAAATATGTAATTGAAAAATCATTACTCATGTTATCCCTTAATGACATGTCAATTTTGATGCACCCAACATACCCTACGACCCACCAAAAAATGATGTGACAGTTTTGGTCAGTATATATAAATGAGAGAGTTATGAAATAAATTAATGATAATCATAGTACCATCACACACACTCATGGGTAGAAATATATGGTGATACCAAAACATGTAGAATCCCTAATGGAAGGCCTATTCTCATAATATTCTATATTGGAGATTATAATGTGTGAACATCATAAGAAGAAGCCTCATGCAATTATGAGCACTTTCACCTAATGGTTCAAATAATATATCCCCCTTCATAGTACATTATCCATTCACAAAAAAATATTATTTACATTATCATAGCACTTCAAGGTTCTCATCATATTAGAGATCTTCTATGACACTATCAATACGAAAAATACACTAGGGAATTATTACATTAAATACATTTATAACAATTAAAACTATGTGATATGATGTTTAATTAATATTTAATACATCCAATATTCATGTAATAAAACACAATCAGTTGGTTATAGGACATCAACTCCAAAAAACTCCATCCTGGACTAGATCAAACTGCATATAACTTCAAATTCTCTAGACCTCACATGATAAAAATGTTTCTGTTGAATAAAGGTTTTAGTCAAGGTTTATACAAAATTTTATTCTATAGAAATACTAATCACTAAGACCTTATATATCTAAGAAAAATATCTCAAGATATTATATTTTCAAAATATGTGATTCATCTGTTGATGTAGCCTTATATCTTTTGTGAGCGCCTCTACTGTAGTGTTATCACAATAGTATGTGATATGATATTTACTATTAGGTACCATGTCAAGTTATTTTAAGAAGTATTGAATCCATAATACTACCTTTTCTACCTAGAAATCCACAATATACTCACACTCCTCTGTTGAATCTATGACCACAACCTACCTTGACCTCTCCCAGCTCGCAATAGCTCCATTCAAATTGAATATGTATCCTTTTTGTGACATTATGTCATCTTAGTCAATTTGAAAACTATAATATGAATATCCTCTAATTACTAGGTCATCATCTCCTCTATAGAACAATAATATATCCAATGTACACCTTAGATACTTAGGGATGGTATTGACTACCATCCAAGGGTCATCAGCTGGATCATCTTGATATTTTCCTACCACAATCAATTTATAGGAAAAATATTGAATAGTATATTGCATAACATATATGACTAATGAAATCAGTGACACATGTGTAATCCTTTCCTTTCCTTTTTTCTTTCCTCACGTGTCTAAGAAAACATTTTCCTAGAAAGATGATAGAAATGTGACACTGGAAACATTCCCCTCTTGGATTCTTAAATATAGAATCTATTCACTCTCTTGTAAACGTATGTACTTTTACATAGGCCAAGAAGTCTGTTGGTTCTATCATGATGTATCTTGATTTTATGAATATATTCTCCTTCTCCAAAGTCCTTCATGGACAAGAATTTATTCTAATATGTTTTAACAACATGTAAGACTAGTCTTTCAATTCATATGAGTTAAATGTTATAAACATACACTATTATGAGAAGGACTGTATTCATACTAAAATGTTTTTAGACACAAGGATCACACTCATTCTTTTTGAAATAAAATTAAATTATGGCTTCATCAAAACTAATTTTCCATGGCCGACATTCTTTTCATTATCCATAAATGGATTTTTTTTTTCAATTTTCATATCTTATTAGCATACTTTGGAGTCACAAACCACTTGGGTTGTGACATATAGAAATATTTGATAAGGTTACCATCATGGAATGTGGTTTTTACATCCAATTCCATTATATAATTTTCAAGGTATGATGTAGAGGAAATTAGAATTTTGATGGATTTTAGCATTGAATAAGGTGGAAATGTTTTTTTATAGTAAATTCCTTGAAACTGTTTAAATTTTTCTCTGAATAATCATTCCCTATATGTAGAAACACATCCTTCTATGTCCAGTTATTTATTGAATAACCATTTTCAACCAATAGGATTTACATATTATGGGAAATCTACCAAAATCCAAACAAGGTTTTGGTACATGGAATCCATTTCATAATTCAAGTCTTCTTGTGACTCGAAAACATATATTCCACTTACTAAATCCTTATAGGTTTAAGGATCATTATTATTAACTAATAATGAGTCATCATTCACATTGAATAGAAAAGCATAAGGTTCTAGTTCTCTAACCTCTCTTGTACTCCTACATTGTACATGTGTCTACAGAATAGTTTCATCTTATGCTCGAATTTGTGGAATATGTTCCAATTAAAACTCTTTTATACCTTGAGCCCAAAATTCATCTAAGTATATCTCTTTCACATTAACTCTTTTAGAGATGTGCTCCATCTCAAAAAATATGGAATTTCTTTCTGATATAACCTTTTTGTATGAGGGGTATTATATGTAATATCCCCTTAATTTATTGTGGTATCCTATAAAGGTATACGGTGTGCCTCAGGTTGCAAATTTTTTACCAAAACATTCATTAAGAAATGCTTTACTTCCCCATAAATAAAAATTCAATAAAATACATTTTCTTTACTAAAAAATTCGTAAGTAATACCACTTATCAATTTTTTTGGTACTTAGTTTATTATATATTCTTGTATTAGTAAGGTGTATCCCTAAAAGGATAATGTAAGACTTCTATGAATCATGACTGATCTCACCATGTCCAACATGGTGCAATTCTTCCATCTTCTTATTCCATTACAATGAGGCGTATAGGAGGAGTGAGTTTGGATAAAATCCAAAACTCTTGTAAGTAATCAATGAAGTCTAGAATAAGATACGATCCCCCATGATCTGGGCATATTTTCTTAATATTCATACCGTGATGGTTCTCAACTTCATTCATGTATTCCTTGAATTTATAAAAAGAATCTAACTTATACCTCAATAAGTTGACAAATACATATATACTTAAATCATCAGTAAAAGTTATGAAGTATGAGTACCCACCCATTTCTTTAAAAAGAAATGATCCTCACACAATAGTATGAAACAATTCAAGAGGATATTTAGACCTTTTATCTTTCCCACAAAATGGGTCTTTGGTCATTTTTCCTGAAAACATGTGTTCCATACAACAAGTGGCTTTAGTTCGAAAGAATCAAAATATTCATCATGATGTAATTTAGTCAAGACCTTTATGTTAACATGACATAGCCGAAGATTCCAAAATTGGGTGTGGTATGATTCATCTGAATTAACTTCATTATCGATTAAATTATTCATTATTGTAATCCAAAAAAATAATGTCCTTTAATTAAATGTTCTTTACCATAAAAAATGATATATTTATAAAATATACAACATTTACTCTCAATTTCTTTTAAAAATACATCTGTATAAAGTCTGAATAAATATATATTATTTTTTAGTGACATATGGCACAAAATAACAACATTTTAAAACAAATATCATTCCGGTCGGCAATGTGAGGTGGTAGTCCCTGATCACTACAATAGAAATTTTAGCTTTATTGGATGATCTTATATCTACCTCTCCTTATTCAATCATTTTAAATATACTTTTTCCCTTATTTGAAAACATATTTGAGCACTACAAAATTTATCTAATAACCAATTTGTTGAAATAAACATTTTTCACTTGATAAAAAATGCCCCTGAAACTTCCCCTTACTTATTTATCATGGGGTAGTTTTTCTTCCAATGGCCCTTCTTTCCACATGAGAAACAAAAATCATAATGTTCCATTACATTCCCCTTGATCTTCATCTTCTTGGAGGGTATGGAGAAGTTTTTTCCTTAATGCTATTCTCATTTTATTTCCATTTGTTCACCATATGGATAGAAGTATTTATGTGATTTTTATCCCTATATACATGGTTAAGAAGAGTGATAATCTATGATAGATATTTCTCAATGTTTTTAATATTAAAAATCATTGAAAAAACTAGATAATATCTAAGAGAGTGATGATAGAAGGAGATCAGTGTCTAGTTCCTTAGGGATTTAAAACCCTAGAATCTCTAGCCACTTATTGTATCCAATGAGCATGAATACTTGGGGCATAGATAGGGAACAACCCCCAATATTTATCTGAAAACATTACTTGGAAATTTGAAAGTGTTCATGTCTATCAGTGTTTGATAAATACCATAGAGATTCTCAATCATTCTATTTGCATCCACATTTTCATGAGACTTCATGAGTTAAATTTACATTTATGAAATCATCAGATATTGAAAATTGACCACATCACTCAAATGAATTTCATATATAGGGAACTCTTCATCATTCAACTTCTTATCAGGTAGATATGACATTTTGGATTCCAGAACACAATATTCCCATTCATGATATAGAACAACCTAAAGGCTTCTATACCATTCCCAGATGTTATATCCAGTTAGGAGGTTGTATTTATCAAATATTGATCATTTAGATAGTGTGGATGATAAACTTTACATATAATTATACAATATAAAAGATATGAGTAACAATACTTTGTTTGATTATAAATTATGTGAGAAATAATAAAGTAATTTATTTTATTAAATATCCCACTATTTTATCAAGTCCTTATAGACCTCACTATTGATCTTGGAATGTCTAGATGCTTTAATATTCTACTATAAATGATCCATATGACCCTTCACATAACCTTAAAATGTTTGGTCATTATATTTTATGGTATTTATGTGGGAAAGACTTTTCAAACTGTGGTTCTACAGCTCCTTGATCCTTTAAGTCGATTCCCCAATCCCAAAATCCTAAAATGAACTTCATTAACAATTTCATAAAAACTAAAACATTTCTTTAAAGGGATACTAATTTTTAGGTAAATTTTTATGCACAAAAAAACTTTCATAATTACTCCCCTTATAATAGTAAGTGTCTAAAAATGGGTTAGTCAAACACTTAGTTTTATTGAGTTTTTCTCCTATCATGTAATGGAAGGCCTGATCTGACTTAATATTATTTTGAGGGATTTTAATTAATTATGAATATGTTTTATCTTATATTATCCTTTACATTTCGTTTTAACATTACTTTGATGTTACATAATTAATTAAACATGTTGGATAAATTATTTAGACACAATTCATATATTTAATTTCTTATGCATAAATTATATCTTTTTCAATCCTTTACATGTCTTTTTCATATAAAGTAGATGTTTTTTAATTAATTGACCATGATTGTTAAAAAAATTATTGCATAATACATTTATTTATATTAAATATTTCTGCATTAATTCATTTATGTTTACGATAGTGGCCTTGAATCCATAAAAACAATAATTGCATAGACATAAATATATAAATAAAGTGACCTAAATATGATCTTATATAACGGTTGATTTAATGAGAGGAAATTAAATCAACATATGAACAAGGGGTGCAACTATATTTTCCAGTCATGGAATGAGTTACAAAATTCCACATATACACTTTTGTATCACCGAGTTGGCATCATTATGGTTACATCTTGAACTGCCTCTACACACCTTGGAATAATCCATTAATTGAAACTATTTATTACTCACACATAGTTAAGGAGAATCAATGGATTAGTTAAAGGGGATTACATAAATATACTTATATTTATAGGTCCTATATAATAATTTTGTGAGTGATGACTCAAAGGGCATCATTTAATTTAATATTATATAATTTCAAACCCATGTACTAAATTAAATTACAATATCCACCACATACAAATGACTTATTCAAGATCATGATCAATCATACTTGAAACAAATACAAAAAAGTAACTGGATATAATTCATTTCATTATTAATTCTTTATTAGTATGATGAATGCACTTGCATTAATTAATAAATGAATCAATTAATTAAATTTCATCTTAATGATAATCCAAACATAGTTGGAGACACCCATCATTTATGGGCATAAATTCAAATAAATAACTAAACCAATTAATGTAGATTTATTATAATAAATTTATTGAGCATTGAATTCTATTTAAAACCATTATTAAAATTTCAAAAAAAAAATAGTTGAAATTAATAAAATAAGGTTTTAATGTTTAAATACTAAATTTTAAGGTAATTTAATTCTATTAATAATAATGAGACTACATAGTGTGTACAGTCCAGCTACACACAATGTACCTCAGTCACTGTGTATTTGAGTCACATGCATGGGGCTTCAGTGTGTAATATCAGCTAGACTACATGGTGTGTATAGGCCAGCTACATTCCATGTATCCATTTATTGTGTGCCAGGTTGTCCAAGGAAATATTTGGTGTATAGTAAATGCACCATGTGTAATTAGATACTCAATGTATCCAAGTACAATGTCCATGGGTACACGATGTGTGGTCCAGTTACACACCACATAACCCAGTTTTACAATCCAATTATTTGGAACTTTCCAATAGAATCTATAGTCATTCTTTATCTATTATTATGCCTTTTAAGAAAATGAAAAACTGAATTAACATGATTAATATGTGAATAGCATGTTAATTCTAATGGTATTAAAGAATGAATGACCTGAAATAAAAATCTAACCCCAATTTCACATAGATAAACAATAAAATAAATAAATATAAATTTAAATGAGACTAATTTGATACCAACTATGGGTTCTGGGAACAATGTAAGTGTGCTTTGGTGGGTGATATATTAAAATTTATTTTAATAATCTTTTCCCGAACCCAATAGTGATGATCATTCACACCATATTTATAATTCATATTTTTTAGTATTTGAAAAAAGTAAATACATGGGATTAGGAAAATTCTTTGTTGGTTAATGTAGAACTTCTAAGAATAGGATTTCAGAATTCCTTCGTTGTGTTGCAAGGACCCATTGATAGAATCCTTTTATATGTGATCCACACATGCTTCTATAATCTCCGAGTAATAACACTCAATCTCTAGGTGTTGGTGTGGAAAGTAAAATGTATTTCATTTTTTGTTCTTGATCGCTCATTCTTCGGTCTATAAGAAATATGTCTTACACTTATCATTATCAAGAGAGATTGATAATGAGGAGTTGGGAGACAATTCATTATATGCCACAATCCTCTATTCTTAAATTTTAATGCACTATACAATAGAAATAACTGCCTTTTATAGAGTTAGTATTTAGGATAAAATATTATTCAATTGCATGTCATCTATTAAATAACATTTATTAACTTTTATAAACCTCCTGAAACATAATAATAATTATCTTATTATTATTTTTTAGTGTGCACCAACATTATAAATAAAAAATATTATATAAAGGGTTTTTTGATTAATATTTATCACCAGACGTGGTCTAAGTTTGTTTGAAATTATCTTTCATTTATTTAACACAAAAATAACAATGTTATTCCTAAATAAATATTTCATTAAAATTCCAAGAAAAAAATATTTATTAAATATTAAATAAAATAAATAAATAAATTTTAATATACATGTTGGTAAATAAATATATATTTAATTTATGCGATCAATATAACTAAAATAATTTTTTTTCTCAGACATGGGAAGAATATTTATTCCATTAATTAAAGTCAAATATAATTTAACCAAGATCAATAGAAACACTTAGTATGTTCCCCTATAAGATTATTTAACTTTTGAATTAGGTGAGCTTGCCTAAAGTCCAAGATTAATATCTAGAAATGGGACAATGAACCCAAGAGAATGAACATAATGTCGCAACATCAATAACCACATAGGAATGTTCATTATGTAGTGTAATACATTTGTCAGAATATATCACCAAGAAGGTTGCAAGATTATTTCATCAAACTATACACTCGATACATGTTTCTTTTTATATATGAAATAAAATTGTTGTTACACCATGGCCATATAAATTAATGTAATGGTTATATTCTAATAAAAGGGATGAGATATCACATTCGATTAAGATGAAAGGAGAAAATACTTTTTCATCTTATCCATTAATGACATGTCAATTGTGACACACCCAATGTTCCTTACTTCCAACCAACATACGGTGTGATGTTTTTGGTTATTAAATATTAGTGTCTCAGTCAAAAAAATACATTAATGATAATATTAATGATTAAGGACCATTACACATGCTCATAGATAGGAATATTTTATGAAAACAAAACATGTAGAATTCCAAGTAGTGGGTATATTCTCAAAATATCCTATCATGGATATTACTAAGTGTCAAATTCAACAGAAGAAGTCTCATCCAAATATAAGTAATCAATAATTATAGTCATAATACTATCATTCCCTTCATAGTATGGTATCCAACCTTAAAATTATATTATGAATATTGTAATATCACGTAAAGGATCTCATCCTAGTGAGGAACTACTGTAACCTTATAAATTAAACAAATAATCGAGTAAATTACGATATAAAATCTATGGAGAACAATGAAATATTTTATAAGATGTTTAATTAACATTAAATACATCAAATATTAATGTAATCAAAGTACAATCAACTGGTACTAGGAAACTAACTCCAACAAATTAATTATAATAAACTATAATTAACTATACTATTTACTCCAATGAATAAATGGAGAAAAACCTACTATGTTATCTCACCAAATGAAAACAATGGAAAACCACTCTAAAAAATTTGACCATACACCCCAATTATAAACCAAACCAAATCACTAACAAATGAAACCCAAAAAAACATTCAAAATAATCATTGTAACAAAAAACCAAAATAAAATTATAGATTAACATTCCTCCATCAAAAATAGTTCGAAAATATATATAGATATTTTATCTATATTTCCCCTATGTATGTTAAGTGGATGCCCAATGGGAATTGGGGTGATTATACCATATACATATGGAATATCAACTAAAAACCGAAATAGAAAAATAAAAAAATTAGGCAAGAGGAAGGGAAGGATAAATGGGGGGTCAAGAGGATATATTATCCATTCAATTTATACATGAACTACTCAAAAACATACCAATGTGCATATAAACCTTGGGTATAAAGTGAGGGGTAATCCTAAACCTATGAAATAAAAATAGAGGGGGAGAAAGAGGGTTCCCATAATTCCCCTAGAGTTAAATTTCATAAATTACCCCCTAAAAACCCCACTGGTGAACTAGAGAGCCACTGCCTGATTGGGGTTGGGCCACATGTGATCCAGTGGAAGTCTATTAGTAAGCTGGTGGCAGTATGCTTGAGCTACCATATAGTCTGATCGACTCAAGTATCCTCTGTTTTATCTGATAAGCATTGGTCCACCTATCAAGTGACATTATTAGTCTAAAAAGATTAGTTTAGAGTTCTCAAACTCATCGAATTCTATTATGTGGTCTGGATTAATTTCCATATCACCCACTATTTAATAATGTTCACATTATTCTGTAATTTTGAATTCCCATATGAGCATGGGCATTAAAAACTCCCCATAATAACATATCACATACTCAAAATGTCTTAGTTGTTATCCATTTACATAACCCATTGTTCATTGTCAAAAAAATTAAGTTGAGGAGCCTTGTTTCAAATTTTAACAACCAAATAATATTGAATGAAATAACTTCAATTCATAGTAATTCTAACCTCAAAACCCGAGAAAAAATTCATCACTAAAATTGAAACTGTGAGATGAAACTTACCCAAGACCATATTTACATAATTAATAAATATTTTTTCTTCTAAATACTATAGAGGAATACCATTCTCCCCACCATAAAAATCATCTTATAACAACCAATTCATATTCACTAGTGCCTCTAGCATCAGAATATTCTATTGAAGCAACACTCCAATGATCCAAATACATACCTAGAATGTTTTCCAAAAAACAACACCCAAACAAGGACAAGAATAACAGTCAATGTTTGGTACCCATCCTTGTTATTAAATCAAAAACATGGATGGATATCTAACTACCATCCATCCATAAGATGAAATAATAACCACCATTCCTTGAATCAAATTTTGATTCTTGTAATGGATCCAATATCAAGAAAACAATATGGTGGATGGGGTTTCAAACATACCGCATCCACTTTCATATGTGAATTAAAGTAGATCCAACATCAACTAAATAAAATTGAAAACACTCAACTTATAACTACCCATACAACACCAAAATTCATTAATCAATATCCTTGAGATCCACACTTGACTCTAGTTAATATTCTTCATTTTGATAACTAAACATCCAAAATAATTATCATATCCACCTCACAATAGTTTATATCTAATCCAAGTAACCTTAGATCACATTAATTCCTCCCTGAGGTTGAAACCAATTATTGATATCAATCATCCACCACCTATATTTTCCTATTAAACCTTCATAGTAAAATTAAGGTACAAACCTTATAGATTCTTCACCATAACCCTGATACCATCACAACCAATCTACAACTAGTTCCACATGCTTGTGTGACCCTTCAAAAACAAGGGTTGTATACTTGAGAAAAATATATTAATCCCAAAAGATGAGAATTTTTTACGTCACCTTACATGAATAACTTCGAACATAAATGAACTAGACTCAATTTATAGTTGAATTCATGGATTGTATTTTGTCATCTCACTCTCACATGATAAACAAAAAGAGACATCCAATAATGCCAATTCATAAATTTTGAGGATTGAATAATGAAAAACTCTAATATCTAGTCCAAAATGAGGCCCTTTCCCAATTATATTTGATGATTCACTCCCCAAAATATGATTTTATATAAAAAGATCCTTGATAGTATTTTTAATTTTCTAACTGAACAATGTGTGTCTCACTTCAGAGAAATTATTGACTGATTATTTGAATCCTAATGCCTCCATCTAGGTCAAATTGAGCATATGTTCCACCACTCCATGATTTATACATTCAATATAATGAAATATAAAACCCAAAAAAATTCACTATGTCATTATGATTTCATGTCTTTAGTCAATCTCTAATCACCTCATTTCAAGAGGGACTCATTAATCAAAACTTGCTATCCCCTCACAACTCTCTACTAAGAATTCATGTATTAATGGTCATTGTGAAACTATTTCCATCACATATCATAAGCTCTTTTGGACCTGAAAAATTATTAATGGATCATAATAAATATTTCTTATTATTCGAAAACCAAATTTACCTCACACATAGCCATCATGCATCACCTTGTTCCCACTAGTATTAAATGGGTAATCACCTCGACCCACATAACCAAATGTGCTAAGCAGCACCACACACATCCATCAGGAAGTTTCAAATCTACATCATCAATATTAGTGTGGTACACTCCTGTACAAGTGTTCACTAATAAAATTGAAGGTTTAATGAGTCACTCACCACCAATTATCATCTCACACACCAATATAAGAATATGACCATGCCTCCCTTCTTGTAAGCCTCATCGAGTTGGAGGCATAAATGATTCTTCCATCCATAATACTATAATTTATCACGATTCAAGACTAACCACACAACCAAAATTTAGTATGAGAATGGTTCTAGATTCATAAAAATATATCCACACTTCACTATCCTTATATCCATACACTTTGGTAAAACACCAATTACTACAGCTGCACAATGTTCAAAAAATAGGACTAGGAACACATATGAACATGCCCTTAAAAACTATATTTAGAATGAAAAATGAAGTATATAAGGTGAATAGAATAGAATGATATATGGGAAAAATAATCTCTTACCTAAAACTCAATAAACCCTTTTGTACATCGATTACATAGGTTTAATCATCTACTTAATTTCTGTGCTAACCCATACCATGTTCACCCTCAGACACATACTTGTCAGCTCAGGACCACATACCTATGATGTAGAACTATGATCAATAGGAAATTTAACCTAGACCCTTATGTCATGTATCACAAAAAACACCACTCAAAGGAGACTATCCTACCCTCATTACAAAACACTCAACATCTATCAAACCCCAGACAACTACTTATTTTATGATTGAGACACCCATATCAATGAAACTACTAGAAAAAACCTTCTCCAGGGTCCAAAAACTAGTAACTATCACAAAAGGATAGGGGTAACAAGAAAACATGATACAGGTAAGTACCTCATAACCTCATGGTCTCAACCGAACTAAACAAAAAACAAGAAAAACTACACTATCTATCACACCCCAAAAAATAAACATCTCACAACCCTTATCCATGGGTCTCACCAAATAGGATATTTCTCTCTATCTCTATCTCTCTCTATCTATCCCTAAAATACCTATATAAAGGGTCATGTCACACCAAAAATGGATTCTCATCACCAAGATCCCTAATAAAAATATAGTTTATTATTTCATTTTATAAAACTCTATTATTCAGAAACCAGATAACTCCCATTTTAAAAAATTTCATTTTCCACCATTTTAAAATATTTAAGATTTATGAAATTTCACATTCCATAATTTTCGTAGGATATAATTATTATAAAATTTTATGAGGGAAAATTCCTTATATGTTTTTCACTGGAGAATTATTTAATTAATATCATGCATTTATTAGTCATTTACACTTTCATATTAACTAGATGTCTAGTAAGAAGTTTTATAAGAAGAATACCACAGTAATCTTATATATAAAACATATAAATTTCCTTATAAAATTTAAATACCAAACTCTATACATTACCTAAACCATATGTTTATATAAATTACCAGTATTAAAATCTACATTCATTAAACAAAACACCAACACATATGAATCCAAAGTAACCATCATTCAAAGGCCACATCAAGAATACCTATCAATAATATATTCCTAGAAAAATGCATGAACACAAAAAATGTTTTACATTCTAATAAATAGTAGAAATTCAATAAGTTAGTCACATCACACACATGTGTTCTACTCAAGGTGGTTTTAAATTATCTGTAAAATCACAACATAAGATCTAAAAATACCATAAATAGGGATAAAACACCCATAAAAGATCTAATTACCATGACATGACATATCCTATTATCCTTTATAAAATTTCTAAATAATTAAATCAATTGAAAAAAACTTCTAAATCCAATTTGTAACATCCTACTTCCCTAGAACACTTACCAGTGCCTGATGTAGAAGAACATAGAAATATATTAGGTGTTCCTCTTAGGATTCCAAAGGTCATAAACTAATAGTGAGGGCCTATGAAGAAACAATGGGGAGACTATGACCATATATCAGTGTATAACAAATTATAAATTAAATATGATTGAAAAATGAATCTAGATAATCATCAAAACTAGGGAAAGTTCTAATAAAATAAAAAAAACATCACATGTGAAAAAATTTATTTTTACATACATTCTAGATCCCTTGTCGGTGGATCATATATGAGAAATTAAAAAGAATAAAATAAAATAGATACTAAATATTCATCCCCATCTGATCCTTAGTCCTGCATGATCCTATCATCTGACTCTAACAATGGATTCCAAATAAAACACATAACTTTTAGGCTATGACCAAAGATTGTACCTATAAAAATGTATCATTTCAGCATGAATACCCATGTTACATTGAGGCTAATTCAGGGTGTGACTATAAATAATTAGGCCACCATAAAAGATATCCTTAAAAATAAATAGTTCATATAAGTTCATTAAATAGTGATCAAGGAAAAAAATTCAATTATAGAATTTAATAAAATTTTACTAGAAATCATAAAATAATAATCGAATATGGTTATAGGTTCACCACTAGAATGGTAAATAAATGATTTGTCCAGTGTTGGGGTTTATATGAACATCTCATGATGACTATGTAGTCCCATCTCCCATCATGGATAATATTGTTGAGGAAATGTCTGGAGTCACAATAACAGAAATAGATTCCAGATAAAGAAAATACAGAATAAATAATCACACTAACAACAGAGATTTACATTAATTTGGAACTGATTCCTACATCCATAAAGAGGAAGAAAGATAGCTATAATTGGAAGAACAAAATTATAGGGAGTTGTAGGGTTCTCAAGTGCACAAAAAACATCGCGCACAATGGATTTAAATGGAGTATTGTGAATTGTTCCACCAACCACACAAAATGTTCAATGTGCTACAGATAAAGGTGGCTGGATGTCTAAAATGCTAGAGTGTTGTGGCCACCCAAGTCCATGATGCTACAATGGGTGGTGTATGGATGTTCATGGAGCTACAGTGCCCTATCGGTGTCACTATTCAGCCTTGCTATAGTAGTCATGCCAATTTCTTCATTTCTATAGTGACATGTCAATGTCTTCTAGTCATCTATGTTGTTGTTTCTTAGAGATGTTACACTACACAAAATATTGTTTATAGGGCCTTCATCCCCAGGACCCCCAAAGTAGGGGCACATTACCCCCTACAACCCCAAATGAACTCACCACGGAGCTCGACACAGGGAGTTGTGTCCTAACACATAGAATGGACCAGAAGCATTTGGCCTAATCATCATACAGAATGTATTAGGCTACCCCAATCCAACAATATCCCACTTGGAGCCAGGTTCTCTACACTGACCCGCTTCAATACCACTAACTAAGACAAAATACTGAATCTGAGTTCATCCCCATCTTCAGTCACTAATGATGTTCTTTTGATTCATAACATCAATTTCAAGCTGACGATTCATGAAATACGAGTTGTTTTCCTTTTTATACCCCAATGATTTTCTCCTATATTCTTCCTCTCATACTCCATTCATCAGTGGAGACCAACATATATAGAATATTGAATCAAATTCTATATTACCATTGTCCTTGTCAAAATTTCTACTAGATTATTGTTTCCAAAAATCACCTAAAATGTTAGAAATCCATCATGTACAAAAACTATGATGAAATGGTACATCATTTGAATTTTCTTCATCTAGGATTGAAACACTAGATAATTTTCAATATTTAAAGCCAAATGTATCTCACATTGCAATAATTTTTCCACTTTATTTCTGCCCAATTCATCCAATAATTTCTTTAGCAATACCATATCATTCTCGGCTTCTATTACAACAATGTATTTTCCCTCTTTGGTGGATAAGGCCACCAAATATTACAATTGAGATATCCACCTCACTGCTGTTCCTCCATAGGTAAACACATAACCTATATCGCCGAGCCCTGTCGCGAGGGTTTGTCACTCTAGCAGAGGGCATGGAGGTGTGGGGACTCCGGTCTGGTTGTTAGGGTATGAGTTTCCTCCGGTTTGTCCCGTTCGCCCGCATCAAGTACGGAGTAGAGCTCTCTGGCCCCATTCAAAGGCGTGGTGCTGGTTGGCTTCTAAAGCGGAGGGGACCGCGTGAGTCTGGCTTCACAGGGCAGCGTTACTTCCCGCTCCTTGTAGTAAACACATAACCTATAGTGTTACTCATATTGTCAAAATCACTTCCAATGATAACATCAAAATTCTCTTACAATGATTTTCCTTCACCAAAACACAGGGATACTTATTTTAACCCCTTCAGATACATCAATATCTACTTCAGAGCTTACAAATGCTGGTTTCTAGGGTTAGCCATATACCTTCTCATAACTACCACTGCATGAGCAATGTTATATTGAGTACAAACCATCGTATACATTATACTTCTAACAAATGATGTGTATGGAACCTTTTCCATGTACTCAACATATTCTGCCATCATTAGTGATTTCTCCTTTGTAATTTGAAATGAATCTCTAGGTGAAAAGAAACTGTATTTTCTTCCAGCATAATGAATCTTATCAAAACTATTATAATGTAGAAAACATATGAAAACATCAAGGTTCTAGTAACACGATCTCTCTTGATCTTTAACCCAAAAATATTTGAAGCTTCTCTATGATCCTTCATCTCAAACTCTTTGGTAAAATTCCCTTTCAACACATCAATCCTCTACATACAAGATCTTTAAATGATAATTTCATCCACATAATGAAATAATATACTATATTCATCACCAAAAGACTCGATTTAGTAACATTGATCTAGAATACATTGTTTGTAATTTTTTTAGACATAAATAAATCAAACCTTTTGTTTCAGTTCATGCATCAACCCATACACGAACATCTATAGTTTTCACACCAGGTATTCCTTCCCATAATCAATGTATCCCTCTTCTTGTTACATATAGATGTCCTCCTCTAGAAATACATGAACGAGTTTTATATTCAAATAAATATTATCATAATTCTAGTATTCTAATGACACAATGTTGATAACCACCGGGACAGTGGTAAGATTCAATAAAGGTGAAAAAATTTCAATGAAATACACTCCCTCCTTTGGATTAAAAACTTTCACCACCATCCTTTCCCTAAAACACATATTTCCATCATGTTTTTCCATGAGAAAATATACCCAGTTGTTCTATAATGATTTATTTCCTATTGAAAGAGGTGTAAACTTTCATGTGTTGTGATCATGAAATAATAATATCTCCTACTTCATATCCATCTCCCACTTGCTCAACTTTTTCAACAAAATTGCCTCTTCAAATTTTTTTGGTTCTCCATAGTCAGTAAATAATATATAATGTAATGATTTTTAATACCTCTATAATGACCTTATCACCCTTTTCAATATCCTCAACTTCACTAGAGTATGTTCCAATGGTTTTGATGTATCACACTTAGGTACACCTTCAAGCTCCACTTTCTCTTTTCACCCTAATTTTTGTTCACATTATCATATTCAAATGCATGAAAATTCATGTACTTGAAACCTTCATTAAATACCACATTCTTTCTCCTAATTATCATCTTGTTGTTATCATCCCAAAAGAGCTAACCAAACTCATCAACTCCACTGTTAATGAAAAATCATGGTTTGGACTTAGCATCAAGAATTTATCTTGTATTAGCATCAATATGTAAATATTAAAAAATACCAAAGACTCGTAAATGTGAGAGTCATACCTCCATACCAAAATAGAGAACCTCATGTAGACATTCTCCCATTGGAATAGATGGACTTCTGTTAATGAGATATGTCTACATGTTTACTACATCAGTCCAAATGGTCTTGGTTAAACCCAAGTGCATCCTAATTCTCCTAGCACGTTCATTTAGTGTCCTGTTCATTCTTTCGGCTACACCATTTTTCTATGGTGTCCTTAGGACATTCTTCTCCCACCAAATTACATTATTAGAACCTATTTCTCTAAACTAATGACTACCATACTCTCCATATTTTAGTAATCAAGTATTTTATCTTTGATCATGACTCATTATACCCCATGATTTTCCACTTCTAAAACATCATAAAAACACAAGATTTTATTTTTAGAAAGTAAACCCATACCTTCCTTGTTGAGTCATCAATAAATATCACATGATACTATGACTCTATAAAGGAATGTACTAGTACCTACCTCCAAAAATCTATGTGCACTAGGTCAAACTTTCTATCCTTAGTGTTCTACCTCATTTTACAATATACACCTTCTTCTACTTTATGAAGATAGAATCATCACAAAGGCCATTGTCCACTATCTTACACTCTGGTAGAAGTAATTTTGTTTCTAGAACCTTAATCCCCTTATCAATCATGTGTCCTTTCCTGTAGTTCCAGAATTGTGAATACCATAATTCATTTATTGATGAAACCATGTCCACTCTAGTCTATTTATTGTGATATATGGTATCATTATTTTCTCCCCAATATATGACCATAGCTCCCTTGGTAATCCTCCAGGCATAACCAATAAACATGGTACTAAAGCCTGCATTATAATGCTTCCCAACATAAATATGATTTCTCCTTAATCCAAGGATATACCTCACATTTTCTAGAACCAAGATAATCACACTTTTTGGTCTTGATCTATGTATCACATTTCCCCTTGAAATACAAGTGTTCATCATCTACATAAAGAACCGATCCAAAATTTATAGATTTTTTTTTTCATGAAACCCTTCTCTGATGTAGAATTGAAATATTCCCCTGATTTTAAAATCAAAAACATCATAGGGATATCCATACTTATAAGCAACACATAATTAGTTCCTTAATCCACTATCCTTTCTCCACTAGTTTCAACTACCTTCCATTTTTCTCTTCACTCATTCTGGGAATTTCCTTAATTCCTACATGTCCACTAAGCATGACTAGCCTCGTTTTCCTTTCCTCTACCCTTTTTAGTTGACTTTGACCATCCTATATGATTTTATCAGTATAGATATCTTCCTTTTCCTTCTACATTCAGATAATAACTAGATAATATAATCAATTATCTCCTTCAGATATCCTAACTAAGGATCAAGTCCCACATATCTTTCAAAACCAACTTGGTATTCCCTAAAGAACTATTCAAAACTCATATTATTTCTTCCAAAATTTCAGGTAATGAAGATAGTAAAACCAATGAACACACCTCATCACCATGAACAATTTCCACCAATGTCAGATGACTTATGATGGTGTTTAATTTGTTGATCTGATTTATAAAAATTATCCCTTCAACCATTTTTAGATTGATAAATCATCACATAAAGTGATCTTTGTTTTCCTCAGAAGGATTCTCATACAAAATTTAAAGATCTTAAATAATCCCAATTATTTTATTCTCCTCTCTGATGTTGAACTCCATGTTTTTGGCCAATGAAAGGAGCACAAATCACAAAAACCAATCGATCGAAATGATCCCACTCTGACTGCTCCATGTCTGTTGTCTTTAAAACCAAAAGCGAAAAATGAATTATTTTTCTGGTAAAGATAGTCTTCAATATGTATCCTATAGTAGATAAAGTCAATTCTACCGAATCTATTGATATTTACCTTTCCTTATTCCTTATCCATCAAACAATTTGTTAAATCCAAACTCACCCTCTGATACTAGTTTTTGGAAACCAAAAGAGTCACAAATGTAGAAATGTTTTGTAGATGAAGAAAAGATAGATGAAATAATTAAACAATATAGAGAGATTTATATGGTTTAGTAAATGATCCCTACATCCATAGAGAGGAAAAAATATAACTATAGTCAAAATTGTAAAATTAAAGGGAGTTTCAGAGTTATCAAGAACACCTAAACCCTATCCCTAAATGGTATAAAAACAATTATTATGCACTATTCCACCAACCACAAAGAAAGTAGACTATTCTACTTTGAAAGTTTGACAGAAGTCCATATCACTATGGTGTTGCAACAACCTAAGTCCAAGATTCTATATTGGACAGTGGTTGGAAGTCCAAATAGCTGTAGTTCCCTATCGGTGTATTATGTTCAACTATGCTTCAGTTTGTTAGAGCTACTACAGTGCCCCAAAATTATGTCGCAACCCTTTGTCTCCCAGACCCCCAAAGTTGGGGTGTGTTTCCCCTGTAACCCTCAACTATCTCACCATGGAGCTCCACCTACAGAGTTGCAACCTGGTGTGCAATATGGTCCAGAAGCATCTGGTCCAATAATCATCCAAAAAGGATTGGGCTACACCAATCCAATAAATATAAACATCCTTGACCAAGTATCCAGTGTAAAAACCAAATAATATACAATAAATTAATTTTTTGATAACTTATGATAAATGAAACACTATGTTTACATTAAACATAATAATCTTTTAAAATAATATTTAAACAAGAACATTATAACCTAGAAATTTAATTAGAGAGTAAGAATATAACTAACTAAATTTTAAAAATGAATATATAGTTTACGCATTTACATTTTTATCTACAGATTATAAATAGAATAAGAATCATTTAAAATAAAATGAAAAAATTTCTGAAAATTTTTATTTATTTAAAAAATGGATTTGTCATGATTTTCACATATAATTTTGAATTAATTTTTAATCTTAAAAAAAATGATATTAAAATTAAAATTTTTTGGCACTGAAATCGCATCTAATCCCTCAAATGGAATGTTTTTAGTAAACCAAGAAAGAAAAATATCATGAGGGACCATCCTAGTGCTGATTAAGGGTTCACATGCATCTTTTAGTGAGTGTATTAAATTATTAATGTTCTTATTCAATGAACTTGTGCACCAAAATGAAACATAAAATTACATGAAAACTCCATAGGCCTATTCCATAGAAATGGATAATGTGTAATAGAAATAATTTCAGCATAGAAATTGGTAGATTAATGCACATCATTCATGTACACCACTCCCTTTTCTTTCCAATGATGATGTCCACCTTGGAATGTTGTACGACCATGAAATAATGATAATGTACTAATATTTAGGAACCTCCAATTTAGTTCTCATGAATTTTCAATCCAACAACAAAGGATTTTAGCTATAAATAGATTCTCACCCCTCCATTATGGAGGGTCTCTGAAAAATAAAGCAACATTTTGATGTGAAAAACTCTTGATCATCTGTGATGACATTACAAGCCATCTACCATAGACCATAACATGCAGTTTATTTTCACAGAAAATCTCATGTGGGTACAAAATTGACTTGGACTATACTAGATTCATCCTCATGAAACTAAACCTAAGGCTTGCTGGGTGTGGGTAAAAGAAACTACTTTGCAAAACCCTTATGCTACATGAAACCCTGTAACTTTCTCACTTATATACCTCTTGATTCCATAAATTAAACATTATTATATATCCCCATTCTCACGTGACCTTTGTGTGAATCCCATCACAATTTCACATAATAATATCCTTGTCCCCAACCTAACATCCCCAATTCCCCAAGTTAAACCACTACCTTACCTCTTACATCTAATCATAGTAACCATAAACCCATTTTCATCAAATCATAGTGACTGTAACATGGACCTCATGATTGAACACTCACACAGGAAATTACTAATGCCATTCCTTGTCCAAAGTCATATAATCAGTGGTCACGTATGTCCAATGGGTGAGGAATGAGTTTCTCCACATTTTAGTTGGATGATGTACAACTACCTGGCTCATTTTACAAGTCTTATGAAGTTAAACTGAACAAAAACATCTTCATCACATGATGTTAAACTATGTATTACCCTATGCGATGAACATAGGATGATTCATGTACAATCATCATGAGATGACACTCTCTCCCCCTCTATGGGATACAATTCACCCGTATAGTGTAACTCCTTGTGTAAGCCTCAGAGTCTCCCCCCACATCATGTGACATGATTCACACACACAAGGAATACTCTAATGTAAACCCCACACATTCTCTACCACTATGGGATATGATTCACCCCTATAGGGTAAATACCATGTGTATTCTCTACACCATTCCCCCAAGATACATCCTTTTGAAACATAAAGCTTTAACATGTAATCCCCACACTATCCCTCATTGAAGCTCCTTTCATGTCAGGACTCTCATTTCCGCATGATGATGAAATTTATAGATCAGTATTATTACATTACCTTAAACATCATCATCAAAATATGTGGGTTTTAATCCCAATTTTTCAAATAGGGTACGTAGGATGCCTCATTGAGGTTCAATCCTGACAATGGTAGACTCATGGTTTTCCATCCTAGGGACACACCATCTTTATCCAACTCAAATGGAATTTGATCTAAATTCGTAAACAATACTGGTGTGCCATAATAGGGATGGACCTCAGAATCTACCTCTATAGGGCTTTCTAATCCATAACTCTCAATCTTCCCTCACGATGAGTTCTGATAAATTAGTGAACTATCAAGGTGTGACATCTTCCCACATAGAGATACACCATATTGATCCATAATCAACCAATCCACTTTAAAAATATGTTAAAATCATTCATTGATCTGACTCAGCTAGATATTATGATTTATCTAAACATGACCTAGAACTCGGGAACTAACATGGATCATATACCCCATGTAATAAAAATGGGAAGGTTGAGGTAAAATTCCTTGGAATTCATATTAACCTTGAATTCATTATGCATTGATCGATGTGGGTATCCCTAGGTTTCATTCATAACATGAATCATATGTGATTCCCTCCCACAAGGAATACTCAAAGGTGATCACTATTCCCAATGTCCATACAAGCTCAAAGATGCCCAACATGACAACACTCTTAACCAATGCTTCATTAACTTCCACACAGAAGTAGGTTAATTAAACATCTTCAACAAAGATATGGAATCAGGAATGATTTCCATGAACATGAATTAATATATGATGGATACCCAGACTAGGAGACAATATCCAAGGATAATCATCCACCTGTGTAATTTGGTAATTTGGGGAAATAGAAATCTTGTGTGTGCATTTGTGTAAACACACAGGCATGCCCTAATGAATGCATTAGAAACCAAAATGGTGAACCCATCACAAAACTTGTCTCCTCAAACATGGGGATATTTATTATTCGATACATTGGTGGATTAGCGTGTCACCAGATTCAAACATTCAGCTCCATTCCCCCATGAAAATGGTGGTACCATCATACAATTTACTATAGTGTTGGGGTAATTAACATTGGGAATCTTTAGTTAGTGACATTTTGAGCATGGATCCATATGAATCTTAAGAAAATGAAATGACCTTGGAGCATTAGGAATCACATTCCTTTTACTTGTACTAACAGATGGATCCTTCTTCCTTATAGGACCCCAGTTATAGGATATCATCCACCCAACACCCATAGGCACCATAATTAGAGAATCAATGATATAGAAATCCATCACATCCATGCTTCCACCGCAACTTCCTCCTCTCCTTTGACTACTAGTCACCCATGCCCCCTATCACCCTTTGAGATCATCCATGGGAAGGAGATTGATTCCCTCATACTCTAGTACAAGAAGGATAGGGTCACTTCCAAAAGTTACATGGTTATCATTTAACAAGAGGCATTAGTGCTTTGCTAAAACTGCCACCCATGAGTGTTGAGTTCTGGTATACCACCCCCCCAATCCGACTATGAATTTCTTTGGGAGCCTCTACTTAGATAATTCTAATGACTCAACCCCACACATTGAGGAAGTGGTGGATTATCATGTCTGGCCTTCCATGACAAAAACCTGGAAGCCACCATGGAGGGCTCCCATCAGGACACATCAATAGTAGAAATGACTAGTCCCTCAGGTCTAAAAATAGGAAGACTTTCCCTATACTCTATCAGCCCTGGTCAGAACCACCCGATATTATTTCGAGGGATGTATCATGAGAATTACCGACTAGTGGTATCTTAAATGACTCATGTGTCCCCTTCCACCTAGTTACATCCTATCATATCCCTATAATTCATGACTAGGGATCCATATTCACCCGATTAGGATTGAGATCATATCTACCTAACATGTAGTATAGGTTAAATGTTTCAATCACATGCACCACTGATAGCTATTACATGAAAAACCATAATGATGAGGCTCAATGTGTAGCTAATGACTTCACTATTTTTAATGTATGATCAGGTCTTACCAGATCTTTCAACAATCATCATGATGGTCCACCCCATTCCATCACTAGTTAGATCAGAGGCACTCCCAACTCTAGCAAAAACCTTGGCAGAGGTCCCCCCAGCTCTTTCGATAACTAGTGTATAGGTCCTCCCTATGATAAAAAATTATCAACATTTATATCCTACCTATATCCATACCAATCAACAAGGAGGACCTCCCCATGTTCCTACTAGACAAACTGGAGTTCCTCGCCACTTCAATGATAATCGATACAAGGGTACTCCCCGTATCCCAACAAAAAAAGTGGAGTACTTCCCCTCATTGAAACCTACTAACAAAAAGGTCCTCCCCATGATGAAGAGATACCCTACCCTAAAGAACTATCCTAAGGATGAAGGGAAAATATTTTTCATCAGAGGAGAAATCATGAGAAATGAAAAGTCCTCATTGACCTCTTTTCCCTATCTGACACTGTTGGTATAGATGACTCGATGATGAATCCATCACCCCATTAGATAGTTTTTGGGGTTTGAACACAATATATGATGTTATTCATTTTTTTAATATTATATATAGAAGATCCATATATCCCACTTAAGGAATTTGTAGGTGGAGGATGTTATGGAACACTTATTGGGGATCATAGTGAAGAAATCACTATCACATATAGTTTCCCCTATCTACCTCTACCCAAGATTTTGGATATCTTTAAGGGATTTGGATAACTTCTTTATATGGTGATAAAATTTATAGGAAACATATGACATCTTCTTCCCTCACACACAATTTAGTAGTCAATACCTCACCCTACATGGATGAAATGATGTGGTTCATACCACTGTGAGAGATTTCTTGGCCTATTGTGAAAAAATGACCTGTGAAGTGAATCCTCCTCTATTAGAACAAGAAAAGAACTGATCCACATCGGTGTCATGGTCTATCTATTAGACAACACCAATGATATTTTTTGATGACTAAGAACATGGAACCTCATCTGAGTAGGAGGTATTGTGGGATGTTCTAGCCGCTGACCAGATGTCAGTGGTGTTCTAAATTCCTGCAAATCCAAACATTGACATCCCAAAGTACCTTAACAAGGATTAAGACATGTATTTTAGTAAGATAATATAGGGGAAGTTTTTGGAACCTCTGTGATAATCTATTGGTGTATCCAAGAAGCTAGTTTCAACACAATGACATCGATCAACAATGACAAATTGTCGAGTTGGAAGCACTCTCAATGGATCAGCACGCCACTTTGTTCGGATACCAATAGACTCTCCAATAAATATGAATTAAGATTTACATTGTGATCTACCAAATTATGGAAGAGGAATCTACATGTGTTTATATTTGGGGATGGGGATAGTATTCTTCTATCCACTTCAGCCCCATCTTTCGATATCATGACATACCTGGTGAAAATGTGATTTCCCCACAATGTACTGTTATGGTCATCATAGTTATTCCCAAAATTCTAGAGGATTAGGTGAATAGTGACACTAATGTAGAGTGTGAATGGGAAAACATTCCTCCAGGGGAAGGATAATACCAGGTAGACCATCCGACATGTGACCTCACCCACCAGAAAAGGATGACACTTGTCACCGAGTTCCCTCTAATCATGCATCATTTCCTTCCAATCAAAACATTGATAAGGGTAAGGCCCTTAGATACATCAGAGTTGGTGAAACAAATAGAGGCACAAACCACTATAGCCTTCTTGATTCAAAAAGATGAATATAATAGAATGATCATAACCATGCTCATCACTGGTTAGAGCCTAGATTAAAGTACTTCCTGATGAGATCCCATTTATCACCTAGTGGGGTAGAAATTCTTTCTTGTCCTAATACCCCTAGTCCAGATCAGTAATCCCATGCATCTAAATATAGAATATGAATTATTATATGGAAATAGACTGAGTAATGAGTCTCTAATACCACTCTATAAGTGTAATTATCATCCTTGGGATCCATTTTGTGATGGTCCACAAGCCACTAAGCCTATCTACTGAGCTGATGATCTTGTGAATGCAATGGTTGTCATGAATTCTCATAAATATATAGATCCTAGATATGATGACTTAATATCTTATCTCTCCACTTACCTTGAGGCCTTGTAGGCACAATAAGTAGAAATTATACCTAATGGAAAGTCATACCCGGTGCGGGTGGATGACATCTGAGCACCCCTAGTGTTTGTGTACCCTAGATTCTCCCTATTCAATGGGATGGGTGAAGGACCCTAGAACACCCTAAGAGGGGTGGGGTGAATCAGGCTGTCCAATTTTTATTTTAAATTGAATAATCTTGTTTCCACATTGGTAGGAACTATGTAAACCTGTATGATGGAATCAATATACAATAAAAAATTCAAAATCAAAGAGACAACACCACAATTTTTACTTTGTTCACCACTAAGGGCTAGTATAAGGAGTATACTCCGATAGTGTTTCAGTCATAAAAATGTACACTAATCACCACTAATTATGGAGTAAAAATTTTTAGACACAGTTACTTTGTCCTAGGAAAACTACCATTACATGATTTTATGGATAACTCACTATTCCCCTCAGAGCACTTCCTTTAACTACCCCTAGCTCACTTCCCTGGGTGAATTATTTCTCAGTTTATCAACTTGAAGGTCTCTTAATTAGATTTTAATTGAAGTATTTGTATATTTAAAGCATGAGACTCTACATAAATTGATGTACTGAATTTATTCACTTGAAATAACTTAAAAAATAAACCATATATTTAAAGACAATAAGAATCCCAACATAACACTTATTCTGGAATTAAAGTATGGAAAATTCCACATAAGATAACATTTTAAAAACAATTAATTTTCATGAAACCATTGTATATCATGAAAGACTTATCTTTTTCAAAGCTACACCACAATATTCTCTTGGTCTTTTAAATAAAAAAGGAACACTTGAGTGAAAATACCTTCTTACATGAATCTCACCACTCATATGAAAGTCCTGGATTATGAACAACTATGTTCTTGCATGCTACTCCCTTCATGTGCAAAAATTACTACTTTCATGATTCAGATCACAAGTTTTATCCAAGTGTTGATCCTCTATAGAATGAGGGGGTATCCATCTATTTAAAGGCATTGTCGACCCAATGCACAACATCACACAAATTTTACCCTAGTTCACAAGTATTATTAATGAAAGTCTATTTTCACGCAAACTCACCTTTCATGAAAATCTATAACTTGTGTGAACTTAATTCCATTTCCATTTTTTATGAAAAGATCCCAAAATAGGCCTTGTGCACATGTTTCCAAACCACCTTCAATCTTATACAACTCCATTTTCAAAAATCCCTTTTCTCCATTATCCAATTATTAGACCCAAAAATTTGGATAACACTGGGAGATGATGACTCCTTCAATACTGTTTTATGACTGAAATATATGATCCATTTCCTTTCTAACTCTTTGATCTTAAATGTGAGTATTGACAAAAAAATAAAAACCATACTTCATTTTCAATAAATATAATCCTTAGTTCCAAAAATGGGAGACCCACTACATCCCTTTTACAACATTATCTCATGGTTTTGAACTATGTTAGGAACCTAGGAATAATATAAGGACACCATGATTCGGTGTTTTTTTCCAAAACTCAAAGGAACCATGTTCGTTTACTATATCTAGTAGCCCATAGGGTCCATCCGTAGTAGGAAGGACCTTTGTAGGCATTTAATCTACCAGTTCAGTGCCACTATGGGCAAGACATGTATTGATGACCTTTTCAAGTATAAGAATATTTTTGATGAGTATTCACAGATTTTGTCACATGGTTTAATGCCCTCACATACTCGATTGACATTTCACTGACTCAAGAGTAGATACTAATGATATATGTGTTGAATTTAAAGACTAATATGGTCCCTATCGTCATCACCCATATCTATCTAAGTGGATTACAAGAGTTTTCTAATAAGTCCCAACATATGGAAGAAATATTGTAGTGGGATAAATATTCTCACATGATTCCTCTTCCAACTCATGTGAGAAGGCCCTCCAAAGTAGATAATGTTTCCACCTTATAGGTAGAAACCCCCCGAGTGGGTTGATTTGTTGGACCCATTTCAAGAGGAATCATAACAAGTTCATCATTACCATGAATAACCTCACCACATATAGCACTATCCTGTGCAGCCTCACCCAGTAAAGATCTTCCAGGCACCACAACACCAAGTGAAGCCCCCAATATAGGGAAATGAGGATCTGAACCCTCTTCAAGACTAGGCTCCCAGAGTTACCTTTCAAGATAAAAGAAACTGGGCATATCCTTTTGATGATTCATAGGTCTCAAACTATTTAATTTTTTTCCTATAAAACAAGATTATGATAATATTAAAGAGAAATATTCTCTAGGAAGATAGTCATTCTAACTACCACTAAACATTTCCCATACCATAGCATCCTCAGAAATACCATCATATAAGTATATGTGTTTAAATATTGGATCCATGACTAATTTTATCCTGGTCTAGTCATGTTGGGTGAACATTCAGCATTGGTGGCACATATATCTTCCAACCCTAGCAGTGAAAGTTGAGGTTCATGTGAATGGATATACAATTACAACCATGGGATCTAGAAATATGATAAATTGATGGCTCATAGAGAAGTCAGTCTTGCTCATAGAGTAATATCTTCTAATTTAGGAAGTTGAAAACCTCATGTGGTCACCCCTCCATCAGTATCCTCCACTTATGCATCTATGTCATAGACCTCCAAACCATATAAGTGTAGGAATCAACAATGTAAGGGGAATTAGTGTCACATGATAAGGCTAAATCCATTCCACACCTTGGAAGATTTCATGTCTCCAAATTTGGAAATTTCCACTGGGTTTACCCATCCTTGGATGACCCCTATTATGATGTGCGAGAGTATGACTCCATCAATGCCATTGAGTTGGTATACTTCACGAAACTGCTCAATGATGAGGAATACCAGGAAGACCACCCAAATTCCTCTAGATGTCACCATCAAAGGAAAGGTCAATAATGTGTAAACAACTAGAATTATCATTCCATCAATTCAAACAAATACATGCATTCTACCAAGACTAGGTAACATGTTTTTAACATTGATCGTTAGGTATATTCTTCCCATCCCATTCAATCAGATATGATTTTGAAGATGACTATGTTAACTAATCGGGTATATCAACCACAACTACATTTTAATCAGATGCATCCATCCAATGTTAGGCCTTAGACAACCTACAATGAGCCTTCAATTGTTTAGAGTGGTTTAGCTGGTCTGCATTAAGATATTTCTTATACTAACCAGAGAATAGTGGTACAACTAGTAGTAATAATCTTACATCCTTCCTTGGAGAACCCCCTACGGGTAGAAACATGAAATTGGAATGGAAGTACGAGAATCTGAAGCACCTATCCATCATTCCCACCAAGATAATGATATTTAAATCCCTCCTCTTAGATATAAATTTATGATTCCCATGTATAATAATTGAAAATATCACAGATGTTTGAAGTAGAGGTAGATTCTAGAGAGACCAACTATACAGAGGAAGTTGAGGAATAAGACTTTGAATCCATCATCTCATTCTCTTGGTAAGTTGATATTTTTCTCATACAAGGGTATATATGAATATTTTACACCATATTATATATTAATGGTGTTGAGATACACCAATATATTATTGAAAAAGGTTCCAAGATTTACCTATTCCAATCTATGACACTCCATAAGCTATGATTAACTGAAGCTGATCTGAATACCCATTAATTGAAAATCAAGGGTTATGATAGGTGTGACAAGAAACTATGTTTTAGGGTTTGGATGAATACCATGTTTGGTGGTGTGATAGAAAGAATCAAATTTAAGGTGGTCTCATTGGATACCTCTAATAACACACTACTTGGTGGGCCCTAGATTCATTTACATGTGGTATTCCCCTCCTTATATTACCAGTGCCTCAAGTACTTTCTCAATGGTCAAGTAGGTCTAATCAAAGGTGATGTGTCTCCATTTTAACATGAACAACCACTACTACAATATGAAAGGGAAGAAATTTTAGAAAAATGAGGTTGATCACAAAACAACAACAGGTAATCAATGGGTATACATGGATGATGCTTTCGTTCTATAGATTCACCAGTTGGAGGACATGATTTGGGAAATGTGGAATTGTTTTTTATCTAAGATGAAGGGATTTAGTGTCCCTAAAAAGTTGTAACACCCACAAATTACTTCATAGTCTTACACAGAATAGGCCCAGGTGAAACCAACAGCTCCCACACCATTGAGGTACCGAGATGTTCACTCCATGGACACCATTTTATGAAATTATCAAATGATACTAATTTAGGGATTGAATAAAATCAGATAGATCTACAATACTTATTTGACATAAAGCAAGGGACTTGTGGTTGAAGTCCATAATGAATTGGTTTGGAAACTTCTGTCTCTATTGATTTGGTAGAGGAAAATCCCCTGATTAAAAATTCGATGTCCTCTAAAGAAGGTATCATAATGTACCTTAAGTCAAATATCTTATAATTTTCACCTCCCCTAATGATCCTCCTTCATTTGATGAATAAGATGATTTAGAATATGGCACTCCAATATTTAATGAGGGTTTCTCCACCACCATCAATGTTTTTATTTAGTTGAACCTTGGTACTAAGGAAGTACCGACACAAAACTTAATCAGTGAAACCATGTATCTAGTGGATTAGTAGTAGTATATGGAAACCATTATGTATCCTCATGATTTATTTTCTTAGAGGTATAATAAGATTTTTGAAATCGAACCTCAAGTCATTGTCCACCCTCTTGGTATGTTAGTGAGCCATCATGGGTTCAAGAAAACTTCAAGAAAAAGGAAACCTTATCAGGGTTCTATGGTTGAGGAAAAGGCTAAAAATATAATATAATCCCACTTTATAAGATTAGTTCAATTCCCCATATGGTAAGATAATTTTTTTCCAGAAGAATAGTCATATCATAGTCTGTATCGACTTTCGGAACCCCAAACACCATTTCTTGAAGTTTATTTTCCACTTCCAGTGATAGAGTTGTTGATTGATTCTACCATCATGTTCATATACCTATCCTTTATATATGGATACTCTAGGTACAACCAGATAAAAATATCCCCCAAATAGGAGGAGTCTACCTTCTTCAGGGAACCACAATGGACCATTTTTTATTAGGTAATGCACTTCGACAAAAAAATGTAGGCGCCGCATATTAGCGAGCCATTAATGAAATATTCAAACTGAATCTCATAAATTTGGTGGAATGATAAGTGTATGAATTTGTGACCAAATATCACTCTCACTAGGACCACCTAAAGGAAATTTAAAAAGTGCTTGTCATCCTCTGCTCCTAGAATTTGAAGATGAACCCATTGAATTGAGCATTATAGGTTACATCTAGGATGTTTCTTAGCTTCTTTTTCATATATAGAAGAATAAATAATGACCTAAAAAGGATTAATAACATCAATGAAACACATCCCCTAAGTAAACTATATGAGCTATGAGGCCTCCAATGCAACTTATCATACCTATGTTGATTTATTTAAAATATAGTTGTAAAATTTAATCCCTTGTAAAGTATCATAATGAAAGGCACCATCTACCAATGGGATGAGGTGTTATAGAATTATTTTAAGGATATTAAAAAAATATTTATTAGAGAATTCAATCATGATTCCACCCATAATATGGAATTCAATGGTATTTTATACGAACACCTTGGAATGTTCCATTGGATCACTTATCACCCATAAAAGCAACGACGGAAAATAGAATATTTTATAGTATCTCTATCGCATAATCCTTGACCTAGAGGCCAAATCATCCCCCATTTAGAATAGTTTCCTTACTATAGTTTTTTAGTAAAATAATTATGGAATTACCTACAGAAGAATGAGATACAGTTTGTGTCCTATGCAGACCAAATTAATTATATCATTAATATCCCCATGTTGATGGGATGATAAGAAAAGTGGGTAGTGATCCTTTAGTAGTTTGAAATCCAATTTTTTCTACAGAAAGCTATAAAGTGATATGAATCGGAAAACATATGGTCCTCTCATCCATAACCAGAAGAAAAACCCTTAGTCATCGGTTTATGAGATGAGGATATCCTCTTAGTAGACCGGGATATGCCGTATTGTCATATACATTTTGGTGGTGGATCCTGAAGCCTAATCAGTAGAAGGATCAATAATCACCCTCTATACAGAGTAGGCCTAGGGATCATCATCAATACTCTATCCTAGATTTTCCTGCCAAAATAATTCATATATTTTGGATTTTTAATCAACAATGAGGTCAAGTGTTAGGATCTCATTACTGGTTTCAAAATGTCCCTTGAGATTGGTGTACCCTATTGAATGTGAAGGGAGACTCTGAGTTAGTAATCGAACATATTAATGTTTAATATATCATTAGAAAACAAAATCTCATGCTCTGACAAGGGTGTAGTCACCAGTTAATGTCCATTTACCCTTCTTAACCAGATGTAACTCATGTCCCTCGATCACAAAATGGTCAAGCTGCTGCATTAGCTAGTTTAGCCACCTCTCTTGCAGTTACTACCCAGGATGTTCTGTTTGTCAATGTGGTGCATCATAGGGTCATATCCCTAATAATTTTAAATTATGATGAAAGGTAAAAGGTAAACCAACTTACTATCGGTCCTTAATTGTCAAGACTGTAAGGTTCCCCCATAGTAGAGGAAACACCCAATTGGAAAAATCCTTTCATTGAGTCTATCCAACATAGAATCCTCCCTCTAATTTGAGCTGAATGTGAGTGAATCCATTAGAGTGTAGAACATTTCACACTCTAGAGTGGAAAAATCCTATAATATACCCTCTATAGAAATTGGTTTTATGATATTATCATCAGTTGCATCCAAGTATAAGAGGTTTCCTAGGTTATGCAAGATATTTATGGTAGGTCATGTGGTGCCCAACATGTAGGTTTGTAACTATCCCACTATATTTAAATGTTCGGATACTTACGGCCTACCATGATCCAAAATGTTATCGAGTAAGGTAAGAAGTTTCACGTGTGTTAGATCCATGTCATATTTGGGAATCAACTACCATAACTTCTTCACACCACCATGTATTCTTAGCCCTATCCAGAATGGTGGCATGATGTGGTTGGACCATACCCTATAGTGACAAAATTACATTGAAAATTGATATTTATCAAAATATATTACTTCTCCAAGTTGGAAAATGTGATTCCCCTCAAATAATTTAAGGCCTAATTCATGATCAAGTTCATGATCTCCCATGTCATTAAATGATTTGGGGTTCCCCACACTATTTTCACTAAAAATAGAAGAAATTTCTAGGATGTAGAGTTGAGTAGATTGTATTCTATGTACAGTATCCATCTATACCACACATCTTTCTATCATGCATAGGTAAATTGATAGATTGAGGCATTCAACAAGACCATATCCTTTATTACACAGAAGATGTTGGTCCATAATAAGAATAATTTTACAAAAGAACTCCCAAATTACTTATGGTCCTATTGAACAACAACATCAAATTCCTCCATGGTAACCCCATATTACCTTGTGTGTATGGAAAAAAGGTATTCCTTCCCATTGAGTTTTAGTTTTGATCACTCTAAACAACTGCCTATGACCAGAAAATGCCTGAAAAAATGGTATAATTATTTTTGGAAGAGATGGAATCCATCAATGAAAAGAATCTCTAGACCTTTCATAATCTTGAGAGTCACCAATAAAGAAAAGAAAGAGTGTTCAAAAAGAAGGTTCTTCTATAATCCATTATCTATGGTGATATGGTACTAGCTCTCAAAATTCCAATGATATATGGAATGAAGAATCCAAAGTTGGAGCCCAAGTGGAAAGGACCTTATATCATTCATAAGGTCTATTATAATGCTACATACTATTTGATCATCCTGGAAGTTGAGAGTATCACACACCCCACCAATGAAAAGTTCCTCAAATATTACATATTTTGAGGGAAGCAGCATGTTCGATATCTATGACCATAAATTAGGAGTCCAGGTCCAAGAATTATGAAATTAGTTTGAATGCATGACTTCTCAAGAATATGTGGTGTAGCATTGAACCTTATTATCCATAATTCACACTGGGTTCTACCACACTGTCTTTATATATATATATATTTAATATGTTCCCCTAAATTTACAAACTATATGACCTAAAAAATGGATCCCATGTCTAAGAATCAAAGCTTTATACATTATTCAAGACTTATTAAGAATATGTGGGTTGGTATTGGGCCTCCTAGACCATCGTTCATGAAAAGTTTTTCACTCCACCGTGCTATATATATTTCTTCACAAAGCCCCATCCATGTTCCAAATACTATAAACTTAAACTAGGATCCCATGTCCATGGATCAGGACTTTAAACTACACGTGAGTCTTACATGGGAATCTATTTTGTGGAACTAGCCTCATTGGCCCCTCATTCACATTTTGTTGTTCCTATTACACCAGACATATAATTTTTGGAATTCTCACACCATGTTCCCTAATACACAAGCTTAAAATAAGATCCCATGGACCAAACTCTATGACCTTAAAATAAGAGCCTCCTTGGTATGCGATTTAAGACCTTAAACTAATAGCAACACAACAGTCCATGAAACATGGCCTTAATCTATTTGATACATGTCTAAGACTTATGACCATAAACTATTTACATCCCCTAAAACCTAATTTTTATGAAATTAAGATACAAAAGCATATGTCCTCAATCCATGAATTTAAAATACGATCATACTACATATAAAATCCTGATAACTATTAATAAAATATGATCATTACCCCATTCAAAATTAATATTATTCATATGATGTGTATGGGATGGTCAGAAAACCTTACCCCATTCCCCAAACAATGGATGTTGCATGATAATTGTGGGATGCATAAAATTCTCTTTCCAGAGAGTATCATCCCTATGGGTGTCAATATTATACCACACCTTGTTCCATAACTACATGTGGATTGATTCCCATTATTATAGGACACATAGCTACTCCCAAAACATCTAATATCTGGGATCAACCACAAATTTATCAACCTTTTGGCCCTTTGGACCCATTTAAAGTCCAATCAATATTACTTTAAACTATGTCCCATTTTCCTATAGATACATGTGTTGTATGTGATCCTCCTTTATCTCCATTCACATCACATTTTAACCCTTTCATCACATGAAAGTACCCTCTAAACAAACCCTTCCATATTTGAACCATCATAACTTTAAACTAATTTCACATGGTCTAAGCAATATTACTTTAAAAACATTTCCCATGGTCCAAGCATTATAACCTCATACTGGGTCCACATACCCCTCATATATATGTTATGTTTCACCCATGTTGTTCAAGTAAAAAAAATACCTTCAACCTTCCAGAACTATGTGTTTCTTGATCCCTATCCTTATGGGAAACATAGTGATGCATGAATATTTTATCTTCATTCCATCCCATTCATCGACTCTTAGAGGGGAATCACCTTCCCCAGTTTCGTAATTCTAATATGGGGTATGGTATTTCCAGATTTTTCAATGAATTGGACCCCCTTGTCCCTCATTTAACATCTATTTATGATTTTTTCATGTTATATAGACTATCCTGGGATCCTTACACCCCCTTTGTCAAATTTACATGACCATAAACCTGTACCCATCTATATAGTCTGAGTTCAATGAAATTAAAATGGTAACAATCCATATAGTTTAAATTTAATGAATTTAAACTACCAAACCTAATGTCCTCAATGCACGGAGCTAAACTTCACCTTTACACCATCTAAATTGGGATGCCTATTAACAAAGGATGATCTTACTCGATATGAAACTGAGATTCATCATGCACAAAGAATAAAATGAATCATAAATTCCCCCAATAAATCTAGAATACTTCATTTCTAGGTATGAAAATATATAATAACCTCCTTCAAGAGGTTATCCCCAACCTATGTTGGTCTCCCACTATGTCATGTTTCATAACTACATGTGACTTAATTCACATCCTTATGGAATACATAGTGATGCTTGAATATTTTATAATGTGTCCAACCCATCTATCAACTCCATGAGGTCTCTTCCTCCCCAGTTATCATAATTATCATTTAGGGTTATAAGTTTGTTCAATAATGCATTGTGTGGTGTTGTAACCCCTTAGTACTCCTTCCATGTTAGGTTTTTCACCTCGCTGCACTGCATGTATCGAATTGAGATGATCAACCCAATGGTGTATTATTTATGACCGAAAAATAAAATCCATTATCTAATAATTATGAACATAAACTATTCATAATAAGTCTAAAATTTATGACATTAAACTAAACTCCATGGTCCAATTATCAAGACCATAAATAGTTCATGACCTGACCTTCTGTTTCACATGGTATGTGGTCCTGAGTACCCACTATTCACATTAGTTTAATACTCATTGATGCCTTATTAAATGGTTAGGGTTCCCAAATGGTCTAATATTTATTTCCATAAACTGAAATCCATGGTTCAAGAATAATGAAAATAACTATTGTAGTATGTTCCAAGATTTATGACATTGAACTAATATCCACGGTGCAAGAATCACAACCTTAAATAGTGTGAAGATAATATGTTTCCTGAATGTTTTATGTGGAAACACCTCCCAAGATCCCCATTCACATTTGTATATCACATCCTTACACATGAACTTATAATATAACCCTACCCTATGAAAATTAAATTGGATTACATATTGACCTGATATGAGGATTGAATAATGGGAAACTATGTTCATAATTATAACATACCACTTCCTGATTACAGAATGTTAAACTATGCAATGTATCATCCTCACCATATAAAATTAATCTTCATTTACCACATCCTCATCATATGATGTTAAACTATGGAGAATATTAGGCCTTCTCCCAATAATCCCCATACAATGATCTGATAACATACAAACATCATCAATGTTCATTTATTTTTTTGTCATTTAGGGTGATTATCCTAATGGAAGATAAGTCTACATTTTTTTCAGATCTATATGCCCAACCAATGTGCTTCAAGTTGTGGTGGTATAATTCTAGGAGTGTTGGAATGAATTTGAACATTCTATCACTTAATCTCTACACCTTTCATCCCCCTTATTTGGATCTTTACCATCTAACACATATGAATGGACCCCTAATGGTGATGGAGTGTATCCTAAATTGTTCCCTTACCATCCTAGCCCGATTCTCCAAATTTCTCTGGACAACATTTTGAGATAGGTCCTATGTTTCCAAACATGTTCACAAGTTGAACCTCAATTGTTTGTCTCAATTATAGGCTAAAAATCATATATTCTTTGTATCAAATAGGATAACTAGTTATCCTTTATCTCCATTCCACTCCCATTGTGTTCCGGATGTTGGGAATTATGATTCACACTATCCATTACAATTTGTTTGGGTAGAATTAAACGCCCATGGAGTTATCCAATTCAGGAACTAAAACACATTGAAAAATCATGTTAGATATTCAGAGTGCTCCTTTCTATATCCATATCCCCTCTCATCCCAAACACTCATGATGGACATTAGGTAAATATGGGCTCTGAGTGTCCGATGATTATCAAAAACTCTAATGTAAATGAAAATCATACGGTCATGTCTTGTTTCTCTCATAGAGAATGACTCAAATGATCTTAGATATCGTTCATTGTCTATTTCACAAATATGTTTGAATTGTAATAATTAAAATTGATGAATGAAATAAAAATATGTATGAAGGAATGATTGAACAATAAAATGTGGAATAGGAATGGGAAAACCACATACTCGAGCCTCTTGTAATGAAAGGCCAAAGTTTCCTATATGGATCCAACCTATAGATTAACCACTCAAATTACACCTTCCTATGGTGTGTGGATTCAAGAAACTTCTTCCACTTTATGAGCTTTAATTCCTCTTTCTTAGATGCACGATGAAGCTCATCATACCTGTTCATCACCCAGTCCAACTCATATTGGATCTTTGATATCTAAGATATATCATTCTTCTCTTAATTATCAACAACCTTCATCTACAACCTCATTTGATTGATATCATCTTCTTAGGTATCATGTAAGTTAGCATGTTTGTTCACCTCTTACTCCAGGCATTAAATTTCTTGGTTGACCTCTTATATCTTCAAGGTGATGTACGACCACTTATTGTGCTAGGAAACATCATAATGTTTTATTTCCTTATGAATATAAATTAAATGATTATTGTGATACAATTCCCATGTACAGTTGGAATCTACCCATATGGTGCTCAGGTTGGACATCCAGTGGAGTAGGGACCCCATTCAGCTCACCAAGTGTAGTTATTATTTCTAAGTGACTAAACTATGTATTATACTTCACACCTAATACTAGATAATTATATTATAATTAGAAACATCTAAACGTGATTCCTCTAGATCTTTGATTAGTTTGGGATCATATTAGGGGAAAGTGGAGTTAATAACAACATTAGGGTCTTCTTCTAAGATCCTCTTGGTCTTGTTAGGGTCCAGGTCAAGGGATCAAAAATTTCTTCAGAACCTTCATCAAAAACATATCCCATTACAACCTAAGGATCCACCCCATAAATGGTGTCACCCATGACAATAGAAGAATATTCTTTTAGTTCTATGATGTGATCAACTCAATCGTCAATCTCTTAAAGGGTTAGCACAACCAATAGGTATGGGGCCTTGGATGCTCCACCTGTAGCTGCTTGCTGAACTCAAATTTTTTTTAGAACTACTTGATATAATATAATATTATTCAACATTGTATATAATAAAAAATTTGAGAAAAAATGGATGGTTTGAGATAGAGATACATACAGAGGTTGAGCTTCAGCAGATTTAGTCACTAAGTCTTAACAAGTAGTTCCACTACCATATATATACCTTGACATTGGTCGATACCTCAGTTCCTGACACCTGAACTCCCAATTTCAGTAAAGTAGGATCTACATGAAATAAAATAAACATGTTTACGCAAAATATTTATGAAGTTAATAAAAAAACCAGTGGGTTGAAATCCCTCCTTACATTTGGGAAGATGAATTTTGATGATTAGTTGCCTTGGACAGACTGCCTCTCCAATAGTGGGAATCATTGTTGGAATTTCTGGGCTTAATCCACCTTAGATTAAGGGGAGGTCCTACGAATCTGTGGTCATAAATTTTACATCCTTGATAGGACCACTAGATACTATAGGCTTATTAATATGCCTTGTAGTGTGTTCTCCAGTACCCAGTAGCACACTTTCACCTCCTCCAGCACGAGGCCCTTACCCAATTTAAATTTTTTCCAATAAATGAAAATCATTAGTTGGAGATTCTAAAAAACAAAAGGGGAAGAAATGAAGTAGGGAGTTATGTTAATAATATTTTTCTAAAATGTAAAATCGTTTTTTCATTGGATGCCATAATTTCATAGCTCTCCTAGGGACATGCTATACTAGTGGATGATCCCTAAGATTATTCATCATTGGATCCATTTACAAACTAATCAGTTGATGCAACATCACTTGAATAATAATTTGGTAGTGTATAACCATTCCCTGTCACAATGAGAAAAATTATATACACTAGGGTGTAAGGAAGATCCGGTCCACCTTATCATAATTTCAAGTCTTCTATGGACATCAGGTATGCGTGCCTCTCATGGAAGATAAACATGGATATGATCCAATCATACACAACCTTCAAAAACTCGACTACATCCTAGATCAGCTTCTTTCACATGTATTTTGACTTAATGGACACTCAAATTGTCCTCCTAGGCATATATTGTGTGAGAATGATAGACTTAGTGTATGGATAATATGTGTAAATAATATTCTTCCTTATAAACCATCTGGAACTACTCACTCTATAATGGGATATCCCTACTTTATCCCATGACCATTTTCAAGATCCCTCCCCACTAAGAGGCGGGGTGTTGAAGAAAACTATGCTACCCCTGCCACAGCTTCATCTGAAGCCACTCTAGATGTATAGAGTACTACTCAGAGAGAATACCACCAATATCCTTGCATATATAAATATCTATAAATATAAAGATCACTCAGATTCATTTCTACAAGATCAAACATAGATACATTCCCAACTAGTTATTGGAATAATCTTGGGATTATCATGAATTCACATTGGTGGGTTGTAGCATGATCTCCTCTTGTGAGCCTGCACATATCATCATCAACCAAAAATGAAGAATGATACAAAGATAAATCTCTTCAAAAAATCCATTTTATACTCTCTTTGTTATCTATTAGAGATAGATTAATTTATTAGTGAACCAAGATGGTATGTATGGATTTTTATAGGTGAGGTCGTTGACTTTGTCCACTAGAACTCTATCCTAGAAAGACATCAGGTACTCCCTTTTCTCCAGTGTCCCCAACAGGTTTCCACCATATAACGCCCCAACCCTAGTTACCCAGAGTTGGTGCATTATTACATAACATTGGCATGATCATAGGGAAATCATGTCTCAAAAGACTGATCAATTTAGTATTATTGGAAACAAGATTCATACATAAGTTGAACTTTACAACTTGAAAAGAAATACGACACGAATTTATTCCATTGGAAACATTCAAGCCTCCTAGATAATGCCTAAAAGTCACTCATAAATAACTTCTTCATATCTTGGGAAAATGAAGCTTAATAAAGGAGTGAGCTTAAATGCTCAGTAAGGTTAAGAAATACAACGGAATATAACATAAATATTAAGCATGGTAAATAATTGAAACCACATGCCTTTTCCAATAACAAACATGAATACTTTTATGGAAGGAATATAAGATGAGTAAATAATGCCATAATAAAACATAATCATGGGTATTATACTAGTCTAATTACCACATGAACCATCAATATTATTTCCATAATGAGGGAATGTATAGTGTCGGACATTCTGAAACATTTTGTTAAGGCCTCAGCCAAGACGTCTAAAAATGATTAAGGCCTCGGCCAAAACTGTATATTAAATTGGAAATGGCTTCGGCCAATTCCATGTCTAGTTTTCTCATGAGACCTAATGATGCATATAGGAGCTATAGTGGGCTCCACCCATCACTTACTAAGTCCAATACATTCCTCATATGAAAATGTTGAAATATAACATAAATATTCGTATGAAAACTAGAATAAGAAATGTCAATACTTTAACCATAAACCATGAATGGTATACAAATAGAACATCCATAGTCAAACATATCAGAAAACCTTTAATACAATATGGAAGTTTTGTATCATAATAAATCCACTTCAAATAAACTTAAAATCCATCAAAAGATGTTGACATAGATGAAATCAAAAACTTTTTTATAGAAATATCTCTTTATATTTTAAAATCATTTAAGAGTCACATATTTATAAAGAAAACATTTATTTTTAAAATAATCTTATAAGCTTGTAAGGGAAGCTTAGACGATGTAATAATGACGTAATATAGCCACACCCACCATATAAGTTAAAAACATTCTTACCTTAATTTTGTTGAAAATGTTAAAAAGGATCTTCTTTGGAAAACAACAGAAATATTACTTTATAAACATCTTATAAAAGTCAATCAAGGGTATAAATGAATTCAAACCATTGTATATTAAATATTAAAAATGTTTTAAAATATATTTTTAAGAAACATGGATGTGGATGATAAAGAGGACCCAATAGATAATTACGTATAAACTACCTCAGATAATGAAGAGATTGTGAAATAAACCTTTACTATGTACTTTTACTTGGTCAAGGGTAGGTTAACCTTCTATATAATGGTGAAATAATTGTTATTAAATTATAAAAAAATCATATACATTAATATGATATCATATATGATCTTTTAACACTGCCTTGTTAATAATATCTAAGTATTATCGTTGTTTCGGGTGTTAACGGATTCGTTTTCCTTTATATTCTTTGTTAGGTGAGTCATATTTGTTATGAAAGACATGTATCTTATTCATATCCAGAATGATATTATGTCTTTAAAAATTATTTTTAATCATATAATTAAAATTATTCTTGAATGGATATGATGGGGAATGAATATCATCGCGTTCGTGGAGACGGTAATCCGTACGTACGCACGAGTGACAATATCATTATTTTGATATTAAAATAATATATAACTGAATATTATATCATATATAAAGAATAATTATCATTTTATATTTATTATTTACATCAATTACAAATCCTTATTATACCCATCCCAATAATAAGGTATTGAATAACAATTACACCACAACGTGGAGACGGTAAGCCGTACGTACGCACGTATGGTGACATGTCATTAAAAGGATGGATAAAATAATGAATATGGTTGTACCATATTTATAATAACATCAAAATATATATAAGATATATTATTTATCATTTTATAATGGAAATAACAAAGAAAGAGAATGTGGAAGAAGAAAGAACTTGAAAGAGGGTGGTGAATTTATTGCCTCTTTTTCTGGTTCTTCCTTTTGATTTGATCAAAAAGGGATATTTAGTTTGTCTTTATAACTAAAGGAAGACCTCTAGGATTAATTTAGGGAAGTTTAGAGGATATTTGGGCAGGGTTTGGACGAACTAAAAGGCTTTTAAGGTATGAATTTGTGAGAAGGGGGAGTTCCCTTTTATAAGAGGGGTGAGGGGAACCTTAGGAAAAACTTAAAATATTATTTTATAATAAATTCATATTTGGTTTATAATGGATCCAAACTGATTTATTTGGAGGATAAGGTGGGTATGGGTAGAAATAAACTCATGTAATAGGTTTTAGATATGCTTGGGTCACTATATTAACCTTATCTTTTAGATTTAACTCTTAGTTAATTAGTTTGATATTTACCATGTCTCTTTGTATTTTTATATTATTTGGTTAATAAACATACTATAAACTGCCAACAGAACCCCAAGTGGTTCATTAATGACATAACTATCATAATATAAGTCCTTTGACAAAACCTTAGATTTTTAAGAATATTATATCAATTAATAATATAATATTTGTTTTAAAAACTATTTTATGTCAATTTTGACACTATTTATTAATTGATTTTTTTAAAGTCACAAAAACTTTATTAATTAAAAATAAATTTATTTAATCAATTATAAAATTCCATAGTAACCTAGAAAATTTGTGGATGGCATCAAAATATTCAAATTATATTTATTTTAACATTTATAATAAAATTTATTTGATTCTTTCATTAATAAAGAAAACACTGCATCATCATTGTGTCATAAATAAATTTAATTAATCAATGTCTAAAAATTATAAAAAAAATATCATTATGTAGGAAATATTTTTATATTTATAATTAATATTTATAGACGAAGGGATAACTTATATAACACCTTGTAATTTTTTTTACTAAAAGATATATGTTTATGTCATTTTTGCCTTTACTTTAAATTAATTAATATAAAGTGTCATTATCACTCTAAAGTGGCTCCAAGTGGTCCCAAAATCGACCCAATAATGCCGATAGTCGGACATGTATTATCCAATAAGGTTAGTACATGTGTTAGGGTAATTTAATATTTTTTTTAATTTAATTTCTTTACCCATATTTACCGGATTTACCCTCTAACCATGGTAAATAAAATATTTACCGAAGTAATTATTCATAATGTATAAAAATAAAAGTTACCTATTTACACAATTTTGACCTCCTAATCCCAAATATGGAATGAATTTTTCTAAATTCCAAACACAGAAGTGGCAGAAATTAATTTAAAATTAATTCCCGCTATCAAAACAAAAAGCGCGTTTTTAAGAAATATTAACTATCAAAAGATTGACACTTCTTTATGTCTAGTTTAAATGTGAAATTACATATAATGACCTAAATTATATTAAATGATAAAAATATAATCTAATGAAATATTAAATCCACTCAAATTTATAATTTAGTACTATAAATTATCTTGATTAAAAAAGTTTTTCTCAGTTAAAATTTAGTAATTTCTATATTCACCCAAATATTAAAGTTATCAGGAAGACACAGAAAATTTAAAAAATCTAAATTTTTATGTACTGATTCTAAATAATAAGTTTATTTTTCCAAATTGAATATATAAATGTGTCAAATATTGGATTTAAAAAGGGTTCTCCATTAAAATGCAGTAAAATTTCATTTTTTCTGAAAAATACTTCTTTTATCTAAAAAAATGAATTTATTCTTATAATATGTCTAAGAAACTCATAATATGAATTCTAAAATTATAAGGATTATATAAAATTAAAAATTCAGTTAATAATATTCATAACCTCTTCTGAACGTCTAGTTTGGTAAGTCGTTATGCGCTTGAACTCGGTGCTGTGTGTAGTGCATGTTATTGAATTACTTTGAAGAAATAACGTAATAAGAAATCCTGGGGTGTTACATTCTACCCTACTTAAATAAATTGAATCCTCGCAATTTGGAATTGTTCTTTGAAAATAAAAGGTTAAAAATAGAAAAATACCTTTTTGGAAAACCCACATCGGAAATTGGGTTAATAAAATTTAGTCTTAATAAGAGGGAAAGGGAAATGAAAAAGTCACCACTAAATTATGATCTCAATTATCAGAACATTGGTGGAAATTAGAGACACATAATTTGAGTAAAAACATAAATATTTATAGGGAGTGATTGAGGTCATAAATCACAAACAAGTGTAAAATTCAGGACCTCAAACCCATCAATCTATGATGATTTAAAATACCATTGGTTCAAAAAAACATAAGGTATTAGGATAACAAATTTTTGGTTTTAATATCCCTTTCCTAAAGTTTAAGTATCAATTTATCCATAGAATAAGAGGGAAAAAAATATACACTTGACAAGTATAGATTTTAATCCTTCAACTAATTTCTACCACAAACTCATATTTCATTCCAAAATATTTCAAAAAAACATTCTATTTATCCTAATCATATAGGGTTCCAAAAATAATGAATTTATAATTCACCTATCAGACCTTTTAAAAAGAAACTAAATTATACAATCCAGGATATCACATAAGCCAGTGGTATGTGATGCACCCTTGTCATCCTTTGGTTTCAGGTTCAAGTCTCACGACCTTGCCGGACGCGAAGAGTTGTCGCCCAATATCCGGGATGTCCTTTTTAAGGTAATCCAAAAATAATCTCAAGAAATGATTTAACCTTAAAAATAGTATCCAATGTCAAAATTAAATGATTCCAACCTTTAGACTTATCCAAAATACTTCTATCCAAACTCACAGTCCAAAATTTATAAGGAATGTAAACACAATGAAGATCTCTTTTTCCACATAATAACATGTTAATACCTTCATCATGTACTCTTTTAAAACATGATAACACCATGAATTACCATAAAACCTTATTGATTACATTCATGCTCCCTTATTCCTTATAGAATACTAGATATCTTCCTTATATCCAAAAATTTTGAATACTCCAACAACGATGAAATAAACAAACCATTAATTAGTGCCAAGGTAGTCAAGAATATCAAATATAATTTATCCAAATCAACCATCTATTATTCCAAAATAACTACCTCAGTATCAGGACCATATTAAGGACTACATTTACTTCAACCATGTATTTTCAAAAAAGAGTTTAACTTGCTGTTGAGTCACTTTTCATAATACTATATAATCTCAAATCATTAATGAAATAGTACTGGAGTACAATTCTTATTTATTTCCATAATTTATATAACCAGTACATCGTTGATACAACACTCAAATGAAACAATTATTTAATAACAACATAAGAACACTAGTCATTCCTCTTCAACTGTGGTAGTATCATAACCTGATTATTATTCATTAGCATCATTTGGGGAATACTCTGATGATCTGAACATTGATTCACGTAGTGTCCCAACTCCTTACAGATGAAGCTTTTACATTTGAAATTTTTTATTGTCATTGGAATCACGTACTTGTTATCCTTTTTCTCAATACTTATAACAAACTAACATTACCTTCAAGCATTTACCAAGGTGATTCTTTCCACAGTAATCACATATGGGAAAATCCTTCTTTCCCCTCTTCCCTTTATCCATCTTTCGCTCTTCCATCCTTTTATTCTCTTTCTTCCCTTCAATGGCATAAGACTCAGAGAATTATTTACTTATCTTATTAACACACAATACTATTTATTCATATGATGAGAATATGTGGGAGACTATAGGATTAATACCATGAAATATATGATCTTTATTACCTTTGGATCATATGTATTGTTGGAGTTCTCATTCCTTCTACTGGGTTCCATTTCTAAACAATGGCATACACTAGGTCGATTTATGAATCACAATTCATAATTCCGAACTTGTAAAATACCTAATGAAAATTGAACAGTTTATGGATATAATCATAAATTTTTTTCTTTAGGAATGTATTTACTCCTAAATCCTTAACAATGTCTTGTAATGAAAATGTGAATTACACTAAGCATATCCCCCGGGAGTGTCGTAACCAAGAGTGCGGCAAGGCCCGTTGTCATGCACCAGTTTCTGTTCGAGTCTAGCTTAAAGCAATGTTTTTAGGTTTTACCCCTAGGTACATCTGTTCCAGAGCCGCCTATACCTGATTGTAATAGACATGGATTTATTTATTGGAAAACTCACAAAATCTGTACAATACCAAAATTATGGGAAGTTCTTCTATACTAATCCTCAAAGTCTATCTTAGAGCTATGTGCTCTAATTAGAGTTTATCTAAATCTAGTTTCCAAGGTTTGTAATAAACTTCCTCTGATACCAATTGTAATGCCCCGACCCTAGTTACCCAGAGTCAGTGCATTATTACATAACCTTGTCATGATTAGAAGGAAATCATGTCTCTAAAGAACGATCATTTTAGTTTTATTGGAAACAAGATTCATACATAAGTTCAACTTTACAACTTGAAAAGAAATACAAAACGAATTTATTCCATTGGAAACATCTAATTATCCTAGATAATGCCTGCAAGTCACTCATAAATTACTTCTTCATATCTTGGGAGAGTGAAACATATGAAAGGGGGGAGCTAAAACGCCCAGTATGGGTAAGCAATACAATAGAGGATAACATAAATATTAACCATGGGGAATAATTGAACCCACATGCCTTTACCAATAATAAGCATGAATACTTTTATGGAAGGAATATGATCTGAGTAAATAATGCCATAATGAAACATAATCATGGGTATTATACTAGTAGAATGACCACATGAACCATCAATATTATTTCCCTAATGAGGGAATGTATAATGCCAGACATTCTAAAACATTTTTTCAATGACTTGGCCAAGGCGTCTAAAAATGATAAAGGCCTCGGCCAAAACCATATATCAAATTGGGAAGGGCCTCAGCTAGTTCCACGTATATTTGTCTCATGAGACCTACCAAGGAGCTATAGAGGGGTGCACCCATCACTTACTAAGTCCAATACATTCCTCATACGAAAAGGTTGAAATATAACATAAAAAATCGTATTAAAAATAGCATACGAAATGTCAATACTTTAACAATAAACCATGAATGGTATACAAATAGCATATCCATAGTCAAAAATATCACAAAACCTTTAATACAATATGGAAGTTTTGTATCATAATAAATCAACTTCAAATAAACTTAAAATCCATCAAAGGACGTTGACATAAATGAAATAAAAACATTTTTTAGAGAAATATCTCTTTATATTTTGAAATCATTTAAGAGTCACTTAATTATAGAGAAAAAATTTATTTTGAAAATATTTTAATAAGATTGTAAGGGACGCTTCAACTATGTTATAACTATATCATATAGCCGCACCCTCCGTATAAGTTAAAAACATTCTTACCTTAATTTTGTCGAAAAGGTTAAAAAAGACCTTGTTTGGAAAATGATGGAAAGATTTCTTTATAAACATATTATAAAAGTCAAAAAAGGTATAAATTACTTTAATCCATTGTCTACTAAATAGTAAAAATGTTTTAAAATATATTTTTAAGAAACATAGATGTGGATGATAAAGAGGTCCCAGTAGATAACTATGTATAAACAACCTCAGATAATGAAGATATTGTAAAATAAACCCTTAACATGTAATTTTAATTGGTCAAGGGGAGGTTAACCTATTGTATAATGGTGAAATAATTGTTATTAAATTATAAAATAATCATATACATTAATATGATATCATATATGATATTTTAACATTTCTTTGTTAAAAATATCTTAGTATTATCGTTGTTTTGGGTGTTAACAGGTTCATTTTCCTTTATATTCTTTGTTATGTGAGTCATATTTGTTATGTATGGGATATATATTATTCATATATAGAATTATGTCATGTATTTAAACATTATTTTTTGTAATATAATTAAAATTAATCTTGAATGGAAATGATGGGGAATGAATCTCATCGCGTTCGTGGAGACGATAATCCATGCGTACGCACGAGCGATGATATCATTTTTTTGATATTAAAATAATATATAATTGAATGTTATATCACATATAAAGAATAATTAGCATGTTATATTTATTATTTACATCAATTACACATCATTATTATACCCATCCAAATAATAAGGCATCGAATAACAATTACACCACGATGTGGAGACGGTAAGCCTTACGTACACACGTATGGTGACATGCCATTAAAAGGATGTATAGAATAATGAATATGGTTTTAACATATTTATGATAATAAAAAATTATATAGAATATACTATAGTTATCATTTTAGAATGGAAAAAGCAAAGAAAGAGGAAGTGTAAGAAGAAAGAACTTGAAAGAGGGTGGTGAAATTATTACCTCTTCTTCGGGTTCTTCCTTTTGATTTAATCAAAAAGGGATACTTAGGTTGGATTTTTGACTAAAGGAAGGCCTCTAGGATGAATTTAGGGATGTTGAGAGGATATTTGGGTAGGGTTTGGATGAACCAAAAGGCTTTTATGGTATGAATTTGAGAGAAGGGGAGTGACCTTTTATAAGAGGGGTGAGTGGAACCTTAGAAAAAAATTAAAATATTATTTTATAATAAATTCATATTCCATTTATAGTGGCTCCAAACTGATTTATTTAGAGTATAAGGTCGTTATGGGTCAAATTACACTCTACCAATAGTTTTTAGACAGGTTTGGGTCACTATATTAACCTTATCTTTTAGATTTACCTTTTAGTTAATTAGTTTGACATTTACCTTGTCTCTTTGTATTTTTATATTATTTGGTTAATAAACTTACTATAAACTCCAAATAGAACCCCAAGTGGTTAATTAATGACATAAATATCACCATATAAGTCCTTTTGCCGAACCTTAGATTTTTAAGAATATTATATCAATTAGTAATATAATATTTATTTTAAAAACTCTTTTATGTCAATTTTGACACTATTTAATAATTGATTTTTGATAAAGAAAAAAACTTTATTAATTCAAAAAAATTTATTTAATAAATCCTAACATTCCATAATAACCTAAAAAATTATTTTATGCCATAAAAATATTCAAATTATATTTATTTTAACATTTATAATACTATTTATTTGATTCTTTCATTAATAAGGAAAACACTAAATCGTCATTGTGTCATAAATAAATTTAATTATTCAATGTATAAAAATTATCAATAAAAGACCATTATGTGTTAAATAGTTTTATCTTTATAATTAATATTTATATTAGAAAATATAACTTATATAACACCTTGTAAAATGTTTTTTACTAAAAGATATAAGTTTATGTCATTTTTTTCCTTTACTTTAAATTAATTATTATAAAGTGTCATTATCACTCTCAAGTGGATCCAAGTGGTCCCAAAATCGACCCAAGGATGACCATGTTCATAATTTTATCATAAAATAGGGTTAGTACACGTGTTAGGGTAATTTAATATTAATTTAATATTATTTTAATATTATTTCTATACCCATATTTACCGGATTTACCCTTTAACCATGGTAAATAAAATATTTACCGAAATAATTATTCATAATGTCTAAAAATAAGACTTATCTATTTACAAAATTTGGACCTCCTGATCCCAAATATGAAATCTATTTCTCAAAATTCCAAACACATAAGTGGAAGAAATTAATTTAAAATTAATTCTCGCTATCAAAAGAAAAAGCGTGTTTTTAAGAAATAATAAATATCAAAAGATTGACATTTGTTTATGTCTATTTTAAATGTGAAATTACATCCATTGAACTAAATTATATTAAATGATAAAAATATAATATAATTACATATTAAAACCACTCAAATGTATAATTTAGTACAATAAATTATTTTGATTAAAAAAGTTGTTCTGAGTTAAAATTTAGTAATTTCCTCTATTCACCCAAATATGAAAGTTATCAGAAAGACACAAAAAAATTATCGAAACTAAATTTTTATGTAACGACTCTAAAGAAGAAGTTTATTTTAACAAATTGAATAAATAAAAGTGTCAAATATTGGATTTAAAAATGGTTCTCCATTAAAAGGTGGTAAAATTGCAATTTTTTTTGAAAAATACTTCTTTTATCTGAAAAAATGAATTTTTTATTTTAATATGTCTAGGAAACTCATAATATGGATTCTAAAATTATAAGGATTATATAAAATAAAAAATTTAGTTAATACTATTCATAACCGCTTTTGAATGACTAGTTTCGTAAGTTGTTGTGCGCTTGAACTCAGTGTTGTGTATAGTGCAAGTTATTGAATTACTGTGAAGAAATAATGGACTATGAAATATTGGGGTGTTACATTCTCCCCTCATTCAATAAATTGTGTCCTAACAATTTTAAATCATTCTTTGAAAATAAAAGGTTAAAAATAGAAAAATACCTTTGTGGAAAACCCACATCGGAAATTGGGTTAATAAAATATAGTCTTAATAAGAGGGAAAGGGAAAAGAAAAATTCACCACCAAATTATGATCTCAATTAAATGAACTTTGGTGGAAATTATAGACACATAACTGGAGTAAAAACTTAAATCTTTATAGGGAGTTATTGAGGTCATCAATCATAAACAAGTGTAAAATTGAGGACCTCAAACCCATCAATCTATGATGATTTAAAATACCATCGGTTCAACAAAACATAAGGTATTAGGATAATTTTTTTATGGTTCTGATATCCCTTACCTAAAGATTAAGAATTAATTTATCCATATAATAAGAAGAAAACAAATATATACTTGACAAGTAGAGTTTCATCCTTCATCTAATTCTACCAGAAACTCATCTTTCACTAGAAAAAATTTCAAAAAAATATTCTATTTATCCTAATCGTATAGGGTTCCAAAAATAATGAATTTATATTTCACCTATCAGAACTTTTAAATAGAAACTAAATTATACAATCCAGGATATCACATAGGCTAGTGGTAGGTAATGCACTCTTGTCGTCCTTCGGTTTTGGTTTCATGTCTCACGACCTTTCCAGACGCGACGGGTTGTCGCCTGACCTCTGGGATATCCTTTTTATGGTAATTCAAAAATAATATCAAGAAATTATTTAAATGGAACAATAGTATCCAATGTCAAACTTAATTGATTCCAACCTTTATACTTATCCAAAATACTTCTATCCAAACTCACAGTCCAAAATTTATAAGGAATGTAAACACAATGAAGATCCCTTTTTCCACATAATAACATGTGAATACCTTCATCATGTATTCTTTTAAAACACGATAACACCCTGAATTTCCATAAAAACTTATTGATTACATTAATTCTTTCTTATTCCTTATAGAATACTAGATATCTTCCTTATATCCAAAAATTTTGAATACTCCAACAATGATGAAATAAACAAACCATTAATCAGTGCCAAGGTGGTCAAGAATATCCAATATAATTTATCCAAATCAACCATCTATTATTCCAAAATTACTACCTCAGTATCAGGAATATATTAAGGATTAACTATCCTTCAACCATGTATTTTCAAAAAAAGTTTAACTTTCTGTTGAGTCACTTTTCATAATACCATATAATCTCAAATCTCCTATGAAATAGTACTGCAATACAATCCTTATTTATTTCCATTACTTATATAACCAGTACTTCATTGATACAACACTAAAATGAAACAATTCTGTAATAACCACATAAGAACACTAGTAATTCATCTTCATCTGTGGTAGTATCATAACTTTATTATTATTCATTAGAATCATTTGGGGAATACTCTGATGATCTGAACATTGATTCACGTAGTGTCCCAACTCCTTGCAGATAAAGCTTTTACATTTGAAACTTTTTTATTATCCTTGCAATCACATACTTGATGTCCTTTTTCTCAACACTTATAACAAAATAACATTCCCTTCAAGCATTTACCAAGGTGATTCTTTCCATAGTAATCACATATGGGAAAATCATTCTTTCCCCTCTTACCTTTATCCGTCTTTCTCTCTTCTATCATTTTCTTCTCTTTCTTCCCTTAAATTCCATAGGACTCAGAGAATTATTTACTTATCTTATTAACACATGATAATATTTCTTCATATGATGATAATACGTGGGAGACTATTGTCTTAATACCATGAAAGATATGATACTTATTACTCTTTGGATCATATGTATTGCTGGAGTTATCGTTCCTTCTACTGGGCGCCATTTCTAAACAGTGGCATATACTAGGTCGGTTTATGAATCACAATTCATAGTCCCAAACTTGTAAAATACCTAATGTAAATTGAAAAATTTATGGATATAATCATAAAAATGTTTTATTTGAGGAAGTATTTACTCCGAAATCCTTCATAATGGCTTGTAATTAAAATGTGAATTACCCTAAGCGTATCCCCCGGGAGTTTAGTAACCAAGAGTGTAGCAAGGCCTGTTGTCATGCACCAGTTCCTGTTAGAGTTTAGCTCAAGTCGGTGTTTTCAGGTTTTACCCCTAGGTACATCTATGTCATAGACGCCTCTACCTGCTCGTGTCCAGACAGGGATGCATTTCCTAGAAAACTCACAAAATCTCTACAATAACAAAATTCTGGGAAGTTCTTCTATAATAATTCTCAAAGTCTATCTTAGGGATATGTGCTCTAATCAGAGTTTATCTAAATCCATTTTCCAAGGTTTGTACTAAACTATCTCTGATACGAACTGTAACATCCCGACCCTAGTTACACAGAGACAATGAATTATTACATTACATTGGCATGATCACAAGAAAATCATTTCTCGAAAGACCGATTAGTTTAGTATTATTAGAAACAAGATTCATACATAAGTTCAACTATACAACTTGAAAAGAAATACAAAATGAATTTATTCCATTGGAAACATCCAAGACACCTAGATAATGCCTGCAAGTCACTCATAACTAACTTTTTCATATCATGGGAAAATGAAACATATGAAAGGGGTGAGCTCAAACTCTCACTAAGGGTAAGCAATACAGTGGAAGATAACATAAATATTAAGCATGGTGAATAATTGAAACCACATGCCTTTACCAATAATAAACATGAATAATTTTATGGTAGGAATATTAGATGAGTAAATAATTCCATAATAAAAAATAATCATGGGTATTATACAAGTCGAATGACCACATGAACCATCAATATTATTTCCATAATGAGGGAATGTATAGTGCCAATAATTATGAAACATTTTGTCAAGGCCTCAGCCAAGAAGTCTAAAAATGATTAAGGCCTCATCCAAAACCATATATCAAATTTTGAAGGGCCTCGACTATTTCCACGTCTAGTTGTCTGATGAGACATACCGATGCATCGAGGAGCTATAGAGGGCTCCACCCATCACTTACTTATTCCAATACATTCCTCAGATGAAAAGGTTGAAATATAACATAAACATTCATATTAAAACTTGCATAAAAAATATCAATACTTTAACCATAAACCATAAAGGGTATAAAAATAGCACATCCAAAGTCAAACATATCACAAAACCTTGAATACAATATGGAAGTTTTGCATCATAATAAATAAACTTCAAATGAACATAAAATCCATCAAAGGATGTTGACATAGATGAAATCAAAAACTTTTTTAGAGAAATATATCTTTATATTTTGAAATAATTTAAGAGTCAAATAATTATAAATAAAACATTTATTTCAAAAATTTTCTTATAATCTTGTAAGGGAATCTTTGACAATGTTATAACGACGTAATATATCTGCACCTGACGTATAAGTTAAAAACATTCTTACCTTAATTTTGTCGAAAAGGTTAAAAAGGACCTTGTTTGGAAAACGACGGAAAGATTCCATTACAATCATCTTATAAAAGTCAAAAAAGTGTATAAATGACTTTAACCCACTGTCTATTAAATATTAATTTTTTTTAAAATATATTTTTAAGAAACATGGAGTGGATGATAAAGAGGTCCTAGTAGATAATTACGTATAAACAACCTCAGATAATGAAGAGATTGTGAAATAAACACTTACCATGTTCTTTTTCTTGGTTGAGAGTAGGTTAAAATTCTATATAATGGTGAAATAATTGCTATAAAATTATACAAGAATAATATATATTAATATGATATCATATATGATCTTTTAACATTGCTTTGTTAATAATATCTTAGTATTATCGTTGTTTCGGGTGTTAACAGATTCATTTTCCTTTATATTCTTTGCTATTTGAGTCATATTTGTTTTGGATGGGATGTATCTTATTCATATACAGAATGATATCATGTGTTTAAAAATTATTTTTAATCATCTAATTAAAATTAGTCTTGAATGGATATGATGGGGAATGAATCTCATCGCGTTCGTGAAGACGGTAATCCGTACGTACGCACGAGCGAAAATATCATTCTTTTTATATAAAAATAATATATAATTGAATGGAATATAATATATAGAGAATAATAATCATGTTATATTTATTATTTACATCAATTACACATCATTATTATACCCATCCAAATAATAAGGTATTTAATAACAATTACACCATGACGTTGAAACAGTAAGCCGTATGTACGCATGTATGGTGACATGTCATTCAAAGGATGGATAGAATAATTAATATGGTTGTAACATATTTATAATAACATCATAGTATATATAAGATACTTTAGTTATAATTTTAGAATGGAAACAACAAATAAATATGAAGTGGAATAAGAAAGAAATTGAAAGAGGGTGGTGAAATTATTACCTCGTCTTCGGGTTCTTCCTTTGGATTTGATCAAAAAGGGAACCTTAGGTTGAATTTATGACTAAAAGAAGGTCTCTAGGATGAATTTAGGGATGTTTATAGGATATTTGGGTAGGGTTTGGCCAAAACAAAAGTCTTTGAAGGTATGAATTTGAGAGAAGGGGGAGTGACCTTTTATTAGAGGGGTGGGGGGCACCTTTGAAAAAACTTAAATTAATATTTTATAATAAAGTTATATTTGGTTTATAATGGATCCAAACTGATTTATTTCGAGGATAAGTTGGGTATGGGTCTAACTCCACTCAACCAATAGGTTTTATATAGGTTTGTATCACTATATTAACCTTATCGTTTAGATTTAACTCTTAGTTAATTAGTTTTACATTTACCATGTCTCTTTTTATTTTTATATTATTTGGTTAATAAACTTACTATTAACTACCAGAAGAACACCAAGTGGTTCCTTAATGACATACCTATCATCATATAATTCCTTTGGCCTAACCATAGATTTTTAGAAATATTATATCAATTAATAATATAATATTTGTTTTAACAACTCTTTTATGTCAATTTTGACACTATTTAATAATTGATTTTTTTAAAGTCACAAAAACATTATTAATTAAAAGTAAATTTATTTAATAAATCATAATATTTCATAGTAACCTATAAAATTCGTGTATGGAATCAAAATATTAAATTATATTTATTTTAACATTTACAATACCATTTATTTGATTCTTTCATTAATAAGGAAAACCCTGCGTCATCATTGTGTCATAAATAAATTTAATTATTAATTGTCTAAAAATTATAAATAAAATACCATTATGTAGGAAATTGTTTTATATTTCTAATGAATATTAATAGTCTAAAATATAACTTATATAACACCTTTTAATTTTTTTTTACTAAAACATATATGTTTATGTCATTTTTGCCTTTACTTTAAATTAATTAATATAAAGTGTCATTATCACTATCATGTGGCTCCAAGTGATCCCAAAATCGACCCAAGGATGACCATGGTCAGACATGTATCATAAAATAGAGTTAGGACACATTTTAGGGAAATTTAGTATTATTTTAATATTATTTCTTTACCCATATTTACTGGATTTACCCTTTAACCATGGTAAATAAAATATTTACCGAAGTAATTATTCATAATTTCTAAAAATAAAAGTTACATATTTACAAAATTTGAACCTCCTGATCCAAAATATGGAATCCATTTTTCCAAATTCTAAATAGAGAAGTGGCAGAAATTAATTTAAAATTAATTCCCGCTATCAAAACAAAAAGCGTGTTTTTAAGAAATAATAACTATCAAAAGATTGACACTTGTTTATGTCTAGTTTAAATGTGAAATTACATACAATGACCTAAATTATATTAAATGATAAAAATATAATCTAATTACATATTAAAACCACTCAAATTTATAATTTAGTACAATAAATTATTTTGATTAAAAAAGTTGGCCTCAGTTAAAATTTAGTAATTTTCACTATTTACCCAAATATGAAAGTTATCAGAAAGACACCAAAAATTTATCAAGACTAAATTTTTATGTACCAATTCTAAAGAATAATATTATTTTTCCAAATTTAATATATAAAACTATCAAATATTGGATTTAAGAAGGGTTCACCATCAAAAGGTGGTAAAATTTCATTTTTTTGAAAAATACTTCTTTTATCTGAAAAAATGAATTTTTTCTTATAATATGTCTTAGAAACTCATAATATGGATTCTAAAATTATATTCATTATATAAAATTCAAAATTCAGTTAATACTATTCATAAATGCTTTTGAACAACTAGTTTGGTAAGTCATTGTGTGCTTGAACTCGGTGTTGTGTGCAGTGCAAGTTATTGAATTACTTTGAAGAAATAACGTACTATGAAATCTTGGGGTTTTACATTCTCCCCTCCTTAAATAAATTGCGTCCCCTCAATTTGAAATTGTTCTTCGAAAATAAATGGTTAAAAATAGAAAAATACCATTGTGGGAAACCCACATCGGAAATTGGGTTAATAAAATTTAGTCTTAATATGGGGGAAAGAGAAATGAAAAACTCACCACCAAATTATGATCTCAATTTGGAGAAAATTGGTGGAAATTAGAAACACATAATTAGAGGAAAAATGTAAATATTTATAGGGAGTGATTGAGGTCATAAATCACAAACAAGTGTAAAATTGAGGACCTCAAACCCATAAATCTATGATGATTTAAAACACCATCGTTTCAACAAAACATATGGTATTAGGATACCACATTTTTCATTTTAAGATACATTCCTTAAAGTTTAAGAATTAATTTATCCATAGAATAATAAGGAAAAAAATATATACTTGATAATTATAGTTTCATCCTTCAACTAATTCCTACCACAAACTCATCTTTTATTCCAAAAGATTTCAAAAAAATATTCTTTTTAACCAAACCTTATAGGGTTCCAAAAATAATGAATTTATAATTCACCGATCAAACCTTTTAAAAAGAAACTAAATTATACAATCCAGGATATCACATAGGCCAGTTGTAGGTGATGCACCCTTGTCATCCTTCGGTTGCAGGTTCAAGTCTCACGACTGTGCTGGACGTGTTAGGTTGTCGCCCAACCTTCGGGATTTCCTTTTTATGGTAATACAAAAATAATCTCAAGAAATGATTTAACCTTAACAATAATATCCAATGTCAAACTTAATCGATTAAAACCTTTAGACTAATCCAAAATAATTCTATCCAAACTCACAGTCCAAAATTTATAAGGAATGTAAACACAATGAAGATCCCTTTTTCCACGTAATAACATGTGAATACCTTCATCATGTATTCTTTTCAAACATGATAACACCCTGAATTACAATAAATCCTTATTGATTACATTCATTCTCCCATATTCCTTATAAAATACTAGATATCTTCCTTATATCCAAATTTTTTGAATTCTCCAACAATGATGAAATAAAAAAACCATTAAACAGTGTCAAGGTAGTCAAGAATATCTAATATAATTTATCCTAATCAAGCATATATTATTCCAAAATTACTACCTCAGTATCAGAACCATATTAAGTATTAACTTTCCTTCAACCATGTATTTTCAAAAAAAGTTTAACTTGATATTGAGTCACTTTTAATAATACCATATAATCTCAAATCTTCAATGAAATAGTACTGCAGTACAATCCTTATTTGTTTCCATAATTTATATAACCAATACATGGTTGATACAACACTCAAATGAAACAATTATTTAATAAAAAAATAATAACACTAGTCATTCCTCTTCATCTGTGGTAATATACTAACTTGATTATTATTAATTAGCATCATTTGGGGAATACTCTGATGATCTGAACATTGATTCACATAGTGTCCCAACTCCTTGAAGATGAAGCTTTTACATTTGAAACTTTTTTTATCCTTGCAATCACATACTTGATGTCCTTTTTCTCAACACTTATAACAAACCCACATTCCCTTAAAGCATTTACCAAGGTGATTATTTCCACAGTAATCACATATGGGAAAAATCCTTTATTCCCCTTTTCCCTTTATCCCTATTTTTCTCTTCCATCATTTTCTTCTCTTTCTTCCCTTCAATGCCATAAGACTCAGAGAATTATTTACTTATCTTAATAACACACGATACAATTTATTCATATGATGAGAATACATGAGATACTATTGGATTAATACCATGAAATATATGATCCTTATTACTCTTTAGATATTATGTACTGTTGGAGTTCCCATTCCTTATACTGCTCCCCATTTCTAAACAATGGCATACACTAGGTCAGTTTCTGAATCACAATTCATAATTCCAAACTTGTAAAATACCGAACGTAAATTGAATAGTTTATGGATATAATAATAAAAATGTTTTCTTTGAGGAAGTATTTACTCTTAAATCCTTCATAATTTATTGTAATGAAAATTTTAATTACCCTAAGAATATCCCTTGGGAGTGCGGTAACCAAGAGTGCAGCAAGGCCCGTTGTCATGAACCAGTTCTAATTTGAGTCTAGCTCAAAGCGGTGTTTTCAGGTTTTACCCCAAGGTACATCTGTGCCAGAGCCACCTCTACTTGCTCGTATCCAGACAGGGAATTATTTCCTGGAAAACTCAAAAAAATATCTACAATACCAAAATTCTGGGAAGTTATTATATACTAATCCTCAAATTCTATCTCAAGGCTATGTCCTCTCATCAGAGTTTTTTAAAATCTAGTTTCCAAGGTTTGTACTAAACTTCCTCTGATACCAATAGTAACGCCCCAACCCTAGTTACCCAGAGTTAGTGCATTATTATATAACATTGGCATGATCACAAGGAAATAATGTTACAAAAGACCGATCAGTTTAGTATTATTGGAAACAAGATTCATACATAAGTTCAACTTTACAACATGAAACGAAATACAACACGAATTTATTCCATTGGAAACATCAAAGCCTCCAAGATAATGCCTACAAGTCACTCATAACTAACTTCTTCATAACATGGGAAAATGAAAAATATGAAAGGGGTGAGCTCAAACGCTCAGTAAGGGTAAACAATACAGCGGAAGATAACATAAATATTAAGCATGGTGAATAATTGAAACCAGATGAATTTACCAATAATAAACATGAATAATTTTATGTAAGGACTATGAGATGAGTAAATAATGCCATAATAAAACATAATCATGGGTATTCTACTAGTTTAATGACCACATGAACCATCAAAATTATTTCCATAGTGAGGGAATGTATAGTGTCAGACATTCTGAAACATTTTGTCAAGGCCTCGGCCAAGACGTCTAAATATGATTAAGCCCTCAGCCAAAACCATATATCAAATTGGAAGGTCCTCGACCAATTCCACATATAGTTGTCTCATGAGACCTACCGATGCATCTAGGAGCTATATTGGGCTCCACCCCTCACTTACTAAGTCCAATACATTCCTAATATGAATAGGTTGAAATATAACATAAACATTCGTTTTAAAACTAGCATACGAAATGTCAATACTTTATCTATAAAACATGAATGGTATACAAATAGAACATCCAAAGTCAAACATATCACAAAACCTTCAATACAATATGGAAGTTTTGTATCATAATAAATCAACTTCAAGTAAACTTAAAATTCATCAAAGGATGTTGACATAGATGAAATCAAAAACTTTTTAGAAAAATATCTCTTTACATTTTAAAATAATTTAAGAGTCACATAATTATAAAGAAAAGATTTATTTTGAAAATTTTCTTATAAGCTTGTAAGGGAAGCTTCGACGATGTTATAACGATGTAATATAGCCACACCCGTCGTATAAGTTAAAAACATTCATACATTAATTTTTTCGAAAAGGTTTAAAAGGACCTTGTTTGGAAAACGACAGAAAAATTACTTTATAAACATCTTATAAAAGTCAAACAAGGGTATAAATTACTTTAAACCATTTTCTATTAAAGAGTAAAAATGTTTTAAAATATATTTTTAAGAAACATTGATGTGGATGATAAAGAGGTCCCAGTAGATAATTACGTATAAACAACCTCAGATAATAAAGAGATTGTGAAATAAACCCTTACCATGAACTTTTCATTAGTCGGGGGTAGGTTAACCTCCTACATAATGGTGAAATAATTGTTATTAAATTATACAAGAATTATATACATTAATATGATATCATATATGATCTTTTAACATTGCTTTGTTAATAATATCTTAATATTATCGTTGTTTTGGTTGTTAACGGATTCATTTTACTTTATATTATTTGTTATTTGAGTCATATTTTTTATGGATGGGATGTATCTTATTCATATCCAGAATGATATCATGTATTTAAACATTATTTTTAATCATCTAATTAAAATTAGTATTGAATGGACATGATGGGGAATGAATCTCATCGCGTTCATGGAGACGGTAATCCGTACATACGAACGAGCGACAATATCATTCTTTTGATATTAAAATAATATATAATTGATTGGTATATCATATATAAAGAATCATTACCATGTTATATTTATTATTTACATCAATTACAAATCATTATTATACCCATCCAAATAATAAGGTATTGAATAACAATTACACCACGACGTGGAGACGGTAAGCCGTACGTACGCACATATGGTGACATATCATTAAAAGGATGGATAGAATAGTGAATACGGTTGTACCATATTTATAATAAAATCACAGAATATAGAATACACTATATTTATCATTTTAGAATGTAAAAAACAAAGAAAGAAGAAGTGGAAGAAGAAAGAACTCTAAAGAGGGTGGTGAAATTATTACCTCTTCTTCGGATTCTTCCTTTTGATTTGATCAAAAAGGGCTCCATAGGTTGGCTTTATGACTGAAGGAAGGACTCTAGGATTAAGTTATGGAAGTTGAGAGTATATTTGGGCAGGTTTTGACTGAACGAAAAGGCTTTGAAGGTATGAATTTGAGAGAAGGGGGAGTGCCCTTTTATAAGATTGGTGAGGGGCACCTTAGGAAAAACTTAAAATATTATTTTATAATAAATTTATATTCGGTTTCTAATGGCTCAAAACTAATTTATTTCGATGATAAAGTGGTTATGGGTTTAAATAAACTCAACCAATAGGTTTTAGACAGGTTTGGGTCACTATATTAACCTTATCATTTAAATTTAACTCTTAGTTAATTAGTTTGACATTTACCATGTCTCTTTGTATTTTTATATTATTTGGTTGATAAAATTACTATAAACTACCAAGAGAAACCCAAGTGGTTATTTAATGACAAAAATATCATCATATATGTCCTTTTTCCAAACCTTAGATTTTTAGTAATGTTATTTCAATTAATAATATAATATTTATTTTAAAAACTCTATTATGTCAATTTAGATACTATTTAATAATTAATTTTTTTAAAGTCAAAAAAAATTTATTAATTCAAAAAAATTTTATTTAATCAATAATAACATTCCATAGTAACCTATAAAACTCGTGTATGTCATTAAAATATTAAAATTATATTTATTTTAGCATTTATAATACCATTTATTTGATTCTTTCATCAATAAGGAAAACGCTGCATCATCATTGTATCATAAATAAATTTAATTATTTAATGTCTAAAAATTATAAATAAAATACCATTATGTATTAAATCATTTTATCTTTATAATTAATATTTATAGTTGAAACGATAACTTATATAACACCTTGTAAAAATTGTTTTATTAAAAGATATATGTTTATGTCATTTTTGCCTTTACTTAAAATTAATTAATATAAAGTGTCATTATCACTCTCAAGTGGCTCCATGTGGTCCCAAAATAGACCCAAGAATGACCATGGTATTACATGTATCATAAAATAGGGTTAAGACATGTTTTAGGGTAATTTAATATTATTTTAATATTATTTCTTTACCCATATGTACCAGATTTACCCTTTAACCATGGTAAATAAAATATTTACCGAAGTAATTATTCATAATGTTTAAAACTAAAATTCACCTATTTACACAATTTGGACCTCCTGATCCCAAATATGGAATCAAATTTTCCAAATTCCAAACAAATAAGTGGCAGAAATTAATTTAAAATTAATTCAAGCTATCAAAACAAAAAGCTTGTTTTTAAGAAATAATAACTACCAAAAGATTGAAACTTGTTTATGTATAGTTTAAATGTGAAATTACATCCAATTACCAAAATTATATTAAATTATAAAAATATAATATAATGAAATTTTAATACAAATCATATGTATAATTTATTACTATAAATTATTTTGATTAAAAAAATTATTCTCAATTAAAATTTAGTAATTTTCACTATTCACCGAAATATGAAAGTTATCAGAAAGACACAAACAATTTATCAAAACTAAATTTTTATGTATCTATTCTAAATAAAGAGTTTATTTTGAAAAATATAATATATAAAAGTGTCAAATATTGGATTTAAAAATGGTTCTCCATTAAAAGGCGGCAAAATTGAATTTTTTTGAAAAAATACTTCTTTTATCTAAAAAAATGAATTTGTTCTTATATTATGTCTTAGAAACTCATTATATACATTATAAAATTATAAATATTATATAAAATTAAAAATTAAGTCAATACTATTAATAACCGCTTTCGAACGGCTAGTTTCGTAAGTCATTGTGCGCTTGAATTCAATGTTGTTTGTAGTAAAAGTTATTGAATTACTTTGAAGAAATAACGTACTATGAAATATTTGGGTGTTACATTTTCCTCTCCTTCAATAAATCACGTCCTCGTAATTTGAAATTGTTCTTCAAAAATAAAAGGATAAAATAGAAAAATACCTCTGTAGAAAACCCACATCAGAAATTGGGTTAATAAAATTTAGTCTTAATAAGAGGGAAAGAGAAATAAAAAATTCACCACCAAATTATGATCTCAATGAGGAGAACATAGGTGGAAATTAGAGACACATAATTAGAGGAAAAATGTAAATATTTATAGGGAGTGATTAAGGTCATCAATCACAAACAAGTTTAAAATTCAGGACCTCAAACCCATCAATCTATGATGATTTAAAATACCATCGGTTCAACAAAACATAAGGTATTAGGATAAAACATTTTTGGTTTTAAGATACCTTCCCTAAAGTTTAAGAATTAATTTATCCATAGAATAATAAAAAAAAATATAAACTTTACAAGTAGAGTTTCATCCTTCATCTAATTTCTACCATAAACTCATCTTTCATTCCAAAAGATTTCAAAAAAAATATTCTATTTATCCTAATCGTATAGGGTTCCAAAAATAATTTATTTATAATTAACCTATCAAACCTTTTAAATAGAAACTAAATTATACAATCCAAGATATCACATAGGCCAGTGGTAGGTGATGCACCCGTGTCGTCCTTCGGTTGCAGGTTCAAGTCTCACGACCTTGCCGGACGCGACAGGTTGTCGCCTGACCTCTAGGATGTCCTTTTTATGGTAATTCAAAAATAATCTCAAGAAACGATTTAACCTTAATAATAGTATCCAATGTAAAACTTAATCGATTCCAACCTTTATACTTATCCAAAATACTTCTATCCAAACTCACAGTCCAAAATTTATAAGGAATGTAAACACATTGAATATCTCTTTTTCCACGTAATAACATGTGAATGCCTTTATCATGTATTCTTGTAAAACAGGATAACACCCTGAATTACCATAAAACCTTATTGATTACATTAATGATCCCTTATTCTTTATAGAATACTAGATATATTCCTCATAACCAAAAAATTTGAATACTCCAACAATGATGAAATAAACAAACCATTAATCAGTGCTAAGGTAGTCAAGAATATCCAATATAATTTATCCAAATCAACCATCTCTTATTCCAAAATTACTACCTCAGTATCAGGACCATATTAAGGATTACCTTTCCTTCAACCATGTATTTTCAAAAAAAAGTTTAACTTGCTGTTGAGTTACTTTTCATAATACTATATAATCTCAAATCTTCAATGTAATAGTACTGCAGTACAATCCTTATTTATTTCCATAATTTATATAACTAGTACATCATTGATACAACACTCAAATGAAACAATTATTTAACAACAACATAAGAACACTAGTCAGTCCTCTTCATCTGTGGTAGTATCATAACTTGATTATTATTCATTAGAATCATTTGGGGAATACTTTGATGATTTGAACATTGATTCACGTAGTGTCCCAACTCCTTCCAAATGAAGCTTTTACATTTGAAACTTTTTTATTATCCTTGTAATCACGAACTTGATGTCCATTTTCTCAACACTTATAACAAACTCAAATTCCCTTCAAGAATTTACCAAGGTGATTCTTTCTATAGTAATCACATATGGGAAAATCCTTCTTTCCCCTCTTCCCTTTATCCATCTTTCACTCTTCTGTCCTTTTCTTCTCTTTCTTCCGTTCAACTCCATAGGACTCAGAGAATTATTTACTTATCTTATTAACACACGATACTATTTCTTCATATGATGAGAATACATGGGAGACTATTGGATTAATACCATGAAAGATATGATCCTTATTACTCTTTGGATCATATGTATTACCGGAGTTCTTATTCCTTTTATCGGGCACCATTTCTAAAGAATGGAATACACTATGTCGGTTTATAAATCACAATTCATTATTCCAAACTTGTAAAATACCTACTGTAAATTGAACAGTTTATGGATATAATCATAAAAATGTTTTCTTTGAGGAAGTATTTACTCCTAAATCCTTCATAATGGCTTGTAATGAAAATGTGAATTACCCTAAGAATATATCCCGGGAGTGTCATAACAAAGAGTGTAGAAAGTCCCGTTTTCATGCACCAGTTCACGTTCGAGTCTAGATCAATGCAGTGTTTTCAGGTTTTAACCTAAGGTACATTTGTACCAGATCTACCTCTACCTGCTCGTATCCAGATAGGGATGTATTTCCTGGAAAAGTCACAAAATCTCTACATTACCAAAATTATGGGAAGTTTTTCTATACTAATCCCCAACTTCTATCTTAGGGATATGTGCTCTAATTAGATTTTATCTAAATCTAGTTTCCAAGGTTTGTACTGAACTTCGTCTGATACCAACTATAAAGCCCCAAACCTCGTTACCCAGAGTCGGTGCATTATTACATAACATTGGCATGTTCACAAGGAAATCATGTCTCGAAAGACCGATCAATTTAGTATTATTGGACACAAGACTCATACATAAGTTCATATTTACAAATTGAAAAGAAATAAAACACGAATTTATTCCATTGGAAACATCCAAACATCTTATATAATGCCTACAATTCACTCATAACTAACTTCTTCATATCCTGGGAAAATGAAAAATTCGAAAGGGGTGAGCTCAAATGCTCAGTAAGGGTAAGAAATACGGTGGAAGATAAAATTAATATTAAGCATGGTGAATAATTTAAACCACATGCCATTACCAATAATAAACATGAATAATTTTATGGCTAGAATATGAGATGAGTAAATAATACCATAATAAAACATAATCATGGGTATTCTACTAGTCTAATGACCACATGAACCATCAATTTTATTTCTATAATGAGGGAATGTATAGTGCCAGACATTCTGAAACATTTAGTCAAGGCCTCAGCCAAGACGTCTAAAAATGATTAAGGCCACGGCCAAAACCATATATCAAATTGGGAAGGGCCTCAACCAATTCCACGTCTAGTTGTCTCATGAGTCCTACTGATGCATCGAGAAGCTATAGTGGGCTCCACCCATCACTTACTATGTCCAATACATTTCTCATATGAAAAGGTTGAAATATAACATAAACATTAATATTAAAAATAGCATAAGAAATGTCAATACTTTAACCATAAACCATGAATAGTATACAAATAGTAAATCCACAGTCAAGCATATCAAAAAACCTTCAATACAATTTGGTAGTTTTGTATCATAATAAATCAACTTCAAATAAACATAAAATCCATCAAAGGATGTTGACATAGATGAAATCAAAACCTTTTTTTAGAGAAATATCTCTTTATATTTTCAAATCATTTAAGAGTCACATAATAATAAAGAAAACATTTATTTTTAAAATATTCTTATAGGATTGTATGGGAAGTTTCAACGATGTTAGAACGACGTAATATAACCGCACCCGCCGTATAAGTTGAAAACATTCTTACCTTAATTTTGTTGAAAAGGTTAAAAAGGATCTTGTTTGGAAAATGACGGAAAGATTCCTTTATAAACATATTATAAAAGTAATACAAGGGTATAAATTACTTTAACCCATTGTCTATTAAATTGTAAAAATGGTTTAAAATATATTTTTAAGAAACCTAGATGTGGATGATAAAGAGGTCCCAGTAGATAATTACGTATAAACAATCTCAGAAAATGAATAGATTGTGAAATAAAACCTTAACATGTACTTTTACTTTGTCTAGGGTAGTTTAACCTCCTTTATAATGGTGAAATAATTGTTATTAAATTATACAAGAATCATATACATTAATATGATATCATATATGATCTTTTAACATTGCTTTGTTAATAATATCTTAGTATTATCGTTGTCTCGGGTGTTAACAGATTCCTTTTCCTTTATATTGTTTGTTATGTGAGACAGATTTGTTATGTATTTGATGTATATTATTCATATCCATAATGATATCATGTCTTTAAACATTTTTTTAATCATCTAATTAAAATTAGTCTTGAATGGATATGATGGGGAATGAATCTCATCGCATTCGTGGAGACGGTAATCCGTACGTACGCACGAGCGACAATATCATTATTTTGATATTAAAATAATTTATAATTGAATGGTATATCATATGTACATAATCATTATCATGTTATATTTATTATTTAAATCAATTACACATCATTATTATAAGCATCCAAATAATAAGGTATTGAATAACAATTACACCACGACGTGGAGACGGTAAGCCGTACGTACGCACGTATGATGAAATTTCAGTCAAAGGATGGATAGAATAATGAATATAGTTGTACCATATTTATAATAACATCAAAATATATATAAGATACTACATTTATCGTTTTAGAATGGTAACAACAAAGAATGAGGAAGTGGAAGAAGAAAGAACTTGAAAGAGGGTGGTGAGATTATTACCTCTTCTTTGGGGTCTTCCTTTTGATTTGATGAAAAAGGGATTCATAGGTTGGCTTTCTGACTAAAGGAAGTCTTCTAGGATGAAGTTATGGAATCTTAGAGGATATTTGGGTAGGGGTGGCTAAACCAAAAGGCTTTGAAGGTATGAATTTGAGGGAAAGGGGAGTACCCTTTTATAATAGGGGCGAGGGGCACCTTAGGAAAAACATAAAATATTATTTTATAATAAATTCATATTCTGTTTATAATGGCTCAAAAATGATTTATTTAGAGGATAAGGTGGGGATGGGTTTAAATACACTAAGCCAATAGGTTTTAGACAGGTTTTTCAAACTATATTAACCTTATCATTTAGATTTAACTCTAAGTTAATTAGTTTGAGATTTACCACGTCTCTTTGTATTTTTATATTATTTGGTTAATAAACTTACTATTAACTTCCCAGAGAACCCCAAGTTGTTCATTAATGAAATACCTATCATCATATAAGTCCTTTGGCTGAACCTTAGATTTTTAGGAATATTATATCAATTAATAATATAATATTTGTTTTAAAAACTCCTTTATGTCAATTTTGACACTATTTAATAATTGAATTTTGTTAAAGTTTCAACAACATTATAAATTCAAACAAAATTTATTTAATCAATAATAAAATTCCACTCTAACCTAGAAAATCCGTGGATGGAATCAAATTATTCAAATTATATTTATTTTAACATTTATAATACCATTTATTCGATTCTTTCATTAATAAGGAAAACACTGCATCATCATTGTGTCATAAATAAATTTAATTATTAAATGTATAAAAATTATAAATAAAATACCATTATGTAGGAAATATTTTTATATTTCAAATTAATATTTATAGTAAAATAGATAACTTATATAACACTTTGTAAAAATCGTTTTACTAAAAGATATATGTTTATGTTATTTTTTCCTTTACTTTAAACTAATTAATATAATGTGTCATTATCACTCTCATGTGGCTCCATGTGGTACCAAAATCGACCCAAGGATGACCATTGTCGGAAATTTATCATCCAATAGGGTTAGGACATGTGTTAGGATAATTTAATATTATTTTAATATTATTTATTTACCCATATTTACCGGATTTATCCTTTAACCATGGTAAATAAAATATTTACCGAAGTAATTATTCATAATGTCTAAAAATAAAAGTTAACTATTTACACAATTTGAACCTCCTAATCCAAAATATGGAATCCATTTTTCAAAATTCCAAACACATAAGTGGTAGAAATTAATTTAAAATTAATTCCTATTATCAAAACAAAAAGCGCGTTTTTAAGAAATAATTACAATCAAAATATTAACACTTGTTTATGTCCAGTTTAAATGTGAAATTACATCAAATGACCTAAATTATATTAAATGATAAAAATATAATCTAATTACATATTAAAACCACTCAAATGTATAATTTAGTACTATACATTATTTTGATTAAAAAAGTTGTTCTCAGTTAAAATTTTGTAATTTTTACTATTCACCCAAATATGAAAGTTATCAGAAAGACACCAAAAATTTATCGAAACTAAATTTTTATGTACTGATTCTAAATAAGAATTTTATTTTTCCAAATTTAATATCTAAAAGTGTCAAATATTGGATTTAAAAAGGGTTCTCCATTAAAAGGTGGTAGAATTGCATTTTTTTGATAAATACTTCTTTTATATGAGAAAATGAATTTGTTCTTATATTATGTCTAAGAAACTCATAACATGGATTCTAAAATTATAAGAATTAGATAAAATAAAAAATTCAGTTAATACTATTCATAACCAATTTTGAACGACTAGTTTGGTAAGTCGTTGTGTGCTTGAACTCAGTGTTGCGTGTAGTGCAAGTTATTGAATTACATTGAAGAAATAACGTATTATGAAATATTAGGGTGTTACACACCATATCCCAAACTAAGGTTGAGAAGGGGTATACATTTAAATTATCACGATTCCTAATACTGACTATGACCAATGTCTCATAAGAATCACTGGACTAACCCTATATATATTGAGCATATAGGGATGCACTATGGAATTTGGTGGGCTGATGGAATTTGGAAATACATTGCCTCTGAAATATTCCATGATCTAGCCGTGGAGAAACTAAAATGAGGAATAGATCTTCATGTTCCTACCTACACTCGCCAAATTCCCTAGATGGCTGTAGAGCCTGGCCTGTAATGGTACAACAAGGTTCACCCAATTTCCAACATCCATAATCACCACCATCTCTTGTGTCCCTAGATGCATAACCATACAGGGATCTCCGACCGAAGGATTATAATAAATGAGTAGTTTAATGAGACAATAATTGTATTAGACTATTATTTTTAATCCCTTAACCATACTAAAACACCAATAATCATAATCTCCCATATCTTGAAGCAACAAGTATGATCCTATCCACCTCGTCTTTGGCCTCGCTGACCATTTCATTATCTTCCATGACATCTTCACATATGGATTATTCATCAAGAAAATGAATATTTTTTTAAATATTTATATCCTTTTAGAGGAGGGGAAAATTCTTTATTAATCTAGTTAAGGAGTCCAACATGCGCTACACATGAAGAGGGGTATGCTTCCTATTTCCACAGACATTTGGGGATAAGTGAAATTCATCATACTAGAACCCATCCAGTGGGATGACACAAATGTATTAAAAATACAACAAGATGATGTTGAAATCTCTATTGTGAATGTGGAACATATTGGTGTCTAGATATCAAAGGCACATAATCTATTCCACCAGCTCCAATTGGCAGTATATGTGGAATGGGGATACATACACATCCTCAATAAAGCTGATACGACATAGATCAATACCATATTACAAGTAGGTGTAGAATACCCAAAACCCCATGCCTATTCATTATCAAAATTTCCTCCATCCCTCATGTGCCACTCATTTAGCTAGCACTAGCTATTGTACTGCAATCTACTCTAGAAAATTCTAGCATATCTGGATGGGAAATTGTATCCTCTAGCTACTACCTTGTGGTTATCCTCATTCGTCCACTGAACATGTAGATAGTGATGTCCCATGTATCATGAGAAGGGTGACTATGGAAAATATTGTTCTATAATTTGATCTCATCCACATGTGTGAACATAGAGCATGGTGTGTTAACCTCAAGACATGGTATTCTCACATCATCATCAACATTTCATTTTTATTAAAGAGAAATAAATCTACAACAAAGAATTCAATGAAAACCAGCTAGGGGGGACAAAAATAATGAAGACCCAATTGACCCACCTAATCAAGTTAACCCCCTCAGGATCCAACTAATGAGAACTTCAAAAAAATGACATAATTGCCTTGATCAACCACCACCATTGAAGCAAAATGATTAGTCACTTTTTTCCCTCCCACCACACATGAATAAACTGAATGTTGGTGTTGTTGAGGCTAACTTTTCACTTCCTAATAGAATAGGCTATCAACCAAGGAGCTTGAATTTTGTCATGCATTTCATTATGAACAATCAATGAATCGATTTCAATCTGACTAAGCATAATATTTTTCTGGGAACACAATTCAATACCCATCTGCATGGCTTTGTCATATACTTGAATTGAATTACCCCTCCCGAATCAGGAAGAATAGGAAAGAAGGACACTCCCCAAGCATCACAGACCACCCATCCTCCTCGCATAATACCAAGCATGCATGAACCGTCAAAATTCAGTTTCAAACCTGTGCTTGGAGCCACATATTGAACCTATTTCCCTCTCAACTCATGGATAAGTTACTGAATCATAAAACCAATACCCTACAAGGAATTCAAGGAAGGAGAATCATTCCATTTGTTAAAACCATTAACTAGATCAATCCGTAGTGATTTCATACTAATAACAATGGACCATTCCATTGCAAGAGTACCTTCAAACCTAGACTTATTCCTTTCCCTCCAGATGCACCAACAACCTGCACTTAAGATTATAGCTCTAGCCATTTTTTTGGTTCCTCACCTTTAAATCCATGGAAAAATATTTCTAGAACATATTTTTCTGCAATGTCAGGGGAAAAGATACCAGTAAACCCTCCAAAATATATCCATACTGTTGTGGCCTAATCACTCTCAAAGAAGATATGATTAGTATCTTCCTCCCTGTGTAGCTTGCAACAATGACATTTGGAATTCAGGATAATTACTATCTTCCTCACATTCTCATCTGTAGGAATATTCTGGTTTCTCATCCTCCATAGATGAAAGTTATTCTTGTTAGGAAATAAAACTACACCATACCTCTTTATTCAATGTATCATGCATCCCTTGCAGATTTGAGATCTGTCTGAAGTTTTTTATGGAAAACCCCCAAAATTAGATGCAATAAACATGAACCTATCCATTTCACTACGGGAGGTGGTCACTCAATGGGTAGTATAATAGAGCATTAGTCATCATGACCTAGAGTTCATGATTGGGGAAGATGATTCTATATGCTCAAAGAATCTTTGGGTTTTCCTCCATTTCAAACCTACGAGATTCAACAACCACTACTTCAATATCAGCTTGATTTGGTTGGTTTTCCATTATAGATGAATTAGTATTTCCAAAGGAAAGTGAACCAAAATTATGTTTCCTTGTTCACAAAGGTATATTCCACATGAAACACTAAAGGTCTTTGTAAAAAAATATCCTCTATAAATAAGATGATGTGTGGAAGGTTGGTTTGTGCGGTAATGCAGTTGAAGGCTTGAATCTATGTGAAAAGGGGAATTACACACATGATATTGATTCTTGATTTTATGAAAACTCTAGGTACCATACAAGGCCTCCCTCGACATACTTATAGGAAATGAATTCCAGATGCAAGCAGCGCACAACTCCATTTGTGCACCAAACTCCAAATGTTACATGAACTAATGGAAATGTTCCACAATCGTTGGTGTTACCCTCATAACCGAAATTTTTTGTTCTTATTAGTTAAGACTTCAAGGGGGATTTCTTGGTGCCAAGATATCATATATATCATCAATCAAACTGGTTTTAGTAAATCAGTTAGGAAAACTACCCTGAAGGAACATCCTAGAGATGATAATGGGGTTGTGTTCTTCTTTTAGAGAACACACGTAAAGATACAATTCCAAATGTAATTTACATGCATGAAAAATGTGATGTATAATTCTATGGATACCAAAGTGTCCGATGCCTTGAAAATAGAAGATGAAGGAAATAAATTCTTGCTTCCCACAACCAAAAATAATCACACACAATATTCATGTTCACCACTCTATTTCCACCCCAAATGCGACATCCATCTGGGAATATCATGTTCTCAAGATGCATCGTCAACATACTAAGATGTTCAAAACTCAAATTATTTGTCCAATGAATTGTTCACCAACATATGAGGATTTCATCTATAAATAGAATCTCAACCCCTAACTTGGAGAGGATCTATAAAAGAATAATTCACATTCTACTATGCTCATCTCCTGATCATCCATGAAGGAGCACAAAATAAGCCACATTGGACCTTCAAATGTATGAAATTTCTGTGACATACCTCCCATGGGCCCAAACATGACTCGACCTACATCAGAGTGATTCTCATGAAACTACCCCAAATTCTAGATGGTTTCTTTCAAAATAACATTAATGCATTCAACCCCTATAGACTGAAAAACTCCATAACTTGCACATAACAATGCATATTGACTCCATCTATTTCCCTTTCACTAGAGCTATATTCCCATGATCTTTTTTCATGAAACCCCACCCAAATACATGAAATAATTTTCTATCCCCTAATTGAAACCCCCTATTCATCTAGTGTGACCATTACCTTACCTATTTCATCTATTTATAGATATAATTACCCATTTTATATCTTTGAATAGGGAAAATAACATGGAACTCATGATTGACCACTCCTCCCTAGAAATTACAATACACTGCCCTACCTAAAGTTTCATGAGTGGTGGTCACGTAAGTTGAAGGGGGAGGAATGATTACCCCATCATATGAGTTTCATGACACAAAACATTATAGCTCGACATCATAGTCATATTTTGTTAAACTATACAACAATGTCCTCAACATAATATGTAAAACAATAGCCTTACCCTGTGTGATTAATAGAGGATGCACTATGTATGATCATAATGAGATGAAACTCTATACCCCGCCATGGGATATGTATCACCCATAGAGTGAAGTTCCATGAATATTCCCCACACTCTCTCCCCTATCACGGGACATGCATCACCCATAGAGAGTAACTTCATGTGTAATCCCCAAACCATCTATTCCACTGTGGAATTTGAGTCACCGCATAGGAAAACCTCAATGAAAAATACACACACCATTAACAAAAGATAAATCCTATAATGATTCAAATATTATATGTGTAAGACCTATATAACCTCTTAAAGAATCTCTTTTCTTAACACGATCATCCTTTTCACGTTATGAAAAACTACATGGACCAGTCCTGTAAAATGATGATAAACTATAGCAACAAACTACATGGGTTTTGATCTCTATCTTCAAAATATGGTATGTAGGATGCCTCTCTGAGATTCAATCCCGAAAATAGAAAAATTATAGTGTTCCATCCTAGGGAAACACCTTCTTGATTCACCTAATAAGGCATTAGATCCTAACTAGTAAACTATATTAGTATTCCATTCTTGTGACTCACCTCCCGATCCACCTCCATAGGGTGTTCTAATCCATAACTGTAGATCCACCTCTTTGGGGAATTATGATCTATTATTGATCCATCTAGGTGTGTCATCTTCCTTTATAGTGACACACCTCCTTAATCATCATCCACAGGGCATTATGATAAAGAAATACATATCCACATAATTTTAAACTCAGGAACCGATCCATATAAAAAATAAATTCCAATCCATCTGTATTGGGTGTAGAACATGTGACCTAACTTAGAATGTATTCCCCATGAAATAAACATGGAAAATATAAGGTAAAAATCCTTGGGAGACTTATTTCTCAAGCATTAATTACCTATTCATAGTTGCATTATGCCTTGGGTTCCACACATAAAAAGACTCATATGATATTACCTACCACGTCGAAGAATCATAGGGGACCAATGTACCCAACATCTAGTCATTCCCATAGATTCCCAATGTGACTACTCTCATAATAGAAGGATGTTGCTCTATCGGAAATAAGCAGTGTAATTAACTGGAGTTCACAAAGAGATGGAATCGAGAATGTGTGCCAAACAAATGAAATAATCTATTAGGGAGAGTCAGACTATGTGGTGATCTCCAAGGTGTAATACAATTTAGGAGGAACCAAAATCCTATCATCTCATTTTGATCAAGGAGCATACATCGCCAACAAAATTGATGAAAGTCACCCTCCTTTTGAATGTGGGAATGCAGGGAAACAAAAAGACATCGCATACATTTTTTTCGATTCATTGGTGGGACCTAGAGAAATCATAAAATATGAATTCATTTTTCAAAATAAAATACAAAAATTATCCTGGGTGATTTTCTTATTTTTCTATAATGTTTAATTTTTCAAGGAATAATGAAAAGTACTGAATTTTATTTGTAAACTGCCTTTTTGATTAAATTATTTATAAATTTAAATTAAATTAAAAATTGGATTTAAGGTAAAATTAGTTAAATAATATATCTATTATTCTAATTTAGTTTATTATAATCTATTTAATATTTAATTTTGATATTTTTTTTAATATTTTGAACATTTTATTTTAAGAAACCCATTGTCTAGTCTCATATAGAAGATTAATTTTTAATAAATTTTTCCACTTCTTGGAATGGAATATGGAAAATTGTAATCCATATTTTTAATTATAATATTTTACATTTTATAATAATCATAAATTAATTTGTTATCAAAATGAGAAGTTAAAACATTAAAAATTAATTACCATGATTAAGGTATAAATGGATTTACATGGTGGATAAACTAAAAACCTAAGGGTTAAAATGACAAAAAAGTTTAAAATTTATATTATTAACATATTTAGACAATATCATGTATATATAATAGTAATTTTCCTACCCTTTTTAAATGTGGAAAATTTGGATACAACCTTTTCATTTTAAAAATTACAATTGTGCCACTCATATACCGTATAAAAAGCCAGCCCCTATACTATCATAGTCACAAATTAAAACCCTTTTGGATTAGAACATATCTACCTAAATCACTTAATAACATCCATATCATCACCATATAATCATATTTTGAAAGGAATCCAATCTAGAAATTCTTTTTTTACAAATCTAAAGAGGTTACCTAAAGAAGAGTTAATGTCCTTCAATGAGCATTTTTTATTTTATTTCATCCTCACCTAATTATATTTTTGTTAAAAAATATTTATATAATAACCACAATAACATTCATATAATGATATTTTTTACTTTTAATGGGATTAACTACAACCATCGACACTTCCACCAAACTTGTTATGAAATCATCATTCATGTACATGAAAGACATTCGACTCACTAACTAATACCATTTGTTTTTTCATTACCCCAATTGAAGGTTGGGTATGATGATTTATAAAATAATATATATTATATTCATAAAAAAATTATACCACTAAATTCATTATATATTATATATATATATATATATATTAATTTTCATTCCATAGGGGAAATTATAATGTTAGTCTTGTGTACAACGAACCACCACCTCACAAAGTGATGTGATTTTTCATTCAAAAATAATTTTCATGGAATATAATAATGACAATATTAGTGAATATATGAGATATAAGTGAAATAATTATGATATTTATGACATAATTATCATTCAAAAAATATAATACATTTTTTAACTTTTCACTCACTGAAAGATGATAACATCATTCCTGTACGTGCGGATTATCGCCTTCAAAAAGTGATGAAAATCACTTTTCATCACCAAACCACATGGGTGATATATATAAATATATTTAAAATAAATAATATAGTATTTATGATATCATGATCATTATTTTAAGGTAAGATATTACTTATATTTTTTTATAAGTTGAAAAAATGGAAATATTACTTATATGCATGTATGACATATCGTCTCAATGATCGTAACATCTTCTTTTATCAAGGCAATATTTCTTGATTTGACTTGAAAGAATAATTTATCTATAAATATGATAATTATTTACTTAGTATTATTATTTAGATTATTTATCTATATAATATAAACAATAATTAGAACATTAAAGACAAATAATGAATGAGAAAACAGAAAATTAACACCTAAAATAATGAAAATAATGAAATATTATTAATGAAAGGATGATGAGAAATTATAAATGAATCTTATATGGAAAAATAAATATTAATATTGTTTTAATATAAGTTTATAAATTTTTAAAACAACTATACATTAGGTTAAATAATGTCCAACCGAAAGGAATCCCGGGGAAATAAATTTCGTCTCAACTTACATTCCATTGAAAATAATTTATTATTATGTACCAATTAACATTTATATGGTGTATTTATTTTACCTTTTAAATTTAATATCATTATTATTTCATACTTCATGGTATTTTATTCTTCAATTTTAATTATTTCATTCAATGTTATTTGACATAAAAATTACCAAATTGTAAAATTTATTGTAAAATATCACATCCATTTTTTATTATTAACTTTACCACGATACAATCAATTTCTTGAAATAATTTTTCATTGGAAATTAAATTTCTCTTCAATATTAATATTCTTTCATAATTTATATGATTATTTATTAAATCGATTACTATTTGTACATACGATGTTTTCTTTGAAAGTTAATTGATTAAATAGAGAAATATTAATAAATATGTATCCTTTACTAAATATGGATATTTTATGATAATGAAAATTGATTCTATAATTAGATATATTATTAAATATATAAGGAAATATTTGGGCATGAATATATGGTTTTTTCTAGGTTATAATTTTCCCCTTGATGCATTAGAAGGTGTCATGAGAAAAAAACAATTGTCCAAATTTAATAGTTTTCTACTTCTAGTTTTGACCATTATTTTGAATGGTCTTGACAGTAGATGTATTATGTGCCTAAGACATGAAACCCAATAAATATGCACCTAATTCATTGAAAAATCACTTATTATTTTTAAACAAATTTTTTTCTCTTTTTATTATCTCTAGATGAATTTAATTTAATTTTAATAATTAAATGGCTTGGGTTTTTTATGTACCTTTACATATTGGTTATGTATTATCTTATCATGAATTTGAATTTATTCAAATGGAACGTGTGTTAAATTATTTAACATTAATTAGTTATTATTCTTATTGATTCTTAACATCTTCTATTGTACAAAGTACATACATAGCATTTTATATCCCTTTATTTTGTTTCCTTTCCATTGGATATTAAGAAGCGATCATTGAATGAGTTTTTAAGGATGATGTTCATTTGATTTTGTTATGTATTGTGTTTTACTTTCAATTGCAAATGTAAAATGGGTTTCATGTATTATTCTTGATCTCAAAAACTATTGAACTGTTTTTTTAAATTTTACCCCATTGTATCTATTCTAATTTAAAGATGCAGAAATTGGATCCAGGATAATAGGGTTGAGGTTTTTATAGTTTCTAAAATAGGAAGTTTAGTAGAATCCTTGGGGTACTACATCAAGGAAAACGTAGATTATGAAAAATAAACCTATGGATGAATTTGTTGATAAGTATGGAATAACGTCATAATGTGTTGGTAAGGAAGATATTATTAGATTTTTAACGAAATATATACATGTATGGATATTAAAAGTGAACATGGTTCTAGAAAAGAGGTAACTAGGGGTAATAACACTAAAATGGTCACATTAGGCTTGAAAAAATATTAACACGATTCATGAATATGAGCCTTATAGCACACCTAGTCAGACACTCCTAGGGGATATGCTCTGGATAAATAACATTTTCTTTACGAACCATTATAAATGATTTGAGTATAAGGATATCCCAAAAAATCAAAATTTTATAATAATGTGGTTAATATTTGATAAATTTTAATATATGATATGTGTTACACCATATTTATAATTATATATTATAATTTATAATTCATAATTTTAATATATAATCAAGTATATTCAATTATTTAGAAAATTATCCTGAAAGGGAGAAGGGTATCAATATTCATAATCAATATAGAGGTTTCAATAATGAGTAATCCAATTTAGCTTGTATTGAAAATGGTAAAATATGGCTATATCAAAGAAGCACAATTAGGTTATCAAAAATAAAATTTCCAAGATGACGAAACCTATTCTGCATCATGATTCTCTTATGTTGGGTAGATTTACATGATAAAATCCACCATTATTTGGAGGGACTATTAAAAAACCATAAATTAACATTGCATGATATGTTTTGATAAGTTATTTATAAAATTGGGATGTGGTGAAAAGGAAAATGAATCACTTTTAGTGAATGTCATCATAGGTTATGTTAATAAATGATGTTCATTGATCCATAATATTAGGGATGGAGATGAAATATAACTCATGGAATGGAAATATTTTAATCACAATTTATTTGAAAAATATTTCATTCATGTGAAATTTACTTCCCATAATTAAAATAGAATAATAATGTGTTATGGTGTATGAAAATACAATTACATGGTTAGTATTATAAGACACATATTACATATTCACATGGAGTGCGCAATTGACTATTTATTTTAATTGCATAAGCCTAATCCCTAGAGGGATCGAAAATCTCAAACATTTTTTTTCTTCATATTATGAAATAGTTTTTGGTGATATAAAAAAGTGAATGAATTCTCAAGATATTAAAAATTCCAAGGAAATCAATAAAAGAAGAGGTCATCCAAACACCATGAAAAATGGAATGCGTCAATGAATTAGAAGAGGACATAATGATTTCCATCTTCTGAAATATGTGGAAAGAATCATCCTGGAAAATTCTTTATGGGAATCTGATTTTTTATATGTGTATTGATAAGGGTGATAAGAAAAAATTATTCAATGGTAATAAAAAATATCAATTATATCTAGTGCTTCTATTATAACGAGAAGGGGAACTAAGAAAATGAATTCCAAATGAGTCAAGGAATCCATCACATAAGAGGCCGAGGGGAGAAGTCCAAGATTATATGACCACTACAGGTGAAGAAGAAGTACCTAATGACGTTTTGGAAGGTACTTTATTCATATAATTAAATTTAGATAATTATTTAAAAGATTCTGAATCCTCTCACTCTTTTATACCTACAAAACTTTCTAATAAAATAAGACATTTCTCATTTAATTTAAGAATGGAGTTGTTAGTTGAAACACTTATGGGAATTCTCCCAAAAATACAGACATGTTAGGAAAATCCACATTGTGACAAAAAACAATGTTTATTTGATAACATTATTATCATTAATATGGATTAAATAAATATAATAATTGTTATGGAATGTATTTAAAATATTATGAAAAAATTATTTAAAAAAGGAAAATATGATATGCGGGGAACATGATGATTTCTTTATCTTTAAAGTAGCAACTTCATCATCTTATTCATATCTACATCCACCTTTATTAGATCTACTGAATGAGATTATTGGGGAAGAAGAGAAAACAAAATCTCTGAATGGAGTATTTAATCTTCATTTTGATTATGCACCTATTGTAAAACAATACATTCATATATTTCATGAAGAATTACCTAGAGATTCACAAGAGCATGAAGTTGAGTTTTACATTGATTTAAACCCTAATACAAGAACACTATCAAATACTCCCTAATGAATATCCACCAAATATTTAGTGGATTTTATGAAAATAGTAGAGGACTTTGTTGGTAAGGGATTTATTTTCCATAGTTTTTCTCTATGGGGAACCCATGTTCTCTTCATTAATAAAAAATATGGATCCCTCATATTGTGATTTTATTATAGATAAATATATTCTATTATGATAAATAAAACGTATCATATGTCTCACATTGATGAATTATTTTATCAACATCACAAAGTCTAATATATTTCAAAATTTGACTATCATTCAAAGTATCATCAATTATGAATAAATAAGGAAGACATTCCGAAGACAACATTCCAAATGAGGCATGGATATTAAATGTTCATAGTAATTCCATTTGGATTAAAAAATTCACTATATATTTTTATAGATATAATGAAAAGGTAATTCAAGGAATATCTTGATGATTTTTGTATGTTATTCATTGATGATGTCATTGTGTATTCAAAAATATATGATGCTATGAGAATAACATGTGGATTATTCTTGAGACTCTTATAGGGAAAGTGTTATATGAGAAATTTTGAATGTGTTATTTTTTTGATTTAAGAAGATTCTATTATTTTATATATTATCTCCATATATGGAATCTTAGTTGATCCTATGAAGAATTTCTTTAAGAGAATGTAAATAACAATGAACATAACTCAGGTACATAGTTTCATTATTTTGGAAGGTTACTCTAGGTGTTTAGTTTGAAATTTTTCTTTATTTTATATCCATTTAACCAAGCATACACATAAAGGGGTTATGTTTTTTTTTGAAAAAATGAATGTTAAGAATGTCTTGTCTAGGTAAATAGGATATTGAACAATGCTCCGATTTTTAATCTACCATCTATAAAAGAATAATGTCATTACATATGAATCAAGTAAATTGAATACTGATGAACCAGAAAATCCAACCCATGATCTTGAGTTTTTGATATAATATTTACTTTAGTGATATTGATATAATATATTTGTGGTGAAATATGTGAGATATAAATGGATCATAAAAGACTCAAATAAATATTTTCACAGAATTTTCTCAAAATGTGATAAAGAATATGGATTTACACACTCATGGACTATTATTTATCAATACGATACCACCCAAGGAATGAATATAATGTAGGATATACAATAATTAGGAAATAAAATGGAAATATGAACCAAATTAGGATCTATATGGATCATATTTTCAAAGATCTATTATAGATGTATATGAGAATTATTAAGGAAGGGAATACATCGCTCATTTTTCAAATGATTGAAAACCCATGTTTATTAGAAATGACAACCATTAATCAATATGATGATGGGAACCATCATAATACAATTAATTTTATGAATGATTGGAAATTAAAAGACTTTCTTTTTGAATATGGTGTTCTGAAATTGGAAAATGGATTATGTGTTCCATCTACAAATAAGATAAAAAAGCTATTGTTTGATCATGATGATAGCTCAATTTTATCAACACAACCTGGTAGCATAAATATTTATATAGATTTTATGGTTCATTTTTGGTTAGATAAAATGAAATGGGAAATTGTGGATTATGTTTTCAGATGTTTTGATTGTTCACAAGTTAGAGCTATGAGTGAAAATCCTAGAGGATTCATAGAACCTCTTCATATTATAATTTGGAAATGGGATCATGGTCCACCTATTACAATTGTGTTTTACTTTGATAGTCATTTAAAATTGAAATTATGGAAGTGTCATTATAAATCTCTTGATACCGAGCTTCGTTTGAGCACTGACTACCATTATAAAATTGATTGACAATCCAATATGGAAATTCAATAAATTGAAGAAATGTTGATGTTATGATCACATAAAATTCAAGTTATATGGGATCAATATTAGTCATTTTTAGAGGATTACTATATTTTTTCCATTCAAGTATTCAAATGTATATGTATGAAGCATTATATGGAAAGAGATGTCACACTACAACTTATTGAGATGAAGTTGGTGAAAGAAAAATGGTATGACCAGAAATGTTTAAATATAGAAAAAATAAAATTAAAGGCTATCCAAGATCATAAAAAATCATATCGATATAGTAGAAATATTGATGCCAATAATTGAGGGAAGTATTTGTAATTCCAAGTGGGAGGTCATATTTTCATGAAATTATATAAATGGAAGTGTGCTATAAGGCTTAGTAAGAAAGGGAAACTGAAATGAAGGTACATTGGACCCTTTTAATTTATTGAAGTAATTGGTGCTGTTTATTATCTTCTAAGAATTCTACCAAATATCTCAAGAGTACATGATGTGTTCCATATATCATTCTTACACAAGTATATGCAATACCCAACATATGTGCTCACGTATAATGAAATATAATTAGAACCCAATCAATCATACTATGAAGAACCCATACTAATTATTTATATAAGAGATAATGTATTGTGGAATTTGATGACACTTTTGATAATGAAACTATGGTGAAATCTAAAAATGGATGAAGTAATGTGGGAATAAGAGGATGTTATGAAGAAGAAATACTATTATATACTTAGAAGGTAATATCAATGAAATTTCAAGCACTTATTTTTTTAGGAGGGAATAATGTAACACCCCATGAAGTTATAATATATTTTTTCTATAATAATTTTAATTTATTTGATATCTTGAAATGAACACAACATTAAGTTTAAAATAAATAAGATACTCTATTAAAATAATTTAAACTTAATAATTATAATAGAGCTGTTATATTATTTGGAAATAATAGATATAACTAAATTATGGAATATATATATATATATATATAGTTTAAAATTTTTATAATTTTTATCTATTGATAATAATTTAAATAATATTCATTTTGATGAAAAAGAAATTGAATCTAAAAAACTATATTATTTATAAACGAGGATTTAGTCACGCTTCAAACACATAATTTAAAATTTATATTTACCACTTCTATAAAATTTATTTTATAAAATTAAATTCATTATCTCAAATAGATTACCATAATTTTATTTTTTTTGAAATTTTTGGATTTTTATAAAATGATTCATGTTTTTATGAATAGTGAAAATACTAAATTTTAATTGGAAACTGCCAATTCATTTAATTTTTATATAAAGTAAAATTATATTTAAAATTTGGTTTAAAGTAAAATTATTTCTTTTATATAAAAATTATTTCAATTTAGTTCATTTTAATCAGTTTCATTTTGAATTTTGATATTTAAATTTTGAAATTTTTTGATAGTTTACTATTTAAAACCTTACATTCTTATCATGCCAGCTAGTTCAATTTTAAATTAAATATTTACACTACTATACACAGAATTTTTAAGTATTTATTCCACATATATAATCATAAAAATTTATATTATCTAATAAGGTCAACTTAATTTTTTACCAAATCAAATAACCAAAAATATAAAAATTAATTCCTGTAGTTATGTTAAAAATGGATTTAATGTGGGTTTAAATAAAATTATAATAGTTAAAATAACCAAAAAACTTATCTAAAATATATTTGGTGTCTATATTTGGACCATATTATGTATATTTATCAATAATGTTCCATTTTGTACCCATTTGGATTATGAAAAACGTCATTGCACCATTTTCATTTCAAAAATTACATGTGTTCCAATCACCTCACATAAAAATGGACACCACCTATACTATTTTATTCACACCGCCAAACCATTATTTTTGTTAAATAACTGCTTAAATATATTAACAAATTTTTATACATGAATCACTGAACTATTTTTTTGTGGAAAAATCCAGCCGAGGAAGGCCTTCGGTTCAAACCTAGTGAGGTTACCAAAAGAAGAGGTGACATTCTTTAATGAGTGTTTTTATTTTATTTCTTACTCCGAAACTTTAAATTATTACTAATAAATTATGATATAATAAAATCAGTTTCTTATATATATATACATATATATATATATATATATATTTATGTTAATTTCATTACCTAAAATAGTTCTCATTCTATCAAATGGGTTATGAAATAATTATTTGTGTATACGGTAGACTACCACCCCACGAATCGATTTAATAAGTTTTTTCACTAGCACCTATCAGAACTTTTTATGTTGAAAGATCAAAATTATATATATATTTTTTATAAAATAATTATACCTATGTACTTATTATATAAAATATCACTTTTCTCTCTCCATTTTGTAAGGGATATGCTAATGTTTCTCATGTGTATAGTGGACTACCACCTCATGATGTGATGTGACTCATCTTTTACTAACACTTTTCATGGACGGTGATAAGGAAATATATAATGAATATATGTGATATATATGAAATAATTATGATATTAATGAATTACTTATCATTATTAAATAATAATACCTAATTTTCATTTTTTACCATTTCAATCACTAAATGATTATAACATCGTTCATGTGCCTATGGACCACTTCCTTCATGAAGTGATGTTACTATATTTTCATCACTAAAACACATGGATGATATATATAATTATATTTAATAAATAATATGTTATTTATTATATTATTATCATTATGGGATGATAAAATATGATTCAACTCATTTATATAATAAATATTGGAAAACAAAAATGTTACTCATGCATATATACGACCAACCATCACCATGATCGAAACATACAAAATTTATCAAAACCATATATAACAATTGATCAAAAAAGTACAATTCAGGAATAGTTATTTTAATTATTTAATGAATACTATTCTAGAGTTGATAAAACTGTATAATATTCCAAAGAATTAGAACATTCATGACAATGCTTGAATGAGAAAACAAGACAATTGACACACTAAACAATGAAAATAATAAAAAATTATTAATGAAATAGTGATAAGATGTTATAAAAGGATAATTTAAGATATTATACATATTAATATGATTAGAGAACAAGTTAATTACATATTTAAAACCATGACACACAAGGTAAGTTCATGTTTAAAAAAAAGGAAGAATGAGGTATATGATTTTCTCCCAATTTAAATTCCTTTAAGACATATTAGTTATTATGCACCAATTTATATTCTTGTGGTGTATGTATTTTCCCTTCAACGTGAAATATCATGATTAATTCATAAATCATTATATTTTATGTTTCAATATGAAAATTTTATCTATGCGGATTGGACATTAAAATTACCAAGTGGTACATATTATTATACAATCTCACTTGACTTTGTTATTGATAACCTTCCCTTGAAGAAATAACATTATTGTAATATTTTTTAATTGGAAATTAAATTTATGTTAAATATCCATATTAATTAATTATTTATGTTATTATTTCCTAAAACATATAACATTTTTAGTTACAATGTTTACTTCAAAAGTTATTTGATTACAGGGGAAATATTGATAAATCTGCATCCTTTACTAAATACATATATTTGTTGATAATACAAATTGATTAATAAATTAAATAAAAAATTAGATATATGAGGAATTATTCGGTCCTAAAGATATTACTAGGGATTGATTATGTATAGCCACTCAATGCATTGGTAGGTATCGTGAGATAAAAAAATTGGCTAAATTAAACTGGTTTCTCAAAGTATTTTTAATTCATCTTGTGAAATGTCCTTATGGTAGAGGTATCATGTTCCCAATAAATAAAATCCAATAAATATTCATTTACATAATTTAGAACTGATTTTTTATTATTATCCCTAATATTTTTTAAATTTTATTATATCTATATTAATTTAATTTTAATTTATTGATTAAATGGATTGTGTTTTCAATTATTTACATTTCCATATTGATTATTACTTATATTATCATGATAGTAAGGTTATTCAAATGGAATACGTGTTTACTTATTTACATTGGAATTTTTATTATTCTTATTAATTATTTGTTTCTACCGTTGAATGTAACCCTTATAGAGAATTTGATATCACCCTTATTTTCATTCATTTCCTCAGGATGGGAAGAAGAGATCCTTAAATGGGTTTTAATAGATCAAATTTATTTGTGTTTTTCAGGTCTTATGTTTTAATTTTTATTCCAAACAAAAAATTGGTATCATATATGTATCTGGTTCTTTAAAACTACTACACTGATCAGTCATCCAAGATTTGAGCCTTTTTTATCAATTCTAATATAATAAAAAAGACACATTATCTGAACTATTGGGGTTTTTTTTTGTTACATCCATCATATGAGAGTAATATACTCATACCTAGAGACCCATCATCCACTCAAGGGTCATGTACACCCAATTTTTAGCCATTATATAGATTCTAGCATAGGTTCATATCTATCTTGGGGCTATCCATCAATCTTTCCATCCTTCTAGGGGCTGGGACCACCTTGTGATTAACCATCTATCTCACCATCCACCAAGGGGATGTGTTTAACCCAGCTTTGACCCTCAATCTCATCATCAACCGGAGGTTTGTTTTCAACCTAGTATTAACCATCAAAAAATTAATATACTTTTAAAATAATATATAAACAAACATCATTACCATAACACTAAAAACCCAATATAATACACTAAGGATCATTTAAAATTTATATTATGATACAAGCCCAAATTTCCCATTTCCAAAACTATCTATATAACAAGTTAAAAAACCAAGTCCAAATACCAATTATAAACTTTTTTTCCAAAATACCATTTATATATAACATTTGAAATTACCATTTAAAATATGATATAAAAAAATACCATAAAACCATCACAAATCCGACTAACAATCCCAAAACAACACCAATCCAAATAACCATTTTTATAATCAAATTATATTAAATTTTCTGATTCTCATTTTAAAAACACCAAATAGTTATTATCTTTTAAAAAAATATTTATTTAAAAAACATTATTTAATTCTATAACCTGGGAAAACTAGTAGTGTATCCTCCTCTCAAAGTTTTAATATAACTAGGGGTTAATTTGGGAAAATATATCCTATAAATTTAATTTTAAATGAAGATAATGAATGGAAATATTGGAATTAATACATAACTCATGAACATAAGAAAATTAAAATGATATGGGTCATGTTTATGGGAAACTTACCTCATTCTATGTTTTGAAAAATTACATATAAGGGATGATAACATTTCAAGGCCCTCCGATGCTCCCATAAAAAATTAGGAACCTAACTCAAGCCACAAAATAAAAAAATATTAATTATAATCAATGATAATAAATTAAATAATTAACACCATATCATAAATGTTTACACTCCTACTAGGAGATCTCTTTACTTAAAAACCACGACAGACCCTCACAAAATACCCATGGAATATCTCTTATTACAAACTAGTCTGATGACTTTATAAATTATGCCTTATAAAATTAGAAAAAAAATTATATTATGGAAATAACCATATGAAATTTATGGTGTAATATAACTCCATCGAACTAGTGTGTGGTAACATATAGATTTCATCCCATAATTTCCTCTATAAAATCAAATAGTAATCCCCATGAGAAACCAGGTAATTTCAACATGATCTGGTGGATTCAATATCATAATCCTAAAATAGAGAACTTAAAACATAGATAATGAAGCATTAAAAGACATAAAGGTTCTGAAGGATATATCATGCCTTAAATCACTGCAATAAAACCCCAATATTAGCACAACGTGTAGAGTATATAAAGGGAAAAGGGAGGGGTGAGTTCCACCAATGCATAAAAAGCTGAAGGGGTAGAGGGAATTCACAATAAAAAAAGGTTGCCTAGGTTTATTGGATACCTTTTATTCTACTAGTTGTTCGGTGTTATGCCATCAGTGGAATATTGATCCTAGTGAGAGGATAGCTAGTGGCTCCATGTAACAACCACCTTTTAGAATAGACACACTAGGATTCCTCTGTTTCTTCCTATAACCTATATTACAACTCTCAATACCTAATTATAACATTAAAATCACCAGTATTGGGATAAAAAACAATTATAAATTAATTTTGAGGTCTAACTAAAATTCTATCCCAAACAATTTGTCAAAAAGTTTAAATTACACCTGAATCTAGAAATACCATGTGGGAACATAAATTAAATGTTATTGAGGAACTTTTAATCCTTATCCCTTAACCACTCCTAGATTCGAACAAATTTAAATCTAATCTTTTTGATAGAAACATACCATAATCTAAAATATTAGGGTTTCATAAAAATATCATACCTATTCACTTATAATAGGGGAACTCTTATCCTCTATTCCACTCAAAAAATACCCCCCATATTTTTTTCACAAAATCTAAAAAAACCACTCATAAAAATTACTATAAAAATTTAATAGGTTTTCTTATTCTCAGAATAAAATCTCCCAAAGTATTAAACCCTAAACTAATGGAGATAAACTAAAAATTTAGGAATTAACTTATTACCACCCCATTACCATTTATATTTATTTATGTTAAATTATTATCCCAAAAATTAAATTAAAAAATATCAAACTTGTAATATTATTATCATTGTTAAGCATTTATGTTATTATAATGATTTTACAAGAATTATGTAGCTTTATATTATATGTTATGAAAATGGAAACCATCATTCATGAATTTTGTGGACTACCGCCTCCATGACATAATGTGTTTTTTAATTACTATATAATAATGAAGATGATATGTGGGAATATAATATATATATTTATGGTATTATTGAAATATTTTATATTCATTTATTTTTAACCATACTACACCTTTTCCCTATCCTATATAAATTAAAATAATTATCTATGCATATGTGTAGACCACCAACTTCATGGAACGATTGATTTTTAATTTATTCTTCATCACTGACTTACATGGATGGTACTAGAAATGAGTTTAATTGAAAAATATTATTATTTTTAAATTATTAAGGTTCTAAAAAGAAAAATTGGGCTACATATTAATAAAATGAGCAATGAATTTTTTTGGAAAATTCAACAATCTAAAAGAATGTTCAAGAGAGAAAAAATTAATTCATTCCTACTACGGAATAAAACTATGTGGATTATATTATTATTTTTATTATTTTAAATTTTAAAATATCACACTATTTAGCACTAAATAAGATAATTATCCTTCTTTTATAATGGTATTTTAACTAAATTAATTCATAATCATCCATTAATTATTTTACATTCGTATTTGGTTTGTTCTAACCACTATCTTATATAATGTTATAAATTTACATCATGGATTACTATAGAATCATAATTTATAGAAAATTATTAAATAAATAAATAAAGAAAGATTTTTTTAATGAAATTTTAATAATAAAATTTCACTAATTATATAAGAATACACCATTTATACACTAATAACCATCAAAGGATTCTTATTGCAGATTTCATCTTTACTAATCGTAACTCAAAATTCAATAGAAAGTAATTATAAAATCCCAAATAATTATAATTAATGTACTATTATAACTTGAAAAATGTTTCAACTATGAATGTTTAGAAATAATTAATACCAACTCATTTTTTAACAAGTATAAATGATCAAACTATAAACAACCGATATTGGAAAATAGGTGAAAATACTAGAATTCATATGGAGAATGAATTTATATGAATAATATACACAAAAATTTATCTGATAAAATTTATTAATGAACTTAAAATGATATCTATGATTTTAATACTATAGGTTAAATAATGTTCATGGAATTTCGGACAAGTAGTAAGGATTTTCTTGGTCTCAGTTCTGATTCTTTGAGACATAAAACCCTTTGCACCACATGATTTTCATTAATTTCATATTTAAGATGAAGGATTTGTTTTTATAATAATTATTGTATTTCATGGTATATTCTAAGATAAATCATATTCCCTACTTTAAATAGCTATTATTTTAATTTATAACCAAATATTAAGGATTTTTGGTAACTCAAATTTCATTCATTGAGTTATGATCATTCCATAGATCTTATTTCATATAATATTAGTACATTATACCCTTGGTTGTTATAACTTTATTCTCCATTTTTTTATTTTTAATTACATTCATACTGCATAAACTATTTTTTAATATTTTATAAAGTATATAGTATGTTACCTATAAGAGATATTGATATCTGAAATGTATTTCTTTTGAGTTATAAGGATTTATCTTAAAATTTATTCTTCTGTTCCTGGGTTCTCTAGAGCTAATAATTTATTTTCTGGTAATTAATAATCCTAATTTGGAAAGTGATATTTCCTATAGATAATATTTTATTAATATTTTTACCATGTGGGTTTTCAACAAATAATATTTGAATGTATTAAAATATTTCATTTTGTAATCAAATATTTTATTTTCACTCTATTTTTACTATAGAAAATGTTATTTAATTTTCAAGGATTAGTTATAAAACATTCTTTCTTAATTAAAATGTTTTTAAATTAATTCACTCCACCTTTCCAAATGTTACATAAATTGACATATATTTTTTTACATCAAATTTGAAAATGTTTTCTAAATGATGCTTTATGTTTACACCTCTATTTTAATTTTTTATATTCAAATGTATCTACACATATGGGGATTTACATCAGAAGAAATTCCCTCTAATATATATATATATATATAACTTGGTTGATTCAACTCATTTAATGAAGAAATTCAATTCTTGATCCCTTTTTGTGTGATATCTTTCCAATAATTCTTTTATAGAGACGTTTTTAAATATTTCAACATCCTTATATGTTTCCTTTGTTTCACATAATATATTTTATTTTGGAACCACTTTAATTATATCTCAATATGATTCATGTAATTATATTTTCTATCAAATAAATGACCCATCACACCCTTTTTCTTTCCAAATCATCTTTTTTATTAATATGATTTTACTTATAATTCCTTCCATCTATAACAACATTTTAGTTATTATATTGATTGAAGTGTGTTATCCTATATTCCAAATGTTTATTTATTAGGGAAATTATTGAAAAAACCATATAACATAATTTATATGCATTTTTAGTTAGAGGTATTCTTTCAAAAAAATAAATTTATTGATTGGAGGATTACTAAAAATCAGTATAATTAATTTTATGATATAAACATTTGTTGATTACTTGTGCTTGTTGAATACTTATTGTATGAACATCCACCATATTTTCTATAAGGGTTATTATTAGGTCATATCTTTTATTAACATGGGTAAAAGCATTGGGGTTGAGTATATTATTATTATAATATGGACGATTATTGGAAAATATAACAAAGTATTGTTTATTAATTATCTCATATAAAGAATTTAGTGGAATTAAAAAAAATTTATGTTCATAGTATCATTATATATCCCCCTTATTCACTAGTATGTCTTGTGAGAAAAAAATTCAATGACCTATGTTTTTTTGAATAGAAAACTATGTTCGATAGATTATGTGATACACAATAATAAACCAAAACAAAAAATGATTATTTAAATATGACCATTTTAACCTCTCCATTGAATTATAGTATATGATTAAGATTAACTAATTTATGATATATATATCCTATATATATCTTATATATATTTATAAATCCTTAGTAAAAAATCTATTAGTTTTTAGTAATGTCTTATCGTTACTCAAAATAAGTTTTCATGAAAAATGATTATTATTCCTTTTTATAAATATTATAATAATTTCCTAAAGAAATTAGAAAATTCATGTGACAAAAAAATCCAATTTATTTATAATAATATAAATGTTAAATTGGAGTGAACATTTGGGATTTTAAGAAAATATATATTTTTGAGTGAGTGGTGAAAAATATCATTTCTATGTAAAATTGTCATTTCTTTTGAAAAATGAATTTATCAATAACTAAATTTACTAAACTGATTTTATTTTAATGTAACATAATTAATATTTATTTATATTAAATTAAATTAATTATATTTAAATCATCTTAAAAATAGATTTTATTATAACTTTATTTTTAAAATTAAAAATGAATTTTTCTGAAAACTAATTCAAAATGAATAATGTTTCTCCATTATAATTATTTTAAATAACAACTAACTTGAAATTATTGAAATTAATAGTTTAGATTAAATATCTATATTTATTAATTTGTATTAATATAATGAAGATTAATTATTATATAGTTAATGTAAAATTAAATTTTCATGGATTTTTTAGAAATATTTTTAATTGTTCTTATGAGTTTTATATTAAATTAAATTATTCAACATCAGTGAAATGATTTTGAAAAAACAAATTCAATATTAGGAATCATAATAATTAATATTATTTAATAATTTCATATTATTTACTGAACATTATGAATAATAATTGTTTTAAAAATTAATTACCACGACAGAAGGAAGAAAGATTAATTATGGGTAGAAATAATTTTAAAAATAATGGAAACAATGTAACCATAATAGTATGAATATTTATATCCCCTTTTAATTTAAATTATGATTATATTTATTCCTTGTTGTTTTTTATTTAAAAATGATTAAGTAAAGAGTTTGATAAAAAAATATTTTGATACGATAAAAGCCAAATTGTATTTCGAGTAATGTTCAATTTCAATTTAGAAATTCTATTTTATGAATTAATGTATTTTTTAAATAAATGATATATTAAAAAAATTATTATTCGATGATGATTGTTAATTTTAATTTATAAAATAATTTTAATGATTTCAAATGTAAATTTTATAAAGTTTCAAAAAGTTTTATTGTAAAAAAACATAGCATTTCTCGATAAATGTCGATTATTATATTAAAAATTAAAATTAAGACATTGATTAAATTATTTTTAAAAATTAAATAATAAAATAAAAATTATCCAATGGTGAATTTTCATAATTTTCTGAGAGAGTCAAATTTTCATGTAAAAATTAAATATTTTACAAATGTAAAGTGTAAATTATCCCATCATAATGACTCAAAAATTATCTAATTAATACTATAATGGTATCCATGGACAAACATATCTTTTAAATATAAATAAGTTAATATTATGTTTATTTTATTAATTTCATAAATCCTTTATGATACCTCCAAAACCTTTGATATAGTTTATGGTTTTAAAATAACCTTTTAAGCACATGACTCAATTCTACATCGGAAAGGTTAATATTTTAATAACTTAGACCCTTGGACATATAAAATTATAAAAACCAACTCTCTTATAAAGAAACCATCTCCAAAGACCATGTTAAGGTTTTTTGTTTTGATTATATTTTCACATAGAGTCCAAAACCTATGTTCAATAAATAATAAAGAACTCCCCCTATTTTCAAATATAAAACCAAAAAATCTTCAATTTATCTTCACTAAAAACAACAGATAAATTTCCCAGTCATACATAACCTATATATATTCCTAAAAAGGTTCCAGATCTCTCAATAATCTCCTCCCAAGCATTTGGAATCACTCTCTCAAGGTAAGAGATCCTCTCAACATCCTTTTTATTTAAGAATCATCATTATGTTGTGCCTTTTATCTCCATTTAATATTTTTGGGACATGTTTTCCCATATCCCCCTTACTTATCCTATTATTATTAAATTATTAGGTACTAATTTAAATATCATTAAGACCCCCATGAACAGTTATATGCCACATTATACTATTGATATTTTCCTCGATTTTCTATGCCAAAACAAATGTATAGTGAATACCCATACCCTTTCCATGTCAAGGTTATTCACTTTTATGCATTTATAATTATTTTATTTGGACTTATATTAATATATTACACATTTCTTGGTCATTTAATAATATGTGATAATAAATGATTCCATATTTTATGATCTATGTGGAACACTTATGCATGAGAATAAAATAAATGTAATGGGTATGCCTGGAATTATATAGTGCTCCAATGCATTGGGTAATGTTTAAGACTCATGATACATAATAAAATGGATTAGTAAGTGAAAATAATCCATCTCATAAATTTTTATATAATGGTTTCTTGGTAGTTATCCTTGACCTATGTTTATGATGTAAGGTTTTATGTTATTTCCAATTTTCTGATGTTACTTTTATGTAATCATGCTCTATCATTCCTTTTCATTTATGTTTATAATTGTCACCATTTTAGGTCTCATTTATGTTACTATTTTCTAAAATGTATTAATTTTTTAATATTAGTCCTTGTTTACTCCCTTACTGGGCTTTATAAATCACCCATTTCTTACGTATGTCCCCAGGTTATCTCATGCTGTTTTAAGTGAGAGGGAATAATATGATCATATAAAGGGTCTTCTTAATAATGGAAAGGCATTTCCAATTTTTTGTTGTTATTTAATTTACTTGATTCTTTAAGAAACTATAATTATAAATCTTCTAGGTTTTATTATGTGAAATGTTTTGTAATAAATCATGAATTAATGTGTAATAAAGAGAAGGATTTTCATGGTTGGTATGAAAGGAATGTCAGGGTTTTTTGGGACTAGGATTATAAAACTCTAGAGAAATACTTAGGTACAATAATAAACCTAATAAAAAATTCCAAAATTTTGGTAAATTATATATTAATGGTGTTATCGAAAAATAAATCCCTATCTGGATACTACAAGTGTATGTGGAAATGAAATAGATATACATAGGGGTAAAACCCAAAAACACTATGTTGAGCTAGACTCGATTGGTAACTAGGGCACAAAAATAGGCCTTGATACACACCTGATTTGATACTCTGTGGGGATATTCATTGGTAAATTAACAATCACAATATTAACCAGTACTTAAGGAATAAAAAATATATATAAGAGTATATTTTAGGAAATAGATCATGGATAACATAGATTGATGCCTAGAAATTCATATATTAATTAATGAATCTCATTAATAAGATATATATTTAATATAAGTGGTTTATCATTTACTCGTTTAATAGTTTTAAAGTAAAAAACCCTAATTTTACCTTTATTATAGTCATTGGTTAAAATTATGAGAAATATCATGTTTTTTGGTTGATAATGTGATTCATTAGAAACTTATTCTAGTGCTTCATGCATTAAAATATTATTTCTTGAGTTCGGACTATGTAATATATCGCACTAAATTAGTTATTTGGTGTTATTTTTCTATTATATGTCTATTTTTTTACTTCCCACTAATTCTCTCTTACTTGGAATCCTTATTATGTGACGACCTTCGTACATCTATTTCTCTCATTTATAGTGGATGTTTTATTATCCATTTTTACAATAGGGGATTTATTAAGGTTATTTTAGTGTATTTATTACTGATTTCATGTTTAAATTGAAAGGTCTAAATTAATTAAAGGGGGAATATTGTAATTCCAAGAGTTTTTTAATGGAATACCTTGTAAAATAGCATATGTGATACACAACCTTGAACCCAAACAAAAAATGATTATTCAAATATGACCATTTTAACCTTTCCATTTATTTTTTTGATATGACTAGTATTAAATAATTTATTATATAAAAATAAGTGATATATATATTGATAAATTATTAGTTTAAAATAAATCTATTTTTTGAAATGTATTTTCCATTTTCAAAGTATGATTTCTTGAAAAATTATTTTTTAATTTTATTTTATGAATATTAGATTTATTTACTTTAAAATTTATAATTTGTATTAAAAAACACCAATTTTGATATTAAGTTATCGCGATTAACTTAGGGTAAAAATTTAGGATTTTTCAGAACATATAGATTTTTCATTGAATAGTGAAAAATACTTTTTTATGTAACATTTTACTTTACTTTGATAAATGTTTTAATTTAAAAATATAATTGTTATTTAAATTCCATTTGAAGGTAAAAAAATTATTCATTGGATATATTTTAATTCAATTAATTACATTTATATCATATTTATATCATATTTTAATATATCTTTATTTTTAGGATTAAATACATATTTTTTGAAAACTATTCAGAAATGAATAATGATTCTCAAATATAATTAAATTAATTAACCCTAAACATGAAATTATTGAAATTAAATGTTTATATTACATATATATATGTATATTAATTTAAATTCATATAATTAATATTATAGGTGATATATCTAAAGTGAAATAATATTTTCCATAAAAAGGTTCTTTTTGGAAAACAACAGACCATCATGCTCGATGTTTTATATTAACATAAATTATTCCACCTCAGTGAATTAATTTTGATAAAATGTAATCCATATATAGAATCATAATAATTAATATTAAGTAATAAGGCCAGTGTAATTTTGAAACAATTTCAATAGAAATTATAGTAAAGATTAGTTACCATGGTAAAAGGAGAATCTGTTTTCTAACTGAAAAATAATTAAACAAGGATTTGAAAAAAAGAAACCCAAATATTATATATATATATATATATATATATTTTATTTAAATGAAGATTATGTTAATAAATATTTTTTAGAAATTATTAAGCAATTTTCTTGATAAAAAATTATATTTTGATACGATAAAAGGGAAATTGTATTTTTGAGTAATTTTTAATTTCAATTATGATATTCCATTTAATAATTTAATGGATTTTTGAAATAAATAATATTTTAATAAACTACTATTATTGGTTTATTATTGTTAAATATAAATTATAATACAATTTTTATGATGTCAAATGTAAATTTTATAAGTGTTAGAAAATGTTTATTGTCAAAAAACCTAGTGTTTACCAATCATTGTCGATTATTTTTTAAAAAAGAAATAATTTAAAAATTTGAAATTTTTTGAATAAAAATTATTATTTTTGGAATAATAAATTTTAAATTATCAAACTTTAATTTTTTCACAATCATCTGAGATAATCAAATTTTCAAGTTAAAATTAAATATGATATAAATATACAGTGTGTATTTTGACATTATAACGAACAAAATATGATCTATTGAATACTATAAAGGATATCCTCAGCCAGATATATGTTTTCAATTTAAAATAATTTAATATTATGTTTATTTGATTAATTTTATATATACATTATGAATTCTCCAAAACTTATGATATATTTTAATGTTTTAAAATCATTTCTTTAAGGACATGACTAACTTCCATATCAACAAGGGTAATATTTTTATAATTTAGGCCCTTATAAATATAAAATTATTAAAAAATCTCTTTTTTTTAAAACAAAGGAAAAAAAATTTAATGGTTTTTGTTTTGATTACATTATTATATATAGTCCAAAAACTATGTTTTAGAAATAATAAAGAACTCCCATATATTTTCCTATATAAGCCCAACCCATATAAAAAGTCACTCTACTAAAAAACCATTTTAAGCTTTTTTAAAATATCCCACCCCACTATAGGTTTCTCTTATGTTTTCCCCCAGATCACAAGAATCTCCTCCAAATCATTTTGAATCTCCCTCACAAGGAAAGGGATCCCCTCCTTCACCTCTTTATTCTAGAATATTCATTATCATATTCCCTTTATATCAATTTTTTATTGTCTGGATATATTCCCCCATATACCCTTAATGAACATATGATTCCTAAATTACTAGATACACCTTTCACTATAATTAATTCCACACATGAACATTTATATGCCCCATTATGTTATCGATATTTCACTATGATTTTCAATACAAACAAAAATTGTGTAGGGAACACCCATACCCATATAATTTTAATGGGTTTCACCTTTATAAACTTATACTTCACTGAATGGTGCTTACATGTATTTATTATATATTACATGATGGTTCAATAAAATTTGGTGATAAATGATTCCATGTTTTATAATCTATGTGGAACACTTCTGCATGTGAATAAAATGAATGTAATAGGTGCGCTTGAAGTTATATAATTCTTTAATGCATTGGGTAATGTTTTTTATTGTGACTAGTCATGAAATGGATTAGGTAGTAAACCTATTCCATCACTGGATTTTTTCCATTATGATTTCATGGAATCTATCCTTAACTTATGTTAATGAAGCAATGTTCTATGATGGTTACACATCTCCAATGTTACCTTTATCTTATCATTCCATATCATGAATCATTATTAATGTTTATGATTATAACTATTTTATATCTCACTGATATTCCTATTATCCAACATGTATTACATTCTTCATGTTTTTCCATATTCAATCCCTAATTGGGATTTATAACCCACCCATTTTTAATGTATTTCCCAAGGTCATCCCATGCAGTTTTGTGTACGATGGAATATTATGAGCATGTCAAGTATGTTTTCAATAATTTAATTATATTACATATTTTACGATGATTTTTAATATACATACTTCAAAAATTCACCATACTTCACTATTGTTCAGGTTTTATTTTGTGTAATCTTATGTAATAAATCATGAATTAATGTGAATTAAAAATAAGGGTGAATATAAAAAGATGTTTAGTTTATTTGTGAATTTCTTCATAAAATAATTTTTTTATTTTCTAATAAGATCATTATTCCTAATAACAATATTTCATGGCTTAGGGTATGGAATTAGATTCCGAGAAAAAAATAATTTCATTACCAAGGAACCATTAATTCATATCTATGTGATCTTTTCTTTTCCTTTTTTCCCAAGACATAATATTATCTAATTTTAATTATGTTATGGAATTATTTTTTATTTTATTTTACAACCGTAATATTTAAACACATCATATAACTATTAATTATCTTTTAATATGGAAGATTATTTTTACCCTCACTAAGAATCTTATCTCACATCTTATTATATTTACAAATTCCCTTTGGTTGAAGATAAGTATTAAAAAATATATTTATACAATGATATATTTTGTTGATTAATTGTGGGAGATGTTTTAGAATTATTACACATTAATTAGTATCCTATATAATGGGGAAAATGTAAATTAATTGGATATATGTGATCTTTATTAGGTTATGATTGGTCATAATTATCTAAATACCTATACCTAAATGGTCTTCGAAATGTATGTAATTAAATATTAGATTGAATTCATGTTATTATTTGATAGTTATGTTAGGGAATGTATAGACTTGATTGAATCAATCATGTTATTTATTTTTTAGGTATTATATCTTTGAGTGTGAGCCTACGGGTAACAATTTGGGTGTTAACTATTTTTTTCCATTCATTTTTTAGTTTGATCATTATACTACATTAAAATTGTTAATGGTTATAAAATAAAAATATTTTTTTAAGTAGCACAACTATTTATTATATACTATTTTAGAACAATCAATGTCACGAAATAATGAAAACTGAATTATATCACATTGTAGAGGTAATAGTTATCACATACAGAAAAGAGATAATTTCATTTATAAATGAATGGAATAATATAAGGAATATAATAATTTAGCCTTCAATAATCATAATTATATAATTAATATGATATATATTTACTTAATCCATGAATATAACAATCCACGTTAAGGAATGATGAAAAATTGAACATGTCGCTTCTTAGATACGGTTGTATACATGTATGCATGAGTGATGCTTTCATTTTCCATCATATTAATGTGGAATAAATTATGATTGTTTCATAAATATAATAAACTTTTAGTATATATATGATACTTATATGACTATATTAGGATGAATATAATAGATCTTATTTTTTTATTAATAAATAAATTTAAAGGAACCCGGTTAAGATGATTAACTATTCCTTGAGTATCTTCATTTATCCTAAACTTTAATCAATGTTAGGTTGTTATTATGGTTATAACAGGAACTATTAGACATATAAAGAAAATTTAGGATGATATTTTACTATTTAATTGGCCATGATATTTCACTCAATGTTTTTGAATAACGGAGAATATGATGTTCCCATTTATAAGTTAGGGGAGTGGAACCCCTGTAAATATTCAATGATTTAAGATGATATAATGATATTTTTTTGAGAAAGTGAAATAGAATAGAAATTTTAAGATCCCGGTTTTTAGAAGGGTATGTTTTAGTTATGTTTTGGTTGAATCCCTTGTTTTGGGATTCAAGGGATGTCTTCTGAAAGTATGAGAGTTCTTAGGGGTGTTTCGGGGGCTCGGGGCACGAAAGAAAGGAATGCTCGACAAGACAAGCTTGGGCGCACATCCTGCGCATGGCCAGGGAAAACCGTGCGGCCTGCCCAGGTAAACTGTGCAACTCCTCCTCCTCCAGACAATAGCATGCACACGGTTTGCGCACGGTTTTTCGAACCGTGCGGCCAAACCGTGCGGCCTCTTAAAGTTGGGAAAAATTACAAAATTGCCACCCCGGGATTTTAAGAACCCACTTGGGATTTCCTCTCCATTCCTCCCTCTTCACCCTGGGAACGAACCAAATCTCCCAAGATCTCCAAGAGGTCGATCGCCCTTATTTATAAGGTTATTTCGGTGCTGTTTGATGTGGATTGAAGCTTCGGGTAAGGATAATCCCATCCTTTCTTCTCTTTTTGGTTTAGGGTTTGTATCTCCTCTCCCTCTTTTTCCGAACCTCTAAAACCCTATCTTTTGGGTGAGTTCTAGGTTGAAGATCTAAAGTATAGTCATATTTAGGTCTAAGGACTCGATTGAGTGTGAGTTCAACTGCGGTTTTGAGGTTGGTGGTCTACAAACGTTATCCCATAGTTTTATGGTGGATTTATGCATGTGTGGCTTTGCACATGGTTTACTTTTGATGAGATTTGACCAACCTAAATGAATTTGGTATAAAGGATGATTAAAAATGGTAAATGGGAACCCTCAAGACCCCCCATGGGATGTGTTGAGAAATACTTGACCTAATTGGGGCCATCCATGGGGTGTGCCGGCTTTTCCTGGGCTTAGGTATTGTTATTAAACAAGTGAACTTGTTGTAATAAATGGTAGATCCCTTGACAAATATGTTGGCATGATTGGTTGAACATGGAGTAGAAGTTAGGTGATGCACCTAGACTTGGCAATAACCTAAAGGTTATTTGGAATGGGTTGAATGGCTGATTCATGGAAATGATGAACGGGTTAAATGGGTTAATGTGTAAACTGATTAAAGACCATTATGGGATAGGTTAAGGGTCTAGTATTGAATGCTTAGTGAGATAGGAATAACACATGGGAATTGGGTGAATGGTTACATGATGTGAAATGGTAATGTGTTAATGGGTTAAGGCATAATGTGAATTCCCATGTGGTTTGTTGTGAATGGTGTTTGTCAAAGGGAAATGGTATAGTGGGTTGATGGTTACTTCTATAAGCATGTGCACATGGCTTGGTAGTGTGGGGTATGACTTGAGGATCTACGCCCACGGGTCGATTGAAGACTGATGCTTTGAAATCCACCGTAAATGTACGGGTTAGTAATGGGGACTGGGGATCTATTCTACTAATGGTTGCAACCACCCAGAATTAGGCTTCAAGGCGATGATATGGTTTCTATGAGGGGGTAGGTCCTAGTGAGATAGGATAATGATGGGTTTACCCTCTTGCATGTGATTGTTGGCCTTATCCCCATGTAACATAATTTATGTGATTAACCCATGGAAATGTGATGAAATGGTAAGTGATGATAATTGGTGTGAAATGAATGGTAATGGAAGTGGAAATGACTTTGGCTATGAACTGGTTAATGGAACCTTAAATAATTACTTGGAAATTGTCATTCATATTCCTTTTTCATGCACTACCTGTTCAGACTGGATATTTTGTAGACACCGTTGGTGGTGGCCTACTGAGTTGTACTCACACCCTGCTCGGGCTGCCGTTGGGTACCCCAGTAGACTTCATGTTTGTAGGTCATGATAAGGGAAAGGGTCCTTGATATATAGATGAGTGGACATGGGTATCACTTGGTTGAGGATCCAGACTTAGAGTCAGAAGCATTTTGGGGATTTTGGCCGTTGTCTTTATTTTGGGCTTTTGTTCACTTTTTCACTTGTAGAAGGACATGGAATATTTATTGTTGGAAATGGTTGTTATAAATGTTCCTTGTTTATTGATTATTGTTTCCGCTAGTGGTTTATTTCTGTTGTGGCTTACTCTAATAGAAAGGGGGTATAGTCTCCCCACTTGACCACATAGACCCCCGCTGCTAGTCGGCAGCCTTTGGTATACGGGGAGGCACGCTTAAGGTTATGTAACTACCCGACTCGGAGCACCGGATTAGTGGATTCCGGGTTGGGAACGTTACAAAGAGGTATCATAGGAGGTATTTCTTCTCCTTCTCATAGTTATTGTTATTTGGGATAGGTTTCTAATGGTTAAGATGTTCTGGGCCTTGGTAAATGAGCTCGAGCTTGGGAGTAGCTAACCCACGTATGAGGGTAAACCCAAGTCACCCTGGGTGGGAAATGTTGTTCTTGGTTGTGTGTTGTTATAGTTGATGATATTTCACCATTGTGTGATGCACATGCGGTTTCATGTGACTGTTTTATGATATTTGGCTCGTGGCCTTAACGACATGAGGATTTGTACTCATGCATCATTGTAGGAACCTAGGGATATAGGTGACATGCATTGTTTTATGCACACACACGGGGTGGGTGTGTGAGGCAGGAAAGTAGGGTGCATCATTCATTTCATGAAACCAAGAAATAATGAGAATATTGAAATAAAAAAAGTGGGTAAATGATGTTTAACGAAATAAAAGGGTTTGAAATGAAGTGGAAACTATTTTTGTAAAATGTTGCGTGAGTTTGGTGGTAGTGCATGGTTGTTTACCCCATTTGGACCATGGCCAGCCGTAGGGATGGTTGGGGCGGTGAATTTGAGGTGTTAATGTTGTTGAATTATTATATTAAAATTGGTTGTTGTAGCTAGTAAAGATATTTTCATGAATTCGTGAAAGTTTTATGTTATGCGTGCTAAATCTCGTGCTTGGCAATGTAGATAAATTCTACCACGACGTCAATTACCAGTTGGGCAATGGGAGGATGTTGCTGGAAACACTCCTCCAGTAGAAGATCACAAAAATGTGGTGATCAATGAAGGTAGATAAGACCAGTTCCGGGAGAACATGGCTCACCTTATGAAGATGATGGATCAGGACCCAGAGCGGGTTACACCGAGTATGTTTGAGCTCACCAAGGAGTTCCAGCTATATAACCCTCCGAATTTCATCAGAGAGGGTGGGCCATAGGCAGCGAAGTTCTGGTTAGAGTTTTCCCAGACGATACTGAATCATCTGGAGACCCCTGTTCAGAAGCGAGTAAATCTGGCTATTTATATGTTGCGGGGCCAGGCAAGGCGTTGGTGGGACATTCAGGCTCAGACCGACCAGGCTGAGGGGATGTCGTGGAAGGTTTTCTAGGAGAAGTTCCTGGAGCATTTCTACCTAGAGAATTTTAGGCAGGAGCGGGCTGTAGATTTTATGAGCCTGACTTAGGGAAAACTATCGGTGATGGACTATGTGAGTCACTTCACTGATTTGCAATGCTTTGTCCCAGTGCTATCAGGGGATGAGGCAGCGGTAGCAAAGCGTTTCCAGGATGGGCTGAGACATGAGATTAGGTCTCAAGTAAATATCTTATGGTTGAAGAGGTTTGTAGAGGTGATGGATCAGGAACTCATCTCTAAAGGGAACCTGAAGGGATATTCTGTTGGGGGGATTGTCGTTCCAGTTCGGTGGAGAAGTGGTGCATCTCTTGATGGTCAGATGTGCCGTTTGGAAAGTTTCCAGCAAGGTGGTCAGAAGAGAGGGTCGGCTTCTCAGAGTGGGAACTAGGCGTTCTGGTATCAGTGCGATAGGCTGGGGAATATGTGTGGTCAGTTTCCTCAACCTCTAGTTGAGTGACGTTCGTGGAGCAGGATAAGACTTGTGAAGAGGTTCTGAAGGAACCCTTGTCAGACGGGTGAGAATTATGATAAAAAGCAGGTACCGGGTATGGGAAGGGGATCAGTTGTCCCCTATCAGGTAAGCTATTGGAGCTCCACAGGCTGTACTGGTAGGGGCGGTGGACGTGGAACTCCAGGGAAATATCACTCACACTAGCAGGGTAGTGTGGCTCAGGGTGCTCATGTTGGAGCCCAGTGTAGAGGGGCAGGTCAGCTTCAGGCAATTCAGTTTGCGCCTGGTGATGGCAAGGCCAAACCGTCAACTGTTCGAGGTACGATCCTTGTAGCTTCTACGTTTTCTAGTGCTTTGTTTGACATAGGTGCCACACAATCTTTTGTTTCTTCTCAACTTGTGGTAGTGCTGGGTTTACCAGTGGAGGGGGTGTGTAGAGTTATGTCAATTGACACCCCTTTGGGGGTGCGGGTTGAGGATATCAAGCAGTGCAAGGGAGGTGCCTTGGAAGTTGGTGGGTATCATTTTCTGTGGGAATTTTTCATTCTCAAAATGTTAGAGTTTGACCTAATCTTGGGAATTGATTGGATGGTGTTTTATCAGGAACACTTATGTTGTTTTCATCACAAAGTATAATTCAGGTCGCTTGAGGGTGACGCTTATGTCCACCGTGGAGAATGGGATGTTAGAGCAGGGTATGCCGGGCAGTTTTGTCAACAGATTAGTGGACTCACAGCTCAAGTGTCATGTCTCATGCTTGATGATGATGAGGGAGGGGAACAATCTAATTTTCCTCTTGTGGTGGATCGGTTTCAGGACGTGTTTCCTGAGGATTTCTCGGGGTTACCACCCGAGAGGGATGTCGAGCTCATGATCGAGTTGCTGCCGGGAGTGGAGTCGGTTTCTATTCCGCCATACCGAATGGCACCGGCAGAACTCTAGGAACTGAAGGTTCATCTTGAGGAGTTGGAGCGTAAGGGGTTTATCTGTCCTGGTACGTCTCCTTGGAGATCTCTCATGCTTTTTGCTAAGAAGGCCGATGGGTCGTTGAGGCTGTGTGTTGACTATCGAAAGTTGAATCAGATGACGGTGAAAAATTGGTACCCTCTTCATAGAATTGGTGAACTGTTTGATTAGTTGAGGGGTGCATCAGTGTTTTTGAAGATTTATATGAGGTCAGGTTATCTCCATATGAGGGTGAGGTCTTCTGACGTACTGCAGACAGCTTTCCGGAGTCGGTACGTGTTGTTTGAGTTTCTGGTAATGTCTTTCAGCTTGGCCAATGCACCGGTGGTGTTTATGGCTTTTATGGACCGAATCTTTCATCGCTATCTAGATCAGTTTGTGGTTGTCTTTCTTGAAAACTTTATAGTATACTCAAAAACCCATGACGATCATGCCCAACATCTTGACATCGTCTTGGTTACGCTAAGAGGGCATCAGCCATACGCCATGCTATCAAGGTGTCAATTTTGGATAGGTGAGGTACATTTTCTAGGTCACATCATCTCAGAGGAATCTGTGTTAGTGGATCGAGAGAAAGTGCAGGCAATTGTATCTTGGGAGCAGCCCAAGAGTGTTTCTGATGTTCAGAGTTTTCTGGGTTTGGCCGGGTATTACTGAAGGTTCATTCAGGATTTCACTCGCTTGGCAGCACCACTCTCGGGCTTGACCAAGAAAGGAATAAGGTTTGAGTGGTCTGAGGCTTGTGAGAACGCCTTCCAAGAGTTGAAGAAGTGGTTGGCAACCACACCTATCTTGATCTTACCTGAGCCACGTAAGAAGTACATCGTGTTTTGTGATGCGTTCGAAGTCGGAATTGGGGCTGTGTTGATGCAGGATGGGTGGGTTGTGGCTTATGGGTCAAGGTAGTTGAGACCCCATGGGTGGAACTATCCCACTCACGACCTTGAGTTGGATACAGTGGTTTATGCCTTGAAGTGCTAGAGGCACTATCTGTTGGGAGAATGGTTTACTATGTTTACCAACCATAAGAGTTTAAAGCACATCTTCTCACAACGGGATCTGAACCTTCGACAAAGAAGATGGGTTGAATATCTCCAATCATTTGACCTTGAGTTGGTGTACACACCGGGAAATGGAAATAGTGTTTCTAATGCTCTGAGCCTGAAGGTTCAGAATTAGGTGGTTCAGGAGTCCAACACTGAGTAGAAGGTGATGGCTTTGTTTGCAAAGATGCACCTAGAGGTGCAGGAGGAGGTTGTTCAGGTCAATCTTGCTTCATTAATGATGGAGTCGACGCTTTTGAGTCGAGTTAAGGAAGGTTAGCTTGATGATCCTGAGTTTTTGATCATGAAGGAAAATATTAAAGGTGGGGAGCTGCCTTCTGGTTGGGCCTTCGGCATGGAAGGTGTTGTTCGTGTTCATGATCGTGTGGTTGTGCCAAAGTGTGTGCGGGAAGAGTTGATGTGTGAGTTCCATGCATCAAAGTGAGAAGTGCATCCTGGTTTGACCAAGATATACCGTGATCTCCGAAGGCTATTTTGGTGGCCTGGAATGAATAAGGAAGTTGCGGGCTTTGTGGCACGATGCCTTACTTGTCAGCAGGTGAAGGATGAGCATCAACGCCCAGGTGGTTTGTTGCATCCATTGCCCATTCCAGAATGGAAGTTGGATGATGTAACAGTGGATTTTGTCGTGGGTCTTTTGAGGATGCCGCGGAAGAATGATGAAATCTGGGTGGTTGTGGATCGGTTAACGAAAGTGGATCATTTCTTACCAATTCAGGAGACCTTTACAGTCAACCAGTTGGGTGAGCTGTATGTTCAGGAAATAGTGCAGTTGCATGGTGTTATGCGGACCATAGTTTCAGACCATGATCTGTATTTCACATCATGTTTCTAGGAAGGGTTGCAGAAGTTTCTTGGTACGCAGGTGTTTTGAGTACGAATTTCCACCCACAGACGGACGGGCAGTCGGAGTGTACAATCCAAGTGCCAGAAGACATGTTAAGAGCTTGTGTCTTGGAATTTGGTGGTTCTTGGGAGAGGGACCGATCGTTAGTTGATTTTTCCTACAACAACAGTTTTCAGGCTATGATTCAGATGGCACCGTTTGAGGCACTCTAAGAGAGGCCATGTAGATCTCCATTGTGTTGGCTAGAGGCCAGTGAATCTGAGTTGTTGGGGCCAAGTCTCATGTAGGAGACTTTAGAGAGAGTTAAGTTGACCAGGAAGCCGATGGCTACAGCTCAGAGTATGCAGAAGTTGTATGCAGATCAGAGGTGTAGACCTCTTGAGTTTTCGAAGGGTGATAAAGTGTTCCTTCGGGTGCCGCCAAGGTTGGGTCACCATCGGATTCGAAAGCAGGGTATGTTGGCACCCAGGTTTGTAGGACCTTTTGAGATTGTGGAGAGGATCAGACCAGTGGATTACCGATTGGATCTTCCATAGTGGTATGGTGGGATTCATGATGTGTTTCATGTGTCATAGCTTCGACGGTATCACCATGACCCATCTCACGTGGTTGATGTTTAGGATGTGGAGCTTGAGGCTGATGCATCCTTGGAGGATCATCCAATTCATGTGGTGGATCATAGTGAAAAGGTCTTGTGAGGTAAGGTTGTGCCATTAGTGAGAGTACTATAGCAGCATGGGATAGTTCAGGAAGAATCTTGGGAGTGGGAATCTGATATGCGGGCTTAGTGGCCCAAACTCTTCTCTTCGATGGATGAATGAGGCTTGGAAACTTGGCTCGAGGACGAGCCGTTATAAGGTGGGGAGGTTGCAAGATCCCGGTTTTTGGAATGATATGTTTTCATTATGTTTTGGTTGAATCTCATGTTTCGGGGTTCAAGGGATGTCTTCTAAAAGTATGAGAGGTCTTGGGGGTGTTTCTGGGGATCGGGGAACGAAAGAAAGGAATGCTGGGCAAGACAAGCCTGGGCGCACGACCTGCATACAGCCAGGGCAAACCGTGTGGCCTGTCCAGGTAAACCGTGCAACCCCTCCTTCTCCAGATAGTATCATGCGCACGGTTTGCTGATGGTTTTTCAAACCGTGCAGCCAAACCGTGCAACCTCTTAATTTTGGGAAAAATTACAGAACTGCCACCTAGGGATTTTAAGAACCCACTCAGGATTTCCTCTCTATTCCTCCCTCTTCACCCTAGAAACGAAAAAAATCACCCTAGAGCTCCAAGAGGTCGATCTCCCTTGTTTATAAGGCGTTTTTGGTGCTGTTGGATGCAGATATAAGCTCTGGGTAAGGCTAATGCCATCCTTACTTCTATTTTTGGTTTAGGGTTTGTATCTTCTCTCCCTCTTGTTCTGAAGCTCTATAACCCTATCTTTTGGATGAGTTCTAAGTTGAAGCTCTAGAGGATGGTCGGATTGAGTTCTAAGGACCCGATTGAGTATGCGTTCAACCGCGGTTTTGAGGTAGGTGGTCTAAAAACGTTATCCCATAGTTTTATAGTGGATTTATGCATGTGTGGCTTTGCTCATGGTTTCCTTTTGACGAGCTTTGATAAAACTAGATGCGTTTGGTATAAAGGATGCTTAAAAATGGTAAATGGGAACCCTCACGATCCCCCATGGGAGACGTTGAGAATGACTTGACCTAATTGGGGCCATCCATGGGGTGTTCCAGCTTTTCCCAAGATTAGGGATTGTTATTAAACAAATGACCTTGTTGTACTAAATGGTAGAGCCCTTGAAGAATATGTTGGCATGATTGTTTGAACATGGATTATAAGTTAGGTGATGCAAATAGACTTGGAAATAACCTGATGGTTATTTGGAAGGGGTTGAATGGTTGATTGATGGAAATGATAAACGGGTTAAATGGGTTAATGTGTAAACTGATTAAAGACCATAATGGGATAGGTTATGGGTTTAGTGTTGAATGCTTAGTGAGATAGGAATAACACATAGGAATTGGGTGAATGGTTAAATGATGTGAAATGGTTATGTGTTAATGGGTTAAGGCATAATGTAAATTCCCGTGTGGTTTGTTGTGAATGGTGTTTGTCAAAGGGAAATGGTATGGTGGGTTGATGGTTACTTATATAAGCATGTGCCCATGTCTTTGTAGTGTGGGGTATTACTTGAGGATCTACGCCCACAGGTCGAGTAAAGACTGATGCTATGAACTCCACCTTAAATGCACAGGTTAGGAATGGGGATTGAGGATCTATTCTCCAAACGGTTGCATCCACTCGGACTGAGGCATCGAGGTGAGGATATGGTTGCTATGAGGGTGTTGGTCCTAGTGAGATAGGATAACAATGTGTTTACCCTCTTGCATGTGATTTTTGGCCTTATCCCCATGTAACATAATGTATGTGATTAACCCATGGAAATGTGATGAAATGGTAAGTGATGATAATTGGTGTGAAATGAATGGTAATGGAAGTGGTAATGGATTTGGCTCTGAACTGGTTAATGGAACCATAAATAATTACTTGGAAATTATTATTCATATTCCTTTTTCATACACTACATGTTCATACTGGATATTTTGTAGACACCATTGGTGGTGGACTACTAAGATTTACTCACCCCCTGCATGGGCCGTCATTGGGTACCTGAGCAGACTTCATGTTTGGAGGTCAGGAGAAGGTCAAGGGTCCTTTCTTGATAGTTGAGTGGACATGGGTAGCACTTGGTGGAGGATCAAAACTTGGATTCAGGACTATTTTGTGGATTTTGGCTGTTGTCTTTATTTTGGTCTTTTGTTCACTTTTTCACTTATAGTAGGACATGACATATTTATTGTTAGAAATGGTTGTTATAAATGTTCCTTGTTTATTGATTATTGTTTCCGGTATTGGTTTATTTCTATAGTGGCTTACTCTGATAAAAAGGGGGTATAGTATCCCCACTTGACCACATAGACCCCCGCTGCTAGTCGGCAACCTTTGGCGTACGGGGAGGCATGCTTAAGGTTATGTAACTACCCGGCTCGGAGCACTGGTTTAGTGGCTTCTAGGTCGGGAATGTTAAATAAATTATTTATAATATAATATTACTTTGTGTCTAAATGAAATCATCCTATTAAAATTAGAAAATTATATGGGATAAATGTATCCTTATCTCTTAGGTTAACTCCCACATTAAACCTTTTGACCCTTATAGTGGTCATTAATTTTTAACATGGTAATTATTCATTATTGTATCACCCAAACATAATAAATGAATAAAATAATTTTTATATAATATATGGTTTGAAACACCAAGAATATAAGATAATATATCAATTATATACTTTATATATATAACTTTTTAAATAAATTCAATGTATTTGATATCTTGCGATGTACACAACACTGAGTTTAAATAAAAACGATACTTTATTAAAATATAATTATTTAAACATAACCATTATAACCTATATGTTATATTAGTGGGTAATAATAGGCATACTAATTTATGTAAATAATTTTTTTAAACATGTATATATTAAATTTAATCATAATCTTTTGATTAGAAATAATAAATGTACCATTTTAATGAAAAGTAAATGTTTCTTGAGGAAATAATTTTTTCTAAAAGATAGTTTAATTGTGCATTTTGGAAATAATTTATCATTCTCTTTTTAACTTTAATATAATTTAATTTTTCAAATAAAATTTACTATTTTAAATACACATTCCATAAATATCATTGGGGTAATTTTTGATATATTTCTACAAAGTATTATTTTTTGATGAATAGTTAAGAATAATGATTATTAGTGAGAATTAATTTTTCTTTTAAATTATTTAGTATGTTAAAATATATTTAACGTTTTTTAAAATATTAATTAGATAAATTTTATTACATTTTACCTAATTTAGTTCATTTGAATGAAATTCATAGTTACTTTTGATATAACTTTTTATAATTATTTTGACATTGTTCTTTTGGAAAACCTATTTTTCTATGTGTTTATTGGGATTGATTTTAAATTATATTATTAAACTTATATGAATTGAATATATATATATATATATTAGGTTCTTTTTGGTAAAATTACAATTAAACACAAACACACCACACACACAGTAAAAAACAATTAATGCGGTTAAGGTGGAAAATGGTTTATCGATGGGGGATATACTAAGAAGATAAGAGTTAGAATTAAAAAACCATCTATAATTCCTATTGTATGGACATATTTATAACTTAACACATCCAAATATTGATAATAAATATTTTTTTAGGCATTTTAGATGAGAATGATTGGGCCTGAGGTTTTCTTTTCAAAATTTCTAAGTGAGCCCTCTCCCCCTATTATAAAAGTCCACCCCACTTATCTCATATTACCACTTCCAAAACGGTTACTATAGGTCAAGAATATCTCAAATAAATTTCTTAATTATATATCCATAGAATATATTATTTATTCTGATTATTATTCACTCCAATGAAGGATTTTTTATAAACCTCAAGAAGTTCTTCAAAGAAGATCTAAAATTCTTAAACAAGCATTATTGTTTCTTTTATTGTTATACCTCATTAAAATCCTATAAAAAAATGAAAACCTAATACAAAAATTATAAAATATATACTTATTTTTTATTATGATAATTTGATAATCAATATATATGTCTACTTTAATCAAATGGGAAATTAAAGCATCAATCGAGTGTGTGGTGGACTACTACTTCATGAACCATTCTAATTATATTTCAATTAACTATATTAAAGTATGGATTTCATAATTAATTTTATTTTTTTATGATATTTATTAAATTATAATACTTATGAAATTATTTTACCACATATATCTTCTTACATTTCATTTTTTGAGGGCTACGATAATGCCGCTTGTGTGTATGGTGGACAATCACCTTATAAAGAGAAGTGATTTGTTTTACTCTAACAATTTACATGAAAGGTATTAATATTAAATTTAATGAATATTTATGATATTTATGATATAAAAATTATTATTTAAAAATAATATCACATCTATCTTTTTACGTTCCAATCCATTGGAAAACAATAATGACGTTTGTATGCATGTTTGGACTATCTCCTCTATAGAGTGATGTGAAATGTTTTTCACTTTATTTTTACATAGCTGGTAATAAGGATGGGAATTATTAAAATAAATTCAATATATAACATAATAATTATTCTATTAATTTTAATTTACATTTATGTTCTTTAATTTACATTCATAAAACATGGAAACAACATTCATGCATAAATAAATCCTACCATCTCCATGAATGGTGTCTTCCATTTCCTATATCTAGAATTAATATATTACATTAAATACACATATAATCAATATATATGAAATTTATATCTTGTTTAATATTATGGATATTATTTTACCTTGATCAAATTTAAAATACTAAAATTAAAAAAAAAATCATTCATGAAATTAAAAGAAATTATATCTTAGAATAATGATTTTGACATAGAATTGTTAATAAATGGGTGATAAAAGTATATAATTTTATAATATATAGTATGGGATATATAATTATGGCTATTTAATATATTTATAATAATTATATATTAATTATATAGTAGGTCCGATCACATATAAAGGAAGTCAAGTATAAGGTCAGGGTTTCTCACCTCACATTTACTTTCATGAGACATATTCCATAGTCACACCTTATTCCTTTGTATAGAGTATATAATGAATCATTTTAAATTTTATATCATGAATATATACATTTTCATAATACATTATTTTTATTTTTTATTTTATTTCATTTATTAGTCTTATGAATCAATCGTTACCAATATGGTATGTGTGAATTTTAGAGTCTCATAATTATTCAGGATTATTTATTTTTCAGTATCCCTTAGGGAAATTATTTTATATTTTTTAAAATCAAAAAATTTTATTCTCCTCTTTTCATGCTTGAATTTTTTTATTTAATAGTACCATTTTACTTCTATTTGGTAGTTAATGTGATTGAGAATATGATTTAAAGAAAATTGAACTTAATTTCTCACTTCAATAAGAAATAAATTTTCTTTCAAATCTATGTATTCATATAATATTTTCAATTTTTTTAAAAATTATAATAGGATTTATAAATGAATAGTTTAAACATGTTTGAAATTTTATAAAGGGTTTAAATGGAATAATATTTTCATTTTCTGAACAATGTAATTTTTAATTTTTACCAATGTGTGAAAGGAATGTTTTTTATTCACTTGTATAGAATGAACAAATCATTACTCATTAATGTCTACTATTTTCATGATATCATCCTTTGTGTTTTTCCAAGGTGATTTTCAATGAAATTTATTTGTGAATATTTTATGATTGATACCATAAAAAAGCGAATTTCAAATATTTTTTATTTTACTCATGAAATGTTCCAAGTGATCATTGAAAATAAATTTCCATATATGATGAAATAACTTGATGTGACATAAAATTTATTAGGTATATAATTCAGTGATACAATCAATATTATTTTCAGGATGGTTTGTTATCAATTTACTAGGATGTAATATTTTTATACCCTTCACCATATTATTATGAAATGATTATGATTATAATTATTGATATGGGAAAGTATCAATATTTTGTATTATAGTTTTTAAAATATGACTTTATTTTTTGATTATGTTTCACCCCTTTCATATAAGAATGGAATTAGACTTATTATGTGATTAGAGGGTACCATTATTGACCCTAGATTCTTCGGTAGGTCTTATGAGAAAATATTTATTGGGTATTTGGACAAGGACATACTCATTGGTATAATTTTTATTACAACACAGAATTGAAGATATTCCTATGATGTCCATAATTATGAACTCTATCATTACGATATCACTCGTTGTTTTCTATGTGATTAATCAATTTTTTAGAATTTCCATGGAGTATTTTGAATTACATATGATTATGTATATAGATTTATTTGATCATTATTTATTTGTACCTTATTATGAACATGTTATTGATTAAAATGATTGTGTTTCAATTATTTTCCATTATATATTTATTATTCTCTATGTATTCATATCCTCAGCTGTACTCATATCCTTACTAAGAATCTGATCTCAACCCTCTCTTATGTTTCTTTCCCCAGGATTCCAAGATGAGATTATGATAAAAATGAAGGTTTATAATAGAGAAAATAATTATTCACATAATAAATATTCTTTCTTGTACATCATTTTTTCAATTTTAAAATGGTATTAAAGTGTTTTTATATTTACCAATACTACTAGTCTATTGGGTCTTTTAGGATGTGATTCCTTATATTGTATGTCAATATATTAAAATAACAACCGACTTTGGGAAACTAGGGTAAGGGTCTGTACTATTGGTATTCATTAAATTTTGAAGAATTCATGTGAACTAGAATAAGAAAAAAATAGATTTGGGACACAACCCATCAATCTAAATTTAGGATAAGTATAGAAGAACAATTTAATGTTTAGAAGTAGAAGGGAATACATGGTTTTTCCAAGAATTATATCCCTATCTGGATGATATAAGTAGATTCGGTTCTTGAACATATGTACCATGTGGTAATAACACTAAAAATACCTTTCTAGATTGACTTGATAATTACCTGGTACTTAACCACGAGACTTACTATGCACCTATTTTGACACTTTTGAGGGATATTATTTGGATAATTCAAATTCTATTTAAAAACAATTTTGAGGAATTTTAACTAATTATAAAAATGAATAACCTATGTTATACCCAACTTTTATTAGATTGAAAAAATGTGTAATGATTTATCCATACAATAAATGATCGTATGGTTTTACAAGTCTAATTATTTTTTGTTGGCACTGATTTTTTTTTGTTTTAGACAGTGGATAGAACCCAAATTAATCATGTTAACATTGAATATAAACAAAATTTATGTGACTATGAACAATAAATGGGATTATGAATGGATTAGAAGATATAATTATTATTCTAAATCAGTAATCAGGAAATAATATTGTCAATGTCTAACTTATCTGAAACTCAAGTTCACCAAATAAGAGAATGGTGGAGTTATCTAAGAACATGTGTGATATATACTATTGAGGAAAGAATGATAGATTTACATTATGTCATAAATGTGGGAAGAGACACCCAAGAAAGTGTCTCAAAGGAATGGGGAATTTTATATGTGTGAAAAATAAGGGCATAAAGAATTGAATTGGTAGGGAATAATTAAGAGTATTATGGAAGGAATTAAATTGAATCCTTTGGATCTATTTATAGTTCATTTTCTTTAATGTGGTGAAGCTATGAATTATCTGAGTTAATGCCCAATATTAATTGTTACAACCTAGATTAAGTAAGTAATTATGAAAAATTAAAATGGTTGATATAGTCATGTATTAGGATTTAAAAAATATATTTTTAGAATCATTTTTACTAATGGAATTTTTTGAAGAATAATGAAATGACTAAGGATTGTGTCTACATTTTGAAGAATATATGTATTTATTAACCTAAGAGTTATGGATACTATCATGGGTATATCTTTATATGTTTGATTAGATACTCAAGGTAATTAAAACCCATTTTTTGGTTTTATGTGATGGGTGTTTATCATGATTAAAGATATTTTGAGAGATATTTATGGAAATAAACCCCATTGGTTTACTATATTCATTAGTAAAAAAATTATTTAAGAATGAGTTTATATTTGTGTGAATAAGTTTAAAGGTATGTGTAGCCTTTAGGGTTTATCATATCATTTGTGTTATGGTAATTATGGGTCAACACACTTTGGTAATGTTATATAAATTATAATAATAACGTTTCACAAAAAGGATAACCCTTATACCCAGTGAAAACTTGTTATATCTGTCAGGGATGTGGGTCATGAAATGAAAACTCAAGGTTGAAAAGGGTATTGTTCATACCCCTAGCCAACTTGTTGTTCATTATAATATGAAATTGTTTGTATATATATTACTTTACTATTTAATACTTATGGAATTGATTATGTTCAACTTTTTGTGTTACTATTGAGGTTTAGAGATTACAGTATTATATTTGATAATGTATTACAACCATATTGGTTTTGGAAAATATTTATATATAAACAAAAAAATCTCACTCTTTTGTGGATATTAATATCGATTAAAAGTTAATTTTAGTGCCTCAGGGAAAAAAATCAATTTTGGATATTCATTTATTTGAGTAAAATATTAAGTGAAGATTGATTGAAGCATAATGACAGGATGGAATATTTCTCAAAAATTAGAAAGATATCAAGTATGTATTTTCTCATATATTCATATATAGAAAAAATCCTAAAATTTAGTAAAGGTATCTTTAAACAAAAATATTGTCATATTACCAATATATCTGATGAAAGAAATGGTACTTTAAATCATAATAGATTTATCATTTTGAGGTCTTTAACTTTCCATTTTCAATTTAATTTATTTTTAAAAATGTATTCTAACACTCTATATAATTATTTACACTTTTCTTCCATGTCCATATCTTCAATTCCCACCAATGTTCCCCTATTTAGAAACCTAGACATGTTTTATTATCCTTCACCTTTTTAATTACATTTCTATCAAAAAAAGAGGATGTATTATTAACCTCTTTTAAAATGTTGGACTTAAAAAAAGAAATTTTCAAATGTAAAATCATTGATTAATGTGGTTATGATTAAAGTGTGAGGACATAATTTTTTAAATGGTGTAGAATGTATCACCCTAAAATTTGAAAATTTGAAAATCATGAAAAACAGAATATATTACATGTAATACCAGGAATAAAAGAGAATATAACACTAGGATACTTTATGAGATATTCATTTCATAATAAATTAAAACCCATCGATAGCTTGTGATGCACAAAACATCAAGTTTAAATGAAAAATAATACTCTATTTTAATATTATTATTTAAATGTTAGCATTATAACATAGACATTAATATAGTGGGCATTAAAATGACTAACTAAATAAATAAAATTATATTTAAAAATGTAAAAAATCAATGGTTATATATTTATTAAAAATATGATAATAAAGATATGCATGAAAAATAATTTTTTTGAATAACTATATTTATTTAAAAGAAGGTTTAGTCATGCTTTTCCTGCACAATTTCAAATTTATTGTTATCATTTTTAGGAAATTTATTTTAAAAAATAAAATTGATTTTTAAACCATCATGTTAACATTATCCTTTGGTGATGTTTTTTTAATTATTTGAAAAGAATACTTTTTGATGTGTAGTAAAAAATAAATACTTTTTAAAAAACATTATTTTTCATTTAAATTATAAAAAGTGTTAATTTATAATATAAAATGTTTATAAAGTAATATTAGTTAAATAATATTACAATATAAATGATTCAGTTCATTAGAATAAATTTCATATTCAATTCTGATATAAAATTTTTAAATGTTTAAATGTTTTTCATTAGAAAACCCGATTTTTCAACACATCTACCAGTTTAATATTAAAATAAATTATAAAAGATCTATGAATTTATTTTGGAAATATATATTAAATATTTTAAATCATCATTATAGATTTTATAAAATAATTTGAACAATTTTTTTTATCATTTTGTATAGTGAAGATACTAAAAATTAGTTAAACTGTTTGAGGTGTAAATGGGTTTACCAATGATTAATCTTAGTAGATTGTGATTAAAAAATGAAAAAAATTAGTTTAATTCCTACTTTAATTTAATATTTAATCCATATCACATATAAAGATCAATAATGAACCATTTTGGAGGCCTGATTCGTGAGAATAACTTGGGTATCACTTTTTCATTTCAAAAATTCAACGTGTTTCCTCTCTTTCTAATATAAAAGGGAACACACTCTCTTATCATATTACCACTTAGGAAATCATTTTTATCATCAATACTGAAAATAATCCCTTCCATAATTACCTCATTATATCTTTGTTTACATATTATTATTTGGAGGCTTTCCTATGGAGGATTTAGGTATAAATCAATTGAGGCTCACAAAAGAGGAGGTAAAATTCATAAATGTGTGTATTTGTTTTATTTATTCTTACACCTCCATAAAATAATATTAATATATCTAAATATAAAAATACCATTATATAATATATGATTATATTTTATTATGATAATTAAATAAAAAATATCCATCTCTACTTCTATCAAATGGGAATGAAAATCATTCATCGTTTGTGTGATGGACTACCGCCTCAAGTAACGATGTAATTTTTTTTATCACCAATATTAATGGGTTGATATAATGATGGATTTAATATTTAGATTTAATATTTATGAAAATATTATATATATTTAATTATTATATCACATATACCTTCTTATATAACATTACGTGGAGAGATATTATAATGTCGCTCATGTATATTATGGAATACCGACACAAGAACTAATGGGATTCTTTTTTCAATTATACATGAAATGGAAGGTATTATAGGAATAAAATAATTAATTAATAGGATATTTATGACATAAAAATACTATTTTATATATAATATCATATATATAATCCTACTTTTCATTCCAATGTAAAATAATTACGTCATTTGTGTGTAAGTGTGAACTATCTCCTCCATATAGTGATGTGTAATTTTTTTCATTAATTTTTTTAATAAAAGGTAATAAAAATAAATTTTAATAATATAAATTATATATATATATATATCATAATAAAATTTATGAAATATTTAATTAATATTTATTTTCATATTTTCCCACCCATCAAGAAAAAATGGAAACAATCTTCAGGCATACGTATGGCCTACCATCTCCATTAAAAATGTCATCCATTTTCTATATCTAGATTTTATTGATTGATATAAATAAATATATAATAAATATATATGAAATTTATATCATTTTTTACATTTTTTATATGATTTTTCCTATGATCAAATTAAAAGAACCAAAATTACCAAACCAAAATATATATGGAAAATAATGAAATTTTCACATTGAAGAGTGATATTCAAAATGAATTATTGAGAAATCTGAAAAAAATGAATAAAATTAAATCATATATTGTAAGATTTGTTCTAAGTCCCTTTTGTCTTTTGGGTTCCTCCTTCTTCCCTTAAAATTGGGATTTATATAATAAATAAAAAAATTGAATGCATTATGGCCATTGGATGGATGAATGATGGAAGTAGGACCTAAGTTAAGGGTTTCTTGTCTCACTTTTACATTCATGATACATATGACATATTCAACACTATTTACTTTATGGGGTGTATATATTTTCAAATTTTATATTTTATACCATGAGTATATTTAATTTAATTGTATTTATCATTGCATTTAATTTTAATACATTCATTGAGATTATGATTCAAACGTTACCAAAAAGGCAAGGGTGTACTTTATAATATAATTATTATTCAGGATTGATAATATTTTAGACTCTCTAGGAATAATTAGTTAATATTTATTATAAAAAAATATATTCATCTCCTATGATTATTAATTATTAATTTCATGTAATATTTCCATTAGTTTTATCTTTGGCACATAAAGTGATTGTGAAAATCATTTTATGAAAATATGACTGTATTTCTCTCTTTTGCTAGAAATACATATTTTTTTCTAAATACACGTATTAAATAAATGTTTTTTTTAAATATTAACACTATTTATTAAATACACTATTACCAATTTTTGAATTTTTACAATGGGTTTAAAGGAATCTTCTTTTTATTATCTGAACAAGGTAATTCATGAATTTTTACCAAAGTGTGAAAGGAATATTTTCTTTTATGTTGTAAAATATGAAATGTTTTTAATCCATCAAGAACATTATTTTTTTAGAATTTTAATTTTTAATCATTGAAGTTTAATTTTAGTGAAAATTATTTCTAGAATATTTTATGAATACTCTAGTTTTAAAAATTTGATTCTCAAAGAGAGGTTATTTTCCTAAAAAATGTTCCAAGTGAACTTTCAAAATCATTTTCCATCTAAGATGAAATAGTTTGATGATAAAAAGGATTTATAGGGGATAAAATACAATTATATCATCCTTATTATTTCATGTAATGGTTTATAATCAGTTGATTGTGATGTACTATTTTTATACAATTCATCATATTACTATAAATTATTTATGATTGTGTTTATTAATTTTGGAATTTATTAAAATTTTGTTTAATAAATTTTCAAATAAGAATTTTTATTTCAATTATGTCTCTAACCTTTCATATGAGGAATGTAGTGGACTTAATATGTGATGGAATAGGTCTACTATTTCCCCTCAATTCATCAGTAGGTATCATTAGACAAACTAACTTATATATTTGGATGATACCCTATTCATTTATATATGTAGTCTTGGTAAAAGACCATGATTGTATGTTTATCACTTCTATAATTATGAATTAACTCTTTATGATATTATTCATTGATTTCCATTTAATTATTATATTTTTTAGAATATTTTATTTAAATTTTCAGAGTCATGTTATTATATATATGGATTTATATAATCATTATTTATTACTTCCATATTATGCACAAGTTATTAATAAAAGATAATGTGTTTCTATTATTTACCTTTACACATTGAATGTTATTTATTCATTCATATCTATAACTATATATTCCCAACCTGGGAGCCACTGAGTGGTCCCTTAAGATTGTAGGCACATGACATCAAGTGTGCCTACCCATACACTAGAGGCTTCTAACTAGTATTGAGGGCCTAGTGTGTGTCCATGTGAAGAATATTCCCCCATGATTTAGAGTGTAGCATAATGGTTTTAATTGAATGATTATAGTGTGTGCCATAACACAAAATCATAAGTGGATAAAATAATGATAAATTATTGAAGAGAAATAAATATGTGGAAACATTGTAACAAAGAAATAAAAAAATGATGTTGAACATGTCATGTAGTTATAAAAAGAATAAATAAACAAAATACAAGAAGAAAATTTATATACCACATGATAAAAAGATACAAAAAAACCAAAAACTACCACTACATTCATTATGAGCATATTCTTGGTCCCCTGTTCTCATACATTATCCCAGTACTGAAAATCAATCATCAAAAGACCAAGGCTTCCCTTTTTTATATACATTCACCCATGAAGACAATTTGTGTACCAATAGAGGCCCATGAATGGTATGAGATATACTTATTAGGACACCAGAAATAGTGTATATAATAATATAGTTTTTTCATATTAAAATGATTAGTGTCTCAATAATAATAAATGCAAAGAAATAAATAAATAAATAAGTACATCTTATCGGTTTTGTCTTGGGATACTTATCCAAATCTACCTTCCTCAGTATAAGATAGGTTTCTCTGAACCAAGGTAACATATTCAAGTATTCTATATGGTATGATGTAATATTATATGTATTGTATCATGATTTTTTCTGTGGACAAGAATTTGATTTGGAATGACAGATACATCCATAATTGAATGAATTTAAAATCTTAAATTAATATAAAAAGGGTTCTCTTGAATCTAAATAAGTGGAATCATGGTCTCATCTAAGGAAAACCATATCATGGATCCCAAGTATCTCCTTGAGATAGAATTAAATACTCAACACTGTAGGATTCCATCTAAGGCGATCCATAAATTGAATCCCATATATCTCCCTTGTCACGGTGTAAAGAAAAAACCCTCTAATTTCATCCTTGGTATATCACATAGGGGATTGAGTATCACTCATGGAATGGTATAACCTTATTGATATCAATACCATCCATTATTTTTCCACAAGGGAAGTATTACCAGCCTTATGGAGGTATAGAAAATGCATGGTGAGCCCATCCGAGGTATACCTAATATCCATCCTTTTGTATATTTAGTTTATTTACAATTATAATTGTAGATAATAAAGAGTTTTTCCAAGGAGATCTATAAAGTAATTCCATTTTATTTCCATATGATATGAATGAAATAATGTCTTATAAATCATTATTCAATTGATTTATAAATTTGTGAAATTTATGATATATTAGTCAGTTGTAAAAAACATTTAGACAAAGAATCCAACTATGGAATATAGTGTAGGGAACTAACTGATTGTCTAACATTCCCCTTAATTCAATTAATTATTTAAAAATAATTTAATATAATGGAAAAAACACAATAAGAGGCGTTTAAAAAATTTAAGGTGAAGAGAGATTATGCCTATATGGATGGGAACAACCATAGCGATTGATCCCCTAAAGGCGATAAAAAAAGGTGTTGATTTTCTACTTTCTAGGACCGTATTGGGAAAGAGAACCATTCCATTTTATTTAAAAAATAATCATTATGTGTCAAAAAAAATTCTTTCACATGGAACAATATAGGATGATATAATTTAATTAAAATGGAGGTAATGAAACTAGACCACAAATATTTGATCCGTATCACTCTCCCCATAAAGTTTCTTCCATTGAAAAGATCTAGAATGGAAAAAAAATCAGATGAATTTAAAAATTACATGGGAATAGGGAAAATAAATTCTCACCAAAATATAGCAAGAAATTGGAATAGAAACAAAGAGTAGAAGGAAGTGGACTGGTAATATTTTGAAGATAACTCCAATCCACCTGATAGCGAAGGTAATAGAGCTCAAATAGAGGAGGAAGAGGGGCCCCTGTCTTAGGTGTAGAGGAGGTCTATCATGCGGCTCATCTTCCACGAGGGTGAAAAATATGGGTCTGTTAAAATGATACTCTATCCATTAAAAAAACACAACTGGGAATCTACATGGTGTGTAAGTGCATTACAATTCATGTAATTCTTCAGCACTCTCTCCATGGGAAAATCCTACACACATCACGAAAGGGGGTATAGAATTCCAAATACACATCTTTTATTTTCTCTATAGCTGGATTCTGACCCATATGCTACCTCCATTACCAGAATAAACCAAACAGTTCTTAGGTGTAGTTTTTGTGTTAAACAAAAACTAAAATAAAACATACCTCATTGAAATTCCATGATGTTACAACTTACCATCCATGAAAAAACTCATCCATGATTTCCCACTTGAGGGAGATAAAGAATTATCTAAGAAAACATTGATCCATTGGGCTCATACATCCAACTCTCTCTCCCATGTGTCACCCTATACATGGATATCCTACCATAGCTCCCAGACTAGTGGAACTGACCTAACTCATAAATCCTTTAGGATCCAATAAATGATATGTATTGGATGTTTATTAATGGATATATATTCCTATAGATCAATATAATCATGTTCAAATGAATGATATTATTCAGAATGTTAACAAAGAATATTCAATATGTGGAATACATCGTTCATGGCATTGTACCTCTGAGGTAACTATAACCAATAGTATGGCAGCCCAAACCTCTCCATGATCATTAAAGGCCTAATGTAATGTGGTAATAGATTTCCCTATCTATTAATCTGTCTATGATCAAATCTATAAAACTCAAAGAAATGCCTAATAGACCACCTCAAATTCCATAGGTCATGATGATGATGTATGTAAGGATTATTCATAGACTTAGTTGTAGACATAAATTTCTGAATCACATATTCTTTATCTGAAGTCTCTTGAATGAGATGAGGACCCAATAGTTCTACCTAATATTCTTCTAACTAATATAAGGGTAGATGAAAAGGACTACCATAATGGAACTCATAGGGATCCATCTAAATCGTTTCTGAAAAAATATTATTGTTGGAAAACACAAAAAGATGTATAATAATTTCCCATGAACCTCTAAAATTAAGGACGACTACACAATGAATGTCCTCTAACACATGTGTCATCTGATCTGACTACCTGTGGGTCTAAGGGTGAAATGTTTTACTCAAGAGAACCTATTAACCCATTGGTTTCTACAACACCATATATACCCATTATGTATAACAGGCTTCTCGATTCAGTATGATAGATTCAGGAACAATATGAAGGCACACTATCCCACAAATATAAATCCTTCCAAATTTTATCAAATTAGAAGGTATATTTGATATGTATAAAGTGTGTGACATTGGTTAACCTATCAATAATAACATAAACTAAATCACTATATTTAAGGTATCTCAACATTCCCTTCATGAAATATGTGGTAACATTTTTCCATTTCCACTCAATAATGGATAACATCTGTAGAGGTGAAACATGTAATTGCTGCTCTACCTCACCTAATAAAATGTGGAATATTGAATGGTTAATCTTACATTCAGTCTCTTCATACATGGAAAAAAATAATGATGAAGTATATATCAGTACTTCTTGAAAATCCCTAGGTGAAATGCCTAAACATAAACTTAGGATTCCCATGTCAACTTCTCTCATATGTCAAAAGTAATCCATAAATATTTGTGGAAGTGTGTGATCTTATTCTAATAAATAACCAAAATTGGAAGTGGGTTACCATATGAGACACTCTCACATAGGCCATGTTCCTCAGAATTTAATAGTTATTTCATTATCACGCACTCTATAAGGGATGATTTCATATATAGAGTTTCTAAAAAAATACTTATAGTGATATTCCTAAACCTCCAAGTGCATCTCAAAAAACAAATCCGTAATCTTACACTCATATTTGGCCTCTTATAAGGCATGCCTGTGAGTCCTCCGACTTCCGGTGTCAGCTACTACATTACACTTTTTGAATGTATAAGCAATCTCAAAGTCAAATCACATCAGGTATTCTTCCCACCCTTACTACCTAAGATTCATGTCTTGTTTTGTGGAGATGTATTTGATACATTTTTTATTCTTGTAAACAATGATCCACATATCCATTAGATAATTACTCTAACATCATATTGAATGAACCATGACTTTTAGATCTATATCATGTGTAGGGTAATTCCACTAATGAGCTCTGAGATGGCGTGACCAGAATAGTACAACTCGATCACCCTATATCATAACTACTTTATGACTCATTACAAATGACTCATAAAAAATAGAACAAATTCTACCCCACTCAGGAAGAATTAGAATTGGTGCTGAATTAATTGTCTTGTACAACACATTAAAGGATTTATCACAAGCTTGAGACCATTATAATTTCACACCATTCTTATTCAAAACAATGAGAGGAACTACTAGGTGTGATAAATCCTGAATGAATCGCCTGTAATATCAATAGAGCCTGAAGAAAATACTTATTTCAAAAAATTATTGGGTTTATCCTAGAAAAAAACATCACTCACCATTTCTGGGTCAACATATAATCATTATTTGCATAACCTGATAGTCATACAATCCATACGTTCTATGAAATGATGAACATGGTACGTATGATTGTTTAAGATTCACCTGATGGTAGCCTGATCATAAATAAATCATAGAGTAAAATGTCACTCCCTGGAGTTAGTCAAAGAGGTCGTCTATGAGAGGAAATGGTACCCATTATTTTTCATAAGCTAGTTCAATAATTTTTAATTTATGCATAAACTAAGGGGACCATCATCCTTTTTGGAGAAAATGATAGGTTATCTCCACTGTGAGGTATTTTGTTGAATGAAACTCTTTACCTCTAGATCTTCCAACAACTTGTTGAGTTCCTAAAGCTCAATAGGATGGATCTTATAATAATGAATAGACATTGTTTCAGCACCTATCACTATCTCTATGGTGAATATGTCCTTTCTCTTAGGATTTAATCCAAAAAATAGTTTGAGAATATTTCCCTGAAATGATCCACCATATAAGGGAGTTATCCAAACCTCATTTTATGATCAGTCATAAAGTGACTATACATTTGCATTATCTCTTGTCCCGTCCCATTACACTCTATTATGGCTTGACTTTCATGGATATCCCATTTCTGAATTTAAACATAATCACTTCCCATATATTAAGTAATGAACACCCTTTGTTGATAGAAATCAACCTGAGTGTGGTAAGGTTCTATCATGTCAATGCCTTGAATGATGTCGAAGCCATTCTTCTAGAGGAAAAAAAATTCATTAGAAATAGAACCCACATTTCTCAAGGGGTAACTACTTTAAATAGAGTATAATCTATTATTGGACCCATAATTTAATGTAAAGAGTCATCATGTAATATAAGTATTACATTTTCTGGCCTAGACGTTCCATAATTATTACAGAATTAATGGAGTGAAATGAACCTGTATCAAATAGAGAAGAAAATAAATTAGAGGATAAAAAAATATTAATTTTATAATGGAAGACCTAGAACTCTTATCCTTTAGTCCATGTTTTAATAAATAATTATGGACTAAAACTCGGACCTTCGATGTAACCTAACACAGCAAGGAAGGTCCTCTCTACTGGCACTGAACATAAGATATCTGGCCCCTATAGCCACATCTGCCTCCTCAACCCTATCTTCTAGTAGATACCCTTTCTTATACTATCATGGAGATACTAATATTATACCTAATTATAGTGTCAAAACATATCCATTTTCACTAGATACATGTGGTAATGCTTCACATAAATGTTACAGGTGATCAATCCTATAACAAGCTTAGTAATCGATCGGGTTCCTCATACAGTAGGTCATTTTATGTCACTCCTTTTCAAACTAGTGATGCAAAACATAGCTATATATTCATGAATTCTGGCTAGAAAATCCCCCCACATGATCCCTTGAAATGAATTTTTCTTTTTCTAGATAAATAGTCTCCCTACCTTAAATATGAACTTTCCTGGCTCACATTTCCACATTCCTTCAACTTTTCCTCTATGATGAGGTCTTGGTTTTCTATCTCTTAGATGGTGTTTAGATAGAAAAAATTAAACTATAATCAAATGGAGTACACAATTCCATCCTCAAAATACCTAAAAATTTTGAGATCATCACTGGTCAAAGGTGACGTAAATATCAGGAGCTCGATGAAATGAGATGAATAATCCATTATTTACATGGATTCATACTATAAGTTTTTCAAATATTGACCAAGGTATTATCATAATGTTTAGGGGAATAAGTAATCAAAAAAGGATAGTTGAAAGACCACGTAAACCCAGCCATGATGTTGGCATGCATGGGTAATGAAATCCCACAAACAGTTAGAAAAATTATGAATCATGTATGTAGTGAGCATGAACCTCCACTATAGAGTAATATCTAAGCTTTCAAATATTGATAACATGGAGTCGTTCCATGAAAAAGGATCCTAAGGACCACCATCCTAAAAAAATGTGGGAGAATGCTGATACCGTAATTAACACATATATTCTCCCATAGTAGGAGCAGGTCATGGAGACCCCTCTACGGACTACATAAGGTGAAAAAATTAATATCAGAATAGGTAATCTCCACTGAGTGTATAATCAACTGGAGGTATCTCATGTGGCACTATAAGAGGTAATGTAGGTGGATCAGGGCCAAACACCTCTGAATCATGTTCATCACCACCATATTGGTATATATCATAAGGGATCGAGGTGGCATTGGTCAATAATTTCTATATACATGCCTAATATATGATGTAAAGTAGATGTAATGTAGTGAAAGAAGAAAAGGGTGGGCACATAACATTCCAATAAATTGTTCTCTTAGAATGATGCTAAATCTGTATCTAAGTGATAGGGATGATCATGAAATACCATGAGAGACATTTCATACTACATATTAGTAAGGTCAGGTCAGGGACATGTTCTCACACAACATAGAAGAGGTTTTTGTATATGAAGTGTCAATTTGACGTTATAGAGGACAACACCCTTAATTTTTCAATTGGAATCCCTATTTAGTAGCCACCATTTCATTTTTACAACTTTTTTTTATGAAGGTTTATTATTATTTATGTATATATAGATATCTCAAAATAGGTAATTTCATCACTAGTCATAACCTATAAATTCCCATGTTCTATATAAATTGGAATTGGTACATTAGGTAAGTATAATTTGACCTTTAAAATTAGTATAAGGATGTAATAGGTCATGTATAATGATTTGATTGAATGTTTCATCATCACAAATTTATGGAATTAATCACTCTACAAATTAAAATTGGAATTAATCAACAAAATAAACTAATGTTATTATCTATAGAACCAGAGGTTCATGATTCAAAAGTGGAATAATTGGTTAATTAACATGTCACCATCAATCTATGAAAGAGTATAATTATTGGATTGATGTAGTCACATAAATGAATCCCACTATATTATCCCTACAAGAAACATTACCACATTTCAAAATATATCAGTCAAGGCATAGACAATGTGATCATGAAATACATGAATTTCATGAGGAAAAATAAATATGGAAGGGAATAATTGATGACATTAAATTCCTAAGGTTCCTAGTATGACTCATGATTTTATACACTATTTCCATAATAGGATAAGAAAATAAATATCCTAAATGATAATTTATCAATAATAATAACATTGGAAAATATGTGCATCATCGAATGGTGAAATTAGTGAAGCTATAAGAGGCACATACTAGATCATCAAACACCCATACTATGTAATTTGGGTTTCCCATATATGTTAGTCATATACTCGCAACCATAGGCTCATTATAAAATTATATTATAACCTATTCTCTTATCTAATACCCCAACATTAAGAAAAAAGAAAAAATTATCTAATACCACATTATAGGGTCCCACCTCTAGATCTATCGAGTAATTTCTCAAGGTGGTTTCCACATGACCTAAAGTATGAATCCAAATTTTACAAAGGCCGCAAAGTAGATGAGAGGGCCTAGATAGTATCTTTGGGGATGAATATAACCTCAAGAGACAAAGTGTAAAACAATTTTATAAGAAATGATAAAATCAGAAGTGGTAATAAATAAGAAGTAGTTGAAATAATAATGATAAATTATTTAAGAGAAATAAACTGGTGGAAAATCAGAAATAAATCAATAAAAAATTATAATGATGATCATGTCATGTTGTTACAAAAAAATTAGTACATTGAATAAAAAGGAATCATACATATACTAATTCCTTAAAAAAACTACCTCAACCAATATCATGGGCATAAGATTAGTCCCCTTCTCCCATACTCCATCCTAGAAATTGAAATCAAACATCAGAAGTCAGTATTTTAAGTTTAGCTAAACCAACAACTGTGAAGTATTCTTTGGAACTAAGGGAAACCCAACTGAGGTGTGATATATAATTAATAGGCCACCACCAAAAGTTTCCAGAACAATCTAGTTTATTCCTATAAAAGAAATATCATGCGAATAATAATAAATGTGATAAAATGAATAAAAAAAATACATCAGATCGTGTTCCTCTTGGGATACTTGTCTGAATCTACCTTGCTCACCTTGTCCAGATATATCTAATCCATGGTAACCTGTTCATGTATGATATATGGTATAATGGACTCGAATAAGTAACAAATTGAGATACATTTTTTTCCCAATATTATTGTTAGGATTTGAGGATGTATCCCTTAATTATATGAATTAAAATTCTTGAATTTATATAAATGAAATCTTTTAAATCTAAATAAGTGACATCTTAGTCCCATATAATAAAAACCATACCCTTGAACACAATTATTTTAGCAGTTGAAAAATAAATTCACAACTCTATAGGGGTACATCCAAGGAGATCCATAAAATATATCCCATGTATAAACCCAACATGGGTTATAGAAAAACCCCTCAAAATCTATACCCGGTATCTCATGTATGAGACTGAATATCACCCTTGACATGGTATAAACATTTGGCCATCAATCCAATCCATTGTGTAACCCATAGGGAACTAGCATCACTCTTGTGGATGTAGAGAAAATGTACGGCTGGCCCATCGAAGGAAAGCCTAGTACCAATCTTGGAATATATGGAATTCACTTACCATTATAATTATACAACATACTGACCCAATCCATGGAGATCCATAAATGGAATCCCTTTTATCACCCTCATCTAAGTATAAATATTTGTAATATCAATCACAATAAATTTAAATTAGCAAGGCATGAAAATAATAACATATTGTTTAATTTCCAAAATCATTTAAATAAAAAATTTGATTATGGAATGATGTGTAGGGGCATATCTCATGTCCTACAATTCTTCTTAATTAAATTTATTATTTCAAAAGCATTTACTATAAGGTGAAACACACCTCAAGATTTGTTTATAAAATTAATGTAAAGGTAAATTAGGCCTTTCAGGAAGGTAACAACCATAGGGGTGGATCACATCATGACTATCAACCATGATGTTGACTCATCTCATTCAATGACTATATTGGGCATAGAGAATAATTCAATTTAATTTTTTAGACATTTATGAGGTGTATCCATAAATGTCTTGCATGAGGGAAGATAACACATGATATAAATGTAACTAAACACGAGGGAGTGAAACTAGACCACCTACCATAGACGCATAATGGTATCTTCAACCATTTTCATCCCTTGTATCAAGCTAGAATATGAGAAACTATAATAATAATTAAATTCCCTTGAAATAGGGGAAAATTTTCTCACACAATAATACTATTGTATATGGGAAGAGAAAACATATATAAGGTATAGGAGTGTATATATTTATGAGACATATCCAACACACATGAGAGTAAAGGAAGTGGATTGTAGATAGAGGAATAAGATGGGTACCTAGCTTAGGCATAGATGAGGTCTCTCATGCAACTCCTCTTCTATGTGGTAGAAAAAGAGGGATCTTCTAAAATGATCCCCTTCGCATTAAAAAAATAATTGAAATTTACACATCGTGTATGTTAATTAGAAGTCATGTAATGATCAGGATTTCCCTACTATAGAAAATTGACCACAAATTGTGAAAGGGGGCCTTTCCAACCAAATACAAGTAATATATTTAAATAGACACCATGCATTTAACACACATCTTGTATTATTTATTCATATTTATTCTAACCCATTTCATCCTTATTTATTGAAATGAACAAATAGAACCTTATGTGAAGTTTCCTTGTTTAAACAACACTATAGAATATCATACCTCAGTGAAATGTTAGAATGTTATATCCAATCTACTTGTAATGACCCAAAATTTTATAAATAAAATTAATTTGTTTTCAATTAAATGTCTAATTATTTATTATGTTTATAGAAAAGAGATTAACCTACATGATTTTATTATAAACTTTTGTATTTAAAATACCATTAATCATATTTACTGTTGATAATATATCCATTTAGTAGTGATCATATTATCATTATAAATATAGGATTTGGAAAATCAAATTGACCTACATAAAGAAATTGATGAACTAAACCACTAGAATCATACAATTCAAAGCCCATTTATCAGCTAATTCAAGGGAGATCGAATCACTGGGATTTTCCCCCTTCTAATCCCTAGATTATATAAAAAAACATGAGCATGGGTGAACTCGTTTATGGAAGAAGTTCAGTCTCATTAGGATCACATCCCAAACAATGTATGTCGAACCATACCAAGAAAGTTTCATAGCCACACACCTTATAATTAGATTGTTTACTAGGGTAATAAAGGGCCATGTATCAAGACCATAGTAATATTAATACTGATATGGTAAATAATACTGTATTCAATTTCAGTTTTTTATTATTACATTATAAAAGATTAACGATTTTGACACATTAAAAAAATTTCATTTTTGAGTAACATTCAAATTCAATTATGAAATTAATTTTTATGAATTAATGGATTTCACAAATAAATAAAATTTTAATAAAATAATAATATTTAATTATTTTTATTAAATATAAAATATCATATATGTTTTATGAAGTCAAATATAGTCTTTATAAGGGTTAAATGGTCAAAATAAAAAATCATTTATCAATAAATGTTGATTCTTATTTTAAAAGTGAGAATTATCATATGTTGAAAAGTAATTGGATAAAATATTTTTTTTGGAATCATGTCTTCAACATTACCCAATAGTTATTTTTTCATAATTATCTCAGATAGTCAATTTTTTCGATAAAACATAAATATGATATAAATATACTGTGTGTATTATTACATCATAATGACCCAAAATTATGTAATAAATACTATAAAAGGTATACATCACCAAATATATGATTTTAATTTAAAATAATATAATTTTATGTTTATTTGATTAATTTTACAAATCCATTATGAATCTTCCAAAACCTATAATATATTTTATGATTTTAAAATCATTCTTTAAGGAAATGAGTCACTTCCACATCAGAAAGGGTAATATTTTAAAAAGTTTGGCTCTTGGAATTATTAAATAATTAATTCCACCTCTATTTAGAGGAACCAATGGAAAAAATAGAGGCATGGTTTTTTTTAATTAAATTATTATATAGAGTCAAAACGATATGTTTGAGGAAATATAACGATATCCCCTCTATTTTCCTATATAAATCCAACAAATCTACCATTTATCCTAACTCAAAAACATTGGATAATTCTCTTACTATGAAATAAATTATCCTTATTCCTCCAATGTTTTCCCCAATATCTCAATAAGTTCTTTCCAATCATTTGGAATGACCCTCTCAAGGTAAGGGATCTCCCACTCTTCTTTTTATACAGGCACCTCTTTTATATTATGCCTCTTGATTTCAATTTGATCATTTGGGATATATTCTTCAACATACCATTTAAATTATAATTTACTTATAAATTATTATTTACCCATTTCACTATTCTTAATCCCCATCATGAATCATTATGTACAATAGTTAAAATTTAGAAATTTAGTAAGGTGTCCTCTACTTCTCCTCTTTATTCAAGATTATTCATTATCTTATATCTATAATATCTAATTATTAATGATGGTATATGTTATTAAATATCTTCCTTAATTTCCATATTATATCTCAATTAATATAGACCCATTTAATTTTCATTAATCCATTATATGAGTATTCATACACCCCTATTACACAGTTAGAATCTCACCATGATTTACTAGGACAATCTATTATGTAGTAAATAACCATACCCATTTCCTATCAAGAGTATTCACCATTAAGAAATAATACTTCTTGGTTTGGGAAATACATTTATGTATTCCCCATGAATTTATCATTGAATAAAATATGATGATGAATGAATCCATGTTTTATGATATATATGGATCACTTATGTATGAGAATGATATTAAAGTTACATGTATGACTAGAATTATATAGTGTTAAAATGGAATGGGTAATGTTTAAATATCATGAGTAAAAATTCAAGGGATTAAGTAGTGAACCTAATCAATCATGGGACTTTTACCATCATGATATATTTCCAGTTATCCTTCATCTATGTTTATGATGGAATGTGTTATGTTGTTTCCACATGTCCTATGTCACCTTAATGTTATCATGGTATATAATGCCTCTCAATTTTTGTTTATTATTATAACTCCCTTTATGACCCATTTATATTCCTATTTTTTTAACATTTATTATTTTTTTCATTTTATTCCATGTTTATTTTATTACAAGGATTTATAGCTCACCCATTTCTTATGTATATCCCAAGGTTATCCCATGCAGTTTTATGCACGATGGAATATTATTATTATGATAACTTAGTTTTCAAAAATGTTGATGCATTACCTATTTTATTTTGTTATTTAATGTACCTAATTCTCAAAGACACTATACTTATTGATCCTCTAAGTTTTATTATTTTTACCCATATTTAATAAACAATGAATTAATGTGTAATAAATATAATGGTTTACATAGTTTGTATCGAAGTAATGTTATGTTATTATTTAAGATTAGGATTATAAAAATCTAGAGAAATCATTATGGACAAACCAATGTATAATAAATCATACATAAATTTTGGTAATGTATAGAGTAAGTGTTTTATCAAGAAAATACATCACTGTATGGATACTACAAGTTGATGTTTATCTGGCACATATGTACATAGGGTTAAAACCCTAAAACACTATGTTTATATAGATCTCGACCTAGAAATGTTGCACCATAATTGTCTTTAATGTACACCTGGTCTGGGACTCCTGAGGGGTATTATTTTTTATATTTATATCCTCATTATGAACCATTATTAAGTGAAAAAATTCCAATAAGAATATATGTTAAGAAATAGATCATGGATAATATATATTGAAGCCTAAAAAATTCACATGTTAAGAAAAAAAATGTTATTTATAATTTATCTATTTAATTTAATTGTATTCAAATTTATGTATTTAATAGTTTAAAAATAATCGCCCCCATTTTAACCTTATTTTATCTAATGTCCAAAATTATGAAGAATCTGCTATATAAGAAATGTAAATGGAAATGTGATAACTGCCTAAACAAGATTCCCAACACAATCAGAGAAGGAATATAATTTTTTTTAGTTAAAATCTTAGTAAAATCAGGAGTTTAATTGAAAACTAGATTAGTAGGATCACCCAAATACTCGTAATAAACAACAATATGAAATTGACACCTTTTTAAGAAAATGTCCTCTAACTTTCAATGAATCATATAATCCATTAATCTAGGAATAATGGACCAAAACCATTGATAAGATCTTCTCCATCCTTTACTATTCTGAGGAAGAGAAGGTTTTATTTATTAAAAATCATATGGAGAGAGAATAACATAAGTGGTTTACATTGGTCAATAATATAAAGATTATAGAAGAGATGAAAGTGATGGGATGAAAGGAATTCCAAAAAATGTTTTTGATAAGTATTTCCCTTTCAATCTTCGACTTAAAATGAAAAGATATTTAATTTCCCTCATGGAAAAAGATAACGAATACATTGGTGAATACGATGAAAACGTATCCACACATGCATGATATTCCTTTGTCTTTGTCATTACCCTCAAATGAAAGTTGTACTACTTCTTTAGTGTGATAAAACATAGTCTATGAAAATTCATACTGATCCAATACATTTATAGCTTCAAGTAAATTTTCCGATGTGACATCAAATTTGAAATTGAGATCAATGAATCTATAGTATATCAGAGTAAAATAATTGAAAAGTGGAGTTTAATTCTGTTGTTTTGATGGAGAAATTTAATGGTGTTAATAAATTTTAACATCACACTTGTAAAATGTGTGGAAAGAAGAACCTTATAAATTTCCTAAGGAGGACAATGAAATTCATTTTGTGTATGAAGGAAGCAAACCAAGCTATATATTTATAAAAGGATAAACAAACTATTACAATGGAGGAATGGAATACTCCAGTCATCCCTCATTGTAATATTCATTGTTTCAACTAAATGGAATAAGGGAACATTTTCAAACCAATCCACTTAACCAATGGTTTTTGGAGACAACCAAAAAACCTCCAAGGTTGAAAGGTAATGATTATGAAATCACAACCATAGAGGTAGATCTTAAAAACAAAGTGGTGATAAATAAGATATCTATTCATTCAAGAATAGTGAAGACAATTTTTTATTCTAGTTTTCACATTCCTTCATATCACATAATTTTGGTAGAACTATTCAGACATGTTCATAAATCATGGAAGTAAATATGTTGATAAAAATGAAAAATGGGGAAATTATTTCATCCTGAGTATATAACTCCTAACCTTTTAAAAATATGTTGGTTGAATTTCCGAAAAAACCATTTGATACTTCCATTTTTTGAATATGGTTCAATTCTAGTTATATATTGGAGTTACCTATATATAACCAACATAATTTTTTTAGAACAAAATCACTCTTTATATCGTGAATCGATCCCTAATTCCATAAATGTTCAAGGATGAGGATGAATATTATTTCGAAAAAATCTATATAATGGATATTATAACACTAAAATAAAGAATATCTAGCTCAAATAATTTTTTCTAAGGAATTTATCATCCTTGAACACATTTCCCTTTTGACAGAATATAATGATGTGTTTCCTAAATAATTTCATGGTCTTCCTCCTAGATGAGAGGTTGAATATTCAATCAATGTTATAACTAGGGAATTACCAATATTTAAGTATCTATATATAATGGTTTTTTGGAACATGAGAAGCTGATGAAAAAAAGTCCAGGAGATTTTGTATAAAGGGTTCATATACCCATGTGATTAATCTTGGGGTGAACTAGTCCTCTTTATTAAGAATAAAAATGGGTAAATGCACCTTTTAAATGATTATTATGAGATAAAGAATATGACTATAACGAAAATGTATAATCCTTCATCGATTGATGAATTGTTCAACCAACTACATGGTGAACAATACTTCTCCATGGTGGGTGTTTAGTGTGGATATTATAAAGTATGGGTGAAATTGGAGGATATCCCTAAGAATTCTTAGCAAAGAAGGTACATGCACTATGCGTTCATAGTAATTACATTTAGAATCACTAATTCTCCAGAAATCCCGATAGAATTTATGAATAGTGGTTTCATAGATTACCTCGAAAACATTATGGTAGTTTTTATAGAATATATTTTAACATACTCTAAAATAAAGGAGGAATGTGGAGAGAATTTAATCCCTATTCTAAATACCATACAATATGATAAGATTTATAAAAAGTACAAAAAATGTGAGTTATGGTTGAAGGAAGTCTCATTTATGGGGAATATTATCACAAGAAATGGATATCTATGGACTATTGAAATATAGAAGAAATTGAAGGATGACCAAGGCAAATATCTATGATAGATATCGATATTTTTTTGGATTAGCTGGTTACTATCATCAATTTTAGAGAAATTATTAGATATTTTCAAAAAATATAATCAACATAATTAAGAAGGTATTCATGATTGTTTGGAATGATGAATATGAAGTGATATTTAAGGGGTGGAAAAAGAGGCTTATCACTACACTTGTACTTATGCTTCCAAAAAGTGGGGAACCCTTCATGTTGTAGATAGATGGTTTGATTAAGGGAATGGGATATGTGTTAATAAATAATGAAAAATTTATAGCCTATTCTCTTAGGAAATTTAATGTTCATGAATATAACTACCCAATACATGATCTAGAGTTTTCTATAGTGATATTCCCATTGAAAATCCATAGGTATTACTTATTTGGGGAGAATTTTTAAATATATACATATCATAAAAGTCCCAAGTATATATTCCCAAAAAAGAGATAAATATGCTCCATAGAATATGTTTAGAGATGAAAAAGGGCTATGATTTCTCAATCTAGTACCATCCTATAAAAGAGAATAATGTGAAATATTCTCTATGTAGAAAATATCGAACAATTTTTTCATTGATTAGAATTTATAAGGATATGATCTTCTTAAACTTTAAATGGATGGACATGGGATTCATTATGAAGGGAACATCATCAATCCTTTTAGAAATGATTTATCAATAGTTTCTTCTAGAGAAGATAATTGATGATCAAATATATGATTTGGGAATTCAGAAAAAATTGGAATATATAAGAAAAGGTAAATCTTTCGAGTTCAATGTTAATGAAGAAGGATTTATTATATTTGGGACCCGACTACATGTACCAACAAATCTTGAGTTAAAAAGAACTTGTTGGATGATTCACATTGCTTAAACTTCTCCATCCATCCAGGAATAAAAAATATGTATCGAGATATATGAAATAACTATTGGTCATCCCATATGAAGAATATGATCATATAATATACATCCATATTTGTTATATTGGATAAAGTGAATGGGAAAAGAAAAAAATCCAAGGGGATAATGCAACCATTACTTGTAACTCCATAGAAATGGGAAAACATAACCATGGACTTTTTCACTGGTCTTCTAAATAAATAAAGAGGAAATAATTATACATGGGTTTTGTTGGATCATCTTACCATGCCATATCAAATAATTTTAATTCAAGAGGACTTCAGAATCAGTCAACATGCAAGGATATATACTATTAAAGTAGTGAGGCTTCATGGAACACCACTATCGATTCTATCTAATTGAGACCCATGATCTACCTCTATGTTTTAGAAGTCTTAAAAATGTTCTAAATATTGAGCTGAACATCAGAATGACCTATCACACTTAAACTAATGGATAATATGACTGGACCATCCAACCAATTGAGGATATGTTAAGAGCATGCTAAGTTGACATAAAAGCTGAATGAGATCTACATAATCCTCTAGTCAAGATCTTATAAAATAATATTGTTCAATCAGTCATCCAAATGGATCATTATGAGTCCCATTATGGAAGAGGTTTAAAAAACATACATATGAGGATGATGTTGGGGAACAAAAACTGATAGGTCCTAAAATGGTGAAGGATATGGTGGAAAAGGTCAAGACCATTCAAAGTCACATTAAGGCACCTTAGAGTTGCAAAAAAACTATTTTGAAAATCATCAATGATACATCGAGATTGAGGTTGGAAGCATGTTATTCCTCCTTATATCTCCATGGAAGAAATTTATGATATTTGGGATGAAGGGAAGGATTTGTCTAAGATTCATCAGATCCTTTGATATCCTCGACCACATCATAGCGGTGGTGTATCGACTAGCACCCCACACGACCTACCTCAAGTACATAATGTATTCCACACATCACTCTTGAAATATTATTTAAAGACCCGTAAATTCCAAGGAATTTTTTTTTATTAATTTTCTTTGGAATATTACAAGAACGCGGTTTCAGACGGCACCTGATTCCGAGGCCCGGTGTGCCCGGAATCATTTTCCGAAGTTTGGCTCGGGTACGTTCAGTGAACGGACGAGCGGGTTTTTCTAACTTTTGAACCGGTGCTCGGAATTGAATTCTGAGGGCACCGATGGAATCGCAGTGCCGGTAATTGCTTAGAAACGCCTCTTCCGGAGTTGCGTTTTCTCGGGTGTGGTTTTTAATTTTTGGGCTTAAAATTATGAAATAAAATAAATTGTTCGACAAACTTTATTTTATTTCACTTAAGCCGCTTGGAAGCCACTTGAAGCCACTTAAAGCAGCTTAAGCTGAGTCGATGCGGATAGGGTGCTATCCAGAAATATCCTACCCTCTTGGTAGGATATTTGTGAGGTGGGGCCCGCACGAGCCCCACCGTTTCTTTTCTGCTAAGTAACGCACCCGCGAAAACCCGTCATTATGAAATTCAACTGACGCGTTTTCTTAATTTCTTAACGCACCAATTAATTGGGCGGTTTTCTTCATTGAATTAATTGGGCAGTTTATTTCGTTGAATTAATTCTACGAATTAATGGGTCGTTACTTATCTCTTTTTCGTTTCTTAACCGGTTTGAAATCCGTTGGCGTAGTAATAAAATAATACCAATACCACATCTTAAGGATTACACGTAGAGAGGATTTTGACAGAACTCTTGTGCCTTCACCCTTCTTCGCGAAGAAAGTGAAGAATGCGAAGAATGCGAAGAACTCCGACCTCCGACGAAGAACGCCAAACCGCGGAAATCGACGACGCGACACCATGTGCCGTGACGCCGACGTTTCCTCTTCTGCGACGTTCTTCTGCGACGTTCCTTTGTCCGCAACGAAATATTTGATCTTCTGTTTGAGGTAAGAGATTTCAGGATTCTTTTTAAACTCATTTGTGGTTTTTAACAACACACAGATTTAATTATTAAAATTAAATCTGTTGTTCTTGAACCACGGAGTTCGTCGACGCGCACCGTATTCCACGACGACGTGACACCCTTCTGCGACGACGCGACGCCTTCCGCGATGCGAAGATCGCCTCCTTCCGCAGCGATCAAATCCGCGAAGAACCCGCGTGTGACGACTTGACGAGGTAGGGGTTGTTGTGAATAATTATTTTATATTCCCGTGAATGTTTCTTTAAAAATTAAAGAAACAGATTCATATGGACAATTTTAATTTATTAAAATTGTTGTTTTATGAGTTGCATAATTCTCCCGTTGTTATTATTCTAACGCGGAGGGTGCGGGCCAAACGAACACGGACTGAAAACCCTCTGTCGTTCTTCGTGGTTGTGCGGATTTGGCGGGCGATGACAAAACGTGACACAAGGGAATTTTGATGATCCCGCAGTGAAGAACGGAACCCGGGAGGGGCAACGGCGTAGACGGGAAGGAAAACGGACCACCGGAGCAACCGGGCCCCCGGGACGAAAAAGCCAATAACTTCTAGACCGGGCGTCCGATTGACGCTCCGTCTATTGTGTTGCGTTCATGTTGACGATACTGAACTTTTGGCATCCTCCGCCCGAGTTTTGGATGGAGTTGGGTTATAGCCGGGTTGGATTGTGCCTGAAATCCAACCGGGCCCCTGGAATGGAGAAAGATGATATCTTTAAGACCAGACGTCCGTTTGACGAACCGTCAGCAGTGTTGGTGATCACGTTGAGAAACGGTCCCTATTTGTATACCCTATGAGTGTTTGAGGTATAGTAGAGTTACGACCGGACTGGTTCGCACACGAAACCAACCGGGCCCCGGGGACGAAAAGGCTAATAACTCACAGACCGGGCGTCCGTTTGACGCGCCGACTATTGCGTTGAGACCCCTATGACGAGACATTCCTTTTAGATACTTCTTCGTGGGACTTTGAGATACTTGGAATATCGACCTGTAGCTCGTGGAGCGGACCCTCCCAGAGACGAGCGAGCGGAGTACGGAGACCGTGTAGACGACTACGACCTGACGACTGCTTGACCGACTCGACTTGGAGTGAGTCGACTAGCCTAGTGGACGGAGCGCCTGGTATTTGGCGGCAGACCCACGGCGGACAGAGCGCCTGGTAGTTGGCAGTAGACCCGCGGTACTCGACCGGAGGAGTACCTCTGTAGGCTATTAGGGAGAGCGCCCGATATTTGGCGACAGACCCTCAGCAGACGGAGCGCCCGGTAGTTGGCCGCAGACCCGCGGTACTCGACAGGAGGAGTACTTCAGCAGTCTTAGGTTAGTGAGCAGTACCTCGGAGTCATGATAGGACCACTGTACACTCCATAGACGGAGCTCTTCAGCAGTTACGGTTTCGTTAATGAAAATCCCGGTTTGAGCTGAATCTTTTGACCATTGTGTTTACCTCATGTTTGAGATGGGTAACTTGATAACTTAGGTATATGTATGGGCATATACCTGGGTAGTGGTTATCCGTTTATTTAACAATCCCTGTGTTTCCTCATGATTGAGATGGGTTACTTGATAACTCAGGTATATGTATGGGCATATACCTAAGTAGAGGTTATCTGTTGAGATCTTATTTGTGGTTATCCTTGTTAGTTTAGTGAGACCTTGAGGGTCTCGGGGTCCCTACTGAGTATCGTTATACTCACCCCTGCCCGTCGTCTGCAACCAACACAATGAGGTGTGGGCATAGCATCAGAGGAGTTCGGTTCTACCGCAGAACTTATAACTCTGATGTTTCTTTCTATGAAGCAATAGTGTTAAGAGTACCGAGTGTGGTTTTCAGTTCAGGGAGTCCAATGTTGGTGCGGGCGGCCGACGTATCTATACACCACGACCCTAACAACTGATTTCCGACTTTGTGCATGAAAACACTGATTGCGTGTGTGTTTTCCAGAAGTTTTTAAATATCAGCTCAAACCAGGTCAGCTCACTAGGGATAATCTTTGACCATTTCACGTTGTTTCTTTCAGGATGCCTCCCGTGGACGACCAGCTAGAGCCCCAAGAGTGGTACGTACTGACAGCCCACCGAGCGACGAGGCCTCAGTATATGGCCCTATCTTAGTTGAGGCACCAGCGGAGGCACCAACGGTACTACTACCCGTTGGGCCACCAATGCCACCAGCTCCAGCAGCAGAGGGTGCACGTCGCTTGAGCGCACTGCATGAGTTCCAGTGCCAGAGGCCACCTAGGTTCCTGGGAGGGACGGACCTGCAGGTGGCTGAGGATTGGTTGGAGGATGTGGTGAGAGTCTTCAGGCTAGTGTGGACGCTGACAGATTTCATGGTGATCCTTACTGCCAGCCTTCTTCAGGCAGCATCATGCAGATGGTCGAGCCTAATGCTTCAGATGCATGACGAGGCAATACTTCTATGGGCAGACTTCGAGAGACTGTTCCGGGCATAGTTTGTGCCAGCCACCCTTCGAGCGGTGCGTATACAGGATCTACTTCAGCTGCGGTAGGGCAGCATGTCAGTGGAACAGTACTCAGCAAGATTCACAGACCTCTCGCGCTACTCCACAGATATGGTACGAGACCCGTTCTTCACGGCCGGAACCTTCGAGCAGGGGCTCAGGCGAGATATTAGAGCTTCTGTTGTTTTTCCCATAGCATTCCTACGTAGACATGGGTGTTGGAGAGAGCCCTCTTAGTGAAGAGTTTCCTTGCTGAGCAGTCACCAGCAGCAGGACCCACCACTAGCCGGCTTGCGGCAAAGTCTTCTACAGTAGGTAGTAGATAGATGACGCAGAGGTCCAAGAGGACCAGACCTATCGATGGCCGACTGCACGACTCAGGTTCAGTTGTGCGGGGAAACCGGGGTGGAGTCAGAGCCAGACGTGCCGAGAGTGGACAGTGTTTCTCATGTGGTAGAATTGGTCACATGGCACGTGACTGTCCGAACCGCCATGCAGATGACCAGCAGTTAAATGAAGAACCTCCGAGGTAGAGGCAGAGGTTCGATCAGGGCAGACCGCAAGGAGCAGGCGACCATGGCGGAGGAGCTGGCCATGCAGCTGGAGGTGGACGACGCTTCGGGATGTTGCCACCACCACCACCAGGAGGCCCACCCCGACCACAGGGGACATGAGGACATGGGAGAGCTCAGCTTCAGGCAGATGAGGCCTATGATCATGGAGCTCCAGAAGCAGATAGACAAGAGCGGGACTAGCTTCCGACCTGGAGGCTATTAATCCTGTTGCTTCTAGTTTTGTTGATGTTTGTCTGTAGTTTCTTTGTGTCTTTGTACTATGAGCTGTAATAATGAAAAGACACTTATCTTGTAAAGTTTGATTTCCTTTCCTTTTTGTTTGGTTGATACTGAGTGGTCCTGGTTAAGACTGTTGACTTGACCCTCACTTTCGAGTTTTCTACTGAAGGAAACCTAGTGACCACACACTGATGCCGACAGTGTGACTCGACCCTTGGAGGTGAGAGTGACAGTTGGATCTCTTGGTAGTTACATCTAGGCCTTACGACGTCATCCATGGCATGAATGCATCATTCATATCAGGATTGACTCTATTAGGCAACGAATGTGGTTCATCCAGGGGATGAGACCAAATTTCTCTTATCGGAAAAGAAGAAACCATAGCAGCTCTTGTGAGAATAGAGAAGGTCCAGGTCATCCAAGAGCGGATGAGGACGGAATAGGGCCGACAGAAGCCTTATGCTGACAGGACTTGGAGGCCTCTAGAGTTATAGGATGACCATCACATCCTTATACGAGTCTCACCTCGACGAGTTTTACGGAGATGTGGCCAGGGAGGCAAGTTATCTCCGAGGATTCAACAGACCTTTCTAGTTCCTCAGCTGGATAGGCGAGGTGGTTTACCGCTTGACCCATCCACTTCAGTTGCACTGGGTGCAAAACGTTTTCCACGTATCCCAACTGAGGAGATACATGCTCTACCCTCCGCATATCATCGACTATGAGGAGCTGGACGGTGGCGATGAGGTGACTTCTACAGAGGTTCCTGTGGGGATCGAGGATCGACATGAGTAGATCCTAGGAGGACGGTCGATTCCCCTTGTGCACTTTCTTTGGCAGCACGGGAACCTCCAGGTGAGCACATGTGAGCGAAATGCTCAGATGCGTGCTCAGTACCGCCTTTGTATCCCTATGTTTTTGGTGAAGCTTTACGGGGACGTAAAGCCCTGTGGTGGGAGTAATGTAAAGACTGGTAAATTCCAAGGAATTTTTTTTCTTAATTTTATTTGGAATTTTAAAAGAACGCAATTTCTGACGGCACCTGATTCCGAGGCCCGGTGTGCCCGGAATCATTTTCCGAAGTTTGGCTCGGGTACGTTCAGTGAACGGACGAGCGGGTTTTACTAACTTTTGAACCGGTGCTCGGAATCAAATTCTGAGGGCACTGATGGAATCGCAACGCCGATAATTGATTAGAAACGCCTCTTCCGGAGTTGCGTTTTCTCGGGTGTGGTTTTTAATTTTTGGGCTTAAAGTTATGAAATAAAATAAATTGTTTGACAAACTTTATTTTATTTCACTTAAGCCACTTGGAAGCCACTTGAAGTCACATAAAGCAGCTTAAGCTGAGTCGATGCGGATTGGGTGCTATCCAGAAATATCCTACCCTCTTGGTAGGATATTTGTGAGGTGGGGCCTGCATGAGCCCCACCGTTTCTTTTCCACTAACTAACGCACCCACGAAAACCCGTCATTATGAAAGTCAACTGACGCGTTTTCTTAATTTCTTAAGGAACCAATTAATTGGGCAGTTTATTTCATTGAATTAATTCTACGAATTAATGGGTCGTTACTTATCTCTTTTTCGTTTCTTAACCGGTTTGAAATCCGTTGGCGTAGTAATAAAATAAGACCAACGCCACATCTTGAGGATTACACGTAGGGAGGCTTTTGACAGAACTCTTGTGCCTTCACCCTTCTTCGCGAAGAACGTGAAGAATGCGAAGAACGCGAAGAACGCCGGCCTCCGACGAAGAATGCCGAACCGCGGAAATCGACGACGCGACGCTGTGTGCCGTGACGCCGACGTTTCCTCTTCCGCGATGTTCTTCTGCGACATTCCTTCATCCGCAACGAAATCTTCGATCTTCTGTTTGAGGTAAGAGATTTCGGGTTTCTTTTTAAACTCTTTTGTGGTTTTTAACAATGCACTGATTTAATTATTAAAATTAAATCTATTGTTCTTGAACCTCAGAGTTCGTCGACGCGCACCGTATTCCGCGACGACGTGATGCCCTTCCGCGACGACGCGACGCCTTCCGCGACGGGACGATCGCCTCCTTCCGCGACGATCAAATCCGCGAAGAACCTGCGTGCGACCACTTGACGAGGTAGGGGTTGTTGTGAATAATTATTTTATATTCCCGTGAACGTTTTTAAAAAAATTAAAGAACCGGATTCATATGAACAATTTTAATTTATTAAAATTGTTGTTTCATGTGTTGCATAATTCTCCCATTGTTATTATTCTAACGCGGAGGGTGCGGGCCAAATGAACACGGCCCGACAACCCTCCGCCGTTCTTCGTGGTTGTGCGGATTTGGCGGGCGACGACAAAACATGACGCAAGGGCATTTTGATGATCCTGCAGTGAAGAACGGAACCCGGGAGGGGCAACGGCGCAGACGGGAAGGAAAACGGACCACCGGAGCAACTCCGGTGGCCCGCGGAAGCTGCTGGCGGTGCGCCGCCAAACAGGGCCGCCGCGGGTCCGGCTCGCCCGCACAGGACGCGGCGACATGCCCCGTCCGCTGAATCAGCGCGGCCCCATGCGGGGCCGCGACACCTCCAACCCGCGGGGGCAACGCCCCGCGGCACCCGAGCTGCTCGGCCGAGCCGAGCCCGGCCGGTCCGACCGGCCGGGCCGTGCCCAAGCCGGACCGGACCGGGTCCGGCCAGGTTGGACCGGGTCGGGTCGACCCGGTTCGGGTCGACCCAATTCGGCCGACCCAGGGGGTGGGGGGTCGGCCCGGGTCGGCCCGGGCCCGAACCCCACGTCTTCGGACCATTTTCGGTCTTTTGCCCGTGACTTGAGCTACCGGCCTCCGAACGATGCGCCGTCAGCGGCAACACGATCCTTGGATCAAGACGGTCGTTTCAGTATATCGCACTCAAGGTTTCAGATTACTTTGGGTTCGGAAAGGTTGGTTCGTACACGAAACCAACCGGGCCCTTGGAGCGGAAACGCTCATATCTCGAGCTACGGACGTCCAATTGACGTGCCGTCGACTTTGATGGATTCCTCTAAGGGAGACAGATCTTTTGGATTACTCCGCTCGAGGTTTGGACGCAGTTGGAGTACAGTCGGGTTGGTTTTAACTTAAAAACCAACCGGGCCCCCGGGACGAAAAAGCCAATAACTTCCAGACCGTGCGTCCGATTGACGCGCCCTCTGTTGCGTTGCGTTCATGTTGACGATACGGAACTTTTGGAATCCTCCACCCGAGTTTTGGGTGCAGTTGGGTTATAGCCTGGTTGGATTGTGCCTGAAATCCAACCGGGCCCCTGGAACGGAGAAAGATGATATCTTTCAGACCAGACGTCCGTTTGACAAACCGTCAGCGACGTTGGTGATCACGTTGAGAAACGGTCCCTATGAGTATACCCTATGAGTGTTCGGGGTATAGTTGAGTTACGGCCGGGCTGGTTCGCACACGAAACCGACCGGGCCCCGGGGACGAAAAGGCTAATAACTCATAGACCGGGCGTCCGTTTGACGCGCCAACTATTGAGTTGAGACCCCTATGATGAGGCGGTACTTTGAGATACTTCTTCGTGGGACTTTGAGATACTTGGAGTATCGACCTGTAGCTCGTGGAGCGGACCCTCCCAGAGACGAGCGAGCAGAGTACGGAGACCGTGTAGACGACTGACACCTGACGACTGCTTGACCGACTCGACTTGGAGTGAGTCGACTAGCCCAGTGGACGGAGCGCCTGGTATTTGGCAGCAGACCCACGGCGGACGGAGCGCCCGTTAGTTGGCAGCAGACCTGCGATACTCGACCGGAGGAGTACCTCTATAGGCTATTAGGGAGAGCGCCCGGTATTTGGCGACAGACCCTCAGCGGACGGAGTGCTCGGTAGTTGGCCGCAAACCCGCGGTACTCGACAGGAGGAGTACTTCAGCAGTCTTAGGTTAGTGAGCAGTACCTCGGAGTCATGACATGACCACTGTACACTCCAGAGACAGAGCTCTTCACCAGTTACGGTTTCGTTAATGAAAATCCTGGTTTGAGCTGAATCTTTTGACCTTTGTGTTTACCTCATGATTGAAATGGGTCACTTGATAAATTAGGTATATGTATGGGAATATACCTGGGTAGTGGTTATCCGTTGATTTCACAATCCTTATGTTTTATCATGATTGAGATGGGTTACTTGATAACTTAGGTATATGTATGGGCATATACCCAAGTAGAGGGTATCTGTTGAGATCTTCTTTGTGGTTATCCTTGTTGGTTTAGTGAGACCTTGAGGGTCTCGGGGTCCCTACTAAGTATCGTTATACTCACCCCTGCACGGGCTATGCCCGTACCTCGTTGTGTTGGTTGCAGACGATGGGCAGTACTGACAGAGGCCGAGTGTTCGAGGACTGGACGGTACCCGGAGGTGGACTACACGACGAGTCAGTACCCAGATGTGGACTACACGATGAGTCAGTACCCAGAGGTGTACTACACGACGAGACGACACACAAAGGAGGTTGACGGGCGAGAGCGTGGAGGAGGCTATCTGTACCTACCCTTCAGGTAGGATCTGTGGTGGACGACTAGGAGCTGCGCCATCTGTACCTACCCTTCAGGTAGGATCCGAGGAGGATGACCCAGGAGCCGCTTCCGTCCTTCCAGCTGTTATCTTTCTGTTTTACTTGTTCAGTTGTAGTTGTACTTTCTTTTGGGTTTGTGTTCTAGACCTTTTACTTTTCAGCACTTCTCTTGTACTTAGTGTTTACTTTTTTCCGCGTGCTTACTCTGTGGTTCTTCTTTTGTTTTATAAAGGCAATGCCTTCCCAGTTATCAGGATTTACGCCTTTGGTGCTAGTCGCCAGCCCCTGCCCTATGGAAGGCGGGCTTGGGGTAGTCACGGCACGAGCCCGAGGACGGGTCGTGACATATTATATACCATGAACCTCACTTGTACTCAATCTAGAGGTGGTACCTTTAGAGAATGGTATCTCATAAGAGGAGTATCTGGTGAATATTTTAGATCATATAGACAATGTTCTGTGGAATAAGACAATGAACCTTGTCAATGTTCTATGGAGAATTTTTTTTTTGAAGAAGTGATATGCGTAATAGATGATGGTTTAAAACAAAAATTCCACTAATATATTTAGTGTCTGAACCAAAAACATTGATAGAGAAATTTATGAAGGGTGGGGGGGGGGATTGTAATGACCTGAACATTTATAAATAAAATTCGCATTGAAGTTGTATTGAATATCTTATATTTTATTATGTTTATATAAAACACATGCACTTTATTATTTTTATTTTATCTTATCAGATTTAAGACACTATTACTCATCTTAACCATTAATAATATAGCCATTGAATAGTGATAATATGATTTGTATAAATATAAGATTTTAATAAATCCAATTGACACAGCAAATGGAAGTGATGGCCACCACTAGTAGAATCATACCCTATGAATCCCATTTATTGATGCTTATTAGGGATTTAGTATCAGTGGTATTTAATCTTCACCAATCCCAAGATGATATATAAAAATATAAGCATGAGAGAACCTATTTATGGGATATGTTCTAGTTATTTGAGATCACGACCCAAAAAATGTACACCAAACCACCCCATGAATGTATCATAGTCACAGACCTTACTGTTAGGGAATTTTCTGGTGCAATAAAGGGCTATGTATCATGAACCTAATTATATGAATATTTATATGGTATATAATAATGAATGCAATTTCATTTTATTATTGTTAGTTTATAAATTATTTTCATTTTGATGAAATAAAAAAAATGGTCTTTTTGAGTAATATTAAAATTCAATTAAGGAATTTATTTTGATGAAATAATATATTTTTGAAATAAATAATATTTTAATGAAATATTATTATTTGGAAATTATTATTAAATATAAATTATTAAATAATTTTTATGAAGTCAAATGTATTTTTTGTAAGGGTTCGAAAACATTTATTGTCAAAAAATACCATTCTTTCTCAATAAATGTCGATAATTATTTTAAAATAGAAAATTCACAAAATTACATAAATTATTAAATAAAAAAATTATTTTATTTTTGGAATTATAACATTTAAATTATCCAAATTTTATTTTTTAAAATTTTTTTAGAGACAATCAAATTATGAGGTAAAAAATAAATTCAATATAAATATAAGGTGTTTATTATGAAAACACAATAACCCAAAATGATGTAATAATTAATATAAAAGGTATCCAAGATGAAATACTTGTTTCCCATTTAAAATAATTTAAATTTATGTTTATTTAATTAATTTTATAAAGCCTTCATGAATTCTCTAAAACCTATAATTCATTTTAAGGTCTCAAAATCAGTTCTTCAACTACACGACTCACATCAACATCAGTAAGTGTAATATTTTAATAAGTTCATACCATGGCCTTAGAAAATAATGGAAATGACTTATCTTTGGTAGAAACCTTGTAAAAACTGTGGTAATGTTTTTCCAATTAAAATAAATTATAAGAATAGTAATATATTTTATCGAATATATTATGTAAAAATTTATTTAAAAAATTTCATCAATAGTGATTAATGTAATTTATTAATTAAAAACTCATTATGAGTATAAACACAATTTTTTTTTTAAATATCCCTTTTTAAATGAAGTTATATTATCTTATAATTTTATCTAATTGATAAAAATGAATGAATGATCAATGATGTATCTTTATTGGTATCTCATACATCTCTATAGTGTTAATACTCGAAACAATTGAAATTATCTTTTAAATTAAATATATATGATTAAAAAAACTATAAAATATTTCTTTTTATCCAAGTAATAGAAGTCTAAATTTGTGTAATTATTCATCCATTTAATGAATCTCATTAGATGGTTTTGTTAATTTAATATTATAATTAAATTTTATTTTATACCATTCCTTTAAAGTAATAAATTTAACAAAAAATCATAATTGAAGAAAAAATTAGTACAATTTTTTTTCGTAGATTAAAATTATTTCCTTAAGCTAAATCGACCGTTTTTGAAAAATTATTTATATTATAAATTTAATTAAACTATATATTAATTTCTTTAGTTTTACATTTTTAATATACAATTATTCACACAATATCTATGTTCTGTTTATCACGAGTTATTGAACCCATCAATTTTAATAATGAGAAATATATTCTAAAAAATTGATGTGTTACATCAATACAAGTTTATCTAGGGACTTATAATTAGTGAATTGATGGTGATATCTTGAAATAAATCTATATATTTTGTATTAGATACCAAATCACCAATACATCAGTTTATATTGATCTTTTTAGGTGACTTCTTCTCACTCTGGTTAAATTATTTCATTTTAAGGTTGGATGAGGAAATATTATCATCTGCACCACTATCCTCACCATATACATATATATTGAGTGTGTTCATATGAATTATTTCAACCTCATATTCCATAAAGAATAATAATATTGATTTATATTCTTTTTTTCATGGCATTATCACATGGTTTACATCAACAATAACCATATCAATCATAAACTGCAATGTTCTCTTCATATAATCGATGAGGGGATCCTTAAGTTCTATTAAAAAATATTTCATTACAAGGATGGAAAATTTGGGATGGTATTATAGTGGGGTTATTCATCACATCAATATTATTATAAGGTTTCATGTGTTTTACCCCAGTAGGAAACTTCTTTATATGAAACAAGGAGGGTCTAGAAGATCAGAAGTAGGTATATGGTTAGTATCGACATATTTATTATGTGGATTGGCTAACTTCATCTAGACCGTGAAATGTTTTATCTTGAATTTGGGAAGCCGTGGTTGAGCTAAACAGCTAGCGAATATGGTGGGACATATAGCAACACTAGAATATACTACCTTAGGTGGATGCATTTTCTTGACTTAATGAACAATTTTCTGTTCCTATCAGCTATGAAGAAAAGAAATTAGGGATAACACCTTTGGAATTGTACATTCCTAATGGATGTTTTACTTTACCTTAAGAGTGTTAATGAGAAGTCTTATAGACTAGATGTTGTGCTTTGTATCAAATTTATATGCATTGGTCCACTTATCTGATGGAATTGTTTCACAAATACTTTTTTTATTCATTAGTGGACTCCTATAGAATCCAAATAGTAATATTAATTCCTCCAAAATTAGGGGATGAAATACATTAGAGTGCATATTGAATTTCCCACTAGAATGGGTTCTAAAGAATCCTTGTGAGGACACCATTTCCTATATCAAGACTTAGGGGGATACAAAGTTAATTTTATCATAGATGTTTATGGGGTTGACCATAGAGGGTTTTTGTTGGATTTTTTAGCATTAATAATCCTCTATAACTGGGTGATTGAATTTCAAAAAAACCATTCATTAATATTTTCAAATCCTTTTTTGGATACATGATTTTAATCCTTGACATCTTCATCATCATCAAATATGGTGGCTATTTTTTGAACATGTTTCAAAGGGTCTACCAATTTTAATAATCAATTGAATAGAAAGTACTAGAGCCTGTCTATGATGAAGAATCATTATATGATGGATTGTACAATGAATCTATGCTAATGGAAATATATCTGACACATCTTCAACTCAAAATTTTGGTAATTCCAAATTTTTTTCCTTGATAAATTTATTCTATTTGGAATAGATTATGAATCATGGAATTAATTCATCCCTTAAGGAATCAATCTTTTTTCATTGACACTTTGAAGGGGAATCCTGGAGATTGAAATTAATAGGAGACCTAAAAAAACATTCCCAACATGGAAATTTTCATGTTAGATACTATTTTTTTGGGGAATCCTAAAGATGAATTTTATAAGGGTCCAAAGTATATTGAATAGTAGATTCCTCTACTCATCTACAGTTCTATTCTAGTTATCCCATGGGTAACGTGAGATATCATTTCATGAAATATTTTATATATTCATTGATACATAGCAATATCATGTATTATTTCTAGAATATGTCTTGAGACATTAAAAAGATGAATCTCAAAAGTATCAAATCCTGAAGATTCTCTATGAAATTCCCCAACAACCTTTCTTAGGGAAGCTAGGTATCAAGTGATTATGTCAATAACTTCCACCGTAAAATTATTTTGTTGATGTGTTCATTGGGTCACTAATTTCACATGTAGAGGCCAATGACACTAATATTGTAAAAGGTATATTTTTATTGATATAGAAACTACTAGTGGATATACTCCCATCAGGTGATGAAACCTATAACCTGGTTGTTATACTAGAATATAATTAGGACTTCTAGTGTCTAGAAAAATCACTATATCTTGGCAACCACATGATACTACAGGGTTCCTATTATAATACCACATAGAGAGGGGAAGTGGGTATGATGTTACTATGGGTCACATATACTACATAATAAGAGAGATTTATATTTATTTAAATCTGATTTTGTGGATGTATAATCCCACCTTTATAACTATTACAACATTTAGGTTTATAACAAGGCTCATTTTTTCTCTACGCCTTTAATACGAGTAGTGAGAGAACAAATAACAACCTACTAAGGGGTTCTTGTTTGATTATACACCTTAACTTTATAGTTGGATAATGAAGAAAATAATTTATTGACCAACTATTGGAAATCATGTTGATCTACTATAGAAATGGCCATGAGAAACACCCAAATTTTATAATTGTGGGAATATCCATCTGATTCAACCATAGATACATGAAAAAAATAACATTCATTAACCCTAGTAGATCATCCAATCACTATTGATTATTGGGCTTCTATAGTGAGTATGATGAGAGCATTTTGAGTATGTCCATATACAGGATGATATTCCATATGGATCTTAGAATAGAGTTTCTTGTAACCCTAAATTTCTTGGATAAAAGTTTCATATATGGAATATGCTATTATTGTATCAATAGTTTTAGGAGTACGAAATGGTTCAACAACTCTGTATATTTATCAAGATGTCTGTAGATGACTAGGAGTACCTTATATGGACTTCTATGGCATATGTCAATTTTTGTTTTATGGGTTTGGTTGATGATATGGATGTCCACTTATATTTTTAATCTCTCTTGGGATACTTCTTAATCATGTGCCTCATCACCAGATCACGGTCTTGATTAGTATATGGTTTTATTATTAAAACATTCATTGTAGTAGTGGTAAATTTTGGGGGATATATAAATCATTAGATGTCTCAAAATGAGGGAAATTCTATCACTTCACCATAGGGATAAACAATATAGAAACATATTACCTCCAACATCTAATAATCACATTGGGAAATTAATTTTCCATGATCCAATGTATCACATCAAGGTACAATGTATAAGGATACTGCATGCTATAGTGGTACCCATATGAGTCATCATATTGAGTAAATGGTATCACAATGAGGCTAACATTCTAGTCATATAGTTCAAGGGTCTAAAAGAGATCAATGTTTCCTCAGTTGGTAAGATGATATCTCTAAATGAGGTTAAATAAAACATATAGATTTTGACAGAGGATTGTTTTGTTTTTTATTGAAAATCATTGATATTGGAAACCAAAAGGTCAGGTGTACAAAAATATTGCTAATATCTATTCAACAACCAAAATTTTTTATAGGAAATCATCAACCAGCTCATTTTTAGTTGTGTAATATTTCTCTAGATCTCCAAAATCTTCCATATGAGGCAACTTGGAAACCAGAGGTTGAATTGAAATATACTTACTCCTATAATATTCCTCATATAGTATAGGTTTAAATGAATACATGCTTCTATATAATTATGATACAACATGATCAAGTGAAAAAATACTCAAAAAATATACATGTTGGATATAGGTTTTGTGACCACTTATTAGTGTGGGAGTTCATTAAGATTATATAGTTAGATCAAATTTTTTTGTTCATAAAAGGTCAGAAAACCAATCCACAAAATCCACTCAAATAACATTGTATATATTGGTAGTAGATATATTGATAGTGGTAGTGATGACTACATGTAATTATCTTAAAAGTAATGTAGACCATAATTTACATGTAGGAATTTTTATAAGGACCATTGGAGCTTGTTGACATTATCTATGGGAATGAAAATCCTTAATAGAGGGGTTATTTTACCAAATATGTATATTGATATAGTAATATCACTAATTATTTGGTGGTATTCTAGGAATTTTATAGATGATACGTAACATGATGTTGGTGACCCATGCACATCTAGTAGTAATAACAAGGATGTTCCAAAAGTTCATGTTATTTAGAGTCATTGAGAGATCTTCTTGGTGGACTATAATTGGTGTAAAGGGAGGAGGATTTTTGAATATAGGAAACCCCACTACCATAGTGAAGAACATAAGGGACATGTACTTGTTTGAATTAGAGAGGACACTCAGGTTGGTTGGTTATGGGTATATATCTTGGGAGATTTGACCCAGTACACATGGAGTGTGGATGGGGTCTTGATCCTTGTTCAGAGAACTCCTCTGCCAATGAAGTGGTGAGGATGTAAGGGGATATGTCCATGATGGAAGGGAACAAAAGAGAAATAGGAATGTAATTCCATCATTAATGGATAAATATTATACTTTAGCATGGGGACAACATCTTCTAAATCAGTTCAGGTAGAGAATAGAGATAATGGTTATGTTTTTTAGTGGGTGGGGATACCCAATATTTTTAGTGATTTCATACGATGGGATCCCTCCTCTTTAGAATCCTTCCATGGTGACTCCCGAGTGGTTGTGAGGGGTTCCCGAACATGGAAATCCCTTACCAAATAATCATAAGGGATTGTTCTATCAGTGTATTCTATATAGGGACACTAATGATGGTATGAAGTATTAATTTGTGGTATTCCCCCAATGTGATTTTTTTGGGTTTTGGCATGGATTCAGGGATTTTAGGTTATCCATTTACTGACAGGGGATGGCTCTTGATTACTAATCTCAATATAGAAAGTAATTTATGACCATACTCTACATGATTTATGATGGGGAAATTGGGAAAGGGCTTAAATTACCCATGGAATACTTCACTACCATAATAAGGGTGTATTTATACTAGACCACAACATAATTGATTCTATTTCTTTCATTCCATTTATGGTGGTTGGGGTATCTTTCTGATTGTGATTATTAGATGGTATTCTATATAAATAATTAAATCCACCACTTCCCAAAATCAAATATCTCTATTCATATTGAATCCACAACATTTATTTTTATATCACTATTAGAGGAGAAGGATTTCACATCCAGTTCACCATTTTATTTTATGATGATTTCAGTTGGGACTGTCATGTTAGATTGTGAATTGATAGTCCTGATCATTTTGTTTCATATTCACTCTTTCCAAAGGTAATAAAATAATGACCAATGGGGTAATTAGTGTTGAATCCATGATCAAAATAGGATAATGGGATGAAAACCCTTTCTCTCTTACATTCATCTGTGGAGGTCATTTCCTAGTCCAAGTCACCCTCATAGATTGATTACAAGATTTTGAATCCTGTTCTTGGGGATATATTCAAGTGGAATCCAACTAAATACATCACTAGAAGAATTAGTTGGGTGAAAACTTATTTTGTAGAAAATTAGTGTTTTGAATACACTTTTAGGGACATTGGGAATTCTCAAACATCCTTTATATGATAAGAAATTATAGAGTCCTATTTTTTAATATATGGAATCATAGGTTTATGACTTGAGGAATCATGAGTTAATCACATAAAGAATCTTATTCATGTTAAATAATGAACCCTGCGTACATTTCTTGGGAAAAAATTAGATCATCACGAGTGTAAACCCATTCTCATCACATAAGAAATCATGTTCTCATCACATGAGGAAACATTTATCATCATAAAAGGTATCCCTGGATTATCACCATATAAATAGTATTGTGGTAAAGAAGGTAAGAATCTCATTCATATCACCCAATTAGAGTATGAAGATATACTATGTGCATCATATATACTTCTTATTCTTCAAATACAATGAATCTAATTCTTTTCACTATATACATCTAGTGCTCATCATTATATTAAAATAATACATCCTTATCCATTAATTAAATGATGAATAGATCCTAAGATCACCAGATAAGATCATATTCTTATCAAATAATTAAACCTAGTCCCATAGTAGGGGGTGGATTTCTGATCCATCATGCGGGGTTATCAAATGATATCCATATAATACATCTTGGGATATTTACACAAGACAAGTTTAAAGTTATAAACACTTGTGTGGACGCTTCCATGAATTATCTCCATATATCAGCATATAACATGTTAACATCAAATGAATCCATATACATTCATCATGTATGTGAAGACATATATTTCTTATAAAATAGAAGACACCATATAATTTAATTCCTAATGGATAATTATGTATGGTTTGGGATGGGGATTGTTATTATTTAAAAAGTTGAACATGATTTAGAGACACCACCATAAGTGAAATATGACTTTCTGTAGTCATTTTTTGTTCTTAACATCCGATACTATGTAATGTTATTATAGAATACATTGTAAATGTCTTCTTAAAATAGTTTAACAAAAACAGATGTTATAAATACTTTTTCGTGGATGTTTTTTATGATTATATTAAATAACTAAAATTAATGGGTCTCTCATACCTTCATTTTCAAATAGATTAATTTTTTTTGGAAAACTTATATCATTCATGGTTCTTTAAATATATTTTAATATAAAATACATGAAACATATTTTAGGAAGTATGTTTTTTAGCCAAATTGATGTAGAAAATACTATTTTAAAATATGCACATCAGATATAAATTAATATTTGATAAATATATTTTTTAAAATGAAAGTCAATATAACGATCCCCATTAGGGGTATAGTAATATACCAGAAAAAAATTAGTAAAAACAAATAATTTCATAAAATCAACATAAAAATTGTTGAATTAACACAAACATTAACAATTTGAACATTCAACCTTATAATATATATTACAAAAAAACAAAATAGACATTTGAAATAATTCACCCATTCACTTTGTATGTGTCTTAGATCATGTCTTGTATAATGACTCATGTAATAAAAAATCTAAAAATTAACATTAATGAATATAACTTGTATTCTAAAGAAAATTGTTTTGATATTAAATAGAAGGTTTATAATTAAATCTATCATCCTAGGACTTTGTAAATAAATTGGATGAAATTATTTCAAACACAAATCATAGAACATAATATCAACATTCCGTTAATATATTTTTTATAAAACATATTTTTAAATGATTTTTTCAATTAAAAATAAAATTTTAAGTACCTTCATCCAAAATTTAGCAATTCTAAAAATAAATCCACTATTTTTTTCCATACTTGATCATTAGGATCTAATTTATTTTATTCTCTCTATATTAATCCAATTCTCTGTTTGAAAATAAATTTTTTTAAAATAAATTTACTTACCATTATAATATATAAAATTATTCAAATATTATAACATATGAGTTCAATTCATTCTTAAAATATTCACCAACTTCACCATAGATTGAGAATATATAGTAATGTGCGGTCTCTCTTGGAAAAAACTCCCAACATCAAATATTCAAAAATATAAATAAATATAATGTGAGTGGTTATTATATAAAGATATATAAACCTCTTTCTAAGATATATGTTCCTTACCTTGTAGATAAGTAAGCATTGAACATTAAATAATTGTATTATTTTTAAATATTTCAGTAATATAAATAGTTTATTCTATATTAGTCATTATCCATACTACAGATAAAATATATTATGTGTCCATAAATCCATAAAATGTTTTCATATCATGATATAAAAAAAATTATATAATGAGAAATAATATAAACAAACATAATAATAAATTTTCAATAAAGAAAAATAAATGATGGATATATTTTAATTGAATTAAATGGAAAAGTATTGAATCATTTTGATTCCCAACTCACTCTACATATAGCTATATGAAATAATTATTTTAAATAATTACATTCATTTTATTACAACAAATGTTAGGTTCCATTGTAATTTTTTAAAATTCAAAAAAAATATTTTAATTTTTTCGATAATATATCAAGACTAAAATAAGATACATCCACTGTCAGAACAACCTATATTTTTTTTTATTTTCTATACAATATTACTTTTAAATTTAAAGGATTACTATAATAAAAATTGATAAATAATTTGTCTTTAAAATGTTAACAATGTTAACTAAAATAAGAAATAAGGAATCTAATTTATCAAGACATCAATGGTAATTTTTCAAACAAGACTATGTGACAAATCTAAAGAGGGACAAGATTTTCCTTACTATACTGACCTGATATATAGGAAATTATGTATGTTCTAAATTTTTTATAATACCTTATACAATGAAATTTTATTCCTCATCTCTATATATTGATGATTAATAGTATAGAAAATATAATATATCATCCCATATAAAAAAATATGGTTCATGGGATCATAAAAATATAACTCATAATAAATCAATAGTTGTTGAGGAGGTGGTGTGGGAGTAGGATATGTAGGAGGAGGTGGAGGAGTGGGATCTATAAAATGAGGTTAAAGAGTGGGATCAATATCCTAAAAAAATATTTTCATGTATAAAAACATCAATTATGTTAAAGCTCTGATCCTATACTGCAAATCAATAACTATAGATTCAAAATATTTCATTTTTCTTTACTAAATATCCCCTATTTGATAGGCATGAGAATGAGGAAACACATTTTTATTGATACACCAACCATGTATCCTCATACATGACCTGGGTGGGTGGGCTACCCCAATGCAATATAAAAATTTCCTTCCTACCATCAACTATTAAGGTACCATTTGTTCTATTCTCCTGAATGGATTCATATATATATTAGTTGAAATAATTATTAGTGAATTACAATATATAAATAACTTATTTAACTTAAATAAATTAATTAATTAAACTTCATAAAATCCTATGATCTATAAACCATGATTCTTACTTAAGATATTTTACCTTTTAGATCATCTGACACTGCTTCCATTTTTCATGTCTAGCTAGTGGGGTGACGAGGGCCAACCACTATAGATCCTGATTACTCAACTCTCTATTTTAAAACAAATTCAGTTATCATTTTTTCTTGTAATGTGATATACACTCCACAATATAAATAATTAGGGTATACTTATATAGATTAGATCTCTTCATGGGATCCCCTTATTTGATTTAAACTAAAAATAAATAAATCATCAATGTGATCATTAACATAAAAACAATTAAAATGATAACATTTCAATTTCTAGAAATGATTATTTTTGTATAATTTTCTGAAATTACTTCCACATACCTTAATCTTGAAATGTATATATATCATAGGGATTTTGATATTGTCTATTTCTGAAAATAAAATCTAATGTGTGGGTGGATTTAAAATCCAACCATCTCATAGTATCTAAGCTTATGCATTCCCACCTACCTCCTCTAGTTTTAGGTATATCCTATTTCATTTGATAATAATTGGAAAAAACTATATGATTATAAAAATTTAAAGATGAATTAAAATAAAAACAAACACAATTACCAAAATTGTGTCACATAATTGATATATTTTTTAACCTAATACCACTTCTATAATCAAAAATCAAAATACTATCTTTTCTTTTATCCATGAATTAAATTAAATTATTGACTTATTTTGAATTTGTACCCCTAGGAATAACATTATCATCAATTTCAACGGTTATCCTATAATACAACCTCTATAAAACTATTAATTTTGTAAAATGTGGGATACCACATTTACCATCCCTCAAAAACTTGTTTCCCATATGGAAATATGTGCCTCTTGAAGAGAAGGGTGAGGAGGATAATAAAAATGTGTATGTGTACATTCCTCCCCATAAGTATGTGGTGGATCAAATGCTTTATCTTCCATTATCCTATTAATAAAACAAAAAAAAATTGTACACTAATACACCAAACTAGCAATTTCATATAAGAAAATAAAAAATGAAAAGTTACCAATAAAAAAGTATACTAATTGAAACTCATTTTTATTGATATATTTCATAGTAAACTAGAATGAAAAGCACATTAATGTGAGATGAAATGATATAAATGAATAAAAAAAATCAATAAGTTGAATGAGAATAATAAACATTAATTACACAACTACTAAAATTCAACTATTAAATAATAATGTAAATAAAAAATAAAAAATATAAAAAAAATAAACTAATCAAATTTTTATTCATAATTTTTATTTTATTTATCTAAAATTATAACAACATTATTGAGAGATTATATGTCATAAATTAAATAAAATAAATCCAAAATTGTAGTGTGAATAGTAATAATGCTAAATCATATTACACTGGTTTAAAAAAATAATAATATTCTTTTAATATATTCTTTTATAAAATTAATTTTTTTATTTAATATTTAATGTTAAAATTTATTTTTTCTCATAAAATACAAAAGTAGATACTTTATGTAAGGTAAGAAATGATAAACTAAATAAAAGTAATCTATTATAAAATATTTTAATTATTTTTCTTAGTATTTTTTTTATGATGAAAATAAAACTAATATATCTATCATTTTATGAAATTTAAAAATGTAAATAAAAAATAAATATATGATACCTATAATATTAAAAAATTACAAAAGGTTTTTTCCCATATTCCTTCGTCAATATTGTTCTATATAAAATAAGACATGTTTACAATGTGCTCATACTTATTATATGTTAATCTTTCCATTGATGTTTGTATCCCACAAAAATTAGTATCTTCAAAAATTTTATCATCATGAATATATTATTTTTTCCTTGGGAAATGATATAGCATAGAATATAAGATTTATGAAGAATATATAAAAATTGTTTTTCAGTTGTTTTTATGATAAAATGTTTAGTTGTGTATTTTAATCTATTAAGATCAACTAGTTTCATTCCAGATTCATCCTGTATGAAATTTATTTCATTGATATCCACATTTTAGTTAAACACTAGAACTCAAAATTTAATGAAATACACCTACCATATTTCTTAAATGATGGAAAAATATATACATTATGCAAAGATTGATTTTTTTCCATTAGAATTCAAAAAATGCAGAGCTTCTATGAACACTAATACATTATTATTCTAAACTACACTTATATTGTCATGATCTTGTATATGATATTTATAGACACTGATTTCTTACCTAGACCATGTTCTAAATGTTAGGATGGTATGACACTGAGTATGATATACTATGTGATACCAAATTTAGGATCGAAATAAGAATGAGATTCTCAGATACAAGATGGGGGTGAATTGTACCTCTTAAAAACTTCCTTAAACAAGGAAATATCTAAGTTTAACAATGTTAAACTAAGAAAATTCAAAAGACCTCTATGAGTACTAAACACTTGCTGGATTTCGAAATAGTGATTCCAAAAATGAAAATTAACAAAAGTTACAAAGATTAAGATTATACCTTGAAGCGTATAGAATCTAACTAAATCAGAGTACAAGTAAGGAAGTATAAGAAAGTTATAATTTTCATAACAATAAAAAATGTAGCGAAATAACAACTAGTAAAAATACAAGTAACAAACAATAACTCTTTTAACCTAAAGAGAAGGGTATCCAACAACCTTGGATAAAGGTCCCTTGATTTATACTTTCAAGAAAGTCTGTCTAACCCACACCACGGTAATCCCTCGATATGAAGATCAGAGTCTGTCTTGCTATCCCCATAATCCCTCAACTATCAGGTAGTCGACACCTATGTCTTCCTCAGCAAGGAAGCCCTCAACTTTAAGGTGTTGGAACCTCTGTCTTCCTATCCCCGGAAGCCCTCGAATGTAATAAGCAACAATCAGAGTCACACGAACCAAGTCTACACAAGGTAAAGTTTGAAAAAGATGTTCAAAATTTCTGCACGAAGCTTTGAGAGTTGATAAGAGCCTCTCTCTTTAGAAATCACTTCAACAGCATGTAAGCACAAATGTCAAGAGTTGTATCAAAGTTATTGTCTAATTTCAAATGAGATTCTATTTATAGGTGAACCTCCAACGGTCGGCTTTCTCCTCCAATGGTCATATTTCTCCTTGAATTTCGGAGGGACCTGTACACATGTCACTCAACCAACAGTTAGTCAATAACTGAAAGCACGACATCATTTTGTAATGAAACAAGTGTAAGTATAAGAAGAACTAAAGTTTGTAATGTAAGTAAATAAAAGATCAGAGTCTAACCAAAATGAAATTTAGAGTCTATAATAAAGATATATTCGGATTCTGTTTTAATAGGAATTCGAAACCTGAATCCTATAGAAATCTGGAGTCTGAATTTCTAAGGAAATTTAGAGTCTGGTTTCACTAGAATTCAGAATCTGAACTTACAGAGTCCGGAGTCGAACTTGGTAAGAGTTTGGAGTCTAACTAGTAAGAGTTCAGAGTCAAACTCATAGAAGTTCGAAGTAGAACTCATAGAAGTTCGGAGTCGAACTCATTGAATTTCAAAGTCGAACTCATAGAAGTTCATAGTCGAACTAATAGAATTTCGGAGTCTAAATCATAGACGTTTAGAGTCCATAATTCGTAGTGGATACTTATGAGAGTTCGTATCCAGAATTTGGAGTGGAACTTCATTAGAGTTAATATCCAAAATTCGAAATGGAACTTCATTAGAGTTCATATCTAGAATTCAGAATGGAAATTCATTAGAGTTCTTATCCAAAATTTGGATCCTAAAACAGAATTCTTCATATCTAAGTATTATATGATTTCGAGGTTTTAGGTATGAATCTATTTTTTTATACTTAAGAAAAATATTGATATGTATAAAGAAATCTAGGTAAGGTTAAATTTCATTAAGGAAGGAAATTTTCCTTATAGATGTAAAATATAGATTTGCTTAAGTATAATGTGTTTGTGATTTTCAAAACAAGAAGGAATGGAAAAGTTATAAGGAAAACCTTATTGAGTCAACAATCTCTCCCTTTTTGGAAACCACAAACAACCCTTTGAAAAAGAATATAAGGACTTTGAAAAATTTCTTTAGACTTTGAAATTAAAACTTATCTCCCTTTGTTCATGGATGATAGTGAATACAACTAACTCCCCCTTAGGCATGAGAATTATAAGGATTGTACTCTGGATTTCCGGAATGGAGTTTTCATTATCGTAGGAATGAAAAACTTCACAACGAGAAACTCCCCCTTACTTAAGGATAATTCTTCACTTAGAATTTTTTCTTCTCCATTTTAGATTTTTCCTTCTCCCCCTTTTGAGTAGTTCTTTTTTCTTCTCCCCCTTTGTGATATTCAAAAATCATTTAAGGGAATGGAAAAGAAATTTGGAACCTGAAATATTAGTAAAGACATGCAAGGAAAACAAGAAACCATAGTTCTATTATAATTGGAAGAATTTTTATAAGGAAGATCAAATTCAACAAAAGATCGGATTGATTCTATTTGTCTTACTTTTCCTTTGGGATCAACTTCTTTAAGAGGGGTTTCAGCTTCTTCAAATCTTTCTGATCCTCCCCAACTTGCTTCTCAAAAGTTATGATCCTTTATTATTGAGATTTCAAGACTTATTCCTGAGACTTCATGGCCTCTTCCTGAATCTTCAGTAACTCATCTTGATTTTGCAGCTTCTCTTGAAACTCAATCTGGAAATCTCTGTCCCCTTTCCAATTTTGAGCAACTGAGTTAAGCTTCCCTTCAAATCTTGGACCTATTGATTCTGAGAATTTTTCTCAATGGTCAGATTATCCTGAAGATTATTAATATTGGAATCCTCGGTGTCAAAAAAATCTTTAACATCATTCTAAAAATGATCAAACTCAGCCAAGTCATCATCAATTTTCTTAGACCACAAAGTAATTTTTCATCAAGACTTTCTGTGGAAATCATAATTGATAAGGAAATTTATATAATCAGCTTCAATCTTCACACACTTATCCATCACCATAGATAAGGATTCTGTCTTCTGATTCAGAATATGTTGCAGCATCTGGAATCTGGAGTCTATGGTGGGAAAGATCAGAATCATGTCCACCAATTTCTTCAAAGACTCGACAACAAAATCATGACCCAGTGCTGATGATTCCGAATTAGACACTTTGCATGGGGATTTTTCTTCTTCAATATGCACCAACTTCCTTATAGATGAACCACCAACCTCCTTCTTTCTTATAACATCTTTTGTTGGGGTGTCTATAAGCACTTGCTTCCCCTTATCAACCTTCAGAACTGTCTCATCAGGAGATTCATCCTCTCTTCTAGATATTTAAACAATCTTATCTTCATCTAGTTTCTCCTTCTCTACTACTTCTTCAAGAAAATGATTCTCAAATATTTCTTCCTCAGGAAACTCATTCTCTTCCTCTTCTTCCTCGACATCATCTCTTTTACCATCTTTGTCATATCCCTTTCCCTGAGTGATAAGCTTTGATGTCTCGGCCTCAGAAGTTCGGAGTGGTAGTTTTTCTGATAGGATTTCCTTCTCTTGATAATCTTCCACTTGTTTAATCAAGTCATCAAGATCACCATTTCCTTATTATACTTCTTCTTCTTCTTCTTCTACTTTCTCTTCTTCTTCTACTTCCTCTTCTTCTATGTTTTCTTCACCAGCTCCTCTCTCAACTTCTTCAACAACCACTTTCCCTTTGGACTTTTCCGGAGTGAAGTACTTCTTCCCGGGGGTCTCCGGTAATGGTTGGACATCAAAAGATTCTAAAACTGGAATCTTCTTAGAATCTACTTCTGTATCTCTCAACAGAGATTGAAAAACTTCGGCTTCAGATAAATTCTTATTCATCTTCATCTCTTTGGTCTGTTTTTCTAACTCATCTGCAGCTTTTTCTCTTTAGGCCTTAGCCTCAGTAGGGTCCAATCCGAACTGTGGATCCCCTTCCTTACTTTTCTCCATATCTTCTCTCCATTTAGTAGCCACCTCATCTGGATAGGCTTTTTGTTTCTCCGGTTTGGGAGGTGCGGATTGGGTTCCCTTAGCTTTGGGAGTTTTGTCTTCAGCAACTAATTCTTTCAATTTTCTTTTCTTACCAACCTTCTTCACTGGCTTAGCCTTCTCCACCTTTTCCGGATTGGTTTTAGCCTCTTCCTCTGGCAACATATAAAACTCTCGTATTTCCTTGGAATAATCCATTTTCATCCTTTTCAAGGTATCATCACTTACAAGCATAACCATGCAACTTCGAATCTTAGAATTACATGCAATCTTGAAAGAATTCAGACACCGAACTATCATCTTTGATAGTAAGGTAAAGTACATAATGATTTGAGCTCTCAAATTTCATTCCATGATGTTCTTGATTGTCACAAGAACATGCCTCATTAGATTGATTTTTCTTAGATTCACCAAGAAGTCTAAGAAATATATATCACTTTTCTTCAAGGTGTCTTTGTCACCCATTCTCGGAACCAGGAAACCTTGTACCCAAAGATGAAGAATCAGATTATTAGAGGATAGGTGAACAATCTTGGCTATATTTACATCATGAAGCCCAAGACACTCCAGGGCCTTTACCTTAAAAAAAATTGCCTTGCACATCCAATAGTTTATGTTAGCAGAATTCAGCCCCACCAAGCTTGCTTCCTTGGTGTAAGTATGTTTGTAAGTCTTCTCATAAGACTTGAAAGAAAACTTTTCTATTCCCTCTTCCTCATAGAAGCTTGCTGATTCATAGAACTCCACAAGTAACTCTGGATAGACTGCATCTTGATCAACTGTCTTAGACACATATACTTCTTCCCAACCATTCAACTTGATATTCTTAAAGATGATGGAATCGTACTTGTAAAAGTTCAGATGGACCAGTCTTTCTCAATACAGTTTCCATTTTGAAATTGGATTTGTGGAAGAAATATCTTGGGAAGTAGCTTCTACAGGCATTCAGAATGGAGGAGCACTGGAAGATTTGGAATGACCTTTAAGAGCTGAGGCAGAGCTTCAAGACGTGAGAGCTTGGAGATAGATGTGGGATACAAAATGGGGTTCCCTTTATATAGGCGATGGAGGCGACCTTTCACCTTCAAAAATCAATATAACGGTTGAGAACTTATCTGATCTGATCTGATGGCTAAAATCATACCTGTAAAGAAAAACTTGAATCTGATCTTTTGAGGTTTTAAAACATTTAGATTTAATTAGAAATGAATTTGAGAAATTTTAAAAGAAAAAGAAACTAACAGCGACTAAAAAATGACTAGAAAAACTTGATTAAGGAAATCATACCTTTCGGATTGGCTCAGAAGTTTATTCGTAATAGGTAATATTATTCTTGAAGATATTTTGATTACGAAAACCTCATTATAAAAAACTCACTACGAAAAAAATGATTATAAAAATTCCCATTATGAAAATTCTCATTACGAAAATTCTCATTACGAAAATTCTATGTACGAAAACTTCATTACAAAAATTCTTAGTATGTAAACTTCATTACGAAAATTCTCAGTACGAAAACTTCATTACGAAAATTATTAGTATGAAAACTTCATTATGAAAAGTCTCAGTACGAAAACCTAATTACAAAAATTATCAGTACGAAAACCTCATAATGAAAATTCTCAGTATGAAAACTTCCTTACGAAAATTCACATTACGAAAAATTCATTACGAAAATTCTCAGTATGAAAACTTCATTATGAAAATTCTCAGTACGAAATCTTTTGAAAAACTCATTATGAAATTTTTTGAAAAACTTATTGAAAAATGTACTCACCCTATGAAAAGGAGTTTAATACTGTAAGGAGAAAGGTTCAACAAGAAGTTAATAAAGTAATATTACCTCACAATTATCATTCGTAACTTCTATTTAATGTATTCAAATCTATCAAAAGGTAAAGATTTTGTGAAAATGTCAGCAAGTTGATCTTGTGTTCTGATAAACTGAAGAATGATATCTCCTTTTTTTTGTGATCCCTAATAAAGTGATGCTTAATATATATGTGCTTTTCACGGGAGTGATGTGTATGGTTTTTACTAAGGGAAATGGAACTTTTGTTATCACAAAAAATTTGAGTCTTGGAAAAACTCAAGCCATAGTTTGTGAGTGTGTGCTGCATCCAGAACACTTCAGCACAACAACTTCAAGCTTCTATATATTCAGCTTCAGTAGTGGAAAGTGCTATAGAAGGTTTCTTCTTACATGACCAAAAAACTAATGAATCTCTTAAGAAATGAAAAGGTCCATATGTACTCTTTCTATCCATTCTACATCCACTAATGTCTGCATTTAAAAAGCTTATTAAAACAAAATCATTTCCAGAAGTATAAAATAGTCCTTGATCCATGGTTCCCTTTATGTAGCGAAAATTCTTTTCACTGCCTTTAAATGAGATTCCCAAGGATTGGATTGATATCTTGCACATAATCATACTGAAAACATCAATTATGGTCGACTAGATATCAAGTAAAGTAGACTTCCTATCATACTTCTAAAAGATGTTTGATCTACTGGTTTCCCAGCTTCATCAAGATCAAGTGTGTTTGAGGTACCAATAGAAGTGATTATACTTTTAGTATTATTATACCCATACTTTTTAATAAGATATTTAATATACATATGTTGGGATATTTAGATTCCTTCTAGTTTTTGTGAAATTTGAAAACCAAGAAAAAATGTTAACTCACCCATCATACTCATTTCAAACTCATATTTTATTAGACCCGTAAAGGAATCAGTTAAAGATTGTTGATTTGAACCAAATATAATGTCATCAACATAAATTTGAACAATCCAAACATTTTTTTTATCTTTCTTTATAAAAGGGTTGGATCTGCATTTACCTTAAAATTGTTATTTTGAAGAAAAAATTCTGTAAGTCTATCATACCAAGATTGTTGGGCTTGTTTAAGGCCATACAAAGCTTTGGTATGTCTAAAAACATGATCAAGATGTTTTGTATCTTCAATTCCTGGAGGTTTTTCAACAAAAACTTCCCCTTGAACATAACCATTAAGGAAATCACATTTCACATCCATTTGAAAAAGCATAAAATTGAAGAATGCTGCAAAGGTAAGTAGAATACGAATAGATTCAAGTATAGCTCTTGGAGCATAGGTTTCTTCATAGTATATTCCTTTTTTTTGATTATATCCTTTAGTAACCAATCTATATTTATTTCTTATGATGATTCTATTTTCATCACACTTATTTCTGAAGACCCATTTTACTCTTATAACAGAATTTTCCTTAGGTCTTTCAACCAAGTTCTAGAATTTATTCCTTTTGAATTCATTTAGTTCATCCTGCATGGACTTAATCCAATCTTTATCACCTAAAGCTTCATCAGTGATTTTTGGTTATAATTAGGAATGGAATGCTAGATGTTCTAATTTATTTCTTAAGGAACTTCTAGTCCTTACAGGTTGATTCACATCGCCAATGATACTATCACTGAGATGATTCTTTAGAAACGACTGGTTTGGGTTTTGTAAAACTTGTTCATCAACATAGGGTAGAACGTCTTCTGGGGTAAATGTTTCAGAAGTATCTTCTTGAACATTTTCTTTATCAGAAGGATTTTCTTTCAACGGTTGATAATCAGTTTTTGAAAACACATCCAAGGATGTAGGTTGAGGTTGATTGAAAACAAAGGGATTAGTTTCATCAAATTTGATATGTACTATTTCTTCAATAGTACATGTTTTTTTGTTAAAAACTCTATAAGTATTAGACGTTGTGGAGTAGCATAAGAAAATCCCTTCATCATATTTTGGTGCGAATTTGTGTAAATTATATTTAGTATTTAGGATGAATTCTTTTCAACCAAAAACCTTAACGTAATAAACTCTATGTTTTCTACCATTCCATAACTCAAAAAGAGTTTTATTAAGAAAAGGTATAATTAGAACTCGATTTATAGTATAACAAGCAGTAATTACAGCTTTAACCCAAAAAGGTTTGGCAACAGAATACTCACTCAACATGGTTCTAGTTATCTCTTGAATAATTATATTTATTCTTTCAACAAAACCTTTTTTTTGAGGTGTTCTGGGTGCTGAGAAGTTGTGAGCAATACCTTTTCTACTACAAAAAGTTTCAAAATCAGAATTTTGAAATTCTACTCCATGATCACTATGAATAGTTTTCAATGGAAGGTTTTTCTCATTTTTGAATTGGGCTCAAAAACTTTCGAAATAAGAAAAAGCTTCATACTTCTTTGCTAGAAAATAGACCCATGTAAATTTAGTGTAATCATCAACGAGAAAAAACACATAGTATTTGCCTCCAATTCTTCCAGTTTATGTTGGACCAAAAAGATCCATGTGCACCAACTGTAACGCATCAGTTATTGAGACTTCACTGATTGATTTAGAACTATATTTATGTTTCCTTCCATATTGACAAGGATTAAAAACTTTTGAAGAATCAAATCTAAGCTCTGGAAGATCCTTAACTAATCCTTTCTTAGAGAGTTTACATAAGTTCCTAAGGTTACCATGTCCTAACCTTCTATTCCATGACCAAGAATGATCTTCCATTTCACTAAGGAAAGGTAAGTCTTGGATCCTATGGTCTTCTATGATTAGTGTTTAAACATTCTCTTGCCTATGGGCAGAAAGAAAAAATTCTTCCGTGGAATTGTGTACTAAGAACTTATCATTCCTAAAATCAACAAGGTGTCCTTCATCACATAATTGACTTATGCTGATGAGGTTGTGATTAAGGCCTTTAACAAACAAAACATTTGAAATCAAGGTTTTTCCAAGACGAACAATGTTACCTATACCAATAATTTCTCCCTAATAATTATCTCTGAAAGTTACTTATCTTCCTTTCCTCTTGATAATATTTTTGAAATAGATTTTGTTACCAATCATATGCTGGGAACATCCACTATCCATGTACCATGTATTTCTGTTGTTACTTTCCCTATTTTTCTGAAAATAAGAAAAAGTTATGTTTTTGGAATCCTGACTTGCTTGGATCCAGAAATCTCAGAAAGAAATATTTTGGGTACCCAAATCTTTTTAGAAAAATAAGCCTTATAAAAACCTAAAGATTGGGTTTTGTTTAAAGAAACATTCTGTGCCCAGTGACCACCACATTGACACTTGGTACAAAATGGGGAACTATGAGGAATAAAATAATTGTTACTAAAATTTGGTTTTTCATGGGTATAACCAAATACAGATTTGTTTCTTAAAGGTCATATTTGTGAATACATCTTATCAAAATTTTCTTTACCTAAGGTAAAGTTCAACAAAAAATTATTTAAGGAAAATATTTTGGACTTGAGTTTTATAACCAAGTTTTTATCTTCAAAATCATTAGATTTGGAACTAGAGCAAGGCTGAAAAACACTTTTCTTAGAAATTTCATTTTCTAGATCTTTAGAAAGTTTATTCTTCTTAGAATTTACTTCCTCACGACTTTTTGAAATACTTATAAAATCAGCATTTTTCTTATCAAGATCTTTAGAAATATATGATATTTCCCTAGAAAGAATAGTATTCCTAGAGTTTTCCTTATCAAGGTTTTTCATGAGTTTTGAGTTCTCAAGGTCAAGAAGTTCAGAAAACCTAGAAACTTCTTCATAGGTAGGTAAATTATTTTCTTCATCAGAAGAGTTATAATATTTACTGTCATTAGCATTTAAGGAAACGTTGTTCAAGGATTTGGCATTATGTACCTTAGCCATAAAGCAATGATTATGAATAGGTAGCCTAGATATAAGACCAAGATTCTCTTTTCCTGAAGATTCATAATCAGGAGATTCATCCAAAGAGTCACCACCATTGGCACTCCAGGTGTCATTAGCTTTCAGAAAATTCTTAGATTTGGACATGAAATATTTCTTTTTGTTCCTTTTAGAATGCCTCTCTTTTCTTTCTTTTATTTTGAGCATAGGGCAATCAGGCCTTATGTGTCCATCTCTATTGTATTCATAGGATGTGACCTATGAATCTTTTTTATATTTCCTTTCCTTCTTTTATACTTGGATTGGAAATTTGTCTGTCCCGTTATCTTGTTCATCCTTCGAGCAAGATTAGCAAACTCATTTTCTGAGACTTCACTCTCACTAGATTCGGACTGGATAATAACCTTCTTAGACTTGGATCTAGTTACTCAATCAGGAGTCTTAACTTTCATGTGATTGGAAGTTGTAGTAAAATCAACACTTCCATTCCCATTCTTTTTATTTATGTTGTCAGCATCTCTCTTCATTCTAGTTTCATGTTTGAAGAAGAGTTCCAAATAGTTCATCAAGAGAAATTTGAGTAACCTTTATTTTTTCATCGATATCAGTTCTCTTTGATTCCCATTCATTCGGCATGATGTCAAAAATCTTGTCAAAAATAGCTTCATCATCGAGACCTTTATCTCCCATAGATTGTAAGCTATTCATGATAGTCATGAATCTCTATTGCACCTTAAAAATTGGTTCTCCATAATAAAAATTGAAACCATGATACTCTACTCTGAGCATGGATCTTCTAGTCTCAATCACTTTGGATGTACCAAAATGTGTAACCTCAAGTTTCTTCCATATACAGTTAGCTGTTTCACAAGAAGAGATTTGGCTATATATGTTCCTAGTCATTGAACAAAGTAAAGTATTTCTTACCTTATAGTTAAGTTGGTATTCATGTTTTTCTTGATTAGTAATAGCACTTACTTGTGAGGAATCTTGTATCCACCAGTAAGCATGAAAAAGTTATCTACCCCAGTATTGATAATGAAAATCTTTATACGATCTCTCCAATATTCATAATCATTTCCATAAAAGATAGGTGTTCTAGAAGGATTTAGGTTGTCAATAGAACCAACTTCTAAACCTGCAATCTTTAATAAAATCTTTGTCACACAAACTTGTTAGAAGTAAAAGTTTGTAAACTAGAGGAAATATTCTAAGCATGAAATATTGTAATCCAAGAAAAAGTGAATCCGAACTATGTGTCTGAAAAATAGATTCCGAAAAACATGAATCCGGAAATGTGGATCCGAAAAAATAATTCCGAGAATTATCTTCTGAATCTAATCGTGAGATTAATTCAGATTGAACCAAATGCTCTGATAGCAATTGTTAGGATGGTATGAATCTTAGTATGATATACTTTGTGATACCAAACGTAGGATCGAAATAATAATGATATTCTCAGATACAAGAGGGGGGGGGGGGTGAAATGTACCTTTTAAAAATTTCATCAAACAAGGAAAGATCTAAGTTTAACAAAGTTAAACTAAGAAAATTCACAAGACCTGTATGAGTACTAAATACTTGCTAGATTTTTGAATAGTGATTCCCAAAATGGAACTTAACAAAAGTTACAAAGATTAATATTCTACCTTAAAGCATATAGAATCAAATTAAATCAGAGTATAAGTAAGGAAGTATATGAAAGTTATACTTTCCTTAACAATACAAAATGCAGTAGAAAAACAATTAGTAAAAGTACAAGTAACAAACAATAACTCTTTGAACCCAAAGATAAGGGTATCCAACAACCTTTGATAAAGGTACCTTGATTTATACTTTCAAGAAAGTTTGTCTTACCCACATCAGAGTAAGCCCTTGATACGAAGATCAGAGTCTATCTTGCTATCCCCGCAAGCCCTCAACTATCAGGTAGTCGACACCTCTGTATTCCTCAACAAGGAAGACCTCAACTTCAAGGTGTTGTAACCTCTGTCTTTCTATCCTCAGAAGCCCTCGATTTTAATTATCAATAATCGAAGTCACACGAAGAAATTCTGTACAAGGCAAAGTTTGAACAAGATGTCCAAACATTCTATACGAAGCTTTGAGAGTTGATAAGAGCCTCTCTCTCTAGAAATCACTTCAATAGAATGTAAGCACAAATGTCTAGAGTTTAATCAATGTTATTGTCGACTTTCAAATGAGATCCTATTTATAGGTGAAGCTCCAATGGCCGGATCCCTCCTCCAACAGTCATATTTCACCTTGAATTTCAGAGGGACCTGTACATGTGTCACTCAACCAATGGTTAGTCAATAACTGAAAGAACGACATCATTTTTTAATGAACCAAGTGTAATTATAAGAAAAACTAAAGTTCGAAATGTAAGCAAATAAAAGTTCAGAGTCTAACCAAAATGAAATTCGGAGTGTATAATAATGAGATATTCGGATTCTGTATTAATAAGAATTCGGAACCTGAATCCTGTAGAAATCTGGAGTATGAATTTTAAGGAAATTCAGAGTCTGGTTTCACTAGAATTCTGAATCTGTACATAAAGAGTTCAGATTCGAACTTGTTAAGAGTTTGGAGTTGAACTAGTAAGAGTTCGGTGTTGAACTCATAGAAGTTTGGAGTCGAACTCATAGAAGTTCGGAGTCGAACTCATAGAAGTTTGGAGTCGAACTCATAGAAGTTCAGAGTAGAACTCATAGAAGTTCGGAGTCCATAATTTGGAGTTGAACCTTATGAGAGTTCATATCCAAAATTCAGAGTGGAACTTCATTAGAGTTCTTATCTAGAATTCAGAATGGAACTTCATTAGAGTTCATATCCAGAATTCAGAATGGAACTTCATTAGAGTTATTATCCAGAATTCGGATCCTAAAACAGAATGATTCATATCTAAGTATTACATGATTCCAAGGTTTTAGGTATGAATCCATTTTTTATACTTAAGACAAATATTGATATTTATAAGTAAATCTAGGTAAGGGTAAATTTTCTCAAGGAAGGAAATTTTCCTTAGAGAAGTAAAATATAGATTTGCTTAAGTATAAGGTGTTTGTGATTTTCAAAACAAGAAGGAATGGAAAATTCATAAAGAAATCCTTATTTAATCAACAATAAAAGTTAAACATGGTCCTACCCTTAACCATTTCAATGTTTTCGATGCATCTAATCTACCTCTAATAGTCTATTTAAACCACGAGAATTATGTGTTTTTGGTTATTCAAAAACCAGGAATCATTATTCTTTTGATAAAATTGATATTTCACATTGATAATTAATGGTATATATGGTTGAGAATCATATATTTTATTCAATATTTACAAATATAACTTTTTAGTTGTCTATTTACGAATGATTTTACTTTTAACCCATGAATCCCCTTTCCCCCATAATTGAAACATTTATAGAAAGGTGTGCGCAAAACTATGCGCTCCACTACAAGAAAATATCTTATAAAAAAATTGAAACATCCATAAAAAAACACTTTTATAAAATGGAGGCGTATAGGGGATGTGGTTTCTTAACATAAACCATAAAAATATTCACATACAGTTCAAAAGGATACGTCTAATGTATACATAATGGTTTAGAAGTATTTTTTTTCAATTACTAAATGAACCATCAAATTCACCATGATATCAAAAGATATGGAGGAAAATAAATTTCTAGTATAAAAAATATTAGAAACAAATTATTTCTCCAAATTTTTTGATGAATTCAGTTCAATCACCTTGTAAAAAATTGAAAAGAAAAATAACACACCTTCATGATAGTCATTCTAACATAAATGGGAAATATTCCACACAATGTAACTAGTAGGATCTATTACATATAGACATGAAAATAATGTTATTTCATACCTATCAACTTTAAATAATTTAATCACATAAACCTTTTTACATTTAAAGGATAACCCTATGACACTTTGAAACCATGGAGACACGGACAAAAGAAAATTTTCCCCTCTTGGATAATTTGTGAAAAGTCTATGACTGGTATATTTTACCTCCATCCATAGTGAGATATTACTCTAAATTCATTCCCACTGAGAGTAAGTGCAATATTAAATTCAACCCACATTTAGTTATTCCTTTAATATCTAACATTGTTTCAATCAATATATCATTGATATTATTATCTATGTGTATAGTATCAATGTCATGTTTGACCTCATGGTATCTCAAACATGTTAAAAAGTAAAATATTATATTTTTATTCCAAATATTTCTATCATTACCATATTTTTTTTCCTTTTATAATGTCACATATTTTTTTCCAACCTCTCAAAATAAACACCAGTTGCAAAGGTTTTTTAGAAATATTGAAATCATGGGAGAAATTGAATGCCTTTTTTAATCGTCAGATATAGTCATCCATAGAAAAACCTAGTATGACCCTTCTATACTAATTTTAACCCATATTTCAGTTGATAATATTATTTTTTTGTTCAAAAATGGGATCATATTTATGGAATTTATCAATTCATACAAAATTTTCTTATATTTGTTGTGAATTAATTTGAAATAGAAATTATCATTACATACTGTTAAAAATGTAACATTAAAAGATTCATACACCCCAATAACTTATTCCCTTAAAAGATTCAAATGAGGAATTAATGGTTACAATAAAACATCAATTTCAATTTCTATATTTTTATCTAGAGATCATTAAGGGGGAATTACATAATTTCTCTTTATAAAAGGTTCATGAAAAAGTTTTAAATTTATTATAACATAGGCCATGAATTATGTGTTCTACTAAGGTTTTGATATGAATTAATTCCATATATTAATATCCCAATTATAATATTTCTAACTTCTTTTCCAAATGTATGAAATTATGGATAAATTTTCCTCCAGTGTTGAATATTATCAAGATAATGTAATTTTCTATCACATATGTTATCATCATCATTTAATATTAACATTTTCACATAGTTATTATTTGAAAATAAATGTTTTTAATGCGTAATTATAGGAAGATAAAAAAAATCAATTTGAAGGATTCTTTATAAATTCCAAACCAACCTTCGATTTTTCATTAAAATTATACCATGATAACCCACATTTATGAAACATTGGATAAAATTAATATTTTTTATTATATATCCCATATTTATTCAAGTAGGAATGTATTTTTTATACAACAAACCAATCATTAATAATATTTTATTTTATTTATAAAGTGAATATGATATATTTATGATGCCTATCATTCATCATCTATTGAAATTAGTGAAAACACTTTCAAATCCATATATTTTTCTATTTTATGTCAATAAATCCTAACACTATTGATGAAATAATGTATTATATATAATCTGGATATAATGGTTTTTTAGCATCACTATATAGATTCTCAATTATCGATTCCTTCCTAATTTCCACTACATCAATACCATGAATCATTTCTTTCATTCCATTATACTTATCACCTTGAAAATCATCACTATAAATAGATCTTGAATTATTCATAGTCTCACCATTTCAAACCCAATTTCTTTAACATGGATTAAAACCATGAATATTGAAATTTTCATTGACCTATCTTCTTTTAAACATCATTATATTTAAAAAAATTAAAAGGGATGAAAAAACATGTTGTAGTTTGGAAAATTTAATTTATAAAATTCCAAAAAATCATAGAAAACCAAAAACATTAAAAAAATAAATAATTTTTCAATTTAAAATACATATGATGTGAGAATAATTAAAACTTCAAATAAAAATAGTCTAATTATCATGAAATTAATGGAAAATAGGAATCAGTAATCCAAAATCTAATATATTGGATACAAAAATTTAAACAATAAACAACAAATGAAATTTTACACAGAAACGTGGATGATTGAGAAGGTGACACCAATAGATAGAATTCAAAAGCAGCAGCTAATGATGATTGAAAGTGGATGGATGGAGTGGATGCCAACTGGAATAATTCGAGAAATAAATATAATATTGGAAAACCAAATATAATGAAATTTTTTTTATTCATATAAAATTAAAACAATAAAAAAAATTAAATTAAAATCAAAATTGGAATGATTTAGAATGGAACACCATTGAGAAGAACATGCAATAATTGTTAGACAATGGGTGATGCTCGACATAGTACAGTGGTGTATGGAAAATCAAACATAATAAAATATCAATAAAAAATAAGAAACGAAAGTACAAATTCAAAAAAATTTAATGTGAGGAAATGAGAAATAATAAAAACCCATAAATGGAAATATGAAATGAAATGATTGATATGGTAGTAAGAATGAGAATACCACACAAGTGGTAGATAATGATAGTTTATGGTGAATTATGTGTGGTGGTGGATAACGAATATAATATATTCAAGTCCACATATTTAATAAAGAATATATTTGTGGCCATGGAATGAAGAGTGTAGAGTTTTGAGGCCAAAGATAAAAAATTATATGGGTTAGGGTTCATCATGAGAGAAAAAACTAAAGGCTTCCACACGTTATAATGAAAAAAATGAAATATACCAGGCCTTGATTAAAATTACATTTATTTTCCACATGGGTTATTTGTTAACTGATGTGGAAGAGAAACATTTTCAAACCAGTTATTGAGGAATCAATTTAAAAATTAGGGAGTGAAATTTTCCATATTAGTTATTGAAATTACTTCATGAAAAACATGTTGAGAAAAATGAATTTTTTATTGGTGGATATGGAATGGTTTTGATATCATGATTGATACTTAAATATAAATCCTACATATCCTACAAAAAATTGGAATCAAAAGCCACATATTTTTAGCTACATGGTTTATGGTCATCTTAAAGGACCATACCATGAAGTTTAAAATAATGTGGAAAGGACTATGGTTCCATGGTTGAAATGAAAAAATATAATGTAATTTGAAATATGATTTGGGATACAAAGAATATTTGGGTTATCTCATTCTTATCACATGAGGAATCTCATTCTCATCATATAGTTTATCCTAGGTTCATCACATAGGGAATCCTTTATTCATCATATAGGGTAAGCTTGTAGTTTAAGGCCTTTAAACTATGATTCCCATGCTAAGAAAAGGAAAAAAATGATAGGTAGATTGTGGAATATATAAAAAAATTTACTAATAGTGTTATGGATTATTCCGGACCATGGAAGCATCCCTTGATGAATCCATGATAAGGTTTTATACTTGGATCTCCTGGTTCTATTCAAGAGTTGGGGGAATATGAGTGGGTCTTACGAACCTTTTTTTCTAAATTACCAGTTCTTGCACACAATTTTAACTAATTATTATTAGACTAAACAAGGTTCAATGATTATAGGGATTATAATAAATATTATTTGGAGTTATAGGAAGGATATTTCCATGCGTCTTTTTAATGAATGGGGCCTATGAATAAGGGTCAACAAAACCTGTTGTGTATGTGGATTTAGATTAGGTATGTCTAGATCCAATTGATATTAGACCCATGATCACTAAAATTTTCATAAAAACATTTTTCATTTAAATAAGGGTTCAAAATAAGAAACCATTTATGTGGTTTGAAAAGTGACAGTGTCTCATGAATCATAGAGTTACAAGAGAGTTGGGTCTATAACCTAATTTTTAACATTGTCATATGGGTTTCATGAATTCTGGGTATCTTGTGAAACATTGAGTTTCATAAATCCTATTAATCTAGTAAGATATGTGTTAATCATGGATGGTAGTTATATGATGTGCATCTAAAATAGAATACAATAATTTGAAGGAATCCCATGAGTTAATTCATGTACAATCCTCAAACATGAGAATATATTTCATTCATTGGATAAAAGAGTTATTTAATGTAAAAATTACCTATTCTGAGATTATTGGCATAAAATTATAATATATAATACCATAAATAGAATTAAAAGGGGTACTATATGCCTATAAATTTTCAATAGAGTGGTTTTGAAGATGATTGATTCCCTCCTAGAATTCTGAGTTTCACAAAATCCCAAATGTATTTTTTAGATTTTTTAGTTTCTTGAACTATATATCTATGAAACATAAATTTCTCTAATGAAGATATAATTAAATTTATGGGATTTTACCTTATTATTCCTTCCATGACATGATTTTTAGAATCAATATACCTGAATTCTATTTCCTTATCACATGATGTTAATCTAAATTACATAATGTCCACCCTGTAAGACCATAAACTTCTTAGAGTTGTGAAAACTATATGGATAATAATTATTATATGAGAGGCTGGTCTACCAAAGGGTTCCCAACATATGGTCCCTATCTATAAAATTAAACTAGTAAAAAATTCCCCTATTTCTTTCTAACCATAGATTGTTCATCCTTGGTACATCTCAAGTTATTCTTGTGGTTAGAATACCATATAAGAATATAAAATTCTCTCTCAATCAGTCTTGTAGATATATGATGAGACTGTTTACAAATAACTAAATTCAGATTGAATCATTTTCTCTTAGGATATATAGTGACATCTGGACTATTTATAATGGGATTAACTAAAAATTATATCTCACAAAAACAACCTCCTAGTGTATTGTAAACCCATTATCATTAGAATTTTTTATAACAAAAAATAATATTGTTTTGTGTATCTTTTATAAAAGCTATGTATGTATTGATTCATTTCCTTTTATAATAAATTATGATGTCTAAACCATATACTTCAAACCGAACTAAAAATCATCATCCATTTTCACTCAACATCAATATTACATAACAACTCAACCATGGTTAGTTGGGGACTAGAGTGTATCAATAACCTTTTGAATATCCCCTTATAAAAAACCAAACATCATACATTGACTATTATGAATCCCCATAAATCATTCAGGGCTACTAGAAAAAAGTGTATTCTAATGTAAAGAATACATATAATTGGTAATAAATTTTTTCCACCATAAATAGATTTGTAAAGAACCCAAAATAGCATCAAATAATAATTAGTTACTTTATTACATTATCCTAAGATACAAGTGATCACATCCCAAGGAACTCAATTTTTATTATTCATGGAAAAATAGATATATACATGAATTTGACTCTTAATTTTTCAACATGAAATAAAAAACACTATCTTATTTGAGAACACCATAGTACCCATTAGCTTATACTATATATCAATAATAAAAAGGATATAGGTATCATATAGAATGAAACATAAAATATGAGGGATCCCATGTGACCATTAAGGATATGTATAAAGAGGAAGATAGATAAATAATGATAAATATTGAAAGTTAAAAAATAAACAAACATGTATTTTAATTAATTACTTGAGTATAATTTAATATATTTAAGGAATAAATGATAATAAAATATTACAATACACATAATTAAATATGATATAAATTTACCCATGTAAATATTAAAAAATAAAATAAGCACATGGAAACACATAACTCATTTCATAATGATGGAATATATAATCTATGACCTCTAAAACATATCATCAATTCCTCAACCAAGAGATAAAAAAATAGCATCAAGTCCTTGTTCCGTGACATCATTATAAATCATCAAGGGATTGGCCAAAAAAAAATTCTAATTTGTCTTATTAGAACTACCAATACATCAATAGGATATAGTGATCCATTACTATATCTTACTAATCCCATATAATTCAACATATAAATAAATAATAGAACTTAATCAGTATTCTATAAAAAGTAAAAAACTATCTGAATTGAAAGAAAATGCATACATAATAATAATACATTCAATGGTAATAATGATCATATATTATCTTGATAAATATGTTACATGAAATCCTTAGAGTATATATTTTACATAATATTCAAAAAAAATTACAAGGATGAAAATACATTAAAGTGGTTACTATTTTTTTTTGATAATAACCTTCTTTACATTGAAAATCAGTTTTTCACATCTAAAAACAACACACCTGTTAACTAAATAATTTTATTTGAAAATAAAAATTCAAAAATATAGTGGAATCTTCAAATTTTTTTTGGGAATTAAGGAATTATATCTTGTCAATATCATATAAGACAAGTAAACATTCCATTTACACATTCGGTAGAAGTCAAAAAACACTTCTTTTGGAAAATGAAAAAAACATTATTACAAACATATTTTTAAAAGTACAAACATATATAAAAATTTATTTAATAAATCATAAGATTATATAAAAATATTCTTTAAATTTTAATTTTTTAATTTTGAATATAATTGAAAAGACTCCCCTAGTAAAGCCAATATCATATAACGATGGGACTGTAAAATAAATCCTTACTACATTGGTAACATTTGAATCATAACTCACATGAGGGAAATAACAGAAGATATATTATAAATATAAATAATATAAATATTATCATGAAAGAACATATAAAAGGAGATGTATATACACCACACAAAATAAATAAGTGGTGAATTTGGAATACTGAGACGGGAAAGCCTTACCTCATATACAACATCAATTTTTTGTGTGTTTGAATCTCCCATATAAATAATATAGATTTATTAATTATATATTAGTAAAATATAGTCATGTATATCATTCCATATATGATTTAAATATAACCATTTATCACCCATTTATTAATAATTCATTATTAGAATCACAATTCATTTTGTTAACTGCATCATTTTTCATGTATGTATTAGTTTGATAGTTTGATCCTCTTACATTCACAATGATTATATCATATCTAGAATGTTAATAATTATATAATTATAATTTATTTTCATTATATAAATAGTTAGGTTTGATTATAAAAATTATATATAGAAAAATGAATTACACCATTTATGAAGACTACAGGCCATACATACGTATCAATGCTATTTTCATTTTTCAATGGATGGAATGAATGGAAGGTAAAAAATAATTATCATTTTAAAATAATTATTATACCATATAAATTATCCATATTAATTAAATATTCTTATTATAATCCATTTAACTAGTAAATTGAAATCAAATCACATCGGTTCTTGATGATGGTTGTCCATAAGTACACACATATGACATTATTGTGGGATCTGGATGATGCAATCCATATTATGGGGAATTACCAATTCTTATTTTTGTTGTGATCAACATTTTTTCCCAAAATTAAATTATGATAAATTACATCAGCAACATAATTGAATAAAATAATATATAAAATATAAAAATGATGGAACCAAACCATAGGATCATCACATGTAACTTATAATTAATTTAAGAAACTAAAAATTACATCACAAGGTATTATCATTCATTGATGGTTCTAAAAATGTCTCTTTGGTATACCATCTTTTCATTGTAGGAATCAACAATATATTTCCTCCAGTGGAGATCTAGATGTGGACCATGAACCTCTAAATATCGTTGTAAGAATATCTAAGTTCTTAAACAATAGATCATAACTGTTAGATCATTCTGTTATGATAGTCTCAATAATTGCTTCAAGGAAGGGTTATCTTCAATATATCAGGTCTTGAGTGTGTTGGTGAAGAATTATCTCTCTCCATTATTTAAATTTTTCTTGGATATGGAACTGTCTATAGAATTGTGAGGATTCTCTATAGATCTCACTATATACAATCAAAAATTAGTTGGATCTTTAAATAAAATAATATAATTGGGGTTATATACCTCTAGATTTGTAATATAATAATTTAAATTAACCCTTTTTTAAATCCTTGTAGAATCCCCGGTCTATATTATTATTATTATTATTTCCTCACATGCACTAAACTTGAAAATTAAATTATATATTATTTAGTCAATTAATTTTTAATATATATTATTTTCCACTGGACCATTAAACTTAGTCCTCCATGTGTACATGATATTTATCAGGCCTTGAATAATGACTATTTATATAATAAATATACATCATTGAATTATTTTCTAATAATTAAAAAAGTATTATAACCACTAAATAATAAATAAAAATTTATTATATATTCATATCACAAAATATATTCTCAAACAATTTGTGATAGAATATATGTGATCAAGAACAACATGAAAAAATATTAAACCACATGTGATAATAATATTTATCTGAATAATTAAAAAAAATTATTTAACTTATATTTTTTATACACTTGGTGTGTGACCATCTTGGAGTCTTTCTCAGTTGAATGAGGAGAAACATCCAAAATTCCAATATTAGAATCCAAAAACTTTCCACAGAACCAATATAGAAATAAGGTAATGTTGGAATTAGATAATACCTAATCTGGATTCCTACTATGTATTATAATCTCTTTACCATGATATCCCTAATCCATTAGGGTGCATACTTCTATCATAAACCTATGTTCTTGATTTCTCCTCATTTAAAGTTAAATAAAATGAAATTACTTATGAATTTCAAGTCCATTGATTTATTTTGGATATATAATTTCCATAAAAAGGAATGATAAATCAAAATTTTCTAAATAACAAAATGAAAAAATCATTTCTCTCAATATTCATTAATGCCATATTATTAATGATTCACCCAACAAATCATACATCACCACAGACATTTTTCATCATAGTTTTCATCAATACATCAATGTTTGAGAAATATAATAATAATTAATAATAATATTCATTTTTAATGATCAATACACACATCTATATACAGGAAAATACAGTGACACTTACAAATGTGGATTGAATACTATTGAGTCTCATTCTTAAAAAATCATACACTAGATATTACCACAGGAATAAACCTCTAGAAGGTGCCTCAAGATACTATGAGACTCTAACACAAATAGAATATATCATTTTTTCACTCAAACCATTTCATCTGGAAATAGAAAAAATATTTAATAATTATATTTTTATCACTTCTATGTTATTATCATAGTGGAAAAATGATATTACCTTTTAGTGTTAAATAAATAATTATAATGTTATCACATATCATTTTATGTAGAATGAAAAAAATTATGTGATAAAGATTATATTTATATCCAATACAATGGATACAATTTATCATGAATTACATAGAATATGGTTATATGGAACAAAATCCAAAAGTATCCCACTTTCACTAAAGCAAACTACCAACAAACACCAGTCCAATAGCCCTCACATGATACTCATTCTTCTACTGAGATATTCCTTTATTCATGGTGTACACCATGTTATATTATATATAAACTATGTTTACTAAAACTTGACCCCTCTGAGAAAAATTCACCAGGATGTGAAACTTCTAGAGTATGTTCTTTTTTCCATTGGTGTGACCTTGACACTTTTTAAAGATCCCCTGTTATAGTAATTTAACAATACAATGTGATAGGGTTTTAATTCTATATACCATATATGTTCCTAGATATATATTCATATCCAAATATCTTCCTTTGGTATATTAAAAGATGTTATATACTCGAATTCTGTTATTTAATCGGTGATAACTTGATTCTTTTAACACATCTAGCTCACAACACCTCCATTGAGATAGAAATCATATCTTCGTTGTGAGTTTATATCATTTCTATATATCTATAAAATATCATTATTATAACCCCTGATGATGTTCTCATAGTCTCCTCAATGCACCAATCACATATCGTTAGTTCTTCTAAGATACAGAAGGATAGCCTTAAAAGTTGACCAAATATGCTATCCTATATAATCTTGATATCTTCCAACTATGACCAACGAATGTGGAACATCATTTCTAGTAAATAACATGGAATAAATTATTGATCATTTAACTAAATAATAATGGATCATAATCGTTCCCCCTTTCTTTGGTTGTCTCTGAGGACATATTTTCTTAGAAAGATATGAACCATGTGACACTAGAACCATCCTTCTTTTGAAATGTTCCATAATAAATCACTTTAGTATCTGGTCAATGTATGTACCTTGAATTATTATTATAATCCTACTATATATATCTTGAATAATCTTAATCATGAGAATTTAGGCTACTTCACCTATGTACATCATAGAGAAACAATTATTTATCCAATCCTTAACTGATTGTAAGAATATTATGTCATTTGTAAATGGTAGTATTTCCTTAACATATACTACTTGGAAAAAAACTTCATTTCCACTAAACCTCCTATAAACACATGGATCACATTCATCACTAATAAAAGAAAATTATTTTATACATTCATTGAATCGAATGATCTATGACCTATATGCTTTCTTCCGTGAAAAAATGGATCTATGAAACATTGAAAACAATTTATCATCACTTGTAGTCACAAACCCTTTTCATTTTTCATATAAGAATTTTATTAAAGGTTCATACTAAAGAATATTGTTTTTACATACATCATCTAAATTTCAAAGGCATCCTATTCTGATATATAATATTTTATTATTATGTATTTAAATATACAAACTAGTGAAAAGGATTCAACATATGAAATTATTTTATTCAGTTTAATACCATTATCCACAAGCCTTGATTTAAAGGTATTTATATTACATTATATATCTATTTTTATATAGAATATTCATTTTCACCCTCTAAGCTTTATAAAAACTGGACCATCGACCTGAATCCAAACATGGTCATGATGCATGGAATCCATTTCCTAATTCATGGCTTCATTCCATCTTGCATCATTAGATATTTATACTATATTTTTTAGGGTAGTGGTTTATCATCCTAAATCAATAATTATTACCCAATATTTATGACTATAAAACCATACCACTGTGGTTCTCTTACCTCTCCAGCCCTCCATGTGAGCTAAGAAATATTGTAATTTAAAAACTATTGCGTATCTTCATAATCAACTTCATCAAAGTCAATATTTCTCTCATTTTCCTTTTTTACGATGTTCTCTCTCTTTGAATATATTTTGTATCTGGTAAAATTAATGTTCAGTCCTAAGGAGTAGTATAAGAAGTCTCCCTTTTTTTGGCTTAGTATACCATATAAAGATACACTATGTGCTCTGTGATGTTGGTATATTTCCTAAGAAGACCTTAAAAAATTCCTCTCAACATTATACACATGTATGTGACTTGTTCATGTTTTTACCACTCCATAACTTGAAGGGAATTACATTTTCCACTTTAGTTGGTACCAGATTTTGGGAGTATTCCACAATTTTTAATATATATCCCCAAAAGGAAAATTAATGAACTATATGAATCATCTTTGATATTATCATGTATAACAAGGTATGGTTCTTCATATAATTAAAACTATTCTACTATGGGTTGTAAGGTTTATTTAGTTGATAAATAATGGGGGACTACCATAAAAATTCTATAAGATCAATGTTAAGGTATTCACCACTATGATCTGATAAAATATTATTTTTCATAAATTCAAGTTTAATATCTACTTTCATTCTTTAAATAAATAAATTTCTTAGAATACATAGACTTATACCTAATTATGTAGGCATATCCATATATACTAAAGTAATTAGAAAATGTTATAAAGTAAGAATAATCATCTTTGGACCAAATTGGAAATGGTCCAAAAACATGAGTGTGTAAAAATACTAAAATAACTACAGCCCTTTCAACTCTTCCATTTAATGGTGGTTTGATATTTTTTCATTATAAATAAAAATGAAATATTTCTTGTTGTATTAGTAAAAAATATTAAAAAAATAACATATTGACAAATCTTTTTCAAAGGCTTCTCATTTACATAGCCATGATAGTGATGCCATAGTGTGGTATTATATGAGTACTATGAACACAATTCATTATCTATTGATAATACTTTGTTTTCATAATTTATTAAATAAATAATATTATTTAAATGTGTTATACCATATAATATTTTTTTATTTATAAAATAAGCAACATTTATTTACAAATTTGAAAATAAACCCATTTGTATCTAGAAAGGATATATAAATAAGATTCATGATAGAAGTTGGTATAAAATAAAAATATTTTAAAATAGATATCATTCCTATTCCCAATGTAATATGGTAGACTATAATGTCTAGAGAAGCTATCCTCACACCACTTGAAGCTAAATAATTCACTTATCATCTAGCGATATCTTAGAATCTACATGGTTCCTACATTTGGATACAGATGTGAGAACCTGAAGATGTATCTAATAAACAATGTATAGATATTGAAATATTAATCTAGATACTTAATGATCCATTATATTACCATTAATTTTGGGTTTAGTTACTCATATGGTGGCATTTCATTCAACATATAAAACATATAGTTCCTTTCTCCTTAACATAACTATTGATCTTCTTCTTCTTGGATGGATAGTGCTTGGGATATTTATATTTGTTATGATTATATGTCCCCTTTAACATATTCTACCATTTCTTATTCACCCTAAGGTCCACTATTATGTCAATCCCAATGTCCCTTTATACATGGAGAATTGGAGTTGGAAGTTATGAAATAATCATCTCATAATTTCTCCTGTTACAATTAATAATAAAATTAGAGACGAAATTGGGGAGTGAGTAAAGTATGAGATATATGCATAATGAATCTAGGAATTTAATCCCTATGATGTCTAAGAATTAAATTTATACAATAATCTTGAGTATGTGAGGCATATTTGGATATGAATCTCTAATAATGTTTGTGAACTGAGCATCATTGATCATGTATCTATATTGCCTCAAAATCTCTTGATAAATATCCATAGGTGAGACATCTTTCTACTTGAATCCATTTCCTCATGTTTATTTAGGATATCATTGGTCATGTTTGATAGCACTAAACATTGGAAATCTATGGCATCTTTCAAATTATTCCCATTGAGAGATAAATCTAACTCATGAGCCTCTTTACCAAGAGAATTACGAATAGGTTCATCCAACACAAACAATTTCTGTTCATGGCGTAGGATAAAACATCAATGAATTTTCCACTCATTGAAACTTATGTCATTGAAAAGTTTATCCTTATATAGTATGTATTGTAATGATATGTTTGGGGTATTTTGTATTGATTTTTTCCAAAAATAATATGATTATGTTTTTAGTACTTTATCTAAAAAAATATAGAAAAATTAAACAATTTTATATTTTAAATCTCCCATTATTTTTTAGAAACTGAATAGTTATCACCCTTGGATTCTTAATACCCACTTTCTTGGATGTTTAGTGTAAATGATCCATATTTTTAAAAAACCGACCCAGTTTACCCTTAAAATTGGTACCCGAACCAACCCTTGAGATACCCTAAGGGCATTCACAATCACCACAAAATGTTGAGAAGCACCCAGGCATAAAAAAAACTAGACTGAATGACTTCTCCCAACCTAAAAACCCACTTGGCATATATATACACTAAGTAAGAAGAAATAGCAGAAATCTGGTAGATATATTCCATAAATGTAATAAATACATCAGAAAATACGAATTTAAAATTAGTGAAAACACCAATAGACAAGTCCAACTACAAAGGAGAAAAACCAAATAGCTACTTCATGTGATGGCATAGATGAACTCCCACCATCTCCCCACCGACTACCCAACTCATCTAACAGAAAACCTCACCACCTCGCTATGACACCATTCCTTTCCCTACAATGGGAGACATAAAAAGGTCTACAAACAATCTAAGAGGTGCATATGGCATGATCTAATAGGATCAATAGGATCTTGCCCAGGTGTTCCAGAACAAGTCTCTATATAAAAATTAATGTATTATCAATTTAAATAAAACATGGAATGACATGTAGTTATGAAGTTTTATATAAATCATGATAAACAATTCCATTTTTATCACAATTCTAAAGCAAAAGTAGGTATATTAATTTCAATGAAAATTTTCAAAATCATATATCACAAGAATATTCATAAATATTAATGATAAAATAGTACAATGAAAAGAAATAAAAAACAATTGTAGAAACATAAGCATCACAATACCAAGGAATAGAACATGTTAGGCATCAGAAAACTCATACCAAGAAATCTAAGAAACCATGCACTGCAGAACCTGAAGCCAATGATCTACATTTAATGACCAGGGATACACCCTAGGATGTGAATATACAATATTATATACATTCCTAGTTTTAATAATCTACACTCTATGACAAGTGGAACACCCTAGAAATTGAACCCCCATAATGGATGATAGCCTCAAGCTAAAATTTCCACCAAGTACCTAAGGTAACTGATGTTCTCATTTTCACAATAATTTTAATGTTTTGAAAATATATTCAAAACCATTTCAAAAAACCATTTTCAATGATTTAAAAATACCCCCTGTTCTTTCCATTTTTCAAAAGCCAATGAAAACCACTTTCATTCAAAATATATTTCCAACACACAAAAACAACCATTCCAATTTTAGAAAAAATTATTTGAAACCAAATTCATAATAATTGAAGAATATTATTTATCAAACCCAAGCTAGATATAGAAACACCTTCATCAAAACATGGGTTACACAGGCCCTCAATGTGATCCACCAACAACAAAAACCCAAATATTTCTACGAAGGCCCTCGATAATGAATGCCCTCTGCACCACGACAAAAAAATGACCTATGGAATGAGATCACAAAAATAATCTTGAATAAATATGTGAGAAAACCCAAAGTTAGACTAGTGAATCTGATAATGCATCCAAAGGGGACTTCAAAGATCATAGACAATGATGAAGCAGAAAGATCACATAACTAGATAGATGCACCACAACCGCAACAAAGTTAAAATGATGAATGGATAAATCTAGAAGTAATAGTGTCTTGAAATATCTTCAGACTGATGATTAGTTTTAAGATCATAGGAAAATAGATGATTGAATGTTTACTAATTATCTGAGTGACATCATAAAACATCCTTTCTCGAGGAATTACACAACGTGTAATTTCATTACACATAATCCAATACATGGTGTTTATGTAAGCTGATAAATCTATCAACTGAGATTAAAAATATATTATTTAAACCATTAAAAATGTGTAACTCCTATTCATGATGGGTAACCCTTCACATCATGAAGACTTTTAGAACTTTCACCTAGAAACAGTTACAAGTCATGTAACCTATTTATACAGTGTGAAATTCTCTTGCATCCTATAGAAAATGTAATTTAAAGATAAGTGTCGAATAAATCTATGAAATCAACATTATAGGTATCCTCTAAATTCATTCTTGGTCCTATATATAAAAAAATAAAAGGAAAACCATCATGATATCAATGAAATACTAGAAAGATCGTTAACAGGATGTTACAAAATCCAAAACATAAAGAATTTTTGTATATGGGAAGTTAAGTGGAAGATGTATTCCCTGGAAAAAGATAAGGACATTCCTCCCTCATCAACAAAACCCATTCCCAAGACTAATGAGAATCTGATCTGGGATTCCATATAACTTTATCAACATAATTGGCTTCCAACATAATAATTTCACATGTGAGTAAATGATCTCAATTGACTTCTCTAAAATAGAAATATTAGGCTCTAAATATATTTCTTCCCAACAAAAAAAGTGAGAGTGATCAGGGTGATACATAATGAGATGAGACATGTGGAAAACATCATGAATAGCCATCATCTGAACCTAAAATGCTACTCGATAAGAAACCTTTCTGAGCCAATCAGAAACCTGAAATAGTCTAACATATCTTGGAGCCAACATTCACTATTTTCCAAGTTGATGGTGGCCTAAATGAGAATAAACATTCAAGAAAAACCTTTCACTAAAGGAAAACTCCAATGGATGGTGTATCTAATCCAAATATGATTTATATCAACTATATGTTGTAACCAATCATCGATGTACATCTTGAATCTTTTCTAATGTCTGCTGGATAAAATATTATCCAACTAAAGATACTTCTCCCACCTCCACCCAACAAAGAGGTGATCTGCACAGGAGACAATAAAATTACTCAATGGTATCCCTTCTTATCAATTACCGATAACTTCTATTGTAAACATACTTAACTAGTCCTAGATTGTTATCCCATGCTCTACCTAAGTCAAGAACACAGGTACATATTATATCTTCTAGGATATAAATTACTCAATCCGTATGACCATCGGTCTATGGATGGTATGTTGTTCTCATCCTATCCTTAGTCCCCATGTCCTCTTGGAGACTCCACTAGAACCTCGAGATAAACATAGGATCCCTATTCGAAACTGAATGAAAATTCAGTTTTTCATCCATTGGAAAGTGTAATAGTGGGACACATAATCTGCAATGTCACGCTCCATACCAAGCCACTAAAATCACCATATAATATCTTAATAAATAATCATAGTTCTTAGATGAATGGACCATGATGTATTGTGACAATTAAAAAAGACCAAAATCATAACGAATGAGGGGACTACAAACTTATTACAAAAGTTGATCATACCATATGAAGAAAGAGACCAACTAGAAATGGTCTCCACACCATAAAGGATTTCTCAAAAATTATTAAAAAATAATCCTACTACTGAGTCTTAAAAATTGACTCTAAGAGAGATGATGATAATTTAATAATGGTCCGAACCATTCTTGAAACAGTCCTCTAAGAATCCAAGTGTAACTGGGTGAAAATCCTCATAAGATTCCACTCCTCCATCGATTCCAGAACATCCTGTGATGGTAATTTCTTTCTAAGAAATTCTAAAATGATGTTTATCTTTTATGAAATGTAGGTGATGTGGAAGTCAAACATCTTAATTTATTCTTCCCATAATCTCTATCTAATATTTATTTAATTTTAAGAAAATATATAACTCAAACTCTTATGATTAGATAATATTGCGAACAATTCCACAAAATGATAGTGTCCCCAACATTTTAAGCACATGCATAACTGCAGTAAGGTCTAATTCATTAGTGGGGTAATTATTCTCATGTGTTCACAAGTAAAGAGAGATATATTCTACCACATATTCATCCTATATAAGAACACATCATAAAGTGGAACCACAAGCATCAAAAATTACCACGTATCCATTACTTGGATCTTGTAAGATCAGAATAGGAGTCGATGTCAAAATTTTTTTTTCAGTTCATCGAAAGAAGACTGAAATTTCACATTTGATATGAATTTCACTTCATTCCTGGTAAGAGCTGTCAAATATGAAACTAGATTAGAGGAATCTTTCACAAACCATCAGTTGTATCCAGAAAGTACAATAAATCTTCATATCTCAAAGATATGTTGTGGTTTCTTCCATGGAAAAATAGCCATCACCTTCTCTGGATCAAATTATATTCCATGTTCAGAAATCATATTCCCTATGGTATTCACTTCTTAAATCTAGAAACTAAATTTTGAAATAATTCCTTACAAAAGGTGACTTCCCAAAATTTCTGAAACCAAACTCATATGGTGCTCGTTCTCATGCTCTGATTTTGAATAAACCAAAATACCATCCATAAATACTACAAAAAATGAGTTATGATATTGATGAAATTTTTAATTCATAAAATACATAAAAACTATAGGAGTGTTAGTTAGAACAAAATGCATAACAAGATATTCATAGTGTACACACATGCTCTTGAAAGGCATCTTTGGAATATTTGACTATAGAAATCTAAGCTAATGATAACCCGACCAATGATCAATCTTTAAGAACAACTATTCCCCCATTAACTAATTAAAAAAATAATCCACATGAGGCAAAGGATATTTTTTATTAACTGTTACCCAATTCAAATTTCAATAGTACACACACAACCAAAGTGAACCATCTCCCTTCTTGGAAAATAGCACAGGGTTTTCCCAAGGAAAAAAACTAGGGTAAACAAAAACATTTTTCAAAAGTTCATCCAACTAAATCTTGATCTCTTTCAGATATTTTGGTTCCATACAATATGAAGGTATCAATATCAGTTGCATAGCTGGCACCAGAACAATCGTAAACTTTACATCTCTCAAGAGAATGACTGGAGAATTAATTTGGTAAAATGTAACAAATGTCCCAAAAAACAATGGGAAGAACAAAAACAGAATAAATTTCATCAGTATCAAATTAAACAGTAGACAAAAACTCTCTAGCTCTTAGCGGGAAGGCCCTACATGACCTAATATTGGGTCCCAATCCCCATAAAACACAAGAGAGATCCCATCAGAAACCTAAAAAGATACACGATGATGATAACAATGAACCTTATCTTTATGAGAGACAATCAAATCCAAACTGATAATGGTGTCAAACATATCCAGATCATGAATGAGAAAATACCATACCAACTCTGTATCGTCTATCATTAACTGACAAGGAAACCAAAAGCCCTACTCTCTCCTGTTTCCAAGAGGCATCACTAACTCAATTACAATGGAAATAAGCTCTGTTGAATTTTTACGAATATCATTAAAATGTATAGATATAAACAACTGAGAGGAACCAATACCAATTAAATCTATTGCTACCGAAGAAGAAATATGGATAGTACCTCTCACCATTAGTAGAGCATCATCAGTATCCATTGGACACTCATCTACTGTGTGAAAGTGCATCACTCTCGATGCCTTTGGCTAGAGTCCTATATACTTTTAAGCTTCTAACTACACTAAAGTAGCCATTAGAGCCAATGAACCCTGACCATAATGTGGTGTAGTCATAGCCTAACAGAAATCGTATAAATAACCCACACATCCACAATTGTTTCACGTATTCACGGGAATAGGAAAAACATTTGTGTGCCAGATCATACCGCAC